>CM049846.1:1765000-2440000 GCA_027422415.1 Schizothorax lantsangensis
CACCTCTGCTGTAGATATGAGCGCACTTCTTCTATTAAACCGTTGAAAACACGATGAAAGCAGACAACGGTGGACACTTCTATCCGTACAGAGGTGTGTGAGACTGAGACTCAGCGCAGGTCAATTATTCAGCAGGTGCAGTAACAACACGAGTGACGCTTGTGTTAGTTATATCTACACATTATCACCATGAACAATACCGCCGTGCTACAGTTACTGCTTACAGAGAGGGAGAAATACATGATGAATGTGTGTCATAAAACACTCTGCAACCTCATCTGAGACATTAGTGAGCCGCAGCACTGATACAAATACAACACTTCAAAAATAAACAAAACTATTAAACCTATAACATACATTTACTAACTTAGTGAGAATGTTGATCAAACCCCATTGAGTTAATGAGAGCCCATGTCTGCATGTAAGAGCGCCACCTTTTGGCAACAACAGGTCATATGTGGCCCTGGACCACAAAACCAGTCATAAGAGTCCATTTTTTAAAATTGAGATTAATAAATAAATAATCTTTCCATTGATGTATGGTTTGTTATGATAGGACAATATCTGGCTGAGATACAACTATTTGAAAATCTGGAATCTGAGGGTGCAAAACAATCAAAATATTGAGAAAATCATCTTTAAAGTTGTTCAAATGAAGTTCTTAGCAATGCATATTACTAATCAAACATTAAGTTTTGATATATTTACGGTAGGAAATTTACAAAATATCTTTACTTAGTATCTTAATGATTTTTGGCATAAAAGAAAAATAGATAATTTTGAGCCATACAATGTATTGTTGTCTATTGCTACAAATATACCTGTGTTACTTATGACTGCTTTTGTGCTCCAGGGACACATATTGTTCTAATTTTGCATGAATGTGCTTTGCAAAAAGAAAGTATTGTGAATTTGTGATTTGAGGCGAGTTAACATTTAATAATTAGTTATCCAAAGCATTATAAAGATCAACCAGATTTTAATATTCTTTAAAAGGTTTCTACCATTGATGCCTGCCAACATTTTTCTTCCACCTTATTGAATTATATAAAGGAATGATTATATAATGTAACCCTTGTGTTTATTTAGATTTATTTTATCCTTTTTTTTGTGCTAATTTATCTATTTATTTCTTGTCTGACTGTCAAATTATTGGTAATGTCTGTTATTCCTTCTTCCTTGATTGTTTGTTCTTCAAATGATGTTATTTTGGTCATATTTTGAAAGGCAGTATAACAAGCTGATCACAAAAAAAAAAAAGAGGTTCCTGGTCATACGAAACGTGTTCACATGTCCCATTGCTTGGTGGTTGGTTAATTTTTTTGTATAAAAAATAAAAATAAAATGGAATTTAAAAAAGAAAATTGACAAAAGCATGCACCAAACAAAATGACTAATCATTAATCCTGAATATGAACATTAGTAACAGTGATTCTTGGGCTGGTGAACACAACTAGTAGCCTAACAGTAAATCATGAAGTCTTGAAATTATTTAATATTGGCATGAAATTTAAAACTAGGTATGGACTGGTATTCATTAGCATTTAAATGACAAAATTAGTCAAAGGTCAAACAAGGACAGGACTTGTATGTATACTGTAGGACAGCTGGTATTTCACTGAACCATCATTAAAACACTGCCAAATGTTCCGCTCAGAGGACAGTCTCAATGCCAAACTGAGACATTACAACATAATATAGACATGCCAAAGCAATTAAACCACATTTGCATTTGAACCATAAAACACTCTCCTCACTGGCAGTTATTCTGGAGAAGTAAAGCACATATTTATGTAAAGCATGGGTTATTATGCAGTATCTGAGATGATGCTCTGCATGACTGCACTCTCAGAGCTCTGCTGGCTCCGCCCACTTTTAATTCTCTTCCAGTGGGTGGAGAATGAAACGGATGATGTCATTGGATGGAGCTTAAGGACTGGAACACGCCCCTCAGACTGGAATGCATTCATCAATTAATGCAAATTAATTAAGAGCCAGAAAAAAAGATGATAAAAATCAGTGTTGCTAATGTTAACTAAAACTATTAAAAAATTGTTTTCACTAATTTAAATAAAACTGAAATAAAACATAAATATTAAATGAAAATCTTAACTTAAAAACTTTTTAAAATGTTGTCAGAAAATTACTAAAACTACTAAAAATGAAAACTAAAAATATAAAAATAATACTTATAAAATAATTAAAAAATATTAATAAATACTATAGTATATTTAATTTATTTATATATATATATATATATATATATATATATTTTTTTTTTTTTTTACTTTGTAACATATAATTAAAAAAAAGTAAATATTATAATTTAAAATGTTCAAAATGCAAGCTATTATTGAGTAATTGTGTGTGTATAATTTCATGTATTTAGAACAGACACATTTTTACCATTTATAAATTATTATTTGATTTATAACTGTACAAAAACAGGCTTCACTTTCTTCATGCAAAATCAAATTTTTATTTTTGCCTTTAATTTTGTGGTGAAGCATCACCAGTAAATGCTTTCAGCTTATTCAGCTCTTATGAAATAATACATATGTGCATCTCTGTGTGCCACAAACACCCTCAGCTAATTAAATGTCTTATTTGCCACCAAACCAAAGCCGGTCTTACCTGTACTAATGTGAGATATCTGTAACTCAGTCTGCGTGTTTTCACATCCCGTCCCTGTGCTTTGACTCGCTTCATCTCCACAGAAACCCATTCAAAGCCACTGTCCTGTCAGCGCTAACCTCTCGCTTCAGTCTCTTTAACGGGACAGAAATCTGTGAATCTAGGAGCACATCCCGCTCCTGCAAATGAGGGCCTGTCAGCAGTGATTAGAGGCACAGAAAGCTGATGAGAGCAGTTCATCAGACTCTACAGACACAGAGCCGACGGAGCAGCAAGACAAACAAATAACCTGCAATAACCCTCCATACTTCAGGCGTGTTAGCAAGTAAACTGCACATGCTGGATGTTAAAGCATGTAGAGCAAACTAAACATTGAAGCATTTGAACAGACATATAGCAAATAATTATTCTATAAAACAGTAAGACTGGGGCTAGTTGTCACACAGAGATCTTCTTATGAAGTCTATAAATAAGTAAAAATAAAGAAACATTTTCAGTCCAATTCCAAAAAATCTAGGGACACAAATGCTTGTTTTCTCTAGCAGTGCTTTTGTATGTCATTTTTTTTATTAATTAAATTTTTATTTTAGCCAAAACAATAGACTATTGATTAAAACATGTATTTATTTATTTTTTTAAATATATTTATTTAAACATTTAAAAATATTTATTTATTTATTTATTTTTAAATAAATATTTATTTAAACATTTAAAAATAAATATTTATTTATTTAATTTTTGTTTTTATTTATGTATTAATTCATTCATTCTGACATAATTCTTTGATTTGTTTAATTATTATATATTTATTTATTTGAAATTGACATGAATATAATAATATTAATTGTGGTTATTTTATTGTTATTATTTATATTTCATTCAATATAATTATTTTATTTAATTATATACATACAGAATTATTTATTTGTTTGTTTTATTTGTGTTTATTCATTCATTGATTCATTTGTTACTGTTTTTAATTTTTCTTTTAAAAAAAATCATGTTTTATGAATTTCTTTTAGTTTAAATTTAGCTTAAAGGCATTAATTTGCCAGTAATATATTTAAAATGTAGATATGTTGGATGAATTTTATAAGAGAGATTTTTTTTGTAAACAGCTGGTTTCTAATGTGATATATATAAATATAAACTTTAAGGTTACTCAAAACTTTTACGTTTGTGTTTATACAGCAATAGGCCTTCACAAATAGACCTACTCCGAGATGTATTCACTGCAGTGAACAACTGTGACAACTAGCCCCGGCCTGTCCTGCATGATCAGCAGCAGTAATGAGATCGAGGCTTTGAACTGGAGACCATCATCTCTCATTCATCACAACATTAGAGGGTCTTCAGCAACAAACAACAGACTCAACTCCACCCGCAAACAACTTACTTTATCAGAGGAGCAGCGATGAACAACTAAACCAGATAAAAGGAAAAGCACAACAATGCAGACTGACATAGTAACGAGGTTAGTTCACAGTAGATTGTCAGATTAGACATAATGAGTTAACAGCATTTCTGTTCTCCGCTCTGCAGAAGCAGCTTTATTTCTGGAGTCAATGCCAAACCACTGACCTCTACAGAACAACACACAACACTACTTATCAAATACCATATGTAATGAATAATATTTCTACTTCAATCACCTGTTTAAAGACTGTTCTTGATTTGAGATAATTACCAAAAAGATTCAAGAAAACTCAACATTTACTCATAGTCTCCTGTACTATTACATTATATTTAGTCATTTAGCAGATGCTTTTATCCAAAGAGACTCACAAATGAGGACAATAGAAGCAATCAAAACCAACAAAAGAGCAATGATAAGCAAGTGCTGTAACAAGTCTCAGTTAGCTTAACACAGTACATACACACTCTTACAGGTGCTGTATATGTACATATATACACTGTTAAAAATAAAGGTGCTTAAAAGCTTCTTCACAGTGATGTCATAGAAGAACCATTTTTGGTTCCACAAAGAACCATTCAGTCAAAGGTTCTTTAAAGAACATCTCTTTCTAAGCTTTTTATAATCTGAATAACCTTCTTTTGCCATAAAGAAAGTTTTGTGAAACAGAAAGGTTCTTCAGATGTTAAAGGTTCTTTATGGAGTGTAGCAAGGTATTTTTTGTTAATTATATAATAGATAAAAATAAAACAGATTAGATAGAATAGAAAAAGAATATAGAAAGCTATTGTTAGAGGTCTTTTTTAACATATATAGAAAACAAGTAGTTAGAAAACAATAGAGTGCAAGTCTTAAAGGGTCTTTTTTTTTTAAATAAGTATGATATGAATGAATGAATGAATGAATGATGCATTTATATAGCACTTTATAACAATGATTATGATTGAAATGATTAAAGAAAGGATTCAGAACACACAGTATGACACATGTGGTCAGATTTCAGTGTGTTTATGAAGACATAAGCGTGTTTTCTGGATGACGAGTGTGTACCTGCTGTAGAATGACCATGACTGTGCTGTTTGTGTTTCCTCCTGGACATCAGACGTCTCCACACCAGATCCTGACACACACACACACACACACAGAGATTATTAGTGCTGCACAACACACTCACACAGTTTGCTTATTATATTAACATAATCAAAACATACAAATCTGTCAACCTTCTGAATGTCATGTGACCTGAGAAACACATGCACTTGATGAGTGTTGAGCATCATAAATAACACATGAGAACTTAATAATAAATCATTTACACTATATATCTTTTTTATTTGTCAATACTAGTTGCTTTTTTATTTATTTTTATTTACTTATTTTTATTTTACTTTAATTGATATATATATATTTGTAACCCTAATCAGTTAAATTTGATTAGGTTGCTTTTTGTAATTTTTGGTCATATTTGTATAATAAAACACCTAAAGTTATTTTATTATACAAATATCACCAAAAATTACAAATATTGCAAGAAGTCTTTCAGTTGCTGGAATATGATGTCAATAGCCTGCATGTTTTAAAATTAGGGCTGTAAAACAATTAGTTGTGATTAATCACATTTAAAATAAAAGTTTATGTTTACATAGTATACTTATGTGTACTGTGTATAATTATTATGTATATAGAAATACACACACATATAAGTATATATTTAAAAATATTTGAATGTATATATATATTTATACTTGCATATAATTTATATTTTATACAAATATAAATATTTTATATATAAATTAACAGATTTTTCCTTAATATATACTGTACATGCTTGTGTGTGTATTTATATATATATATATATATATATACAGTAATAAATATACACAGTACATACACATATACTATGTAAACATAAACTTATTTTGAATGCGATTAATCACGATTAATCATTTTGCAGCCCTAATAAAAAAAATCCTAATAAGAATTATAAAAATACTTAAAGTGCAACATGAAGTTTCTGGCTAATATTTCATGTCAAGTACTAATGTAGAGTTGTTGCCTTGCACATTACATTGAATGTTAATATATCAGCCTCTCATGAAGTCATTCGCTCCGGCGTGTGTTTGCTGATTTAATGCAGTCCTGCTGATGTTATGACTGTTATTCAATGAGACACAAAGAAAACAAGACAACAGCAGCGGTAAACATTCCCATGTTAAATTATTCAGCCGTGAACCACCTGCCTCACATTTCCTCTATTTAACTTCCCTTTGACAACGGCTGACCTATGACCTCCTGATGAACATGAGCTCCTTCAGACATCACGAACAATTTTACAATATTACTCTTCAAATACCATCCAACAATCGAAATGTGTTCTGTGCTCTCCAGATGCTGTCCAGACCAGTGTTATTTAGTATCATTGAGACACTCTTTTGCTTTTTATTATTTAATTTTTTTTTTTATTATCTTCTTTCATTTTAATTGTAGGTGTATGTTGTTGTCATTTTATTTATTTATTTTTAATATAATTTTAGTTGTGTATTTGTCATTTTAATGTATTTTGTAAATAATTTTTATAATTGTATTTTTTAAATAAAATTAGTTTAAGTTTTTTTAAATATTTAATTTAAATTAAGATTTATTTTATTTCAACTAACCACAATTTTTGTTGGTTTTAACTCTAATAAACCCTGCTCCAGACCTCTGGTGAAGTTCTATCTGGACACACAGCTCGAGCAGGATGAATGAGCTGAATAGAGCGGCATACACATGGACATTAATATTTTACTGTCTAATTAAACCAGCTGACGTCTGGGAATAAAGACTGCACGGTCTGGATACAAGGGACAGGAGGGAGAGCCGGGATACAGGCTAAACAGACTAATAAACATGGGACGGGTCTGAGTGATGAAGAGCCAAAACACATTTCTTCTAATTTCCCTCACAAAAGTACTGAGATGATATTAAATAACATGGCACCATAGTACTGAATGATGCACGTTAAAAAATATCAATGCCCAAAAAACATAACAATTGTCATATCATGGCACAGTTTACAAAAAATTGAAATAAATTAATAAAAATATTAATAAATTAATAAATTAATGAATTGACGTTACATATGTACAAAAACATACCAATAATACATTACCATAATACCATGGTTCCAATAAATAAATAAATATAAAACTTAAAATAAAAACATACATAATATTTGAGAATTTTAGATTTTTAATTTGAGAATTTTACACTTGAACGAGGAGTTTCTATTATTTTTCTAAGCGTGTGAACTTCCAGGTTCGTCTCTGATTACATCAGGGTTGTTACATCCATTAAAACCACTACAACGATGCCGTCTGAGCCAATTTATCAAGACTAATCAACACGAATCCACTTGACTAATCAATTAATTACCTTCAGACATAAAACCTGTCTGCATTTCATGGCTGATGCACAAATATGTTGAAAGCTTCCTATAAAATCAATCTTTCTGCATTAACATCAAAAATTGAGACGAAGGCCCTCTTACTTTGAGCAAAGGATATGTTTAAAAACGTGCTCGATTAACATGTAGAGTAAGGATCAGACCAAATTAAGAAGTTCTTAGTCCAAAATCCACAGGAATCCGCTCTGATTCCTGTCCTGACCAATGACAGCACAGATACAAGCGTCCAAACTAAAATCTTAAAGCCCAAAATACCTATCAAGTACTCGAAGAAATCCTCAGCTCATCTGAAGATTCATCTTTCACTGTTAATCATTTAACCAGTGAATTCATCAGTTTTTAACAGCAAAGAACACTCTGATTACTGGCTTCAAATATCAATGCATTATTAATTAGACGTTTCTGTCACTTTTTGGCAAAAAAACTCAATTGAAAAGCAGAATCTGACAAAACAGAGGACAAACTAAACGCTGAAATACAAGAAAAACATGCAAAGCTCAACATCTGCATCTCGTCCTTGAGAAGATACTGTAATTCAGCATTCCTCCAATTACACTGAAAACAGCTCGTTTCTGCTAAACTGATATACAGAAACTGTGTGTAAAGGCTGTGATGGAGAATCCAAGGATATGATGATTTGAGAATAATGCAGTTTTATGTAAAAAAAAAAAAAAATGAAATCTCACTTTAGCTGGAGATGATAAATTACATGTAATTAATAGAGCTCTATCATGCTATTTACAGATTTACTGCATATATTCACTAACCAGGGTTATTTTAGTTAACCAAAACTACAACTAAAACAATGAAAAACATTTGTGTTACTTGAAATAAATAAAACAGTAAATGGGGAAAAAATGTATGTATAGAGAGAGAGATTTAAATAGATATTCAAGAATAACTTTAACTAAAACTGAAATTAAAATAATTAAAAATTATATTATAATGTGTGTGTGTGTATATATATATATATATATATATATTATAGAGATACTAAAAAATTAAAATATGATGACCAGAAAAACACAACAACATGACTAAAATTTTACCTATAATGAAAATGGAAAAATAAAATGGAAAAACTAACTCAAAATATTAATAAAATGACATCAGTATCTCAATAATACTAAAATAACACTAGCATTAACAAAAAAGACCATGCTTTTTGGACATGTACAAGATAATTACCACAGTTTCCTTTTATGTACCTTGACTTGGAGTACTATTTAAATACCACGATACATAAATATGGTAATTATCCAATACCACGTATTCACTGTAGTATCTGATACTGTTACCATCATTAGTGCTACTTTGTAAGGAAGATATAGAATAATTACACATTTAAAAAATTTAATTAAAAAAGAATAATAATACATATAAAAAGATACAAATACAAAGTTAAAAATGATAAAAGAATACATAAATTATAAAATAAATGAGTAGCTAGCTGAGACAGACAGATAGACAGACAGATAGATAGCTAGATAGATAGATAGATAGATAGATAGATAGATAAACATGTTATTAAACAAGCAGACAGACAATGGTAGCAAATATTAAGTAATAAGATATAAAGCCACATGAAGGAGCAAACACTGTCCACTCACCTCAGTTGAGTCGGGTCATTGTGTTTGAGGTGAGAGGATCCAGACGTCAGATGAGGAGGACTGAGACACGCTCATTCACAGCCACTGATCCTCACAGGAGAGGAGAGGAGGGGTCAGGACACACGGGACGTCCCGAGTGACAGGAGGAGGAGACTCCACGGGGGGCAGAGAGCATGACTGGTCACACACACAACACACACACACACACACACACACACACACACACACACACACACACACAGTCAAGAGATGCAGTAAAAGAGAAAAGCCGCCCAGCAATCAATCTCTCAGCACAAATGAACAGCTAGTATTTCACCAGCGACTGTGTGTATTACTGATCAAAAGGTCACTGCTTTCCAGGCCGTTTGATTTGAGATGAAATTTACAGCAGTGCAACCTGGAGATGACAAGCGACTTCTTTTACAGGCCGGAGATATTCATTAATATGCAAACAAGCATTTATAAAAAAAATAGGGAAACAATTGTTACAAACAGTTACAATAAACACTACCACCAGTCAAAATTTTGGAATAATATCTTTTGAGAGAAGTCTCTTATTATTACATCTTCTATTAGTCGCCAAGGCTGCATTTGACCAAAAATACAGTAAACAGTAATATTGTGAAATATTTTTACAATTTAAAGTTTTTTTATTGTAATATATTTTGAAATACTGTAGTTTATTCCTGTGATCAAAGCTGAATTTTCTGCATCATTACTTCAGTCTTCAGTGTCACATGATCCTTCAGAAATTATTCATAAACATTAAAAATCCTAATTATTTCAACTTTTGACCAATGGTATATATGGTCACAAATACTCAGTATGGCACAAATATTTAGGCTGATGACAAATGAATCAAAATTTACATTTTAGGCAAAAAAAATTAACAACAGGGTTCCCAACTTTTAACGAATGAAATTCCATGACATTTCCAGGCATTCAAATTATTAAATAAATTACAAATAATTATATTAAATAATTAAAAAATATTTTCCTTTCCAAAACAGTAGATCAAATATTTTAGAGCCAAGTATATCTACAAAAAATATATATACTGATATATATATATATATATATATATATATATATAATAAAAAACAAAATAAAATTACAATTACAAAAATGCCCATGATTTTTACCAGTAACAGTTTGAAAATTCTAGGATTCTGTGTGATGTAAAAACCAAAAATGACAGTATTTTCATGTGCATCTGTAGAAATACAGGCAAATAACTGAACATTCTATTAAACTTTATTTCATTATGTGAAAGAGTGAGAAAAACAATCACAATATACAAAAAGATACGTCACAGAATATGATCAAGATTTCTTTGGCTATTTTACCCGTTATAAGGCACATCTTCATCTGTAAACAACAGGCATTACATGCAAAGAAATGGAAAAAATAAAACATAGTTCATAGTGATTGTAAAATGGCACAGTTATAGTGAGATTCTCATATTTCACATCTAAAAAGCATCTTGGCATTTGCTATTAAGAGTAATGAAGAATAATGTAGAATTTGGCTTTATGACATTTTAATTTCAAGTTTGTTTGTGACTATTACCATTCTGTGAAGAGGCAGAAAATGATTTTAAAATTGAAGTTGTTATATATTGTGTAATATTTTTTGTGCATATTACCACTTGAAATGTAAAAACCCTGCTTCTTCCTCTGTTGACATACTGACACCTAGTGGTTAGAACTGGTCTTTACATGAGTGATGATAACATACAATATAGTAAACAATATTTGTAAGTGATCATTTATATTCACTGTTTAACAGCTGTATGGCTCTGAAACAGATTTATACTCCTCATGCATTCCTTAAACAGAGTCTGTCTGATATATTCACCTCAAACACCATGTATTATATCTCTAATAAATGAATCCTGGATTCTGGTAAACAGATGAAAACACTGAATAAAACATGTGGTCAAGATAATGGCAAATATCTGAAAGAGAAAAACAGGAATGCCCTCCATATTTCAACATTTAGTGTAAACAGATTAAACAGAAGAAGCCCTTTATCCTCCATTTCAGATGAAAGGTCAAATTATGATAAAAGACAGAATATAAAACTGAATTCATGACTACATACTTGAATAGTAGATAGTGGTATTAGATATACTGCATGTTGATTCATATACTGATATAAATGCATGCCCTACAATATCTTGATTTATATAAATAGCAGAAAATTGCACCTTTAAAGGGACGGTTCACCCAAAAATGACAATTCTGTCATCATTTACTCACCTGTTCCAAACCTGTATGAATTTCTTTTAGCTGTTAAACACAAAAGAAGATATTTTGAAGAATGTTGGTAACCAAACAGCTGACGGTACCCATTGACATCTATAGTATTTTTTCCCTACTATGAAAGTCAGTGGCTACTGTGGGTTAACAACAATCTTCAAAATGTCTTCTTTTATGTTCAACAGAAGATCGAAACAACTTGAGGGTGAGTAAATGATCGCAGAATTTCATTTTTGGCCGAACTGTCGCTTTAGGTTGTAAAAAGTGCTTGTAAACGAGTAAATTCGCTTCCAAGAAACATTCCCAAAGGACTCTAAACAGATAAAGAATAGAGCTGGCACAATAAATCAATGCATCGTGAATCAAGTAATTATTCTGCATTGATTCTGAGATTATCAGAATGCATCGCGATTCTCTCTTGAATCGATTCTGAGCTTAGTTTTTAACAGCAGATGACACTGAATGCTTTAGAAACAGCTGTACTGTGTTCGCTTTCAGTTCCTGACACACAGGAACTTGAACAAAATAATTATTCATACAGTTTGAAGCGAATTACAAGAGTGTTCATAGTGGGCTGTTTACATTAATCTCACGTCATAAAAGCATAAAAGCCAAGGTGCAAGTACATTTAACCACTAACATGACTCAGCCGAACATACAAGAGCTCTTCTTCGTGAGTATTTGAGTGTGGTTAAAAACTTGCCTAGAGCGCTATCTTCTGTTAAAAACTAAGCTCAGAATCGTGATGCATTTCAATAATCACAGAATCGATCCACGAATCGCGATACATCGATTTTTTTGCCCCAGCCCTAATAAAGAGCATGCAAGTATAAAACACGTCAAGAGTGTAAAGTACTCCACGATTAATCACAGAGCGTGCTGAAAGCCCACTGCAGTCGGTGTAAAGCGCTCAGATGTTGGTCAGGACGTCGCTGGTAGTGAGGCTCACCGACACCAGACCTGGAAGATTGTTGTTCTGCCGGTTTGCTTTGTCCCGCAGGTGAAGCGTGTGAAGCTGCTGCAGGTCAGACAGATCGCCGCTCAGGACCGCCTGACCCATGAATGAGTCCTTCAGAAGGTTCTTGTTGTAGATCTGATTGACAAAGAGAGTAAGAGGCAGATTAGCAGTGTTGGGGAAAGTTCCTTTTAAAAGTAATGCATTACAATATTGGGTTACTCCCTAAAAAACTATGTTACTTAGTTACTTTTTTAGGAAAGTAATGCGTTACATTACTTTTGAGTTACTTTTTAAATCTGGGCAGGGCTTGCTTGTTTGTTTTTAATATAAAAAGTTATTTTACAAATGTAAAAGCTCTTTCACATCAAAAGTGAAATGAATCCACCTCAGACTGAAGGAAATGTAAATTCACGTCTGTACAGTAGAGGACGCAGCTCAAACTAATCACATGAAGAATATGATGCAGGAGAAGAAAGTTCAACACTATTCAGTAATAACTAAAATCAAACACAAATGTGTCATTTTTGCTTATTAGTATGGTTGAATTGGATCATCGAAGGTCAGTAGCAAAGACATTGGTTAATAAAAAGGGATTAAATACATAAATTATATGAGACAGTCTTTTTAAATATATTTAATTATTGCATATAATACTCTGAGTTTGCATTTGCCTGTTTTTAGTTTTTGTGCAGGTGAGATGAGTAAATACATGTTCATATTTAGTCTAAGATCATGTTCACACACACCGCTCTGCACTTACTCCTGATTTCTCTCAACATGGCAACACCAGAGCTGTCACTCAATACATGAGAAACAAAGTAACTAGTGTTACTTATTTGAAAAAGTAACTCAGATATTTCCTTCTAAATGAAAAAGTAATGCGTTACTTTACTAGTTACTCACAGTAATCTGATTACGTAACTGGCGTTATTTGTAACGTGTTACACCTAACACAGCAGATTACAGGAGGAACACGACAGCAGTTCCTAATGATTACTGAAAGACCGGCACCTGAATGCGGATCGGCTCCTTCGTCTTCTTCCTGTAGAACACAGCCTTCACGTCAAAGTCCGGGCTCTGTGTGTTTTTGTGCACCACAGACCGAACCTTCTGTCCCTCACAGCTGATGATGACGTACGGATCGGACGCTGAAACAACGGGAAGATTCAGTCCATCAAAAACAGCAAGACTGACTTACTGAAACATATCAGATCTACATGCACTTATTTTCAACATGTTAGTCTCATTGAAAATTCTGAAATTCTTTCAAAATAATTTCTAAAAGTTTTTACATTTTTAAAAAGTTTTTTTTTTTTTTTTTTTCAGTTACTCCAGTGTCCAGAAACATGCAGATACAGTCTCAAACATACATTAGGGGGAGAAAAAGGGAAGAAATACATAAAAAAATACATTTCAATCATAACAGGAAGGAAAGTAATTAGGGAATAGTGAATCAGGGGAGGTTATTAACACAATGCCAAAGAAGTGTCCAAATCTTCCAAAAGTCGTTAGACTTTTGATGTGTCATAAGTGAGTTTCTCAAGCGGGAGTAATGCCCCTGAGGGGACGACCACAATAACAATATACATTTCTTTGCCAAATGGATCAAAATTAAAAACAAGTGTTTAGCATGAGAGTCAAATATTGTCTCCACTCCAATAGATAAACACAATTCCAGAGAGAAACAGAATTGCAACTTAAAGGGATAGTTCACCCAAAAATGAAAATTGTGTCATCATTTACTCAGCCTCAAGTAGTTCCAAACCTGTATGAATGTGTTTGTTCTGCTGAACACAAAGGAAGATATTCTGAACAATGTGGGAAACAGAGCAGAAAAAAAAAAGTAGAAAAAAAAAAAATACTATGGAAGTCAATGGTGCCCCAGAACAGCCTGATTACAAACTTTCTTCAGAATATCTTCCTTTGTGTTCAGCAGAACAAAGACATTCATACAGGTTTGGAACTACTTGAGGGTGAGTAAATGATGACACAATTTTCATTTTTGGGTGAACTATCCCTTTAAGGAGCTCTTGTAGAAATGTATGTATTTTGGTCCAAAAGGTGATACGTTTTTTTTTTTAAGTTACTTTTTTTTTTTTTTTTAATAACCAGTTTTGTTTTTAAATATAATTACTAAAAAATAGTATTAAATTGTTTGTTTGTTTTTGTCATGTGACAAGCATGTCAACAGGAAATGACATCACAGAGGGCGTGTGTCAGGAAATTTCTCAAAATATCAGATAATTTGATTAGTTCAGTTTGTAAAATTGTGAATTGAGTCATACTTAAAAAAAATATATATATATTAATATAACTTAAGACAGATTAAAACGTATACACTATTATTTGAAAGAAACTGACACATTCATTAAGGATTAAATTGATCAAAAGTGAGAGTAAAGACATTTATAATGTTACAAAAGATTTCTATATCAAATAAATGTTGTTCTTTTGAACTTTCTGTTCATCTGTGAATCCTGAAAAATATAATGTATCACAGTTTCCACAAAAATATTGTGCAGCACAACTGTTTTCAACATTGATAATAATCAGAAATGTTTCTTGAGCAGTAAATCAGCATATTAGAATGATTTCTGAAGATCATGTGACACTGAAGACTGGAGTAATGATGCTGAAAATACAGCTTTGATCACAGAAATAAATTACATTTGAACAGATATTCACATAGAAAACAGCTATTTTAAATTGTAATAATATTTCACTTTTTTTACTGTATATAAATGTAATCTTAGCTAGCACAAGACACTTCTTTCAAAAACATTCAAATATCTTACTAACCCTAAACTCAAAAATATTACACAAATATATTCAAGTTGTATTTTATTATTTTACTTGGAGATTATAACACTTTTAAGAGTCATTAAAAAATGGTTGTAAATGTTTTATATACTTTTAAAAAATATATAATACTTAAATAATGCTTCAATAATATATAATGCTTCAATAGAAAAAAATGCTTGAAAAATATGCAAAAACAATGTCTGTGTTATAACAAACACCATAATTATAATAATAATAATAAATATTACATTCCTAAAGATTTGGCCATTGCAAATCTTGAAAAATATTTTTTACATTTACATTTTATAACGTCAGATGTCTTACGTGTATCATGAACATGTCAGATCAGATTGTTAGTGAAAACTAGCTGAGATGTCAATCTGTTCACAATGATCAGCACGGATATATTTGTAGCAATATCCAACAATACATTGTATGGGTCAAAATTATCCATTTTTCTTTTATGTCAAAAATCATTAGGATATTAAGTAGAGATCATGTTTCATGAAGATATTTTGTAAACTTCCTACAGTAAATATATCATAATTTCATTTTTGATTAGTAATATGCATTGCTAAGAACTTCATTTGAACAACTTTAAAGGCAATTTTCTCAATATTTAGATTTTTTTGCACCCTCAGATTTTCAAATAGTTGTATCTCAGCCAAATATTGTCCTATCCTCACAAACCATACATAAGTGGAAAGCTTATTTATTCAGATTTCAGATGATGCATAAATCTCAATTTCAGAAAATAGACCCTTGACTGGTTTTGTGGTCCAGGGTCACATATCTGGTAGATGCTGTTCTCCAGAGCATTTCTGTGAGGGGTTTGTTGTGTAAAGAAACAGAGAGAACACAACATTACTCACTTCCATCTGAGTCCTGAGCCTGGAGTCCATCTGCTCTGTGGACATGCACCTGTGTGACCAGCTTGGGATACCCACAGCACCCCGTCCAGCAGGTGTGGGGCGGCTCGTCTGTCATCAGCTCCCTAAACACCACACAGTCAGCATCAATACATCTATAATCCATGACGCAGAGAAAAAACTACTGTATAATTTATAGTGCTGTCAAACGCTTAATCGTGATTAATACCATCCAAAATAAAAGTTTTTGTTTACATAATATGTGTGTGTACTGTGTATATTTATTATGCATATATAAATACACACATGCATGTATATATTTAAGAAAAATATGTTATGTTTGTATATTAAATATATTCATATATAATATGTGACCCTGGAGCACAAAAGCAGTCATAAGCAGCACAGCTATATTTATAGAAATAGCCAACAATACATTGTATGGGTCAAAATTATAAAATAAAAAAATATGCCTAAAATCATTAGGATATTAAGTAAAGATTATGTTCCATGAAGATATTTTATACATTTTCTACTGTAAATATATCAAAACTTTAAAAGGTGATTTTCTCAATATTTAGATTTTTTTACACCCTCAGATACCAGATTTTCAAATAGTTGTATCTCAGCCAAATATTGTCCTATCATAAACCATACATCAATGGAAAGATTATTTATTCAGCTAATACCAATTTCCAAAAATGGACCCTTATGACTGGTTTTGTGGTCCAGAGTCACATATCAATTACATGAATATAAATTTATACATGTAAATATTTTTTTAATATATACTGTATGTGTGTATGTATCTAAATATACAAATAAACAATAAAATATGTAAATAATAATAAATAAATACAATTTAAAAAAAACCTTGCTACGTGTACTGTGTTAGGCTACTGAGACTTGTTACAGCACTTGCTTATCATTGCTCTTTTGTTGATTTTGATTGCTTCTATTGTCCTCATTCATACGTCACTTTGGATAAAAGCATCTGCTAAATGACTAAATGTAAATGTACAGTACACACACATACATTATGTAAACAAAACCTTTTATTTTGGATGTGATTAATGGTTTGACAGCACTAATAATATATATTTCTGATGTATTACTTGCAGGCAGCAGGTAAATCTGTGAAGATGCGCAACAGGAAGTCTCCCTGCAGGCCGGGGTCAAAGGTCGTGGGAACGATGACGTAGCGGCCCTCCTTCAGGTCCTTGCGCAGAAACACGCTGCGGGAGTTAATGTAGATGGAGCTGCCCACTGTTTTCTGGACGGTGTGCATGCGGTACGTCCGGTTGAGCTCCACCTTTCAGAAAACACGTCTCACTTAAACCATATGAACACTTGTTTCTTATTCATTTTGTGTGCTTATTCCAAAAACTGGGTCTGTTCTGCTGGATCACGTCACACTTTCTTACAAAATGTGTGCATTTTTTGCTTTTTACAATAATTTTTAAGGTAAAGTATTGTATTTTCACTTAATCAGCAGAAAAGCACCACAAACACATGATTCCTGTCTGAAATTGAGTCAGATTACAACAGTTTGTTCAATTCTCAGCCCATTTTCACATATATGAATGATTTGGAACACATTATTATATGTCATGTCACAGATAGAAACCCTAAAACACAATGTTAACTGATATACAAGTTGCACTTCGCTAAAAAAAGAAAAAAAAGGCTTTAACGGTACTCATGTTTATTATTAAGGGGAAATTGGTTATTTTTGCATTTTTCTGAGCCAACAATATTTGATACACACACATACAGAAGAAAATGCAAACATTAAATCGACACATTATTTTATATTTTAAAATTTTTCCACCTCTTTTGCTTAAAAAAAGTTTAATGAAATGCATTTTGAATGCTTCTTTCTGTCATCAAAACTGAATCTTTTGACATTTGCTTTTGTTATTTTGATAAGTGCACTAAAACTAATAAGAATCTGAATTCTCTTCAGCGAATTATATGCTGAAAATTCAGCTTTGCATTACAGGAATAAATTACATTTTAACATATATTCACATAGAAAACATTTTAAATTGTAATATTTTGCAATAAGTTTTTTTTCTGTATTTTTGATCAAATAAATGCAGCCTTGGCAAGCACAAGATACATCTTTCATTAAAAACTGTTATAAATGTTTA
The DNA here is from genome assembly GCA_027422415.1 of Schizothorax lantsangensis. Lineage (NCBI taxonomy): Eukaryota > Metazoa > Chordata > Actinopteri > Cypriniformes > Cyprinidae > Schizothorax > Schizothorax lantsangensis. The sequence continues at coordinate 1,783,147 of CM049846.1, forward strand.
GGAGTATTTTAAAAATTTTCCACTCTGCAGATTTTAAGTGACATTTTCAACTCCTTTGCAGATTGTGAGCTATTTTATAGATTCAGAATACTTATTTTTGTCATTAAAGATGGATATAAAGCCAAATAGAAATATTAAGTTCTATTGTTTAGAGTACATTTTGTTATAGTTATTAAGTTTGAATACTTCTGAGCAGTGTTGGGCTAGTTACTAAAATAATGCAATATATTACTCATTACTAGTTACTCCTTTCAAAATTGATATTGTTACTTTACTTATTACTCTCTGGCAACAGTAATTAGTTACACTACTGTTACATTACTGTTTCTTCACGCCCCACAGAAGTTGTAACTGTGTATCTTCCACATAAATGTTACTAATAACATATTTCTGCCTCATCATTTGACCAAAATCCACATCGGATCGCAGTTATTACAAACACTCAATAATTAATAGTGACATTCAAGTAAGTGTTGTATTAATCTCATTAATTGTCATGTGTAGCTTGAAGCTGATTGTAATTGCTCCGTTTCCCATATACGATTATATTTCATTATGTATTTTAGCAAATCACATAAGTTTGTAAGAAACGGTTTAATTTTCCAAAAAGATTTTTAATTATAGTAATATAATGTACCACATGCTGATCAGAGGGATGTAATGCAGAGTAAAGTAAAGCCACAACTTACACAACAGTGCTCAGATCATGTGCGAGTCGTGAAAATTATGAAAATAAATCTAGAAATTATTTGATTGTTGGATTATAAATCAGTGGGTTGATCAAAAGTAACTAAGTAACTAAGCTGTTTTATGGATGGTAACTGTAATATTATTACTGAAATCTTATTAGTAACTAGTTACACTACTAGTTACTGCAAAAAGTAATATTATTACAGTAACTAAGTTACAGTAACTAGTTACTGCCCAACACTGCTTCTGAGTACATTTTGAATACTTCTTTTTGTCATCAAAACCAAATCTTTTGACATTTGCCTGCTTTTTTATTTTCATAAGTGCATCTTCAGTCTTATTTTGAGAAAAAAAGCTCAGTGCAGATGTTTTATTAATATGTTTGAACTTAGCATCATTAAATGATGTAATATTAGTCTTTTTTAAAGATTGGTTTGTGTGTAATGCACATACTCTTTGGATGTCAAAGCCGATGGCCACGTTGTCTCCTTTGCCGTCTTTAGATCGAACTCTCTTGTCCTGCTGCTGTAGGCAGATCAGAACCTCATCCTCTGGCTTCGTCACATCGAACACATACTGAAGAACACAGAAACACTCTTCAGTACACCTCTACACACACACACACACACACACACACACACACACACACACACACCTGTGGGTTCTGCAGGAACGTGGCTTTGTGGTTGATGCAGCCTCCTGATCGGTTCATTAAAGGGTCGTCGTGGCGACCCCAGGCGCCCCGCATCACTTCCTCCTCCCAGGTCTTGTGGATGCTCAGGTACGACGTGTTAATCAAGCGGCACAGAATCAGGTCTGTGAAATACTTGCAGAAATCCTCAAAATCCATCCTGGATGCAGGATGCAAAAAGAATGATCATCAGTGACAAATCAAATCAAAACTGTACAGTTTTAAGAGGAGTTTGAGTTCACGAGTTGATTCTGAAGTAAAAGATTTTCAGATGTACTTCACACTTATAATTCAGAGATAGAGAGATAGAGAGAGAGATAGAGCTAGAGAGATAGATATAGTTAGATAGATATAGATGTATCGATAGATAGATAGATAGATAGATAGATGTAGTTTTGCAATGAAGAATTAATTAACTGCTTAAAAATACAAGCCTTACATTTCTGCTTTTAAACCATTTTTTAATGCTGTACAGACAAACTGAAAATGCTAAATTATTTTGTGTGATAATCATCAGCATGTCACAGATAGAAACCCTAAAACACATTTTTTGAGATATGAACAGATACAAACAGGTTGCACATTGATGGAGACAATTGGCAATACTCATTTTATTATTAAGGGGAAACTGATTATTTTTGCATTTTCTGAGCTAGAAATATATTGTATTTGATGGCAATATTTCTTTGTTAAGCAGATTTTCTGATTGCCCTTTCACAATTTCAATGCAAGAAGTCTTGAAACAGAGCAAAAGCAGTGCAGAATCTCACCAGAACTCTCCATCATCTTCCACAGTCACACCCAACCTCTCTCGCTCACTCTTACTCACTCTCTTCCACTCCTCTGAGCTACAGACAGACAAAAGAAGAACAAATATTAGAGTGCTTTAATTCAATTTAATTTCTACTGCAAAAAAAGATATATATATACACATGTATATATATAAACCAAAATGCCTTCATATTTTACCAGTGACTCTGGTAACTGAAAATGTGTCTGACACCACTTACTCTTTGATATCACATTAATTTAATTAAAAAATATATATATATTTTAAATATTTTAAAAATATTTTTTTTTTAAATGCAGTAAGCTTCAAGAGCTTTATTGTCATATGTACTAGTACAATGAAATTCTTACTTTGTTTACTCCTCACGAGAATGACAGGGTAGAAGGGGACAAACATAACTTACTAGGACAATATTCAAATGACATAAAAAATATAAAATATACAGTAAAGTATAAACCAGAAAGAATAATAAAAATAAATAATAATAGCATAAAAAAAGAAAGTAATGAAAGAAAAAGAGAAAGGAAAATACAATAAAGAAACAAATACAATAAATATACAATAAAGAACAATATAATATTAAAAAAGCAACAATCAAGTTACCTTCAACCTAAGATAAAATTCATTAAAATACCTGTATATAATTGTCCCACTCAAATTCTAATGCATTTAGTATAATTCAAATGCTTCATGACCCTGCACATCAATACTGATTATTTTAATGAATTTGCCACATTAGCATCATAAAAATATGTAAATTAAAAATATATTATTTGCATGCAATTATAAGCTCTCTACTCAACAAGTGTTCTTTGATTGAAAAACCCTCCTCAAACATTTAAATGTGTTTTTCACTCCTAAAACCCTGCAATGTGAACATAACTATAATCTCAAAGATAACAGGCAAAGCATGCAAAAAATAATTAGGTGCTGAAATATGACACTTGATGCTGAGTTTGTCCTCCAGTAGGTGGCAGTATGAACACAAAAATACATTTCAGCATTTAAAAGTCACAATCTGTGGTTTGAAACAAAGCATTGCTGTGTCCATACAGCCTTGACATTTCCTGTTTTTTCCATTGCATCTGTTTTTACACGAGTGAGTCATACATCATGCACATTAACGTCTATACTTTAATCTTTTTTTTTTTTATGAAGCATGTTTAGCTCTCAATCATTTCTCTTCCTAACTGTTTAGCACATTCACTGGATTTGTTAGCATTAGGTGAATGTTGTCCAGCAATTGAGAAAGTTGTTTACATGATCACTTGAAGAACTTCTGTGCCCTAAATCAAACTATTTACATCAGGGAAAGACTGGGAAAAACTTCAGCGGAAAATAAGGCCACGTTTTCTTTCATTGCACAAACAGTGCAATAAATAATAACACTGCAAACCTATGTAGAGCATCATGCACAAATGTGACCCTGGACCACAAAACCAGTCACAATGGTCAAATTGAGATTTATACATCATCTGCAAGCTGAAATAAATGAGCTTTCCATTGATGTATGGTTTGTTATGATAGGACAATATTTGGCCGAGATACAACTATTTGAAAATCTGGAATCTGAGGGTGCAAAAAAATCTAAATATTGAGAAAATCACCTTTAAAGTTGTTCAAATGAAGTTCTTAGCAATGCATATTACTAATCAAAAATTAAGTTTTGATATACTTACAGTAGGAAATTTACAAAATATCTTCATGGAACATGATCTTTACTTAATATCCTAATGATTTTTGGCATAAAAGAAAAATTGATAATTTTGACCCATACAGTGTATTGTTGGCTATTGCTACAAATATACCTGTGTTACTGATGACTGCTTTTGTGCTCCAGGGTAGCACACAGTCTCCTTTACAAAGCACACACTCGACAGTAACACTAAACAGCTTCCAGATGTTCACAAACCTGTCGCTCCACGCTCCGTTCCACTCTCTCTGACCCCACGGGTTCCTCATGCGGATCATGGAGAGCTTCTCTGATTTGAAGAACGCCAGCAGGCCGGAGCCCAGACGCACTTTACGCACATCAGTCACCGCATACGCGTGACCTTTGACCAAGCCACAGTCTAAACGGGCTTCCATATCCGCCTGACTCATGGCCTGCGGAAAAGAATCCAAATATGAAAACGTGAGGCTGGGACGTGACACATTATTGCATGAAGCACAAATGCACGTGAGGCTCACTCTGATGGAGCAGCTGATCAGGCCTCCTCTGTTGTGGATCTTCAGCACGCGCTCGAACAGCTGATTTCTGGCCTCCTCCTCCTGGAGGAACTTCCCCTCCAGCAGATCCATGGGCTCAGATACTCCACCAGTGAAATCCACAAGAGCGTCGGCCGTGTTCCCGCCATCCAAAGCCTCATAACATCTACATAACCTGATAAATGATGGACACAGAGGAATGAACCAGTACAGCTTGAATGCATGTTCATATATATATATATATATATTCAAAACAAATATATGAATACATAGATGGAGCACATCTGATTTGTTTCATGACTACAATTGTATCTATCTATCTATCCATCTATCCACACACACATTTATATATATATATATATATACACATACACACACGCACACTTATACGAAGACTTCAAAAGCAAAAACCTCTAAGTCCATCAGATTTTTTTTTATTATTAGGCTCCTATGAAAATATCATTGGACATTTTTTTAAATAAGCATTCAATAACTGACTAATAACCTTTTCTTTGCCATTAAAGTGAAATTACTAAACCTAAACATGATTAAAAAAAATTATCATGACTTTGTTTTTAAAATATAGATTTATATTTTTTAAGTTGGCTTATTATTACTATTATTGCATTTTGTGCTGTAATAAACGTTTTAAGAAATGTTTCAAGAAATGTTTCTCATGACTTTGCCCTTAAAATACAGATTATAAAAAATGTTAAGTTGTCTTTTTATTATTGATGTTGGTAAAATGTTGATTTGGTGCTGTAATATATGTTTCAAGAAATATTTATGTATTTATCATCAATGATGAAAACAGCTTTTGCTGCTTAATATTTGTGTGTAAACTATGCTAATTTTTTCTCAGGATTCTTTGATTTGTTTTGAAATAGAAATCTTTTTAAATTACAGAAATCTTTTTACATTTAACATATGTCTTTACTGTCAATTTTGATTAAGTTAATGCATCCTTGTGGAATAAACTTTTTTTTTTTTAAATACTTTATATTATTTACCCCAGTAAGTATTAAATATTAAGCAGCAAAAACTGTTTTCAACATTGATGATAATAAATGCTTCTAGAGCACCAAATCAGCATATTTTATACTGATTTTTAGGCATGTTTTATTCTGTTTCTATTGGTTGTGGTAATTACTTGGCATAGGCTTTCTCCACCAGTGCACTCCAGAACTCATTACTGTCGTTAGAGTGGCAGTAGACGAGCTTCCCGTTTGCGGTTGGCAGTCGGTCATCAATAACAACATCCACCCAGTCTCCAAAACGCCAGAACCGGAAGTGAAAAATCCCAGCATAGCTCTCCGGCTTCTGCTTGTCCCATTCCTGGTCCTTCCAATCTGGGATAACCTGTGAACAGACAAAATCTGAGTCAACTAAACTCACACTGACAGATCTATGGGGAAAAAGATGAATAAATACATGGAATTATAGGAGCTTTTGAGTAAATCATATGAAAGCTCAAGAACATGCTTAATCCAAACATAAAAAAAAGAAAATAAGAAATACATTTTTGATGAAATAATTGTTTTGCATAAATTAACCCTATTTAAAGCAATGTTATTTTACTATTAAATCTAATTATTATCTTAGTATTTTTTTTATTTTATTTTAATCTTGGTTTTAGTCATTTTAATACATTAAAGTTTCAATTTTAGTACTTCAACATTTTAGTTAGTTGCCATGGTAACAGTTCTAATTTTCCTTTTTAGGTTTTAATAATATTTAGATTAATATTTATATTTGGTTTCAACTATTTAAATTGCCCAAAACAAATTTCAATAGCATTAGTTTTATTTTTACTTAACAACACTGATTTTAGGACCCTTAATTTTTGTATATTTTCATGACAGTTAAGCAATTTTTTCCCCTCAATTCAGAATACTGTAATGCTAAAAATGGAGTCCATAATAATAATAAGAAGAATAAACAAACTAAGCGAAGAATATATAAATCAGAGGCATTTGTTGTACTGCATGTACACTGATTTAAAAAAATTAATTGCAATACATTTTTATTATATTTGGATGTTTACTGCATGACAATGCAAATAATCAGACAAAAAATAATATATAGTAATAATAAAAATAATGAATGACTGAATTAATTAATAAATGAACAATAAATAAATGATAGGCATTTGGTAATGGGAATGTGGGGATCAAATACAATAAAATAAAATAGTAGTATTATCAATCAGATGCATATTTACTAATAATAATATAAATCCCTGCCAAAAAAAATAAAAAGATTCCTAAGTTTTTTTTTTTTTCTTTTTTCAGCAGTAAGCATCTGTTGCCTAGTGCTGCAACACGTCAAACTCTAGCAGTGAATCTCCGGTTGGTTGCTCCCAAAACTCATCCAGAGGCTCAGAGCCTGTGCGGCAGAATCAATAGAGTCCCCAGCTAACCAGGCTTTTTGCCCCGCGGGGCCACAGAGGCGGGTGGAGCGGCGGGATGGAAAGTGAAGTCTGAGAGAGGAGAGAGTTCATTCAGTCTCACACAGACACACACAGAGCACAAGCGCACCGATCCTCCCTAGACTCCGAGACAATCCACTCATGGGTTCAGAAACAGAGCTGAGCTTCTGCGAGGACCTGCAGCTGGTGGAGGTGATGCGTCTGAGGGTGCAGTCGCTGCAGCAGAAGGGTCAGAAGCGGCAGGACGGAGAGCGGCTTCTGCTGCCACACGAGTCCGTCTACCGGCTGGACTTCAGCGACCAGGACCTGAGCTTCCTCCGCTGGAACGTCAGCCTGCGAGGAACCGGACGCTTCACCGTCACCGGCATCTGCCAGCTCTGGACGCCCGATCTGACCAACCTGATGACCAGGCAGCTGCTGGAGCCCATCGGCCAGTTCTGGAGGAACACCGGGGATCCCGAGGATTCGCCCATCAAGTGTCTGGAGGCAGATATCCAGGAGTTTGGAGAGAGGATTGCGGAGCTGGCCAAGGTGCGGAAAGTCATGTACTTTCTGTTTGCTTTCAAGGAGGGAGTGACCAAAGAGAACATCTCCTGCTCTTTGACCTTCAACAAAAACAATTAAGAGATCGAATCTCTCCAAGCATCGTATCCTAGAACCTCTGTCAGGTTAGATGTTCTCTGTGCTGGTCAAAAACCTTTTTATTTTCACCAGTTGATCTTAGAAACTTAGCTTCACTTAGCTTTATTTCTTATCCTGCGATCCAGAAAAGTAGCTCTTTAGAAAGATTGTAAATGCATGCGTTTTGTCTGGTGCTTATGTAATCCAATGCAGTTTTGATGCTTCTAGACGGATGAATAAAATCAGTTTTATCAATCATTTAATTTCTGTATGTGAATGTTTAGTTTTTGAGCACTGGAAGGTCAACAGTCTCGACCAGCATCCGGCTCGGACCACAACATGACCGGATTGATATCGGGAATCAATCGAAACCTCTTTATTTTCACCAGTCGATCATAAAAACTTAGCTTCATTTATTATCCTGCGGTCCAGAAAAGCAACACTTTAGAAAGATTGTAAATGCATGCGTTTTGTCTGGTGCTTATGTAATCCAATGCAGTTTTGATGCTTCTAGACGGATGAATAAAATCAGTTTTATCAATCATTTAGTTTCTGTATGTGAACCACAACACGACCGGATCGATATCGGGAATCAATCGAAGCGCCCTGCTTTCGAGCAAACGCCACGCATTAGTTCTGGAACATCTGACTCACTGATTCTTTCCAACAGTTTGTTTCAATTAACTGGTTCAAAAAGCCAATTCATCTGTTTGTTTGCACCATCGAGAGTTTCCATTATAGATCTGGTGACATTAGGTTGTATGAGACATACAAGTTAAAGAATCACTCGAACTGATTCAGTTCAGTTTGTGAGCAAGTTCATTAAAAGAATCAACTCAAAAGAACAATTCTGACACATAAAACTATCAAAATGTTCTCTGTGTGCTATGAAGTGTCAGCCACACAGACAATAAATGGAAATTACTTCTCTGACAGGCACATTAAAATGTGAATATACTGCATGTATACGTAAATGTCCCACATTATCTATAAAAACTTTTCACCCCAGGTATGAACGTCTATAACTCCATTTCAAATGATGGTTAAAATAGATCATTTTTACTTAGATTTAACTTTTTAAAGAAATATTTTTGCATTAAATAATAAAATGAAGTACTTAAACATAACATTTCAGCTTGTCAACACAGCAAGCACAAACTATTTCATTACTAGCTGCAACACAGACTATTATTTGATATATCATAAATATTTTAATCGTTGACAGACTATAAAAAGTTTTTTTTTTTTTGAAGTAAAAGAAAATATAAATATTACATGAAAATTTAGAAAAATGTGCCTTTAAGTTGAAACATTTTTTTATTTAGTTACAGAATATATATTTGGTTATATATTAAATTTGGGTAATTTAGGGTGTAATCATACAAACAAGTTCTGAGTAATATATCAATTAATTAAATGTACTTAATTTCAGGCCAGGGTTAGGATTAGGGTTTGGTTTACAGTTAGTTGCATGTAATTATGCATAGTTTATTGTTATTTAGTAAGTACATGCAACATGTATAACAAGGTCACTGTGAATAAGTGTTACCCCACAGTTAAAAAATATTTTAAAACTACATTTATAAAAGCTAATTCATAATGAATAAAACAACACTTTACTTAAAGCCTTTATGTATAATGCATTATAAAAGTTGTTTTAATGCATTATGCATATCTCATGAACAACATTGTAACACTTACCAATTCATTGTTACACTATGCATTTTAAATTCGGTTAATTATTTACAACAAGATATAATGTATTACAACACACATTATGTATAATTATAATGCATGATATACCCTTTAATAACCCTTTATAATGCAAAGGTTTAAGTAACAATTTAATTACATTTCTTTTTTCACAGAGCTTGTTGCAATGCATTCTGGGATTGTCTTCTCTATTAAGCACAGATGTGATGCTGTCTTAATGAAATGGCCAAAATGAGGTCTTAAATGGCAACATAAGTTTGCACCCTACTTTTAAGACCATGCTGTCTAGGTAGGCAGCTCACTGTGTGAGTGTGTGTCCAGACGAGATCTGTGAGTGTGTGTGTCTTCAGGGGGGTGCGTCAGGACAGTAATTAGACCTCAGGAGGGAGATGAGTGTACAGCGGTGTGACAGCGACAGGTGCTTTAATGAGAGACACGGACGGATGACGTACGACTGGAAGCTCACGAGTGAACGGAAGTGTGTTAAAAACTCTTTCCATGCACTCAGATCTGGAAATGTGTTACACAGGGAAACAAACAGAAGTCGTCCCGTGGGAGGCCATGTTTGCCCACGATTGCACGTCGTGTGTGGACACAAATGAAAATATGATAACCCCAAGTCTCCAATTAGTCACATCTGATTCTCTCGAAACAAGACTCGTTCTAATAACGCACCGTTTGCTCGGTAAGCACATCCCAAGACTCTGTCTGGAAAGATTACAGTGCACCTGTAATGAAGAAACATCACGTTCTGTGTCAAATTATGAGCTTGCTCTAGAGGAATCAGCGGACCGCTGTATAAACTATAGCAATCAAACACTCAGAGGTTGAGATTTTATTTAAAAGAAATCACTCGGAAAATCATTTGTTAATGACATTTGTTATTTGTTACAAAACGACAGGTAAGCGTTCATAAAACTATTTTTTGTGTATTTCACACTGTGTCCGATTATTTGTCAATGTCACAAAAATGGCTTGTGATCATTTTGGAAGCATTATGTTGTTATTATTAACTAAAACTCACTAAAACAAATACAAAATTGCTTTGGCAAAATAATACAAAGCTGAAATAAAATAAAAGATTAATAATAAGAATAAAAAAAAACTCCCCAATGCAATATTCCTATTTTCATTGAAGTACTAAGAAAAAGACTAAAACTGAAAAACAAATAAATTAAATTAAAGACACACAGAAAAATAAAAAAAATTATAATAATACTAAATCTAAAGCTGAAATTAAAATGTATTAAAGTTAAATCAAAATATTAAAAAACTAATAAAATACTAAAAGTGAAACAATAAAGTCAAATAGAAATATTAGAAAAAGGATAAACTAAATCAAACCAATCAGTAATGTTTTTGTAAAGAAAATACTTTACAAATGTTTTTAACATGACATTTGTTATTTGTTACAAAATGACTTTGTTTACAGAAATGGCTTGTGATTGTTTTGGAAACATTAACACACTAACAATGTTGTTTTTGTTATCTTAAACTCACACTAAAACTAATACAAATTGTTTTGGCTAAATAAAACAAAGCTAATAAAAAATAAATGATTTAATGAAAGATAAAATAAAATAAAAAATAGATAAAAATTCAAAAACCTTTCCAAGGTAATATTTCTTATTTTCATTTAAGCTTACGAAGAAAAAGACTAAAACAAAAAAACAAATAAAATCAAATAGAAATATTAAAAACTAATAATAATACTAAAACTAAAGCTGAAATTAAAATGTATTAAATAGAAATATTAAAAACTAATATAACACTAAAATTAAAATAAAACTAAAATTAAATAGAAATATAAAAAACTGATAAAAATACTAAAACTAAAATTAAAAATTAAATAAATTAAAATGGAAATACAAATCAATCAGAAATGTTTTGCATTATTTTTGAGTTACAGCAGTATTTTTCTGAAGAAAAATTTGCATTTTTTTGAAATACACAAAAAAGACACCTTGCAATTGCAATTGAACAAAAATACAAATATATCTAACAAACAAAAACAAATACAGTATAGGCCTATATGGTGAAAATGATGGCAGGGCAATTAAAAATCCTGATCATTGAGCCCTGATTTTTATAGACATCAAGAATATGGATCGTGTTGTTATTTTGAGGGATTCTGTGCAGTCAAGGATATAAATAACTCACAAGTTGAAAATGATGAAATCTTGAAATTACGATAAAACCAGTGTGTTTTGTGAATGCACTCAGACTGAACATAACAGCTGAGCTTTCAGACTTTTAATGACACACAAACACACTGCTGCTCATTGAGACACATAATATCAGTCCAAGACTGATACAGCGCCACACCACGGACAGATAAAACTGCTTCCTTCTTTCTATCCCATTAAAAACACCGCACCTCCAATCAGGTGAAGATGTGAGATCGGATGTAATATTCTCCAGGCATGATTAACCCTGCGGGGCCGAGCAGTGATGACGTTTCACTATCAGTGCTGGTCTAGACTGAAGCAGAACGATTTCCCACAGCATAGACTCTATATGAGAGAAATCATTCTCACTAGACTCAATATTAACTTTCATCGACATTTAACCTAATTATTAACCAAACTAATGATAAGGAGGCTGAGCAAGACTGTTCAGATGAGAAAACCCCTACTCCAGTAATCACTATTACAGACTAAACTTACTGGAGCTATTTTAGGTGGTTATTTGTATTAGACACCACTGTCATCATAACAAGAAATTACAATAAAAGATTCAGCAAGGGTTCTTGCATTCTGCCTGTGCTATTTTGTTATAATTTAAATTTATTTGTTTTAAATTTTAAAATTATTTAAAAATTAAATTAAATATGGACTACAAACGAAACAAAAAAAAAAGTTAGTTTTTTTAGTTACAGCTGTATTTTTATAAATAGAAATAAATATAGAAAATTAATAAGCCTAGTATTTTTTCTTAAAACGTCTCATAGTAATCAGTGTTTCAGACAAAATAACATAATTAGTTATTTTAGTTCCAGTGAAGGTGGTTAATTAGCATTAGCCATCACTGGCGTCAAAACAAGAAATTAAAATTCACCAAGAGTTCTTGCGTTCTGTTTGAGCTATTATTTTAATTCAAATGTATTTGTTTTAAATTATTTATTTTTATTTCAATTTATACCACTGGTCAAAAGTTTAGAATAATTATGATCTTTTGTGTTTGAACGCAGTCTCTTCTGCTCTCCAAAGCTGCTTTTTTTATTAAAATGACAGTAAAATGTGAAATATTATTACAATTTAAAATAACTGTAGTCTATTGTAATATATTATAAAATGCAATTTATTCCTGTGATGCAAAACTGAATTTTCAGCAGCTGGTCTTCAGAGTCATACGATCCTTTCCAAAGTTTCAACCAGTATAGTGTATATGCATTTGGCAGATTTTTTTTATCCAAAGCAACTCACATTGCATTTAAGATACACATCAGCTCATGTATTTCCTGGGAAATGACCGTGGCATTGCTCACATCATTGTACTTTACAGTATCTGTACAGTACCACATGACAAGTTACAAGAGTTACAACGTAAGCGCTAACGGCATGAACTCACCTTCTGCCACAGAGCTTCTCTGGAGGCCAGACTGGAGCAGGCCGCCACAAACCAGCAGTTTCCCAGCTGCCCCTGGTGCAGGTCATGAGCGCTGATCCCGTTCACAAACAAGTGTGGGTCTTCACACAGCTCCTGTCACACAGACAGACAAAGAGATTCCCATGATCACACACACATTCACTAGAGTCCAGTTACAGGACCGCAGGGCCGTGTGTTTGTCCTCTGTAATTAAACCAGACGTGTTTTTCTGCTTCTGGTTTAGTGTGTCACTGAGACTCAACGACTGCATAATGATCGGACTAACCATTTAAAAGATTACTTTAAGGGTTAGTTTTCAACTGAAATGCAACAAACATGAGGAAGCTGGTTTTTCTGGTTAAAAGTAAACATGAAATTCAAGATATAAAAAAAAAAAAACAGTTGAATTGATGAGCATCTCAATATTAATGAAATCATAAGTCAACAAGCATTAAAATAGTTAACAGCTGACTTGTTTTTATATGCATTCATTCATACAGCCTGGTGACATTTTTACAGTGAAATTGTTTTATTATAATGGTAATTTTATGTAATAATAATAATAATAATAATAATATAACATCAATATTAATATATTGATTGTATTATAATATAAATTATTATTATTAATATTATTATTATACACAAATGTTAAATCACAATATAAAATTACTATTGTAATAAAACAATTTCACTGAAAAATGTGTTATTAGAAGGGTAATTTTATATTTTACTTAATATTTATAATATTAATAATAATAATAAACATCAATATTCATATATTGTATTACAATAAAAGAAAACATATATTAATCAATGATACTTAATTACTTAATTTTATTTTACAGTGAAATTGTTTTATTATTATCATATTGATATAAAATGACAATATACATTTTTTGCCCCAACTATGCAGCCCTACATAGTAAACATGGAGCTTTAAAACAAACAAACAAAAAAAACAACAACAACAAAAAAAAACATTTAAAATGCATTGACCAACACCCCCTCCCCCCTCCCTTCTCCCTTCTCCCTTCTCCCTTAAAACAACAGCTGCAGTGAGGAAGAGCTGCTTCATGTGACATTCATGAGTGAAGGCCTGATGTGCAACAAAACAGACTTCTGCTTCAGCAAACAGGAGGTTTCTGGTGGGCGGAAGATTGCATTGCACTTGTTCAACTACATTGCACTCACATGCCTGAACAGAACACCGTCATTCATGATGGACGGAGAAACAGGGAGTGTCCTGAATACATGAAGCAATGCTCCCTAAACGCAAACACCTGTTTAGTGGTGTTTACTACTGAGCATACTTAAGCATTAATCTTTGGGGTGTAATGCTTGTGTTTCTCAAAGACTGAGTTTGTAGAAGGGAGGTGTGCTGTTACTTTACTGAGTGATCAAATGCACCATTTTCACCTGCCAAACAATCTACAGATGAAAATCATTGTGCAAACACGGTTACATTAGCCGCTCGCTGGATGAAACAAGCTTTAAGCTCGTCAAACACTGACAATCCATTCAAGCATTACTTGAAACCTCATGCATATTTAACTAGTTAATGGATTGCCAAAAAGATTTTCCCAGAGCCTTTAATGGACTGGATTCAGTTTTAATTGACAAAGTGTGTTTTTGTGTAATGAGCTTCAGCTTTCTTCAGAGAAAACACACATTGCATACAGTATATAAATGTCATGAAATTAGCCTAAATGTAATTTTTTTCATTATTTTAAGACCTTCTGCTCTAAAGGCTTGAGCTTAAATTGTGCCTATTCATGAATTTCCGAGGACGTGTCACACAAGCTGGTAATATTTCATGCAATCATATTCAGTGTGACTTGATAATATACACTACTGTTTAAAATACACGGGTCAATCAAAAGACGTTTATAAAGTTAAAAAAACATTTCTGTATCAAATAAAATTAAGTTTTTATTCATCTGTGAATCCTGAAAATTAAGAGTATCATTGTTGACAGTTTCCACAAAAATATTGTGCAGCACAACTGTTTTCAACATTGATAATAATCAGAAATATTTCTTGAGCAGCAAATCAGTATATTAGAATGATTTCTGAAGATCATGTGACACTGAGGACTGGAGTAATGATGCTGAAAATACAGCTTTGATCACAGGAATAAATTACATTTTAACATATCCACATAGAAAACAGATATTTTACATGCAAAAATATATTAAAATTTTTTTTACAGTATTTTTGATCAAATAAATGCAGCCTTAAGCCCCGTTCACAATACAAGTGACACTCAGCGACAAAGCGACACGATCCCATTCATTTCAATGGAGAGCTGGCGATTTCCGGCGACACGAGCGACAGCGAGCGATAGTGACCGTTGGCGACCGGATGGGGCGTGTCTAGCGACGCGACAAAGTTCAGAATCCTTCAACTTTATGCAAATGATGAGCGACTTTTGGGAGCGACAGCCAATAGGAAAGAAGACGGTTGAGCTCACGTGATCGTTCTCCTCTCAGCAGTAGATAAACATACGCAATGGAAAAAAAGTAGGCTCTGTTTCTCATTCATTTTTGTTTGTATGTCCGCATTTAATTTATATTCATATCATATTTAGTCTTTTGCCTCCAAAATGTTTGTATTTAGCGGCAAGAAACCTGATTCGCTGTCTAGGCAACCAGTAGTGAGAAACGCCCACTAGCGACCTCATCGCCAGCCCCTGGTGACAAAAGTCGCTGCTAGTGTGAATGCAGCTTCAGTGAGAAGAAGAGACTTCTTTCAAAAATATTTTAAAGATATTACCAACCTCAGTCAAACTTTGAAGGGTAGTGTACTGAATTTTGCATATGAAATCAGTTTTTATTTGTATTTTTGGCATGGTTTATTATATACATCCTGGCTCAGGTTTATTGACATGCTAAGAAAACATTTATTTATCACGCAAGACTCCAGTTATGACAGCTGCAGGAAACCATTCCTCTACACAAACCTTTACTCATGCACATTTCTAAACAATAACTATTATAATCTTTGGCTAAATATAATCACTGTATGAAGAGGCTATTGTTTCAACTATAAACACGTTTATCTGGCATGAGTTTAAATGCGTAAGTAACATGTGGTGTCCAGTAACACAAGATCTACGGCCAGAAGAGCCACACCTTTCATAAACACGCTGATCAGATATGATTAATGACAACGAGCAGGTTATTTAGGTGACGGGTTTAGTCAAAGCAGGCATAAAATCCACCTTCTACTGATTCAAGTGCATTAATGGTTACGAAAGGGCACTAATTATCAAGTCTTTGTGTGAATCAGTGCTGTTTACTAACTATTGCTTTGCTCATACTTTAAGCTTATATTTTAAACCTGAACGTTAATAGTTAAATGTTCAAATTTATGAAAGAAATTAGATTATATAATAATTTGTTTTATTTAAGAACAAAATCGTTCACGTGTACAATTATCAGATTTATTAAATAAATTTGGTTATAAAATAATTTTATTTATATATTTATTTATTTATTTATAAGTCTTTCAATCATCAGATTTAGAAAATAAATTAAATGATAAAAAGATTCAATTTACTCAATAATAAAATAGGGGGAAAAGACCAATATCAATTTACATACTTTAATCCTGAACATTAAGTGTTAAATTATCAAATTTATGAAATCAATCTGACTACAAAATAATTTGATGTAATAATAAATTAGGGAAAATAGACCAATATAAAGTTTCAAACTGTAATCCTGAAATTCAAGTGTTGAATAATCAGATTTGTAAAATAAATTGGATTTAAAAATATTATTTAAAAATAAAATAGGTAAAATAGACCAATATCAAGTTTCATACTTCAGTCCTGAACTTTAAATAAACAAATTTATAAAAAATAAATAAATTGGATTATAAAATAAATTTAATAGAATAGGTAAAATAGACTAATATCAATTTTCATACTCTAATTCTGAACTTAATGTGTTAAATGATCAGATTCATGAATTAAATTGGATTATAAAATAATTTCATTTATTCATTAATACAAATGGGAAAACAGACCAACATTTTCAGACTAAACTAGATTACAAACTAAAACAGATTCACATTATGCAACAAATGACTCACACTATTTGCATCAGTAGAATTTGCATCTGAAAATCTGCAGTTGTTTCTTACCTTCGGCCTCTTCCAGGTGACTTTTCCGATGCGGTTTCCATGATAGAAGAGCGACTGGTCCTCAGCGAGGAAGACGGGGTCTTCAAACAGAGTCCTGTTCTGCTGGCACTGTTTCCTCAGGGCTGAGAACTGCTGCTCTTCAAACAGCTTCACCGACGAGAACATCCTGCAGTCTGGAGCCACACACAGACAGAAGATCGTAATGAGCTGAGTGCTGGGATCGGTTTACTGCAACATCCCTTACTCTGCCTGGTCGGTTCCGGCATAAGGGTGCGTTTTAAGAGGAAATAGCCTATGGTTGAACTCAGAACAAGAACTGAGTTATGGCTGTCATTTATATCATAGAGCAAAAAGACTAATGTCGAAACACTGTTTTGGTGCGTTTCTCTGGACTGAATTGCATTCAACACAGTTTGACATTAGTTCACCCAAAAATGAAAGTTTGCCCTCAGGCCATCCCAGATGTACAAAAGTGTGATTCTTCATCAGATTTGGAGAAATGTGTCACTGCATCACTGTCTCAGCAATGGATGCTCTGCAGTGAATGGGTGCCGTCAGAATGAGAGTCCAAACAGCTGATAAAAACATCACAATAATCCACAAGTAATCCACACCACTCCAGTCCATCAGTTAACATCTGGAGAAGACAAAAGCTGAAACAAATCCATCAAGACATTTTCACTTCAAACCTTTGCTTCCAGCTAAAATCTGAGTCCATAATCCATAATATTGCTTTCTCCAGTGAAAAATTAATCTTGTCTGAATCAGGAAAGAAATCTGCATCAGATCAAGCACCGTTTACAAGCCAAAACAGCTCTAAACAAATATGTGGGAGGATTTTGATGTGAGAGACAACAAAAGATGGACTTTTTCACTGAAGGAAGCGTTATTATGGATTATGGACTCAGATTTTAGCTGAAAGCAACAGTTAAAAACGTCTTAATGCTGGATTTGTTTCATCTTTTGTCTTCTCAAGATGTTAACTGATGGACTGGAGTGGTGTGGATTATTGTGATGTTTTTATCAGCTGTTTGGACTCTCATTCGGACGGCACCCACACTGATGCAATGTTACATTTCTCCAAATGTGATGAAGAATCACACTTATGTACATCTGGGATGGCCTGAGGGCAAACTTTCATTTTTGAGCACATTTTCAGCAAATGTTCATTTTTGGTTGAAATATTCCTTTAAGTATACACTGCAAAATGAACAAATATGAAAACCCAAAAATTTGGAAATTCTGGTTATCTTGTTTTGCTCAAAATAAAATAATATGGGGTTTATGGCAAGCACTACAGGTAAACAGGGTAAAAATTTAATAGGAATAAAACTACTGTAAATGATACTGCAAAATAATCCCATGGCCTTTAAAAATACATATTGTAATTAAAATCTACAGACCATAAAGAGTCATAAAATAAACACCTTAATATGTATTCTGGATGTTTTCTTTCCACTGGCCTGAAAAAAACCCCACTATATTGAAGCAAAATAGCACAAAATCTCAAAACTGACCAGTGCCTGAAAAGCAATGGCAATTTCCTGCAGTGTTTTGCCTTTAGAAAATTATACAGGTCTGGAGTGACACGGTGGGAACTATTCCTCATGTAAAACTGTTTAACATTCATGCTAAAAGCCACATGAGTGCTGAAACATGAGTCAGTATCACACTGTCAAACCAGAACATCCAAAAAGGGGAAAGAAATTCAGAAATTGTCTCTAAGCATCTGATAAACACGCCTGGGCCCTCCTTTAGTTTACTGTACACTTCTGCTTTCTGCTCTGGTGTTTATCACTCTTGACGGAGCCCCAGAGACCATCCGGCAGGATTTACAAATGGAAGACAAACCCCATTCACATCTGTACACAGCCATAAAAGCATTACACACGACTGTGAGAGAGAAAAATCGATACGGAGCTCAGATGAATCTGTTTAAGACACCATACACCCATCCAGACCGGAATTACCAAACCACATCATCATTACTCAGACAGTCCAAATGATCCTGGTTTCTGAAGACAAACACAATATAAACCCTTTCACAACACACAGACCTTCATTCTGGACTATCAGGATCATGAGAATGAGTCAGCGATGGCATTGTGTTTTTACAGAGGGTGCGTCTTTAACTGGTGACATTAATTTGGGCAGTTAGAAAGGCCTCAGAAAGCATCTGGACACTTTATTTTGTCATTGCATTAAAAAAATAAAATATCAAATCATGTGTCATCAGTGATCAAATCTCATTTCAAGGGCTGAAGCAACTTAGGTTCACTTGATTGTCCATAAATCAGTTTTTAGAAATGTGAGCATCAAATATGATCATCAGGATTTTGAGAAACATTTATTTTTCATCTCTCAATAATCATTGTAATGCGTTGCATAATGTTTTGAAACTACAGAGCTTTGATCAAAACTAAGCCTTTAAATATCATCTTACTAAGACATATTACTGGAGATATAGAGGGACAACTGATTATTTGACTTTGTCATTTTATGTAAGTATCTGCTATACTCACTGATTTATATTACAAGCTATACAAATTTAATCATTTTTGGTCATATAAGCTTTCCTATGATGTTATGGTATTACAAGATCTATAGCACTGTAACTTGAATGCAATGCAAGTCGCTTTTGTCTGTCATGTAAATAAGCATCTGCACCAAATTGCATATTTTTACTCCGTTTGGGCCTCTGAATAAAACTGAGCGGTTCTGTACTCCTTGAGCTCCATATTCTTACTATATCATACTATATGAGCCATAAAAACCTTGAGTATTGAATATGATACAAAACATAAAACACACTTTTTTTAAATATATATTTTTTCTAAAACTTAACTGTTCCATTTCAAGTTCAATTCCATTTAATTGTGTATGTGCCCTTTTAGCACCCAAACACTTTTGGGCCCATTGTAACTTTTTTTTTGGAATGAAACGAAAAGAAAACTTTATTGCAGTCATAAGTCTGTTTATGAACAGATTGTACTTACTGGGGACAATCCGTTTTGCACAGTATGTTTGGAATGTTTCACGTTCAATACAAAGTACTGAATATAATGTTACATTGTATCAAATGTACTAAAGCAAGGTTCCCGTATGTTTTGCAAATGTTTGTAACTATCGCAAATTTAAAACCAGATTGCACTCACAAGACTTACAGGCTTGGAAACCACAATTTAAACTAAATTCTTTATATGCAAATTAGTCATACATATAGAACCCCGTCAAAAGTATCACTATATGAAGTTCATTACAGACTGTTACAATGTAACTCCTGCCTTCTCAACGTTCCACACACACACACACACACACACACACACACACACACACACACACACACACACACACACACACACACAAACTCAAAACATGTCACAACAAGACACTAAATGCGTTCAAAACCGGTGAAAACACCGCGGATATGTGCGTTTTTGAGTGAAGCCACAGGAACACCCCAAACACTCACACACATTTGAAAAATACCCACTAAATATGATCTGTAATGATGCAATAACCTTAAATGCCGACATTTACCTGCAAAACTCTTCCTGCTTGAAGATATTCAAATGAGGTATGAACAGATGTTTCTTATGATTTGCAGCTCCATACACGCACATACACGCATGTCCACAGGTTTCTCCTCATTCCTCCAGAGACTGTGTGTTTGTGTCTATTTCCTCGTGTTTCATCTGTGCTCTGAGGGAGGGGCCTTCACTCTCTCTCTCTCTCTCTCTCTCTCTCTCTCTCTCTCTCTCTCTCTCTCTCTCTCTCTCTCTCTCTCTCTCTCTCTGTGTGTGTGTGTGTGTGCAACTCATCACAGTTTATCAGAAGGGAAACACAGGGCTATCGAGCCACAGAATCAAACTTTTTTCTGAGAAACAGGATGGCCTTTTACTCGCTGTTTAGAGTTTCGCTGTCGCTTTAGATTCAGCTTTCTATAGGCAGCTAAGAAAAGTAAGACAAAAAATGAAAGAAAAACAAAACATGTAGTTTTAACGAACATATGGTGATGTTTAAGTGTCCTGCTGCCACCGTGTGGCAAAGTTTGAGGATGATCGCCTGTAGCCTTATGCCACTTTATAGAAGAAGCAGGTAGATTTTTTTATCGCGATTATTATTGATTATTTTTATGTAGTTTATTTTTTTCTACATAGGCGTGGCAGCCTGAAAGTTATCTCTGTTCGGTTGCATAGTAATTACTGAATTTCTGGAAGAATAAAAAAAATATATATATATATATAAAACCTTGCCTACACCGCGGGAGGGTTGTCACGTGACACCTGTTATTTTTTGCAGCGCTGATCACGGTGGGCCAATCAAATTTCATTTAATTTCATCAAATTCCGGTGGCGATTCTACATTTGTGTTTCTGTTGTGAATCTTTTGAAACTTGGTCGGGCGTCGTGATCTGCCACATCCTTAAAAGACCAGCAAGCAACTAATGAACTGTGAAAATAATTTAATTCAATTTATGTGGAGAAAACGTATTTAGATCAATTAACTAAAATACGCCTTTCTCTTTCCTCTTTCCTCTTTCCATGTGAAAGAAAGAAAATCGATAAAGACAGAAGATAAATTATAAGATCTAAATCAGTGGTTCTCGGCTGGTTTTGCTTCAGAACCCAAATCTTTCATCTTAAAGCACAGTTTTAAAACTGTTTACTGAACAAAAGTAACAATACAACATTCAGATGCATTAAAATACTCAAATACTGGCCCAGACTATTAGTAACAATATTATTATGGACACATTTGTTCCAAAATACATAAAGACTGTTTAGATGCACCGCCTTTGACTTTAACAACAAAAGGGAAAACCTTTACCCTTTTCAAAAGTCTGTATGTAAAAAAAAAAGCACCACTGACAAAAAAAATTATAATCAATATTGCCAAAAATGACGTTTCTGCTGCTGTATTGCATTGAATGGATACAATCAAATGTTTGATTTTTTTAAATAACAGAATGCAGGATTGTCAATTTCCCATTTGTTCTTCTGCATACATTTAGCACAGAGACAAATAATGTTACTAATTACCTAAAGCTCACATTCTTCAACCATAAACGGACACTTTAACTGTTATGATATAAACTCAAACATTTGGAAAGCATCCACTAGCATTTCATCCACATGACAGCCTATTATTGAAGAGAAACATGTTAATCTTTAAACATGGAGCACGAGATGAAATATAAGAGGACTGTACTTTACTCCTCTCACAGAGAAAACTACAGACTTCACATTCTGTGAGTATTTGACTGGCTGATCTATACTTTATGCCATATATCTACATGATTTTAAATGCATTTCATTTTTCAAATAATAACAGTCAGATATTTGCTGCTTTGACATACTATGAACTTCAGATTTTGTCTGTGTTTTGTGAAGTCAAACCAGTGGGGCAGCTGTAGGCCCTATATATAAAACTTTGGTCAAAGAGCAGTTTTATATTTATGCAATTATTAATGATGCAATAATATTGGTAATAGCAGTCAAGTTTAGTAAAAACACACTGAACATCTGATTTTCTTCTAGACAGCATGGAGTTCAGTATCAGTTCTCTGCTGGCTTTGATTCTTCTCTGGGATTCTCCGTGTGTCAAATCTAAAACTGCACACAGTGATATTTATGACAGAACCTCTCAAGAGTCGCTGGAGACTCTGATGGACTCTCAAATAAACCGTCTCCAGGTCAGACCTGAAAACTCAGTTCACATTCATCCAGGACAAACGCTGACGCTTCGGTGCGGAGGTGAAGGAGATGAAGGTGAGCAGCACAAAAACACAGTTTCCTTCTACAGCATGCTGGAAGTATATCATCTTATCCCATTTTCTTAATTATTAAACGCAAAAGTATTACATTTTTTATATTGTAGTGTTGACTGCATTCGTCTTGCTTAACCATTCAACTCCAAGTTGGCAGTAAAAATATTTTAATTTATTGGAAATTGTAATTTATCAATAGGTTACAAAAAGCGTTCGGTCCACATCGAGTGACAGCTTAATTTAGGCAACATTTACACTAAAATGAAAACATTTGTTTGTTTTTTGCTTTGTTTTCTTATGCCTATTTATAGAAAATGATGAAATCAGATTTGTGGAGAATTGTGAAAAATAAGGTATATAAAATAAACAGAAAATAAAACAGTGCATTTAGTTTGTTTGACCTGGTGTTATTTTATAATCATTGAGATACTGTTATAGTTTTTTTTTTTTATTCTATTCTATTTTATTATTTCTATATTTTCCACTTTATTTTCAGTTTAAGTTTGAGTAATTTTGTTGTGTGTTTTGGTCGTTTTCAATAGTTTTTGTTAATTTGTCTATATGGTTTTTATTTCAGTTTTAGTTTAGTATTTTAGTACATGAAGTTGAAAATGAGAAATGTTGCCTTGGCATATAGCTTTTTTATATGTTATTTGATTCCAGTGAATATTTACTTTATTTCAAGTAACACATTTTTTTTTTTTTATAAAGTTTTAATTGTGGATCAATATTTTCTGAACATGAAGTGCTTCCTTTCACTGACCATTTGTTGATAAAGAACCCAAATTTAGCTCCAGCTTCAGTGTTTTAAGCTATGAAGTCGTGATTGTTGTATTCTTCTCTCCACACAGTGTTGTTTTGGCAGACACCTTTTGGTCTGTTTGACGGCTGTAACCACCAAAACAAAGACCCAGTGGACACATGCAATGGCACTTTGAGGATTTCAAGAGCCACATCCAGCCATGATGGACTCTATTACTGTGTCCGTCTGGATGAGGGGAGCAAAACAATCGTGCCTTATAGAGTTAACATAGCTGCCGTTAAGAAACGGCAGAGGAAGACCAGGGAGGCGGAGGTTTACTCCGACACGGTGTCAGAAAGCCTTTTCACAGCGGCTGTGGCATCGTCAGTAATCGTGAGCTTTTTAGTGGCCTTCACACTCGGTGCATTCAGTAGATCCTACGTGATGAAGTGCCTACGAACGATAAGGGCCTGCATGCCTCATAGAAAAGACAATCACACTCACATCAATGGACAGAAGAACTTACAAGACACCAGAGCACAAACTGACACAGTGTTCTTCCATAAAAACCAAACCACTGGAGAAGACACAGTGGACATTGGTATGGTTGATCAGGAACACATGGATGTAGATAATGCGGACGCTATAGGAAATGGTGAAAATGAGTCAAATGAGCCTCAGGGTTGTGAAGGAGAAGAACAAACCCCAAAGTTGAGATCAGCAGTTAGTCCACATCCAAAGAAGGTCCGCGTCATTAAAGTCTACAACTATGATGAAGAAGGGAATCCATACAAGCCACATCAAAGACTCAAGGATGGAGGGAGAAGACGAGGTCAGGCCCAAACTCAGGACGAGGTCACTGACACGACTCAATGCCATCATGAAACAGGCTGAAGCTCTTGACATCAACCCAGACAGAGAGTCGACTGACGGCCACACGATTCAAGCAGACGCTCCTTCCCATGAAGACAGTGTTTCAGCTACAGCAGGAGACACTGGAGACTCACAAACAGACCGAGAGACATAGTGGAAGCCATCTCTGAAAACACCTTTGATCAGTGTGGGACCAGGCTGATTTCTCATTCAAGTGTCTTTCTGGCGTTTTGTTTTTTTCTTTTTTAATCTAAATCTACCACTAGCCTTATCAAGTGTACATTTAAATTCAGCTATTTTGTCTATATTGTTTTTTTTTACAAGAATCAAATTGTGTTAAATGTGTTTCATGTATACACAACGTCACCTGTTCTTTCAAAAGTAATAACTGTGATACATATATTTGGAATATATACATCAAAAGTTTGGGGTCAGTAAGATTTATTTTGAAAGACATTAATACTTTGGCAAGGATGCATTAAATTGATCAAAAGTGACAGTAAAGACATTTATAATGTTACAGAAGATTTCTATTTCACATAAATGCTGTTTGGACTTTGTTCAAAATAAAATGTATCAGATTTTCCAGAAAAATATTCGTCAGCACAAGTGTTTTCAACATTGATAATAATCATAAATGTTTTTTGAGCAGCAAATCAGCATATTAGAATGATTTCTGAAGATCATGTGACACTGAAGACTGATGTAATGATGCTGAAAATTCAGATATGATCGCAGTAATTAATTAAATTTTAACAGATATTCACATAGAAAACAACTATTTTAAATTGTAATTTTTTTTGCAATTTTTACTGTATATTTGATCAAATAAAAGCAGCCTTGGTGAGCAGAAGAGACTTCTTTCAAAAACATGAATAATCATACTGGTTCCAAACCTTTGTGTTTTTGTGTGTATGTAAAGTAAATCTTTTTATTCATGCTTCATTTAGATTTTAGTTGGAAAATGCTTTATTGCTCCAACAGTGCTGTATGTCAAGTCACTAAGATTCAGAAGAAAAATTAATTTACAACTGCTTTATTTATTTCCTTTTCAAAACACTATAAACAAAGTAAAACTTTGAGAGAAAAAGAAAAGGAAAGGAAATTACAAAGAGACCATTTTCCTCTAAGAAAATTCATACAACACTGGCAATAGAACTGCTGCAACAAATTCAATACATAAGAAAAATATTTCCCCTTTTGCCTTGTGATTCCTCTGTGCCGGTTCCTTTTAAAGTAACACTGTAAGAGTCTCTGGGTAGTGATGTGGGACATGTTGAAGCAGTCCTCGAGAGGTATGCCATCATCTGATGTGCTTGAATCCATCGTCTGCTTGCGCTATAATGCAGTTCTGGCTTTATTCCACTCCACAAACTCATCCAGCATCACTGGCCCTGAAATCCCAGACAGATCAGCAGCTGTTTAACTCAGAAACATCTTATGAGAGAAGATGAGAAGAATGCATCACACTTACAGGCTCCGTCTTCATCATAGTTGCTCAGGTCTGTGTTAACCGTACGGCTGAACTCTAGGACGTTGTACCACTGGTCTTTATTCATGACTTTATACTTTGATTGCTGAGGAGAGACGTTTCTGTTAGTCACAGTACTTCAATGAATGTTACTAAACAACAAACACTAACGAATTCAGTTTTAAAATGCACAACAAAAAAAGGTCAGTTTGGCTTTAAATTGACTACTTTTATGAGAGTTTGACAGTGTGAGCATTTCACTTGCATTTACGACTAAAAATGTTCTTAGGAGTATGTGTGGAACAAAAAGCAGGGCTGTCAAAAAAAAATAAAAATAGTTTAACGCAGTAAAAATATTAAACGCAGAATCTATTTTTTTCCCTGGCCTCCCTTGGCTAGCGTTACAGGAGACAATATGAACATGGTATCAAGCACGATAAAATGCAAAAGAGAAGTAAATTCAGTTATAATTAATTATACTGTAATTTGAATGTTATAATTAATGGTTAACATTGAGGGGGAAATGCATTTAATAGAGACACCAGTAGCAGCATTGATATCAATGATACTGACCTTCATTAATAATAGGCTGCTTAGTAGAAATATGCCATCTTTATGTTGTTTATACATTCATTTGGAGATTCAATGTGAAATTATGACAATATAATCATATTAATATGCAATTAATCACAGAAAAATGTGTAATTAGTTTTTTTTTGATGATTAACAGCACTAGTAAAAAGTCTGAAATTCAGGGGTTTTGTTTCAACTTTAAGGCCATAAAAATATCTTAAATGCTATAACAAACATATTAATTATCATTTTAATAGGTTGTAAATTTGGGGCCATTAAACAGTAATCACAATACAGCTTAATGTGATAATTAAACTTCAAAAGGCGATGATTTAATGAAATAAATATGAGTGTTGCATGCTTCGAAGTAAAAATGTGGTGATGCTGCATGTATTACAGGCTTGCAGTTTCAGAGCAGTTCACGATCAATAAATACCACACTATTATACTGTGTTCATATTGTGATATATTTTAGATGGCTGTAAGAGTGCGTATTTATCTCCCTCATCTGTTTGAATGAGCAGCCGGAAGTAGTAAAGACACTTCAAAATAAGAGTCTCAGTATATTTCAGGCTTGTTTAATTAAAAGTCCCATATAATGCAGTATGACGCTTTTTACTGGTTATTATTGTATTTTAGTTACATTAACATATCTGGCATTTAATTCAACAATCAAAATTATTATTCTTATTAAATAAATGCAGTTTAAAGCAGAAATATTTAAAAACCCAGTGTGCTTTTTGTATTAAAATAAATACAAGAAGTATTGGAAAAGTCTTTTTGTTTGTAAATATCTCTCTGTAACCCTTGTAAAAACTAATTATTTGATACATGTCATTGTGCCCCTAAAGGTTATTATGAGCACAGGATTGGAAATTTGGAGCACATGTGCTCCTTGGACGAAAAAAAGTCAAGCCCCGCTTTTATGGTGTCTTTTTCACCCAATTTGGAGCTTGACAGCAGATTTGATGGTATGATTTGAAGAAAAAGATGACAAACCTCCAGAAATTGGTTGAAAACTGGGAACAGAGGCCACGTCCTTCCAAGAAGAAGTGCCAACATGGTTTTTGCAGTGTCCATATCAAGACTGCGCTGATCTTTATCCTACATATAAAACCAGATGAATATGATGAAAAAACATCCATAAGCAGACTAAAAAAAAAATACCGTAAATTATATACATATAAAAAAACAAGCAATTTTATCCTAAAATGCTTAAGTTATTTTAAAATGGAGAAAATAAGTGCATTTTTGTCATCCTCTCACCCTGGCGAAGTCGAAGGCGTATCTGTAAATGTTCTTGAATATAACCGGGTCATTCAGCTGAGAGCGCATATAATCCAGTTTACCCTGTAATCTCTCTGTGCAGTCACAACTGTACACACATCAGAGAAGTTTAACAGCAACATAATAAAAGACTTCTGACTGAATGATTTCTCATGATGTTCAATGCATGAACCATCTTACTGTAGTGACGTCATTCCTTTCAGCCACTCTTCTTTTGTGAAAAATCCCATATTTATTGCTTCAAGTTTCCAGGCTAAAACTAACATTACAACCTGAAGGGTCACAAAAACACAGTGCACATTATTTCAAGGGATTTCTAAAATCTAACTTTAGGATTTACTATGAAACGTATAGATGAATGTTGCTAACATTTTCTGGCTCCACTCCGATGTCCTCACAGAACTTCTCCATGCTCTCTGGTCCGACAATGTCATCTGAACCTACACACATTTAAAACCATAACAATAATTATATCAGCTCAAGGAGGAATATTTCACCCAAAAAAGAAAATGTGCTAAAATTTCCTCACCCTCAGGCCATGCAAGATGCATTTGAGTTTGTTTCTTCATCAGATTTGGAGAAATGTAGCATTGCATCACTGTCTCAGCAATGGATGGGTGCCGTCAGAATGAGAATCTAAACAGCTGATAAAAACATCACAATAATACACAAGTAATCCACACCACTCCAGTCCATCAGTTAACATCTTGAGAAGACAAAAGCTTTAAGATGTTTAAGACATTAAGATGTTTTTAACTCAAATACGAATCCATAATCCATAATAACACTTCCTCCAGTGAAAAGGTCCATCTCCTGTTGTCTCTCACATCAAAATCCAGCCACATATTTGTTTAGAGCTGTTTTGGCTTGTAAACGGTGCTTGATCTGTGCAGATTTCTCTCCTGATTCAGACCAGACCACTTTTCACTGGAGGAAGCATCATTATGGATTAAAAACATCTTAATGATGGATTTGTTTCAGCTTTTGTCTTCTCAAGATGTTAACTGATGGACTGGAGTGGTGTGGATTACTTGTGGATTATTGTGATGTTTTTATCAGCTGTTTGGACTCTCATTCTGACGGCACCCATTCACTGCAGAGCATCCATTGCTGAGACAGTGATGCAATGGCAGGGCCGTAGCTAGAGGATTGGGGGCCCCCTGAAAAAATATTGATGTGGGCCCCCCCCCCCACACACACATATTATATACTGTACAATATACAAGCATGGAACCAAATTGCATGCTTTTTTGTGGTTTTCATAATATCTCAGTTATACAAATAATAAAATATTAGAATTATTCACAGAACATGGGCCTATATAGTATAATTCCTGGATTTTGTGGGGCCCCCTGGGCGGTGGGGGCCCCTAGAACTGTCACCACCTTTCACCCCACTATCAACGGCCCTGTGCAATGATACATTTCTCCAAACCTGATGATGAAAAACTCATTGGATGGTCTGAGGGTGAGCACATTTTCAGCAAATGTTAATATCTGGGTGAACTATTCCTTTAGTTTCACTTTGAAATGTCACATTACCAAAGTAAAAAAATAAAATCATGTAGACTTTTATTAAAGGCTGCATGTGAGTAAGGAAAGTATTGGTTTATGTACCTGCATATTCATAAAACCAGGCGAGACATTTCTTGCTAGAGAACTGGTCATCTGGGTTTACCAGCCGTCCTGGAGTTTGTGTCCTACAGTAACTGGATTTTAAAGAGGTGATGATACAGTGACTGATGTATGAAAGAGTGAAAGATGCAGAGAGAAACTCACAAATAATTTTACCTGGTGATTTTGCACTTTCTGATGCTGGGGTCCTCGGAGCCAGACGACTTTCTTTTCTTTTTCACAGGCATAATTGAGGTTCGGGTGAGTTGGTTTGGTCTTACTAAACGAAGCACAAATGAACAGAACAAATTGAAGCCGACAGCTGCTTTCTTTCCCATTCAATTCAATATTTCAGGGTCAGTGAAGAGCAGAAAGCAGCTCTACCTGTGTACCTGTGGGCACCGTGTCCATTCAAGTGTAGCAGACTCTAAAAACAGGAAGAAAAACTAAATGCATACTTGATGCATGACTTGCAGGATACAAACATTATTAAATCTTAATTCATGCTCAAATTCAAATGTGTGCTTTCAAGACTTACAAGTTACACGACAACGATATCTCGGATATCTCTTTTTTTTTCTTAATGCTTCCAGCTTTACAAAAGGGATACACACACACACATATATATAGCATTTACATGCATGATATATTTGTCGTTAAACTCCATCAAAAACAGCTATTAATATGTATAATGTCACAATTTTAATTTCCAAAGCAAATCCTGATGTTGACACTGATGAACACCCATTTGACAATAAATAAATAAAACTAAATGAGTACAGTAACACCTGAGCTTAAAATTCGTGCTAAAAGGGTTGTATTTCTTATTTTGAAAACAAACTGGAACGATTGCTTATTAAAATTATATCACTGACGCACTTAGATTCAGGAATTTTCAAGAATCGAGGCTATACTTTGATTCATACAAGTAATGTTCAAAGTTACAGTTTAATTTTAAAACAAACAACTTAAGAACTATCAGATAAAACAATCAAATAACAAAACTGACGAGCTGTTTAGCACAAATGTGTCGTCTTTGTGGCTCCTGAAATGGCTGAACTGCTTAATGCCAAAAGCCTGGAAGTCATCTAAACGTGTAAAATAAATACTAATACATTTATGTGAAGGGAACATTTACAAGAACGCCAAAAACAACAAGTAGTTTGAGTAAAAATGAACACAAACACGCGTGATATATGAACATATACGAACAGCACCTCACCGGCTCATCTAAATATCACAAATAAACACTCGATAACACTCTCCACAGCTACCAAACTCAGGGTAATAATGTGCGCTCTCATCAAACCTGAAATGTCTGCTGCTTTTGGTTCGTCCTGTTGAGTTCATTTGTCAACAATTTTAGCTGCGTTTGTGCTCAAATCTGCGTCTGCTTTGGTTTCACACAGGAGAAACGAACACTTCCGGCTCCCCAACAGACATAATAAAAGTCACGCAGTTTAAATTTCAACATTTTTATTTCGTACTTCATGGATGTTCTCTTGTGTTGTACGTCACATTGCATAGCAATATTGCTTTTGAGAATTTAGTACTTAATATTAGCCATGCTCAAAGAAGCAAAACAGGCTCTTATTTATTGATCAGGAGTAGTTCGTGAAAACAGTCATCTCAATACATATTCACGACAGTATGACAAAGCAAGGTTTCAAAACTTATGACCAATGTGAAAACTGGTACAGTGAGTTTACAATCCTAATTCAAGATCTTCAAGCTCTTTCAACAGCTGGGCCTCTTTCTGCATCTTCTCAAGCTGTAAAAAAGGGGGAAACTATTATAATATTTATATAATAATAAATAACTTTTAAGGGGAAAGGGAAGTGGTGTGTGGCCAAGTATGGTGACCCATACTCAGAATTTGTCCTCTGCATTTAACCCATCCAAGTGCACACAGCAGTGAACACACACCAGGAGCAGTGGGCAGCCATGTTGCGGCACCCGGGGAGCAGTTGGGGGATTGGTGCCTTGCTCAAGGGTCTCACCTCAGTCGTGGTATTGAAGGTGGAGAGAGCACTTGTTATTCACTCCCCCCACCTACAAACCCTGCCGGACCTGGGAATCAAACCTGCAACCTTTGGGTTACAAGTCCAACTCTCTAACCATTAGGCCACGGCTGCCCTGCATCATGCTGATGAGCTTTGCTATATTACCTGATTTTTTTGCATGACTTTGCCAGCTGCCTGCTGCTCCTTGAGTTCATCAATTGCTTTGAGTTTCTGCCAGATAAACATGAAAATCCCATTAACAAATGCCAGATGCATCACATTTGGCATACATATACAAGATTTTTTTAACTGGCATAAATTAGAACTTTACAAGGTTATGTAATTTAAAACAATAATTTTGACATAATTTACTCAAAATAAAGGTGTGTTGCCATACCAGTAGCTGAGGCTATTCTCATGGAACAAAAAACAAAAAAATAAAATAAATAAAAGTGAAAGTATCATAAAAGTAGGTCTATTTTACGCTAAACTGGTCTATTCCAAGTCCAGAGTAAATGACAATTTTATTTCTTTACCTTCAAGACATTTTTCTCACTGTCATTCAAAAAAAATACATTTTGACAGGGAAAGAAAAACATTTTAGATTTTTAAACTGGTATAAATGGGAACTTTACAGGGTTATTCAATACAATAAAATAAAGCATTTACATTTTGACTATTTACTCAAAATAAAGGTATGTTGCCATGTCAGCAGCTGAGGCTATTCTCACGGCAAGAGCTACGTAAAATAAAATAAAAGAAAAGAAATAAATGAGACAATTAAATTAAATTAAAAAATAAATTAAATTAAAAGTAGGTCCATTTTACTTTGTGGTCTATTCCAAGTCTGTTTGTTTCTTTACCTTCAAGAAGTTTTTCTCACTGTTATTAAAAAAAAAATACATTTTGACAGATTTTTTTTTTTAAACGGGTGTAAATGAGAACTTAGGGTCAATCAATTAAAAAAATATATTTTGATATAATTTACTCAAAATAAAGGTATGTTGCCAATGCCATGTCGGCAGCTGAGGCTATTCTCACAGCAAGAGCTATGTAAAAAAAATAATTTTACCATTTTACTCTGTGGTCTATTCCAAATCTGAGTAAATGACTGTTTATTTATTAATGACTGAGTTTTTCTCACTGTACCCGTGTATACATGTTATAAATTTGATTGTAAACATATCCCAAACATTTCACCTTTTTCAAATTCTTGATCTTTTTGTCAGTTTCAGGGTCTCCACAGCTAGAAGTCACATGACTGGCAGGGGCGGAGTCTGCTTCTGGAGGCGGAGCTTCATCCTTGTTTTCCTGAATCAACAGAATGCATCACTTATTCTTCTTTACGGTTTATTGAACAAATGCAAATACCGAACTGAGCTCTAGTGTACCTGTTTAGCTGCTTTCTTTGCTTCTCGCTTTTTCTGGTTTTTCAAAGCAGCTTTCGAAATTTGCTTCTCTCCTGCAGCACCAGGCTTCATGTTCTGCGGCGGCTCTTCTTCATGCTTGAATAGACACATTACTGTCACAGGACATTCATAATCTAGAGGAAAAGAGAATCTGGGCCCGTATTCACAAAACATTTGATCTTACCAAGAGTTCTCCTAAATAGCAGTAAAAGCTTTTAGCTAAGAGTTTTCTCCTAAAACCTATTCACAAAGCTGCTGAGACAAACTCTTACTAAGAAATAGAGAGAAGTCTTTAGGGGGCGGGGTTTACCTCGTTGCTATGGATGATGTCAGCATGCTTATTAACTATGCACACTGTGATTGGATGATAATCTCTGTCAGAGATTTATTCATAGAAATATTGTAGAGCGCGATATTATGTTGCCACATTCAAATAAAGATTTTAAAATGCAGGCTAAGTGTCACTATTAAACAAGTGTATGTTCAGATAATTGTCAGCCTCTTATACTGTATGTGTGCTTCTTGTAAACAATCAGCAGATATGCATATAAACAGCTTTTTAATTAACAGAGTAGAATAATCATGGCTGATAGTGAGACATGCAAACGTAAAAGAAAACCAAACTGGACTCAAAAACAGCTGTTACTTCTGGCCCAACTAGTTAATGAAAACAAGGATGTAATCCAAACCAAAAAAGATGCGTGGGAAAACATGTGTGCAAATAAATGCAGCGTGTTTCTAAAATGTTTATGTTCCGAGGCAGATTGTCAGCAACAGCCATTTTAGCCCTGCTGAAAAAAACAATAGAAACCATCACAGAAATTGTAATGGTTTTACTGGTTATAATGGGAATTGTTCTGGCTTTAATGGTAACTGTAATGGTCCCCGTTGGTCTTTATTGGTGGCTTGTTAAAACCACTAATGGAACATGTCCCAAAACACACTACAGGAAACCATTTTTTAATGGTTTTAATGGTTAAAGTTGATGGTTTGTAATGTTTCTAATGGTAGGCTATTTGTATTGGAAACCATTAGAATTTCTGTGATGGTTTGTGTTGTTTTTTTCAGCAAGGAGAACAGTTTGTGATTTGGTCTTATAGTGACTTAGGAGTCCTCTTCACTACTCCTAACATTTCACAGATTTAGGATCTAGTTTTAGTGCTAAAACACTTTGTGAAATACTCAAAAATTTAGTCCTGACGCCCATTATTTTCAAGATTTTCTCCTAAATGGGCGAGTTATGAGCTACTTTTAGCCTGAAGATGCTTTGTGAATACGGGTCCAGGATTGCAGAAACTCACTAGTTTGGAGCTGGCGGTCTGGGGTTTGTTGCGGAGAGCGGGTGGACGATATGCCTGCGCCGGTTTGGCTTCAGTGCTGCCGAGTTCACTCGGAGACGCCTGGTATTTCACAGGCTTCTCTGGGAAGGCTCCAGATGGGAAGGGCTGCCACAAAACTTCCCACAGCTCTTTATTTGACGGCGTTTCATGCTTGTACAGCACAGTCCCGGTGTAATGCCAGATCTTGAATCCGTTGCTGACCCTGAGCCTGGGGGAGCAGGTCGCCGTCGCTATGTGCTCTCCGTCAGGACACCAGAAGAAATGTGTGGTGTCTTCAGCCTGGGGTTTAGACACCTGCTTGTATTTCTTCACGTCCCAAACTTCCATCAGCCCTCTCAGGTTCCCGAACCCGGCCAGGACGAGGATGTGGCCCTGGGGGCTGTAGAAAGCCGCATTTCTGGGGCCTGTGCCGAAGTCGAACACGGACTCACACTTGTGGTTAAAGACAGTTGCCTTGGCGGGCATGAAACCATAAACCACACAAAACTCTGAAGAGTTGGGGTTCCAGGATACATCATATATGGGGCCTTTCTTTGCTGTGCAGGATGAAAAAATATATATATAGTCATTAACAATGATTTTATTATTAAAACTAGCATAATGAATACAATCATTATGTATAAGCACTTTACATTTACATTTAAATAATATATATATTATTTCTATTACATTAATGAGAAAAGATGATGCAAAAACATCTTAATGGAGCTACAAAAAAGGTTTGATTTCCTTCAAAACAGACACAGCCGTTCAAACGTTTGGGGTCCGTAAGATATTTTCATAGAAGACTCTTTTGCTCACCAGGGCTGTGTTTATATGGTGAGAAATACAGAAAAACAGTAAAATTGTGAAATATTATTTTAATTTAAAGTAGCTGTTTTCTATGTGAATATCTGTTGAAATGTAATTTATTTCTGTGATCAAAGCTGTATTTTCAGCATCATTACTCCAGTCTTCAGTGTCACATGATCTTCAGAAATCATTCTAATATGCTGATTTACTGCTCAAGAAACATTTCTGATTATTATCAATGTTGAAAACAGTTGTGCTGCACAATATTTTGCGTGGAAACAGTAATTAATTTTTTTCAGGATTGATAAATAGAAAGTTACAAATAACAGCAAAAAAATAAATAAATAAATAATTTTAAAAAATGCAATAAAGCAAATCTAAAAATGACCCAAAACTAAAATAAAATTGCATAAAATAAATAAATAAATAATAATATATATATATATATATATATATATATATATATATATATATATATATATATATATATATATATATATATATATATATATATATATATATGTGAAGAGTTAATTTGCAAAAACATAATTTTCAAAAATCATGTTTTTTCATTGTGCATTCCAATTAATCTCAATCCAACTGCAGTTGGGTTATTTTGATTAGGCTAAAAAAAAATAAAAAATACAGCTAACTAACACAATAAAAACATGATAACATCAAAAACATGATTTTTGAACATTTAAACAAATGGAGTTATCTGTTTTTGCAAATAAACTCTTCATATAACACACACACACACATATATACATATATACTTATATATATATATATATACACACAAACATTTTTAGTCTAGTCTTGTTAATGACAGAAATTGGTTTCAATAGACTATCACTGTAATTATTTATTAATCATTCAATTATTGATGAATCATTATTTAAAGTCGTACTTACGCAGCTGAACTACAGCACTTTCTCCATTGGTGGCGACGTAATGTAAGGTCTGTTCTCCATAGTAAGAGGCTCCTGTTTTATCAACCTCTGTGCTGGCGGTCACTAGAACTGCAGTGGCTTTAGGAAAGACCAGAAAACAATCATACATATATGAAAACCTCATGTGATGCTGACAAACCAATCATTAGCTAAAACAGTAACTGTCTACCTTTTTTGTTCCACAGCATGGCCACTTTATCAGCTTTGAAAAAGCTTTTGTTTGCCAGAGCAGACGTTGGACCTCCGAAATTGGGATACTGATACAGTCGTACAAAAGACGGCGCTCCTTTGCTTCCAGGAACATAAACAGCAACCTTAGGCAACACGTGAGGGATTAATATACATCTCTATCAGTAAAACAGCACATGAATGCTTGAAAGTGTTCGGATACCTTGCTCGGCTGAGATCCAGGAGACAGAGCGAACTCAGACACCTTCTGAAGGTGAAGCTTGTTGGCAATAGTTTCTACACAGCAAAACACATTATAGATTGCAAACTCAATGGGTGTTTAAAGGATCTGCAATGACATTTGACATTTACTTCATCTAAAAAACATTTTATTTGACTAATTATTGTATTTTTAATCACGCTTGCTATATAAAACAGTTGTACTTTTGAAATTATTTCATCATAATGCAGGATTCATTAAAGGAACAGTTCACCCTCAGGTGGAGAAATGTGTCACTGCATCACTTTCTCACCAATGGATCCTCTGTAGTGAATGGGTGCCGTCAGAATGAGAGTCCAAACAGCTGATAAAAACATCACAATAATAATCCACACCACTCCAGTCCATCAGTTAACATCTTGAGAAGACAAACGCTGAAACAAATCCATCAAATCATTTTTAACTAAAATCCAAGTCCATAATCCATAATAACACTTCCATAATAACCTAAGTGTTCTGGTCTGAATCAGGAGAGAAATCTGCATCAGATCAAGCACCGATTACAAGCCAAAACGGCTCTAAACAAATATGTGGCAGGATTTTGATGTGAGAGACAACAGGAGATGCACTTTTTCACTGGAGGAAGTGTTATTATGGATTATGGACTCGTATTCTAGGAAGCAAAAATGTTCTAAATGATGGATTTGTTTCTTACAAACAGGCAGCATTTGTCTTCTCAAGATGTTAACTGATGGACTGGAGTGGTGTGGATTATTGTGATGTTTTTATCAGCTGTTTGGACTCTCATTCTGACGGCACCCATTCACTGCAGAGCATCCATTGCTGAGACACTGATGCAATGCTACATTTCTCCAAACCTAATGAAGAAACAAACTCATCTACATCTTGGATGATCTGAGGGTGAGTAAATCTAAAAGAAACAGTGAGCACAGACACTTTCCTTTATACATTCGTATACATTTTAAACTATTAAAAAACTTCCACTGTTATTGATTGACTTGTTTCCACCCAGTTTAAATATAACATGCACAATGAATTAAGTAAACAGAAGAATGCTGTGTTACCAAAGTTGTTGTTCTCAAAGAAGTGAAGTTCATTATTGACATTTCTAACGGCAATACTTTCATCATCTGCCCAGCTCGGACACCTGAGAAAATACAGACAGATCATGAATAAACTGACATTAATAAAACTAATTCTGCATTTCATTAACATTGTTATGAACATTAATAGTGACTCACCATCCCATAACCTTCTTCTGATAAAACGCTTTAATGCAGGCTCCTGTTTGTAAGTCCCACAGCTGCAGGTTTGCCTCTCCCTGAGGGTTATCCTGCGTTTCTGAGAAATAAGTGCATTTGCTGATGAGTTCTGAGGGTTACTTGTTTAAAGATTTTGCCTGTTCTTATAATTATTATAAAGCTTGAATGTCATCAAAAAATATGATACACTATATATAGACAAAAGTATTGGGTCACCCCCTTCTAATGAACAGGTTTGACTACTTTAGTAATTTCTATGAGTACAAATCTTAATGTTAAAGCATATAATGATATTCTAGGAATTGTGTGCTTCTAATATTATAGCAACAGTTTGGACTCTTTTCTATTCTAACATGACAATGTCTCTGTGTATAAGACAAGGTTCAAAAAGAAAATGATTGATTCAGTCAGTGTGGAAGAACTTGACTGGTCTGCATAAAACCAAGTCCTAATCCCAGTTTAACACCTCTGGTGTGACTGTAAATGCAGACCTTGAGACAAAAACTCGTCACCAAACACCAATGACTTGTACATACACTATATAGACAAAAGTATTGTGACCCCCTTCTTTAGAACAGAAAAAGCACTTCCAAAACTGTGGCAACAAAAATGGAAACATAATTCATGTATTTAAAAATTGTATTTCATCTCTGTTGCAACAGTTTTGAAGTGTCTAAAATGACTGAACCCATATGTACAAGTCATTGGTGTTTGGTGATGAGTTTTTGAATCAATCATTTCTTTTTAAACCTTGTCTTATACACAGAGACATTGTCATGTTAGAATAGAAAAGAGTTCTGTCCAAACTGTTGCTATAATATTAGAAGCACACAATTCCCTAGAATATCATTATATGCTTTAACATTAAGATTTGTACTCAAGTAGTCAAACCTGTTCATTAGAAGGGGGTGTCCCAATACTTTTGTCCATATAGTGAATATTAATGTTCTATCATATATTAAAAGCTCTTACTGGTATATTGCTGCCAGGTGGCCAGAACTCTGTTCAGAGGTGAGAACTCCAGTGCAGATGTTTTGGGCAAATCAAAGGACTTCACCAAATCTCCAGTGGAAACTTTGATCACACTGACCCTATCAGACACACACAGACAGATATGTAAACGTCCTTTCTGATTGTCTTCATCACTGTCTCCTCTCCTCCTGATAGATGCTGCACACTGATGGTGGATGAGGAGGAGATCCCCCTCTCACAGTGTGAAGTGCTTTGAGTGTCTAGAAAAATGACACGAATTACTAACTATACAATGCTGAATACGTACTGTGAGCCATTGCACCAACCAAACAAGGACCCGTCGCTGCTGAACGCTATATATCTGCCTTGCTGTTCATCTCTGAAACAAATTAAACAGATGTTGTTAAAAAAATGACACGGTTTTAGGGTAAATACTTTGCAAATGCAATAACTCACTTCTGAAAGGCAGGACTTTCCTGACAGCTCGGAGGTCCATGCAGCAGAAACGTGCCATCTGATCCTCGGACTGATTGAAATGAAACACAGTATGTTAAAAACAAACAAAGAAAGACAAAGACTGAATGCTGGCTTGGCAAAAGGTTTTATATCTCGTGTAGATTTAATACTCAGGCAGTTGTACTGTATGGACAGAGGGACGGATAGAGTCTATGAGGGATCTGTAATAGTCAGCTATGGGAAATAATAAGTCTACTAAGGATTTGCTGAGTTTGATGGACGTAGCTTGAAAACTATATTACAGCTTCTAGGGATTTAAAAATAAACAACAACTTAAAAAACTGCTCATACATGCACCTTTTTAAGTCATTTATCAGCTGATCATTAGCTAAATATTATTGAGAAATTTTAATATTTCACATTTGCATATGTGTGCATATGACGGCACGCTTTAGGATCAATACTCTGATTTTTTTTAAATTACGATACAAATTTTTTTTGGCGCATGTGACAGGCTTATGAATGAGTTTATGCGGGAATATGACTGCAGAACTTTAGAATAAATTACTTGAGTTATTTCATAACACGCTCTCCAATCCCACGTTGATTATTTATATTTACGCCACTGAAAATACTTGGTGAAATGAGCGTGAAATACACATTTTAGAGCATCAACTCACCTGCCAAATGAGGTGTGGGGGGCGCCATTTTGAAACGGAAGTACGACAATGTGCCACGTCACAGCCATAGGTCACAGGTCACAGCGCGTAGAATGTCAAACCTAATGCATAAATTAAAGTTTTAAATGTAATATAGGTTCCTTTCGATTTTCTGAAGAGGATTTCTCGAAAATATTGATGTTTGTATCTCAATAACAAATCGAATTACAGATTTAT
This sequence comes from Schizothorax lantsangensis, assembly GCA_027422415.1. NCBI lineage: Eukaryota > Metazoa > Chordata > Actinopteri > Cypriniformes > Cyprinidae > Schizothorax > Schizothorax lantsangensis. The sequence goes on from CM049846.1 coordinate 1,822,846, forward strand.
GGACTAGATTTGATTGGGTGCGTGATATTTATTGTCTTTCCCATGTCTATTCATTGCGTTTTGGGGGAAAAAAAGAGAGAAAAATAAAAACTAATAATTTAGTTTTGGTCAACGTCAAAAAATGACGCACGATTAATTTTGCTGACATGTTTTTCTCAACAATCAAAGAGATATTTCCATGATTGACTAATGCTGTGATTAATTGCGGCGACAAAGAATGACGTTTATCCTTAAAAAAAAGAGAATGTGTGAGTTTTAAGATGAACATGAAGTAATTAATAAATGTTTTCACACAATCATCCTTCAGGGGGCGATCGGCGGCCCTAATTCAAATCTAAAATCTGTTTTTATGACATTTTTATGAGAAAAAAAAATCTTCTTTTAATGGCTTGCCACCTAACACACACAAATAAATGTTCGCCCCAGCAACCTTATATAATCTTAAATATTTATTTTTCAGTAATCGCAAACAGCAGTGATTAGTCTAGCTTCGCCAGCGCTGATTAAAGTAACACTGACCACGTGACAACAACTCTGCGTTTAAAGCGTTCTGGACAATAATTTATTTGTAAATAATGACACTGATTAACTTTAATAGTCATTGACAAAAAAACAATACATTGAAAGAATTAAATAAAATTAAAATAAATATAATTTAGATCCATCAACTGCTTAATCCCCGCCCATCACATATGTCTTTTGACGCAAATCTCCATTCAAGGCTTTCTTTCGTTTCGAAGCGTCCACGTCTCGATGGGTGGAGTGAGTTTCTCTTATGCACACGTAGACTAAACCAGTAACGTTACATCAGTCCGAGATCACACGTCAACTGCTCACAAACCTCCTGGATCTCTTTCGCTCCGAATTTTCTTCTTTTTCTGTAATAAAACAACAGCAAAAGATGGTGGCCAAACAGAGGATTCGCATGGCGAATGAGAAACACAGCAAGAACATCACTCAGAGAGGCAATGTGTCCAAATCTACGGTAAACCACCGCGTTTCCTGCTCTGACTTTTACTACAGCCATTACTTTGATATATATGTTATCAAAAATAGGATTTACTGCTTTTGTTTGCGTTATAGTAAACGCTTACTTCGTGTATTCATGTAAGATTGTGCTGGACAGCTGTTTAATTCACCAATAAGTCATGCTGAGCAGCTTTAATATGTTCATCTGATCATATTGTCTTTCTTTAGAAGTAATTTAGGTCTGTTAATAAACAAATGTTGATATTTTTCACTAGAGAGGCGCTCAAGAAGAGAAGGCAGCGGTGGGACCGTGGCTTCTTGCCTTGTTCGTCTTTGTAGTATGTGGGTCAGGTGAGTTTACAACCCCAAAAACATGCCTTAAATGTGTTGTCTAATGCATTAAAGTGATCATTCTTTGAATTTACTGATGACTTTTTCAATCAAATACATCCAAAGCAAAGAATTGGCATTGAACTTTATTTCATAACTCCATGTTTAAAGGGACAAAGTGCATTTCTAATGCAGGCTGCTTTCAAACTCGATCCACAGACACAATTTAAGTGTTTAAATTTAAAATATTCCTTGAATAGTCGTAAGTCATGCTTTAGCTAGTGTTGTATTATTGGATAAATCATACAGGGAAATGTTTGTACTGTGAGCGTTCTCTTTAATTCATTTAAATTTGGAGTTCAAAAAGAGATTTCCCCATGCACGAGCACCTTATTCATTGCTAACATGCTCTAAACATTGTGCACTTTATTTTAAGACGACATAAAATCTCTTTTACCTTCATGATTGATCAACATGCAATTAGTTATTTTTTTTCTTCTTCTGATGAACATGCAAAGACACTGAACAACTTCAAAAAACAAATATAAAGAAAAATACTTTACATCATATGAAGATCAAATATTTGTGTTCTAATGTTATTTTTCTGTCCTCTCTCTACAGCAATATTCCAGATCATTCAGAGCATCAGGATGGGAATGTGAGCGGTCATCTCTTCTCCCAGCTCTCCTGAAGATCACTTGATCATTCCTCTTTTCTTATTTAATCTTTATATTTCACCACAACACAACAGTCTCTTGTGCCTTACTCAAAAGCTGGAGGAACATTATCTTCTGAAACATTCCGATGTGGGACTTCTGTCAATATTGCTGCTGAATCCAAGGCAATAAACTCAAATGACTGAACTTTTTCTGTGGAAAAAAACAAAACACGTGTTTGTTTAAATGAAATGTTGCATTGAATTTTCTATGTTGTAGGTTTTGGACCAGTTCATGTTAATTGTTAACATTATTTGGTACTATGCACCTTTATTGGATTTTATTCTACATTTAGAGCTGAATTTGTGTTCTTTGAATGTTCGCTCAAGGAAATGAAGGTCCACATATTCAGCTGTATGTGTAGAGAACATGAAAAATAATAAAAAAGACTTTTAAAATGTCTCTTTTTTGTCTTTAAAATACTTTGTAAAAAATAAAGCCAACTGAGGGTCTGCAGATTTATTTTAACCCATAGACTGGTTAAAAATAAACATACATACGAGCTCTTATCATAAAACAAATGTAAATCAATGTTGGCTGTTAGCATAGTGGGGTAAGTGTGGTTTATGGTAATTTTTTATGATTTATTAAAATGATTATATTTAGTCGTTTATGTAGTTTTTCTAGTTAACCAGTAGGGGGCAGTTTGTATATCTACTACATATTTAAATCACATCACAGGTCAATACATTTTTCATTTGATTTCAATTCTTTTATATATATCACACTCCTTTCTGCAAGAGTTTATCGATTATAGAACTGCGAATATTTTGTTCTTTAATTTGAATCATTTAAACAAACTTTTGAATCATACATTTAACATTTGAACCGTATAAACACTTTAATTAGTTATTAGTTATATCTCAGATCAAGTTGATATTTATTTAACATGCCATTTTCCTACTTAACAAGAAATTATGAACACTTAGATATTAAAAATTTATACTTTAAAAGACATTACAATTTGTAAAAATACATAAAATATTAAATAACTTAAAATCTAAATCTATATATAAGATACATATAAATAAATACAATTATAACTATGATTTAAAACAATAGTAATATTAAGTAAACTGAAACATTAATAAGCAGAGGAATGTAAATTAAACATCAACAGAATAATAAAAAAATCAAATTGTTTCAAGAATCTGTCACATTTTAGTAGACATTAAAATTATATAAAAATAAATAAATAAATACCTAATTTATTTATAATATTAATATATTAATATTAACATTAATTTAAAATCTAAATCTATATAATATATATGTAAATAAATAATGTTATAACTGTTTTGTAAAAATAGTGATATTAAACGAAAACATTAATAAGCAGAGGATAGCAAATTAAACATCAACAGAATCATTTTTAAAAATCCTCAAATTGTTTCAAGAATGTCACATTAAAATGTATAAAGAAATATAAAAATAAAATAATTTGTTTTTAATATTAATCTTAAAATCTGAATATTATATATATATATATTAGTATTATTATAACTGATTTACCAAAATAAGTAATATTACATAAACGGAAACATTAATAAGCAGAGGTAAGGAAATTAATCCTCATCTACAGAATCATTAAAAAAACAAAAAACAAATTGTTTCAAGGATCTGTCACATTATTTATTACTAGTTAGACAAAAAGATTTGAGAAGTGTGTCGTTTCAATCCACGCACGCGCTGACGTTAGTGTCCTCGCCGGTGCTCCGTCGATCGGTGCGTCTCTCTGCCCTCCGCGCGCTGCGCATGCGCACTGCCACTGTCCGCGCTCGTGCGGGCCCGTGACGATCCAACGGGAGTGTTAGCTGTGTAATGGCGGCTTCGGTGTTGCTCTCCGCGGAAAGCGCCGTGCCCTCTTTTACCGTCGTTCACCCCGCCGGAGCTGCTGCGGCGGGAGCTGCTCATCACGTATTATCCAGTGCTCCCGGAGCCGCGTCCTGGAGCCGCTCGCTGGACCGGGCGCTGGACGAGGCGGCGGCCACCGGAGCGCTCACCCTCAGCGGCAGGAAGCTGAAGGAGTTCCCGCGGAGCGCCGCTGGACACGACCTGACCGACACCACACGCGCCGGTAACGAGCTAACCTTCACATTCCGTTCCCCTTTAACCGTTTTAACCGTTAACCCGTCCAGAAGCTCAGCTAAAGCCGCGGTGGTCGAGTTTTAACGCTAGTTTACACTGTGTTTGACTGGTGTAAACACACGGGTGTGTGCTGGGCTGGAAGCCCATCTGAACTCATGATCGGTCATTTGTGTTCAAGAAATGTGAACGTTTCATCTTCAGAAATTGTCTAAAGTTAAGATTAACTCATAAACTTTCAGGTCATGGTTGTGTTAATGGGGATATCTGTCAAATTGAGCTCCATATACAATAGTCAACATTTGAAGTGGATCAAAACCTTTCATCAAAGTTGCCCTAAAACCAAAACAAAAACCACAACACTTCAAACGTTGACTACTTTAGGTTATTTGAGACCCAAACATTGGGTTTGTTTGACAGGTTAAGAGGTTTATTATGTTGGTCATCCTCAGGTTAAAGTGTTTGATTATCAAACTGAGGCTTGATCATCATGTGAAATGGGTTTTGATTGTCATGTCATCTTGTTGACTTTATAAGGTGTGATTACAAGGTTTGGTCATTATTTTGAGGAATGCTATCATATTAAAAGGCCTCTATATGTTTGCATGTATAAAGACCCAATTTATACTGTGAATATTTACATTCACATTTAGTCATTTAGCAGACGCTTTTATCCACAGTGACTTACAAATGAAGAAATAGAAGCAATCAAAACCAACAAAAGAGCAAAAATATGCTATATATATAATATATGTATGTATATGTATATAATTATAGTTTTTTAATTGTTTTTGTTGCACTGTTTCTCTTTAAACTCTTCTCCAAACCTCAGTTTAAAAATATCTGATGTTTATTATATGAGACCCTGTTTGATCGTGAGGTTAATATGTGCTGTATTTTATTACTATAGCAGATGAACAGATACTTCATTTATTATACCAATCTATCACCTTTTAAAGCACATGTATGTGCATAGTGACTGAGAAGGACAATATTAGCACTATTACTGACTGTTCATAAAAATTGTTAAATGCCTGCCTCTTCCGCACATATTAAAACATGCCTTACTGTAATGTAGCTTGCTTATCTGACACATACAGGTGCAGGCCACACGGTTTAGGAGTTTCTTGACGTGTTCGGACATGTGATTTTCATTTCATCGCAATCAGAAAAGCATGTGACCTGCATGAGAGCATATGTTTATAGCACCCCATATGTTTATAAAATATTTTAGATTTTAAGTTGCATAAAACCACTTTAAATGAGATGTGTGTACAGTAAAACCAGTCCAGGCTATATAAACATCTGTCTGAAGGTTTTTGCGGACTGCTGTATATTTTAAGTGTTTACATGACTGATAAATCCCTAAATGACTATACCTAATTGATCGGCATGCAGATAGACAGGTTATGACTCTTATTAACAGTTATGACAATACCTCAATGACATCTCTATGTGTCGAGTTGCTTTGTGGTTTTCAGTTTCAAATTGCTGAGAAAATTAGAATTTAATTTATTTTACATTTACATTACATTTATGCATTTAGCAGACGCTTTTATCCAAAGCGACTTACAGTGCATTCAGGCTATACATTTTTTTATCAGTATGTGTGTTCCCTGGGAATTGAACCCACAACCGTTTGCGCTGTTAACGCAATGCTAAAGGCACTATTTTTAACCTTTAAAACACTATTTTAGTCTAAAGCATAATGTATATGATGCATAGGCCCGGTTTCATAGACAGGGTTTAGCCTAAGCCAGGATTAGGCCATAGTTCAATTAGGACATTTAAGTAATTTTTTATAAATGAGCCTTAGAAAAAACATTACTGGTGTGCATCTTGAGACAAAACAAAGGCACTGATATATTTTAAGATCAGTCAATGCAAGTTTCTTTCATTTGAAACAGCTCAGACTTACATTTTAGTCTAGGACTAGGCTTAAACCTTGTCTGTGAAACCAGGGGTTAATGTCTCAAATTACTATTGCAAAGGAAAGATAGATGCAGAATTTTTTTATTGTAGACAGCTATATAACCCAAGGGGGTAATTGCATTGTGTAGATGCATAATTTAGATGCATAACTCACAGCATCTTTAACCTTCATGTCTTAGGGAATAAAGTGGTGTTTCTTAATGCAAGTTTCACTATTATTACTGCTCATATTTAACAAAGCCTAGGTCTAGTAAGTGTTACCCCAGTTAGCCGCCCAGTATTGTGTTGCACGGTCTGAAAATAGGAAATGGTCATCGTAGCTCAGGACTACAGCTCTGATCCTGAGCACACATGGTGCCTTGTGTCTGTGTCAATATTGATCGTCTGTGCAGTGCATGCTGGGATGCACACAAAATTCTCTGATTTCGTTCTCATCCAAAGATGGTTTACAAAAATGCAGACTGTAGGAATGAACGGGAACAAAACAATAAAGGAAAGCTTTCAATGCTGTAACCCCATAAATAGCTCTATTGCTTTGCTTAGAGTTTGTTATGGTTTGCTAATGACAGATTGTGAGTGCCATAGCTTTGTTTCTGCCAGATAGTTTATGGGTCTTTTTTTAGTGAGGTCATTTTAGGGTGATAATAACAGTTTAACATCGGCGCTTGATTCTGACTATAAGAGGTTTATCAATAATGACTTTTTTTTCTCTGTAAAGGCTACTTATTAAATTTAGGAGAAAAAGAGACAGCTGTGAATGCCAGAGATTGAATAAACAATGTTTTTGACATTACAAGAGGACCTCGGATGATGTCAACCCTCAAACAACATACAACTACAAAGTTTAATCGCAACATATAATCATTGCAGTTAATAGTGTTCACTGTCTATTTGAATACATGTCATTAACTAACTACATGATTTTACTGTACATTTCTGCCATATGGACATCAACTTGACATAGTCACCACCGATAAGCTACAACTAAATATAATGTAGAAACTTTAAAATAGAAAGTTACATTTTCTGTAAAGCTGCTTTGCAATGATTTGTATCGTGAAGAGCCCTATACAAATAAACTTGATATGAATTTAATTGAATTGAATTTAGTGATCTATATAATGGAATTTATATATAGGCTAAACCTATTCTAACTTCTTAAATCTAAATTATACAATACTGATAACCGGAATACAACTATGTAGATTTTTTACAATAAATTATAATGTATTTCATACTGTTTTCTTCCAAAAACTTAAATTTTTACAATAAAGTACAGTAAAATTGTACAAATTGCCCTGTTAAGACTAATACAATTTTTCATTTTATATAATAAGGTAACCTACAGAGATCTAATGAACACTTTTTGATGGCCACTTTTTCCAGTATATGCATCTTTACACACCTGAGTTAAGACTGCTCTGTGCCAGTGTAAAAACGCAATGCCATATAAAAGCCAGACTGTGTAAAGTTTAAATTTGGCATAAGATTACTTGTAGTGTATCTCTAAAACAACAACAAAACATGTAACTTAGGGTGTCTTTACACAGCTGAGTTAAGGCTGCTATGTGCCTGCTTAAAATTCAGTGTAAAGATGCAATGCTGCATAAAAGCCAGACTAAATTATGCCCAGCTCAGCCCCAGCATCAAAGTATACAGTTGTAATTGCTGTGTAAATTTGTTTATGCAACCTTCTATTAAGTAGAAAAAGACACTCAAATGCCACTTCAGAAGCACTTCTGTGCCACCTTTGCACTGTAAATGTTGCATTACAGAGTTACATGGTAAATAATAACAGGTTTGTCAGGAAGTATTTTAACTTCTTTTTTTTTCCGTTAAAAGTCCTAGCATTTCTTACAGTGTGTGAAAGCTAATTTGAATGAGTCACAGATCTGAATGCTCCACCTGTGGTGTAATCTAAATATGCGTCATTGAAATGATCTGTTGGCTGTTCGTATTGAATAATTCATAGTCAAGCAGCTATTGTTGAGTGTTTGTAAGTCTCTGCTGACTTGACGGGATATTTGACCTCATATTTCCTCGTCTGATTGCTTTGGCTGTGTTGTCCTGTGAACTGTGCCAAATGTACTGGTCTCCTGCTAAGGAACGCTGTCTTCCCTCAGCTCAGAAGACTCAGAACAGGTGTCCTCCCTCGGAAAGCGATTACAAGGCCTTCTGGACCGCTGTCAATTCAACGACACCAGCAGTGCAGACAGCGCTATTGTCCCCGCTGACGGTTTAATTAACTTCAGACTCTTATTTAGAAATGTGTGCTGTATTTAGTGGTAGTTGCTGTTGTTGTCTTGTCAGTTAGTTGATAAAGTTTTCTTCAAGATGATGGAAGTACATGCAGTCTTGGCAGATAGATGGAGGTTTGGTTGTGAATTTTAGACTCGCAGTTCTATAATAGAGTTATTGACTATTCTGGTTAATTGGTGCACTTAAAGGAACACTCCACTTTTTTTGAAAATAGGCTCATTTTATAACTCCCCTAGAGTTAAACAGTTTAGTTTTACCGTTTTTTGAATCCATTCAGCTGATCTCCGGGTCTGGCGGTAGCACTTTTAGCTTAGCTTAGCATAGATCATTGAATCGGATTAGACCGTTAGCATCTCGCTCAAAAATGACCAAAGAGTTTAGATAATTTTGCTATTTAAAGCTTGACTCTTCTGTAGTTACATCGTGTACTAAGACCGATGGAAAATGAAAAGTTGCGATTTTCTAGGCCGATATGGCTAGGAACTATACTCTCATTCCGGTGTAATAATCAAGGAACTTTGCTGCCGTACCATGGGTGCAGCAGGCGCAATGATATTACGCAGCGCCTGAAAGTAGTCCCCAGCTATATCATAAGTTACCTAGCTGGGGACTACTTTCAGGCGCTGCGTAATATCATTGCACCTGAATATCATTCCGGAGATCAGCTGAATGGATTCAAAAACGGTAAAACTCAATTTTTTAACTCTAGGGGAGGTGTAAAATGAGCCTATTTTCAAAAAAAGTGTAGTGTTCCTTTAAGGTTTTGTTGGTGAAGATATTTTATTGATTATTTTATTGTCCTAAAGGACTCCTGTGGAACTCTTGTATATTTTAGTTATTTTTAGTTTTTTAGTTATTTAGTTATATATTTGTTAGTTGGTTATTTATTTGTTGGTTATTAATTTATTGGATATTGATTTAGTTATTTGTTGGTTATTTATAGGCCATTAATTTATTTTCTATTTTTTATTTTCTTTTGGCTAGTTATTGGTGGTTTATTTAAAAATTATTCGGTTACCTTGTATGAAAGGAGATTTAAAGGAACCACATTGAGTTTTAGATTTTTAGATTATCACCCACCACGGTGATACCGGTATTACCGGTGTTGTCACATGTCGATTAACCGGTGGGAAAATTTCCTCACCGTCACAACCCTAATATGTTCTAGCTTTGTACGAGTTGTTTGAGAAACTTACCACTCTCAGAGTGCTGTGGACTGTGGTCATGTCAGTTTACTTGCAAAAAGTCAGAGACATTGCAATTACACACTTTCCCACGCCATGCTTTGTTTTGAACAGAAGCTCTTAGCCTTATATAAGCAGACATGTCAAGTTCACCACAGAAGACCTCTTGGTTGCAACATGAGCACTTAAAGATACACTGGCGTGTCTTCTGCTCTCAAACACATCTCAGACATAGACAAAGAAAGAAGAATGAGCTTGTCTTCATTTTGCTGGAGGAGGTTTTTGTGCATTGTTGTCTGTTGTGTCGCATGGTGACTTGATGTGTCCATGACAGAAAAGTGCAACTACAAAAGCAAGAAATTGTTTTGTTATACTGTGTTAAACTTACAGGTTTTTGCTTAGTGCATTCACTGTTCATGAAATTTGTAGGAACTGTTAAATTTTGTGGCCTTGTTATTTTAGTTTAGTCTAGATTTATTCTGGGCTGGGTGATTATATTGAATATTCACGATATGCATTGATTATATAACATGAAATAACACTACTAATATCACAGTAATTCATGCATTTTTTTGTACTTGGCCAGTAAGCTTCCTACATATCAAGTTATTAGACCAGTTTAGTTCATCATTGTTGTGACAGAGAATGTTAAACTGTTTCAACACTCAGCTTTTATGGATGTATGTGTGTATGTATATATATATGCGCAATAGCACAGTTGATTAATTTTTTCAGATTAATGGGTTAGGGTTTTAACTGTATTTACTTCTTGTATTAAACATTTTGAATCAACTTCGCATGTGTAGCTATTTCAAAATGATTGTTGTTCTGGCTAGACAAAAAATAGCATTCTTTTATTTTAGACTAGAAATATATGGCTTATATTTGGTGTTATTTTGCAGTGTGATTTATTGAAAAGGCTTATGAGAGAGATATTTGATCTAGAAGGAATCCTTCGAGGGAGGATGCAGGATTGAAGTTTATTGCAGTGAGTCTGTCTGCTGTTGTCTCGCCTCGAGGCCAGAACTGATGACTGTTATGTACAAGCATGGAGGAAGTGAAGTCATCTGGATATTACTGTCTATATTTGACAGAGGCCACAAGTCAGGCTGAAATGCTGTCCTGTGCTGGACACTCATAGAGGAAATGCAAACCAAAAACGAGAAGAGGAGATGCACATTACTCAGTCTTTGCTCTTCTCGGCTCTGATGTTGCATAATGTTGGTTGTTTTCAGAATTGCAGTATGGTTTGTAAACAGATCGTCACAGGGATCAGAGACTGTTAAGGACAAGTGTTTTGGATCCTGTCTAGGCCTGATACAATCTGATCCCACTTCGCTTGTTTAGTGGGTGTTTCCAATAACAGTGTGTTTGTAAGGTTTGCATGAGCATCTGAAAACCAAAACTCCTTATGCCTTATTTATTTTCTGTAAAATATGACTCAGAAAGACACAGAAGCTGCTTGTGCTCATCTGAAACATCTGCCTACTATATTGTAAAAGTGTGTGTGTTTTGAGCTCTCCGTAATGGATCCGTGCTGCGTTTTTGTGCTGGTTTTAGGTAGCAGTCGGTGTAGGAAGCAGATGTTACAGTCAGCAGCACTTCCTGTCTTCCCCATCCTGGATCTCTGCACAGCTGCACTGTTACAAATATAGATCCAGTGTGGATTGGAAAGCCATCAGTACACACCTCCACAAACAACATATACAGGCTGCAGATCTGATTACACTGATGTTGTGTTGCAAAACACTGATCCAGGCCTGTAAGATGGCAGAGGTTTAAGAAAGCTTGTGCGATTTGGAAACTTGTCTTCTTGAACTGTGCAATATAATTAAAGAAATATGATCAGTAAGCCTTTTGACAATATGTAATATACATCTCAATATTTACAAAAAAATTGCTCTCTTTTTTGTAAGTCTTTGTCCCAGTTAGTATATTCAGAAGAATGAAAATGTTCATGTAATGTTTTTAAATGCACATTTTCATCGTGTTTTTATTGTAATTTTTGCTATTAGTATATTCAGAAAATGTAAACCTGTTCAGAAAAAAATACCACATTTTTTCAAATGTAAATATATTAAAAAATTACAGACAAAATTATTTAAAAAAATTATTAAAATACACATTTTCATCATTTTTATATTGTTGTTTTTTTCCTGTTGAAGTTTTCATTGTTTTTATGTAGCCATTTTTGTTATTAGTATATTCAGAAAATGTAAATGTGTTCAGGAAATCTTTTAAATTTTTATTTAGAAAAAGCTGACAAAATTGTAACGTTTTTAAAATACACATTTATCTTTTTTTATAGTTTTCATCGTTTTTATGTTGTGGTTTTTGCTATTAGCATATTCAGAAAATTTTAATATTTTCAGAAAATACTGACAAAATCTTTTTAAAAGTTCTGAATCTTTTTAAATGTAAATGTATTCAGAAAATACAGACAAAATATTTTAAAATAGATGAAGTGTATTGTCATTTATGCTAGTAGTATATTCAGAAAATGTGAATATATTCAGAAAATGCCAACAAACAAAATCATTTTTTTAAAATAAATCTGTATTCAGAAAATACAGACACAATCTTTTGAAATAATGTACATTTTCATTGGCTTTATATTGTCTTTGTGCTATTTTTATATTCAGTAAATGTATTCAGAAAATGCATATAAAATATTTTTAAAGGTTTTTAAAAAACAAATTTATATTGTCAGTTTTGGTAATGAAGTTGACATCAGACATTAGAAATGAAATGCAAAAAACCCCAGTGAGATTAGATTGTTCTCAAAACAATCTTCAAGTAAGTTCGGTCCTGTCAAACCACGCACAGCTAAAATACAAACGCTATCACAGCTGCCATGTGTTGTCTGAAGCATCTGTAAGATCTGCAGCATCTCCTGTGTGACCATTGTTTGACGTCTCTCCACACTTTGCTATTATTAGCTCAGAATCTGGTGAGCTAATAAGTGTTGGAGGATATACTGGCCTCTTTCATGTTAGCCAGAACAGAAAAATGGACACTTATCTCGTTCCTAGTCCGGCAGCTATTTTTGGTGGTCATGGGGTCCCTTGTGTGAGTGTTTGTCCTCTGGGTTTAAAGTCTGAGTGTGTGTGTGTGTGTGTGTGTGCGCATGCATGCAAATATATAAAGAGTTTCATGAATTTCTGATGAAATTAAAGCAAGATTTCTGGATTAGTTCTGAAAAAGATCTTAATCTTGATGCGGAAGGCACTTTGTTTACCTCTAAACATGTACTAAACGGTTAAACAGTCATTTGAGATTATGAATCTGACATGGAGTATTGTGGGATTGAAAGTGGTCTGGAGCAAGTGAGAAATGAGTATCAGGCAGCAGTAAAACACTTTGTACTGCACCAGTAGTGCTGTTATTATATCTAATTCAGATTTCAGATCGGACGCTTACATTGTGGCTGCGTTATCAGAAGTATGTTTTATAAATTGATACTTTATGTATAAATTGGGCATGCATTTTTGTAATTTGGTCATGCATTTTTTTTATTTTTTTTAAAATAAAATGTAAGAGTGCATATACAGCAGAGTTCCTTCTGCATTTTGTAATTTGAGCATGCATTTTGTATTTCAAATTAAAATTTGACAGCTGTAATCATGCATATATTTCATTGACTGTTTTGAAAGCAATTATAGGTCATAATAAAGACAACCACATTTGAATTCTGCATACACAGTGCTGTGAACCTTCAAAAGGGGTCAGTCACTTGTTCTTGTTTGCTGCCAGCTGACAATTGGATACACCTGGATAATAAGTGTGCAATGGAAATGTCAGTTTTTCCCCACACAGACTAGAATCAGACGTCTATTTTTCTATTTGTAGCAGATGAGGAGTTCAGTAACTCCGTATTAGGATTTTATTTATGTGAAGTATTACACCGAAAAGGTGGAAATATGTATTGATTTGTAATGTACTTGATTAGGTCTCAGATGTTGTGATTGGCATTTTGGCTTGCAGCAATGAGCCTTAATATATCGAGAAGGGTCTGGCTGCAGACATGCACTTGCATTTTCAGACTTGCACTCTCAGACACCTGCACTTCCGCAAGTGACGTCACTTGCAGTCTTTTTTTTGTTTGTTTTTATTTTATTTCATTTAAATATTTTTTTTAATTGAATCTCTCAACATTTTACACAAGTAGCCAGGTGGCGAAGACAAGAAAAAAGAAACTAAATTACGAAGTCACTTGCAATCGCTACTTGCACTCTTCGCTGCCTGCGACGTCACTTGCAATCCACACAAATCGTGCGTGTTGCCAATGGACAATATGGCCATGAACACAACGAGCAAACTTTCACTTTTCCTCCCATACAGCAAAATACTTAATGTGGCATAATAACGGACTAAGATGATAAAGACCAAATTCAGTATTTCTTATTGTTATGCAAACTATACAGACCATATGAACACGCATTAAGTGATATTAAAAGGACCAACTCCGTGCAGGCAAGCAGACGAGGCCATTAAACGTTAAACGTTTTCTTCCCATAGAAAATCATTATAAATAAAACACGTAATGTAGCTTAATGGACACTGACAATGATACAAAAGGGCTGTAGACATTTTATTCAAAATGGGAAAATGCAAAACTTTGCGCATTGCGTTTATTCTGGGCTCACCTGCTTATTAATTATGTTTTAAAGTGCCCCTATTATGCCTTTTCGAATATTACCTTTCATGCAGTGTTTCATGTAGCTGTATGTGAACATAAACTATCTGCAAAGTTGTGAAGGCGACAGTGCACGATAAATAAAGTTATTGTCTATCAAAAAAAAGAGTCGGCTCGCAAACGCCTAAATGAGTCGTTAGGAATTCGAATCTTATTCTGTTAGGCTGTACGTCACGAAGTAACACATTTGCATAATGTCCGCCCACATTCTACATCGCAAACAACTTGCTTTCACATCTTATTACCACAAACTTGTTAACACTTGACACTTACCACTGAGACACGTCCTGCTCCTGCTCTTGTCGATCAGCCACTTCAACCGTTTCATCATCAGACTCCGGCTTGAATTGGTAACGGACAATCGATACCATCTTTTCTATGTATTGACAAGTCTCCAGGGCTGTCATTCCATTATGTCAATGGGCGTTTCGTTTCCGATGCGCTGTACGCGGTAGACCAATCACAAAGGACTGCGCCATCTAACCAATCACAGCAGTGAAGGCTCACAGAAAGGAGGGGTTTAGAGAGACTGATTCTTTGAACTGCTTTGCACAAGTCGTTTACAAATCATTTAGGAATGAGGTAAAATTAAATCTGTTTTTTGAGAAAACTAAAGTGTTGTTGTTTTTTTGACACTTGCATGCATGTAATTGCATGCACTTGCAAAATTGTTTTTTGACCTTGCATGCATGTAAACCTGTTTTAGGAGAATCATAAAACAATATTAGCAACCTTAAAAATGGCATAATTGGGTCACTTTAATAATGAAAAGGAGCATATTGAGTTTGGTCTTTATAATCTACAGTCCGTTATGCCACGTTTTGCGGTATGGGAGGAAAATACCATATACATATACATTATATTAATAAACTGTATATTGAATTTGATCTTTTAATAACACTATCTTAACACATTAAGCCATATTAAGTGTTTATGATTTTCTACGGGAGGTTTAAAAGCGCTTAATGAGAGCATTGCGTTCATATTCTGCTGTTCTGTGGCCACGGATTTGTGGCTCTTGTCTTTTTCTCTTACAGATGACTTGCAGGACCCTGTATGTTATGATATTAAATTAGTTTTAATTATTTAACCACTTGTCTCCATTGGCAACACGCACGATTTGACGTCGCAGGCAGCGAAGAGTGCAAGTAGCGATTGCAAGTGACTTCGTAATTTAGTTTCTTTTTTCTTGTCTTCGCCACCTGGCTACTTGTGTAAAATGTTGAGAGATTCAATTAAAAAAATACTTAAATTAAATTAAATAAAAACACACAAAAAAAAGACTGCAAGTGACATCGCTTGCAGAAGTGCAGGTGTCTGAGAGTGCAAGTCTGAAAATGCAAGTGCATGTCTATCGACCCTATTGAATATATCCTGCTTCCAATATCAGCCAATTCAGATCAATAGCAGTAATAAAAAAATAAAAAATAAACAGTTTTGCTGATGCTGATGCATTTGTATAATTTCCCTGACCTGAAGTAGAAGAAAGGTTCTAGAGGGTTCTCAGAGACCATATTTCCAGCACATTGGTCCAGGAATGGACAGCCAAGAGCTCATCAAACACGCTTGTACATGAGCGAAACCAAAGACAGGTGTGCAGCTGTCCTGGATGCCAGACACGCGTTTCTCATTATCTCTTTCTCTCTCTGTTATCTGTCCTCTCAGATCTATCACGAAACAGACTGCCGGAGCTGCCGGTGGAGGTGTGCATGTTTGTGTCGCTGGAGAGTTTGAACCTGTACCAGAACTGCCTGCGTTCACTACCAGAGTGTCTGATCAACCTACAGTCCCTCACCTACCTAAACATCAGGTCATATACACAGACACAGCATTCATAACATAATGCGAAAATATATTTATATAAAATATTGGTATTGAAACATTTTAAATTTAGCTGAACGGTAGCGGTGTTTTAACATGGAGTTCTGGAGATATGAAAAACATTGATTGGATTTGTTAAAAAACACAATCGAGAGTCCATCTGTTCTTACAATTCATGATTTGAGATTTAAAGGGATAGTTCACCCAAAACTGAAAATTCTGTCATTAATTACTCACCCTCATGTCAAGACTTTCGTTCATCTTCGGAATGCAAATTAAGATATTTTTTGATAAAGTCCAAGAGCTCTCTGACCTTCCCATAGACAGCCAGGGTCCTAACACGATCACGCCAGAACGCGCATGCATTGTTTACAGGATGAGGAGAAGAATTGTTGATTTGAATTTGAATTGTTGAAATTACGGTTGAACCCCTGATTTCACATGGACTATTTTACCAATGTCCTTGCTACTTTTCTGGACCTTGATCGTGTAAGGACCCTTGCTGTCTATGGGAGGGTCAGAGAGCTCTCGGATTTGATCAAAAATATCTTAATTTGTGTTCCGAAGATGAACGAAGGTCTTACGGGTTTGGAACGTCATGAGGGTGAGGAATCAATGACATAATTTTCATTTTTGGGTGAACTAACCCTTTAACCCTATTATTACGCAATTCCAACAGGACAACAGGACAAGTAACTCATTGTAATTGACTTGGTAGCTCACCAAAACCATATTTTACTCACAGTTGGTGCACAGCAAGTGTTAATTAGTGGTGTTTACTAAAGCAAGCATCACTAGTACTGTTGCTTATGCTTAGGCATTTGACCTCCAACCCAACTTCAGCTTCAGCGGGTCCTGCACTGTTTGGGGTTCAGACATAATGACACCTCATATTGTTTGGCTTTTTAGACGTTTGTTAGGTGTGTTATTACTTTAGGCGATCCGACTCACAAAATTCGTCTGGAGGATCATAAAACGGGAAAACAAAAATCCCATAGGTTTATATTGAAAGTCACATCTAGAGACCAGAATCTAGCAGAGAAATACAGATGTGGGCTCTTTTGATTAAGACCAGTAAGAAACCAATTAGTGCTATTTTAGTATTATTTTTTACTGTTATTGTATATAATATTTTGAATTAGCTTTTAGTTTTAATTCCAGTTTTTATTTAAAATTTAGCAATTTTTTGTAGCTTTGTTTTTTTCAGTATTAGTAATTTACTTTCAGTTAGTTTTCAAAATATTTTTTTTTATTTTTGTTTAAGTTGAAGTTTCTCATCTAATAAATGCACTGTATTTGTTTTATTTCGGTTAATAATTTTATTTTTGGTTAACAATAACAACACTGTTAGCAACAGAGGTGAGAGATTATAGCAAAACCGGATGACATTAGATAAGATGATGTTGAGATCAAACTTCTCAAGTGACATAAACTTGTGTAGAAGCAGCCACAGTGTTTCTCATGTGTGGACTGATGTGTGTGGCACAGGCTCCATCTTTATAAGGTTGAGGAGAGTTTGCTATTACTATTCTGAGTAATCAGGTTATTTTTTTGCTTTTGCTTGGTGGCAAATAAAATAAAATAACAAAAGAGATAAAATAAAATATAAAATAAATACAGTAAAATAAAAATAAAATATAAAATGTTTTCATCTAATATTTATATTTATTTCAATTATTTTTTAATAGTTTTAGTTAACAATAGCAACACTGACTACGTTTACATGGACATCAGTAATCAAATTATTTACCTTATTCTGAATAAGACAATATTATGATTAAGGTGGTTACATGAGTTGCTTTTAGAATAATCCTTTCATGTTCCCGTTTTACATGTTATAGTACATAGATCGATTAATGGCATGCGTCATTACGTCACCACATGACGCCATCCGACGTCCCTCCAGAATTTCACGTATAAACATATAGTTCATCTTCATGATGATGCCATATACAATTTTGGGTGTTTCATTTTTCATTTTATGAAAGCTTCAGGTGCAGTTAATTATTTGTACGTGCATACAGACGACAGCGGTGTTGAAGCTCTTTTATTTGCCGTCAAACGGTTAACCACTGCCGTGTGTGTGTATTCTGTCGTAAAATGCGGCGAAAAGTCCTACACGATGGTAATAGTTTGATTAAGGTGTTTACATGTCTATACTGCACTTCAATAATGCGACTAAAATAGGAATACTCCATGTCTTAATTCGATTTGTGTTTACTTCGATTATGACTTTAGCCGGATTAAGGTAATCAAAAATCTCTGTTTACATGGTAGACTCTTAATCAGAGTATTGTCTTAATCGTATTAAAATCGGATTATTGATGTCCATGTAAACGTACTGACTGTTAGCAACATAAAATCATTCAGAACTCTTTAGTAACTACATTGCCCTTTCCAAGTTATTCAAGTGAAAGTACCACTCTCATATTTTCTTAAATCTAGTCATTGGAGCCTGCGGTTTCTGATTCTCTTGGTTCTCGTTTTCTCTCTGCAGTCGGAACCAGTTGTCCACACTCCCCGCTCATCTGTGCCGTCTGCCGCTCAAAGTTCTGATCGCCTGCAATAACAAGCTGGTATCGCTGCCGGAGGATCTGGGCAAACTCAGACAGCTCACCGAACTGGTGTGTGGACCAGCGCTCTCTCTCTCGAGCTCTGCAGTCATCTTCACATTTGCTCTCACTCATGCACATTACTCATCAATTATCTCTCTCTCTCTCTCTCTCTTCAAGGACGTCAGCTGTAATGAGATCCAGACGCTTCCTCCACAGATCGGTCAACTGGAAGCTCTGCGTGACCTCAACATCCGCAGAAACCACCTCGTTCGCCTGCCTTCTGGTCAGAAACGCAAGCACCTGCACCTGAATGAAATGAGTGATGTTTTTGTGTAGATGTGTTGTGTCATTTCTGTGTTCATCGGTTTGCAGAGTTGGCCGAACTGCCGTTGGTCCGGCTTGATTTTTCCTGTAACAAGGTCACAACAATTCCAGTATGCTACCGCAATCTCAGACACCTCCAGAGCATCATTCTGGACAACAATCCTCTCCAGAGCCCACCTGCACAGGTAACACACATTCCTGTTTTGATCTAAGAAATACGTCACTTTATGAGAGTAAAAATATTTTTTCATTGCCTTTGAGAACTATTTAAAAGTAAGGAGCACCTCTGAGAATCATGTTTATTGGTGTTTTTCCATTTTTTCCAGATCTGTATAAAGGGAAAGATCCATATATTTAAATATCTGAACATGGAGGCATGTAAAGCAGCATCAGACCTTCCAGACTACGACAGAAGACCACTGCCTTTCGGATCCTGGTAAGAACTTGCTTCATTTCACTGGCTTTTTTGAGCATAAACTCCTCCTTGTCTTTCACTCTCGCACCCACATTCATTTGAGCCGGTGTTTATCGGCCGTATCTCTCAGAGGACACGCAAAGCAGGGTGATTCTGCAGATAAGAAGGGAGGGAAAGGAAAAGACACAGACAGAATGAAAGCTTGGATTGGTTGGAATGAAGGTATGAAGAGAGGAGAGATTGCAGCAAAACCGGATGACAGTAGATGAGTTGATGTAGAGATCAAACATCTCAGGAAATTTGACAGAAACTTATATGTGGATCTTGTATACAAGGAGCCACAGTAGTTCTCAAGATGTTTGTGGTAAAATCAAAAGTGTTTACAAATTATACCACCTAAAATGTTGCTGTTACTTTTCTGACTAATCAGGTTATTATTTGTGGTGGCAAATAAAATATAAAAAAATGAAATAAAATAAAATACAAAATATAAAATTTATAAAATAATATAAAATAAAAAAGGTTGAAAAAAACATCAATTTGAGACTAGAATTTCAAAGACTTGAGCTAAAGTAAAATAAAAGATAGATTATAAAATAACATACAATAGCAACAATAGCACAGAATTACATTGGAGGAGGGACCCAAGCCATATCTAGACACTAGAAAATCAAGACGACATTTTACTTTCATCTCTTGTAGGATGGTATGGTGTTAGAAAGTAATTTCAGACCTTTAGCAGTCTATTTCTATGTGTGAAACCTCAGATGATTTGATGTCGCTTTCTCTGGTCTGTCTGTCTCAGTGTAGAGGATTTGTATTCTGGCCGGCTGTACGGAGCTCTGGACTCTGGCTTTAACAGTGTGGACAGCGGAGACAAGAGGTGGTCTGGAAATGAGGCAAGTGCTATTCTGACCATTCAATCAGCAATCCACTCTATCCAGCTGCTATTCTCCATAATGTATCACTCGTTTCATTGTCCTGTTCTGCCTTTTCCCCATCTATCCCTTCTTAAAGCCTTCAGACGAGTTGTCAGACCTGCCGTTAAGAGTGGCAGAAATCACCAGAGAGCAAAGACAGAGGCGAGAAAGAGAACGTGAGGATCATCGGACGGGGTCTCACGTAACCAATGGCACATGTGAGATGACATCTACACTTATGAATCACTATAGTTCAGACTCTAGTAATAAGCTCTACAGGATTTTAATTTTAAATCACCTTGTCGTCTCTTTCTAAAGTGGAAACAGAGCTTGAACAGATAGACTTCATTGACAGCTGTACGGGGGATGATGATGATGAGGATGGGCGGAGCCGTAGAGGGGCGGAGCCTGTCAGCCTCAGCTCACAGTTTATGGCCTACATTGAAAGACGAATCACCAGAGAGGTGCGCATTACTGATTAATGGCTGATCACATCAGATCTAGTCAACACCAGTTGGATTTTGTTGTTAACACAGGGATAATGATAGCTTTACTTTGTTTCTAGGGTTCACCTGTGAAGACCAGCCCATCCAGAGACTTAAGAACTGATGATCCAAGACGCCAAACCTCCTTACATAACCGGTACTGAACTAATTAAACTTTCATGATAACTACAATGTATGATATACATTTGCACTCCACCATAAAGAGTAATGATCTTGTTTTTCATGTCTGCTTCCCGTCTGCTTTGACTAGCTGAAAAATCATAAATTCAATCATTAGTAATATGATTTATTGGTTTACCAATTTTTACCAATAGGCGGCACTGTTGTCAAATTGATGTGGTGTTGTTAGTGTTAGGTGACAATGACACACGTAAAGTTTTGTCAATATGTCAAAGCTTTGCCGAGATACAGCATCAGATGCAGTTTGGCACCATGCCATCAAATTTGTTAATGCGGTAAACAGAAACCGTTTCCCCAATCAACACGAAATTCATAACTTTTTGCTGAATTGGTCAGAAGATGATTTGGGTCGAATTTTGTGAAAATTGGACCAGCGGTCTGGAGGAGTTCGAAAAAGTATGTTTTCAACGTAAATCGAAATGGCTGACACAAAGTTCAGCTGATTATGGCATAATTGGTATAAATGTTCTCAGCATGATGAAAGGAATCTAACAAGACTAGTAGCATTATAATAGGCAAAACTAATCAAAAGCTATTAGAATGTTTTGAAATTTAATTATAATTAATAACCACAAGGTGGCGCCACCACAACTTTGAGTACCAGGTTTCGTAATGATATGCCAATGAGTTCGTAAAATACAGCATTTTTATAACAAAATTCATAATGGTTGACATGGGAAAATTGGGTATTTAATGACTCTGAATCTAAAGAGACCAGTTTTGTAATTTTTATATATTTTTTGGGCCAAACTGTTCAGAAATTCTAAGCAAAAATAGCCATTTTTCATATCCCCAGACCACTTTGGCAGTGCGTCGAAACTGTGCATGCAATCTCAGGTCATGGTTATTATAACCGTGCCTCACATGTCCGGAAAAGTGAAGCTGCGGGCTCTTTGATCGCCCCCTGGTGGTTGGCTGCAGTACAGGTCATAAACCCCGCCCTCTCCATGTAAACGAATGGGACTTGAGTCAAAATAAAAAAATTAATTACACTGCCAATACAATTTTAAAAAATATGGTTTTGGTCATTTAAGGTAGTTACTATCACTTTGATATATGTTCAATTGTTCATTTTTGTGATAAGTTTCATTTTAGCTAGTAATTTGATGCTATAAAAACGGGGCGTGTCGTTATGGTTGATTGGGTCTGCGGGAGTTTGGGCGGGAGTTTGATTCCGCGGCTCCACCTCACGACTCTACTGCGCAGACGCTGGCTCCAAACGAATCTCTACTGCGCAGACTCGGGCTCCAAATGACGTCATTTTCGCAAGATGGCAACGGCCATACTGAGATGCTTTAGCTTCACTTTTCTATAGTGGAAGGAAGCGGAGACACGTCGTCCATCTTTTTTACAGTCTATGATTATAACACACACCAAGTTTGATCTCAATACGCTAAACCGCTGCAGAGATATAGGCTCACATCCATTTTGCTGTGCTCTTTGTCAAATTTGTTCACGCATTATTCAAGAACGGTTTGACTTATCTTTTATTGGGCTGCCATAGAATTCGGAAGAAAAAGAAGAAAGCCAACTATTACAATGGGTGCCTACGAACCATCGGTGCTTAGCGCCTTAATTAATAAAAAAAAATTGAGAATTAGAAATCAAACAGAGAAGTAAAATATCTGTGTTTTCAATAACAGTTGTTGTCTTTTTAGTGGTGGGTCAGATACAGCGGTCACCTCTTCATACGCTCACAACCAGGTGAGAGTCCCTGTACATTCACATCCCATTATGCAGTCAATGAAATTTACTTAGAAATTTACTCTGAATTTACTCTGTTGTGTGTCAGCGCTCCGCTGGTGTGGCGTCAGGTTCTGGTGGCGGTGTGGAGAGAGTGAGACGGGAAGCTCAGCTGGCGGCTCTGCGGTACGAGGAGGAGAGACAGAAAACAAGATCAGTGCAAAGAGACACTGTTATGAATTACGTCAAGGTACACACACTCATACACACAATTATTAAAATTAGCCAAATGAAGTGCTGCAAACTCTTTAAATTAGAAAAAGTTGCTAGAGCATGATTATAAACACAATGAGGCTGTAAAAGCAATTTGCAGGTATGAGTTTACCTGTTCGGTGTGATGATGTTTAACGTCCCCAGCAACCTCTGTAGTCGCATTTAGCCATTTGTTAGCAACTGCTTTTTCATGACATGTAAAAACAATAAAAAAGTGGGTATTACTGATGTAGATGATTCATCATTTACTCATTCTCAAGTTTTTCCAAGCTTATATGAGTTTCTTTCTTCTGTTGAACACAAAAGAAGATATTTTGGAGAATGTTGGTAACCAAACAGGTGACGGTACCCATTGACTTCTATAGAATGGAAAAAAAATACTATGGAAGTCGATGGCTGCCGTCAACTGCTTGCTTACCAACATTATTCAAAATATCTTGTTTTATTTGATAATGGGTTTATGTATGTGCTTTAATTTTATTTATTATTTAAGTCTGTATTTGACCTCAGAATGATCTCAGAGTAAAAAGTCTTATTTTCTGGTGGCTGTGCTTTAAAATTAAATTATTATAATCTTAATTCAAGTGCTGAAGGATTTTGAAAGTGACAGTAATCAGTGTTGAGCACTACTGTAAGGTTAACCCTGCCTGGTTTACATGTTTGAATGTGATTAACAGTTGAAAACATTAGAAATTTAGAAAAGTAATCAAATGTAATCAGGTACATTAATAATGTAATTGAAATAATTACACTAAATTACATTTGAAATAGGGTAACTTGTAATCTGTAACCTATTACATTTCCAAAGTAGTGTTCCCAACACTGTAGTTCACACAATATAATAGCATTTAGTATAACGAAAGGTACCACAATAATACATCGAGATGTTCTGAAGGGCGAAAAGTGATCTTTAGCATCCAAATCCCGATTAGAAACTCTCCCTAAATGTGTCTGGTGATGTTTCTAGAGATTGGAAATCAATTTTTTGTCTTTCCATTTTCAGCACAAGTCGTCTCAGAGCCCTACGAAGCTCAGTCCGACAGACAGTGAGGTGAGTGTCTGCTTCACATTTGCACAATCACTTCCTCCCTATCCATCACTTCATCCTGCTGTGTGTGAATGTGAGTGTGTGGCGCTGTTGTCATATGCATACTGTCCCACCCCAGAGTCTGTACCCCTCCAGACGGTCCACTCACACCGATGACTCCGCCCTCTTCATGGTAAGAGCCAATCAGCTCGGATCATGCGTTATCCTCTGTACCATCTCATTTCTCTTGTGTGTTCACTTCCCTTAACAGATGTCACTATTAATCTTTATAACTTTGCATAATGTATTGACATGATTTAAGGTTATTTCTAATCGAAACTGCTTTTCTGATCCATTTAAGCTGTTAACATCCTTTAAAGTTGCACTCAGTAATTAAAAAGTTTACTCATAAGTTATTTAATTGTTCTTTTGACACATGATTGAAATGGTGTCCACTCACAAGACTCTAGTGGCAAGAAAAAGCTGTTTTGTTTAATATGACCAGCCTTATCTTGTAATTGATAGTTATTACTGTGTAATTACTATTAAAACTTGCTGAGTGCATCTTTAATATTAGATCTGCTTTTCCCGGCGAGCATCTTTAACACGCCTGCCCTGCTTCTTTATGCTTCCCTTCCTCTCTTTCTCTTTCTCTCTCTTTCTCTCTCTGTCATGTTGGTTCTGTGTCAGAGTGAGTTTGAACCCCTACTGATATTTGAGATAGACACAGATACCAACACTATAAAGAAGAGGCCAGACCCTCACAAACAGGTGAAAGATACACAGACATGTTTACTAGCTGTCTAAATGGGAATTTACCATACACTGCTGTTGATTAATGCTGATTCACAATTAGTATTGCTCATAATTAGGGTTAGGGATATGAATAAACCCCAAAACCTTTGTATTAAACTCTTGCATGTTGCAACACTACTCACAAATTTTCAGTATTAATTTTATTTATTTGTTCTTTTATTTTTTTGGAGACTGGAGATGATCTGCCTCCATCACTCTGTTGTTTGTAGATGCAAATAGGCTTATTATGGATTTTTTTTTTTTTTAAATTTGACAATTTCATTCTCAAAAATGTTAAAAAGCTAGTAAATTAAATAATAATAATAATTTAATAGTTTGTTTGTAACCTGTAGATGATCTCAAAAATGATTTTAGGCTTGTAAATTTAAAAATAATAATTATTTATTTATTTATTTGTTTGTTTGTAACCTGGAGATCATCCACCTCCATCACTTTGTTTCTATAAATGCAAATAATCTTATTATGCATGTTTCCTGATGATTTATTTAAATTTTAAATCATCATCATCATTATTTTTAAATTTATTTTTTAATTAAAGCTGATTATGACCCCTAAAAGAAAACATTTAACATTTGTTTTAGCATTTTTCCTGCTGCATTTTCAGTAATAAACTTTAAAATCTTTTACTCTTCGACTCTGCCAAAATTCGTAAAATACACTTTTTCAAACCCGCTGTTTATTTCCTAATTGCGTCCCTTTATTTCCCCTCGTTTCGTATCTTTCTCCCTCTCTGCATTGCTCTGGCTGGCTAGTCTCTCTCTGCTGTGCCGCTGGATGGCTGTGTGTCTCCCACTTTATCCGTCGCCTCCTCCTGTACGCCGCAGGTACTGAACCGCAAGAGCCTGGGAGATCTGCCTCCATCACTTTATTTCTATAGATGCAAATAAGCATATTGTGGATGATTTAACCTTCATAAATTCACTACACAAAGATACTGCTGTTGCATTCAGATCTAACGAGGCAGAATGCAGTAAAGAATGAGTTTAATCCTAACCAGCCACAACTGTGATATAACCGTGAATGACAAAATATCTGTTTTTGGCCCCTTGGTTCTTGTTATTGTCACGTTTTTTGTGACAAAACAATAAGTCTGATAACTTATTGTTTTAGTACAGGGTTTCACTGCAATAAATTGCAATAATATTTTGTGATTGACTGTGATTTTGTGAGCAGTATTTCCATTTCATTGAGGAAATGATGCTGGAAAGCTGTCACGTCATGCCTGTTTAGGACATGGTGTAAGATTACAGCTGATGCATGTGCATGTTTGTTTAGAGTTTGGAAGTTCTCACATCAAAAACATAATGTAAAAATGAGGGCGAATCTCACAAAAACTGCCAAGAAATATCTGTGACAGATGTCTTTCTAAGATTCACGCCTAGAGTTCACTTGAAGTGCATGCCACAGATACACTGCTCATTATTCATGTTATTTCCACTGATATGACCTTTTTATTTTTTCTCTTTCCTTCTGTAGCAAGGTGAAGATTATGGCTCGCTGTCACCCACCGGTATGTGTTTGTTTAAATCAGACTCTTTCCTTCTGTTTTGTTATTTAATTCTTTGCCCCACATCACATTGTGACTTTCTGCTGGTCCTGCAGCCCTCCAATCCCCCACGTCCCCATCCCACGGCCCCAGCCAGAGACCTGAGAGTTACCTGTTCCGCCTCAGTCAGCGAGAGGAGAAGAAAAAAGGTTTGTTTATCTGACGCAGCTGATTGCTGCTTTGTGCGACTTTCATGATGTCATGAATAAACACATGATGCACACACTTATATACACTATATTTCCAAAAGTATTGGGTCACCCCCTTCTTATAAACAGGTTTGACTACTTTAGTAATTTCCATGAGTACAAATCTTTGTTTAAGCATGTAATGATATTCTAGGGAATTGTGTGCTTCTAATATTATAGCAACAGTTTGGACAGGACCCTTTTCTATTCTAACATGACAATGCCTCTGTGTATAAGACAAGATTCAAAAAGAAATGACTGATTCAAAAACTCATCGCCAAACACCAATGACTTGTAAATATGCGTACAGTCATTTTAGACACTTCCAAAACTGTTGCAACAGATGGAAATGCAATTTTTAAATACATGAATTATGTTTCCATTGTTGTTGCCACAGTTTTGGAAGTGCTTTTTCTGTTCTAAAGAAGGGGGTGTCCCAATACTTTTGTCCATATAGTGTATGTACAAGTCATTGGTGTTTGGTGACGAGTTTTTGGCTCAAGGTCTGCATTTACAGTCACACCAGAGGTGTTCAGCTGGGTTTCTGCAGACCAGTCAAGTTCTTCCACACTGATTTAATCAATTATTTCATTTTGAACCTTGCCTTATACACATAGAGACATTGTCATGTTAGAATAGAAAAGAGTCCTGTCCAAACTGTTGCTATAATATTAGAAGCACACAATTCCCTAGAATATCATTATATGCTTTAACATTAAGATTTGTACTCAAGTAGTCAAACCTGTTCATTAGAAGGGGGTGTCCCAATACATTTGGCAATATAGTGTATGTGCATTCTGCAAACTGCACTATTAATATGCGTTTCTGGATCATATTTCTTATAAAATTACAGTATAATAAAAAAAAACTGAGAAAAAAAACTGCCCACTCCTAGAGTATGGTAAATGAAGCGCATTAATCGGTGTCAGTACTTCTCAGTGACAGTATATATTTTAATATTTTGTAATACTTCAGAAGTATTGCATTTTATCAGTTACTTGTAGGGAATAATATGTATGTTAATGTTAATGTATTGCTGTTTCCTAACCCTCAGGAAAGAATTGAAGTACAAAGTGTTGCACCGCTGCCTTCTCAACATTTATTTTCATGCGTTTTGCTTTGAATCTCACGTTGTGATGATGTGATTCACCTTGGAACTACTTGGTTCGTCTTGAACTCTTAATTAAAGAATTTCATGCTTATAAAGAAAATGTGAGAAATACTTCAGGGACCCAAGTCACTGAAAAAGAGGCAGTGTTGTTATTGTAAATTTAATTATTTGTTAGTTATTTATATAGTTATTATTATTTTTAGTTTTTGTTTATTGAAATAAATTAGAAATAAAATATAAATATTAGATTTAATTGAAATAAATCAGAAATAAAGTAAAATATAAATATTAGAAAAATTACTAAAAACTAAAATAAAGATAAATTACATCTAGAGAAATAATAATAAAAAAACGAATACAAATGGCAAAAGCACATCAAATTACTAAAACTTAAATTAAATTGAAAACTGAAAATATATATACAGTCACTGTTGCGCTCTATTACAGGCATGTCAATCATGGCTCCTGATTGCTACTTGTTCATATAATTATGTGCTGATGTGCTCCTAATGCCATGTGTGACTGTTTTGCAGGAGAATCAGGCACACAGAAGGCGGAGCCAGTGGAAGCCACTCCCACACAGAGTCCCGCCCCGACGGGAGAGGAGGCAATACTGATAGAGCAGCTGAGAAGGGTGCGTCAAACAAACTGCTTTTCCATCATGTATTATTTATTTATTGATTATACATACATACATATACACTACCACTCAAAAACGTTTGGACAATAAGATTTTTAATGTTTTTTAGAAGTCTCTTCTGCTCACCAAGCCTTCATTTATTTGATCCAAAGTACAGCAAAAGCAGCAAAATTTTGAAATAAATTTTACTGTTTAAAAAACTGCTTTTTTGAAATCAGCAAACTCCAGTCTTAGTGTCACATGATTTAAAATATGCTGATTTGCTGTTTTCTATTTGAAAAATGAGCAGAATTTTCTGGTTTTCAGGATTATTTGATGAATGTTCAAAAGAAAAATGTAATTTACAAATTTCTGATCAATTTGATCTAAATAAAAGCTGAATTTTCAGATAAAGCATCTTTGAATCTTTTATATCAAAGAATAATAATAATAATAATAATAATAAATGTTTCTTGAGCAGCAAATCAGCATATTAGAATGATTTCTGAAGATCATGTGACACTGAAGACTGGAGTAATGATGCTGAAAATATATTCAAATAGAAAGCAGTTATTTTAAATAGTAAAAATATTTCATAATATTGCTGCTTTTGCTGTATTTTGGGTCAAATAAATGCAGGCTTGGTGAGCAGAAGAGTATTCTTTAAAAAAACATTGAAAAACTTACTATTCAAAACTTTTGATTGGTAGTGTGTGTATATTTTTCTTTACAAATTATTTCGTCCTGCTGTAAATCTTATTTTGCAACCCTGTAGAATATCGAGTGCCGACTCAAGGTGTCCTTACCCAGTGATCTTGGGGCAGCTTTGACTGACGGGGTCGTGTTGTGCCATCTGGCCAACCATGTGCGTCCCCGATCCATACCGAGCATCCATGTACCTTCACCGGCAGTGGTGAGAGACTTTCTGGTTTTGTTTGAGTTTCTCTGTATGTGCATAGCATTGCATCGGTTTCATGTTTTCTTTCTTTCCAGCCCAAACTGACGATGGCCAAGTGTCGACGAAATGTGGAGAACTTCCTAGAGGCCTGCCGCAGAATCGGAGTTCCTCAGGTATTCTTTAAAACCAAATTAAGAAATAACTTCTCTGTTTCATATTTGCTTCAAACCTAACATCTCTTGCTGTTTCCTCTAGTGCCTTCAAGTTAAATCGCTAATACTACTAACTCTTTCTCTCTCTCCCTCCATTCCCTTCTAATTTAAAACCATCAACCCCTCATTGTGTTTTATTTGACTGCTCCTTTTCCTCCTCGTCTCGGCTCTGTGGGCAGGATAGTTTGTGTTCAGTGGGTGACGTGTTGAAAGGGGAGGTGGTTTGTGTGTTTAGGCTAGTGGAGGCCTTGCTCTCTCTGGCACCGCCTAACCTTCACTCCGCTCCTTCTTCCCAGCTGGCTGGATTTGCCCTTTTCTACCTGTCAGTCATGTCGCTGCTATGTGCTCTCTACTGCCACCTGGTGCCAAGCCTTTAAATCACACCTCCATGTTAATCACTGCACTAAAATAGCCAATTGTTTGTCTTTGTGCAGAATTACACAATAGCTGGTGTTTCTGCACACAGATGTTACATTTAGAGTGTTTTCTAGTGCACAAAATCGATACTTCGCTAAGCTCCGTCCCCTCTGTGTAAAGTTGCTTGCTTAGTCTTTATAAAATAACAGTCATGCAAATTTCATAAATGGATACAATTTGGTTTAATGGTGTTATTACATGGACTGGAAAGAATTGTGATTTTTGTGCCATTTATTTAAAAAAAATTATTTGCACTACTGTTCAGTTTGAAGTCAGGAAGATTTTTTTATATTTTGGGAAGAAGTTTCTTCTGCTCACCAAGGCTGCATTTGTTTGACCAAAAATACAGTAAAAATAGCAAAATATTATTACAATTTAAAATAAGTGTTTTCTATGTGAATATATATTAAAATGTAATTTATTTCTGTGATCAAAGCTGTATTTTCAGCATCATTACTCCAGTCTTCAGTGTCACATGATCTTCAGAAATCATTCTAATATGCTGATTTACTGCTCAAGAAACATTTCTGATTATTATCAATGTTGAAAACAGTTGTGCTGCCCAATGTTTTTGTGGAAACTGTGATGCATTTTATTTTTCAGGATGCTCTGATGAATAGAAAGTTCATAAGAACAGCATTTATTTGAAATAGAAATCTTTTGGAACATTATAAATGTCTTTACTGTCACTTTTGATCAATTTAATGCAGCCTTGCTGAATAAAAGTAACAAAAGTAATGAAACAAAATAAACAGAAGTCTCATTTGATGGTTTATAAACAGCAACAGCTGCTAAGATAGGATTGGTCAGTGATGTTCTAAGGCGGGGCTTAGCGAACAATCATTTGAGAGTGTTTATACGAGTGTTTGTGAGTGTGTAGAGAGCACATTTCCATAGCAAAAATCAAAGCTCCATCGAAAAGCACAAAGTTGGGTGGATTCGCCCATTCAGCCTTAAACAAGATGACAGAACAAGCTGCCTGCTCCGTGAACGAGCCCTTTATTGTGCATCAGTACTGTTGCACTTTTTCCCAAAGTTTGCTGAAGTGTTTGAGTACTCTGTGAGGCTTTGAGTTTCCGAGGGTTTGTGTGAATAAAAAGGAAATGAGACAGTGGAGAATGCCAAACTATAAACTCCCCCTGTTTTATCCCTTTGTGCCTTACTGTGTGTGTGTCACTGTCTTCCACCTCACGGTTAACACAATAGTTCAGCCTAAAATAACAATTACACACCTGCTTGTCATTCCGTATGAGTTGCTTTCTTCCATAAAACACAAAAGGAGAAATTTTGTCATACTGTCTGAGCTTCTCTTTTCCATACAATTAAAGTAAATGGGGACGGATGTGCCATGTGGCATACACAGCTTACATGTTAAGTCTGTTTTCTCAAACAGAATTATCATATGGCTTCAAAATGCTTGTAATATAGTGCACAAGTCATATCATAACAGCAGTTCATATTATATGGTGCTTTATTGTTCTTTTTGGAGCCTGACAGCCCCTGTACTCATTCACTTTCATTGGGCCTCATTCATGAGTACATTTGAAGTAATTTGTCCATAAAATGGGCCAAACATTTCACAAACCTCTGATTTGATAGTTAAACGTATATATGCTAATGAATTCTAATCATTTGTATCTCGGGTACGTGTGCGGTCATTCATAATTTAGCATAATCCCGCCCACAAATTACAATTACGGGAATTATGCGTACAGGAACGCTGACTGCCTTCTCTGGTTTGGCTCCAGTATATTGCATAAATTCAAAATAAGTTAATTAAACATGATTAAATTAAAGCATTAAGCTTGCAGACGAATATTGCTGGTGATTAGAATAATTATAATCCTTAATAAAAAGAAAGAAAAAATACTGAAAGACTGTTTTAAATCATTTTTGCTTATCAATGAAGTCTATTTTTGTTAAACTAATTGATTTAGTTAAAAACAATGAATTCTTTTATTTAATATTATATTTGTTATAAAGTATTGTACAGTACAATAATATTTATATTTATTCATTTATCAGATGCTTTTATCCAAAGTGACTTATTTTTATATTATTTTTATGATTTATTAATAATAATATTGTTGCAGTATTACATGTTATTATGGTAAAGTGTTATCAAAATGCAGTGCTTAAAAAAAAAAAAAACAAAAAAAACTTTTTTTATGTAAACAAAATTCTGCTTGTGTTTCATTGAGTGAAGCTTATTATGTGGAAAAAAGCAGCTGGGACTTTGTTAAATGTCTCCTTTTGTGTAGAAAGTAAATCATACACATTTCCAATGATTTAGGGTGTGTAAATAACGTCATAATTTGACTTTTTGGCTGAACTAACCCTTTAAATAGTTAGAAAACCACTCTTATCCCTGCAGTTATCAAGCATGTTGTCAGTCGTGCACCAGAACACATTTACTCACTGAAATAACAGCCCTCATCAACCAGTACATGCCTGTAGTTAATGAATAGCTATACAGTGAAATATCTTCCTAACACACTTAGGAAACACACAGCGGTCGCAGAGAGTGTGTGAGCATTTGTCTGTCAGATTTGTGTGCCATATTGCCTGGTTTTCCTACAGTCTGACTGTTGTCCTCCTCTGCTTTTCTACAATAAAATCTAAACTCATGTATCCACTGTAGACGTGTGTTTTATCACTAGTTAAGTTGTGTGTTTGAGTCTGAGAGTCGCAGCTTTATATTGGATAGATAGATGGCACCTAGTTTGATTTATTGCTCATGTTTTTAGCACAAACAGAGTAGGATGATTTCCACACCCTGTTTTGATCTTTAGGTTAAGGGCTAACTCGAAGCATCTGCAATAACAGCCTCTACTAATACTTCAGATCATTTATAGTATCAGAGTAGTTGACGCTGCGTTCTTGGTTTGAACGATTTTTCCATTTCTCCTTCTTCTCCTCCATCGTTGTTTATTGTCATGATTATGCTTTCTTTATAAGTTAAGTTCTTTCTTAGTTGTACCTTATCTGCTTTAAGTTCCTCCATTTCATAGTTCACCCAAAAATGAACATTTGCTGAAAATGTGCTCACCCTCAGGCCATCCGAGATGTATACGAGTGTTTTTCTTCATCAGGTTTGGAGAAATGTAGCATTGCATCACTGTCTCAGCCATGGATCCTCTGCAGTGAATGGGTGCCGTCAGAATGAGAGTCCAAACAGCTGATAAAAACATCACAATAATCCACAAGTAATCCACACCACTCCAGTCCATCAGTTAACATCTTGAGAAAAGAAAAGCTGAAACAAATCCATCATTAAGATGTTTTTAACTAAAATCCGAATCCATAATCCATAATAACGCTTCCTCCAGTGAAAAAGTGTTCTGGTCTGAATCAGGAGAGAAATCTGCATCAGATCAAGCCAAAACAGTCTAAAACAGCTCTAAACAAATATGTGGCTGGATTTAGATGTGAGAGACAACAGGAGATGCACTTTTTCACTTTTCACTGTAAGAAGCGTTATTATGCATTATGGATTCGGATTTTAGTTAAAAACATCTTAATGATGGATTTGTTTCAGCTTTTGTCTTCTCCAGATGTTAACTGATGGACTGGAGTGGTGTGGATTACTTGTGGATTATTGTGATGTTTTATCAGCTGTTTGGACTCTCATTCTGACGGCACCCATTCACTGCAGAGCATCCATTGCTGAGACAGTGATGCAGTGACACATTTCTCCAAATCTGATGGAGCAAACTCATCCTAATCTTGAAATTTTCATTTTTGGGTGAACTATTCCTTTGATCATTTCATTTTTTTAAGTTATATTAATTTAATAATTTGTTTCTCCATTGACACCCTTTTCATCCCTTTTTTTGTTCGCCCCTGCTCTCTCTGTGTGTTTTGTGTGTGTGTGTGTGTGTGTTTGTGTGTGTGTGTGTGTGTGTGTGTGTTTGCGGCCACAGAACCAGCTGTGTCTCCCCCTGCACATCCTGGAAGAGCGAGGTTTGCCTCAGGTGGCCGGGACGGTCCGTGCCCTCCTGGATCTGGCTCCTCCGAAACACACGCCGTCCCCGAGCTCGACCCCGACCGGCCCCAGCACCACCTCCCCCCTCGCTCTGTAGGAATCTCCTCCCAGCAGGCTCAAAGATCTTTAAGACTCCTTTCTGTTCTTGAGTGCCTCATGAACGGTTCTGTAACGGTAACACACTCACACACTACCTGCTCTGTGAACACACACGCTCTTCAAACTCCAACCAGCCCTCAGACACCAGAGGAGAGGAGAAGAGACGACTGACATGTCCAGAGACTTCTTTGAAGCTATATTTCTATTTCGTTTTAACAGTTAGTTTTACACTTTAATATCTCTTAACTATTATGGGTGGTGTTTATTTTTATTTTGTATTATTATTATTATTATTATTATTATTGACTCTCAAATGATGTGGGAATGAGAGTTGGCCATAACTACCCAAACTTATGTATCTGAGAGTTACATTGGCTGGTGGTTTAATCTCACAAATCCTGCAGGTCATATTTCACCCTGAAATAAAAATAAGATATTATACTTGCAGAAATTGAAACATATTTTGTAGGACCTTTAAGATTTATGTGACATTATTTTCGTGATGTACAAAACAAATTCTCATTATCACATTGCAAAAATATAATGCAAAGGAATGTATGTATTAATAAACAATTTTAAACTTTTTTTTGTTTCATTTAAATAATACAGAATTTTATTTGCATTATAATGCAGTTAAAAATATTTTAAAACAGGTTTTTTTATTGCATTAGAAAGCTGAGAAAATTGAAACATTTTTTAGAACCATTAGGATTTTTGTGACATTATTTTCATAACATACAAAACAAATTCTCATTATCACAATGCAAAAATGTAATGCAAAGAAAATGATGTATTTAAATTAAAATTAAGCTTTTTTTTCATTTATATAATGCAGAATTTTCTTTGCATTATAATGCAGTGAAAATATTTTAAAGTATGTTGTTTATTGCATTATATGGTAAGAAAAGTATTGAAACCTTTTTTTAGGACCATTAAGATTTTTGTGACATTATTTTCAAGATGTACAAAACAAATTCTCATTATCACAATGCAAAGAAAATTATGCATTATTTAAATAAAAAATGTTAACAATTTCATTGTTTATTTAAATAATACATAATTTTCTTTGCATTATAATGCAGTAAAACAAATTAAAACAGGTTGTTTTATTGCATTATAATGCTAAGAAAAGTATCGAAACATATTTTTTAGGACCATTAGGGTGTTTTGTGACAATTTTCATGACATGCAAAACAAATTGTCATCATCACAATGCATAAATATAATGATATATTATTTAAATTGAAAAGTATTTTAATTTATTAAATTAAATTAATTAAATTAGCTATTGTACATTTGTACATAAATGTGTACATTTAATTCATAAGGATTTAAATAATCGTTGTATTGCTGTATCTTTACTGTATTACAGTAATGAGAATAACTATTGATTAATGAGAATGACAAAAAAATAACCAAAAAATATCCAAATGCATCATATTAATGAGCATTATTCTTCATGAAAATAATGTCATAATGCAAAAAATAAATAAAATCTTTAAGATAAACAAGGAAAGAAGAAATAAGCTTCATGTAGTCTTTTTATTTTAGGTGAAGTGTGGCGTGTTTTGGTGAGATTCGACCGTGAGCGTATAATAGCAGAAAAACACTCCAAAGCAGCATGTAAACGACTGAATAACACTAATTCACAGCGGTCCTAGATTAACAGACTGAGATGTGATCCGCTGAGTGTTTCTGTCACGAGTTTTAGTGTGTAGCCACAGCATTTTGTTCTTACGACACTTTTAGTGCTACTTTTAGTACTACAACCGCACGAGAAGAAAACTATTAAAACTTTAAGAGCTCACAGACTTTATTGACCTTGTAAAATTGAGAGTTATATTAGTGCTATAGTGAGGTTTAGCATGATGGGCACAATTTTTTAAAACACAGATATATGTAAAGATGTTTGAAACACAGTAAATGAATGAAACACTTGTTCTATTATAATAGCCTTGGTCGTGTGGAGCTGATAGAGCGACGAGGGCTGATTTCTATTGCTGTTGTGTGTTTATATGTTACTGGTCTTGCATGCGAGGGATTCTGGGTGTTGGGAGTTTGGACTGAAATGGGACGGCAGTATAAAAGCTGTTTTTATTTTATTTCCTTTTTATTCAGATTGTTACGTTGCCACCGTTGCATGGCTTTGCTTATGATTTGTCTGCCAACACAACACACATGTCATCCGTGGTTTAGAGTTGGATGTGTGTGTGTGTGAAAAGCACAGATGTTGTTCACTGGTTTAGGCGGTTGTCTTTCCAGAGGCAGTGCCACACGCTGTTACTTCCTGCTCGGATCTGCCGTATCGTGCCAGAGTTACTGGAGTGAGTCCTGAGCTCCCAGCAGTGCTGGTTTACACGCTCAGAGCGGGATGAAGCTCACGAACACGCTCAAGAGCATGGCCAGGTCATTTCACCCCAAAATCAAAAGAAATAAACCATATTTATTCATTTTTCATGACAATTAAGCACATTTGTACTGTAAAATCATATATTATTTAAATAGCAAAAAAATATAAAACAAGTTTATTTAATTAACTGCATTATAATGTGGTTAGAAAATATTTTAAAACAATTTTTTTTTATTTAAATAAAAAAATTTTTTTGCATTATAATGCAGTGAAAAATTTGAGAGAAAAAAATTCTCTGCATTATAATGCTAAGAAAATATTATTTAAAATAAAAAAAACTTTTAAACATTTAATTTAAATAATTGTCTTGGCATAATAAATATATACTAAGGTAAAAAAAACATGTTTTCAAATGTTTTTCACTATAATGCTTTGATTTCATTATATTGCAGTGAAAAGCTAGTCTTTGTTTGAAACAAGACCTCTCCACTGTATTATAATGCAAAGAAAATAAACCTGTTTTTAAATGTTATTTTCTACTGTATTATAGAAGTATTAAATATTAGGTCTTATCTTTCATATGAAATAAAATGAGAATCGATAATGAATAATATGAATTGCAAAAAGGTCAAACATTTTGCTGATGAGAATTAATTTATTTTTCACTAAGATAAATATTTGTTGCAAAAATGTGCTTATTTATTATGAAAAAAAAATCCTAAAATAGGCTACTTTTTCTTTATGCAAAATATTCTTTCAAAATGTTTCTTGCTTTTACGGTGAAACGTGACCTGGATATGTTTTCATGAGATTCACCCATAGGGTCAAGAACACGCAATACTGAAGATAATAATGCAGCATTTATGAAATTTCATTTTTAATATGACTGATAAAAGAGAAGCAAAAATGAAAATATAGAAAACTGAATCAGTAAAGTTACTATTTTAACTTGTTTTTTAGAGACTGGGTTTTTAAAAGGGAAGTTAAAAGCGGTATAAAAATCTTTTGTATAGGTGTTTTTAGAGTGCTTTGACTAGGGTTATTTCCCCAGCACAGATCATGTAGTTTCTTCTGCAGGGTTTGTCCCTGCGTGTCTGTACAGTAAATAAATACATTCCATACGTTTACAAGTATGAACCACTGTCCACCTGAAACACGAGGACCTACTGTGCGCTTTCAGACGACCCCAACATTAGCTTCTTATTTTCACTGCGCTTTTGTTTTTGAACACTTCTCCCTGCAAAACATTTGCTGTAAAGTTTTTACTTTGGAAAAAAGATGGTCTGAATGTTTGGATTTGTGAAATACATGAATAAAAAGTTTCCCATTTCTGCAGTGCTTTCATTTATTTGCACACCTTTGAGTCCATTGGGTTTGGATGCAACAGGTTTTTATCTGTGTTTTGTGATTTGTTTAATATATTTACATAATAACACATTTTGATCTCCGTCTCAGGCACTTGTGCTAGTTTATCCTTATCTCCTGTTTCAGTCTCTTTATTCTCATGCAATAATTTAAATGCAAATCAGCATTTCATCTTAAGATGTTAAGATGTCTTAATGTTTCAATTCTTGACTAGCTTCTGTACTTCTGTCTGATTGCTGGACATTTTTATTCTAAGGAGCTTTTTTTAATGTAGCGTTTGTCCTTTTTTTGTGGTAAAATGGCAGCGACTGAAGAGCTTTGTCACTGAACAGGTGTTGTTTGTCTCTGTGGACTGAAGTAACACTCACTGACCATCAGAGGGCGATGTGTGTGAAAACAAACTTATTGTTATTCATGTTCAGAAATCTGGAGGTGGTACAAGATAGGAAATTCATCTGAATGGGCTGCAGGGGGATTTTCTGGGAGTTTCCTCCAAAATACCATAATGCTGCTACATTATAAAATCATAGTAAATGAGTGTCCTTTAAACAGTGTAAGAGAGTCTTTCTTTCCTATTGTGAACAACCATTGTTTTCAACAATCCGCACTGAGCTTTGTAAATGGTAGTTGTGTTTTTAAAACAAGTCTGTAATGTTTACATGCATGACGTTTTAATTTCCAGCAGCTGAAGGGCTAAATCTATTCAGAAGATAATGGTGAGTATTTACAGTCTTTCTACTTTTCTAAGCATTTAAGAGCAAAAGTGAACTGTTATTTAATACTGAGGTGCATTTCTTACTGATAACTGAGGACAAGTTTCACTCTTGGATTTCAGACAATCTTGGTTTGTGGATGAGTTTGTCAGGATTGTTAAATAGATAAATGATCCTGAAGTAAGTAAGTTACTTTTAAAAGTAATGCACTACAATATTGTGTTACTCCCTAAAAAATGTTACTAAGTTAATTTTTATGGAAAGTAATCTGTCACGTTACTTTTGCATTACTTTTTCTCATCTGGGCTGTGCTTGCATGTTCGTTTTTAATATAAAAAGTTCTATTTTTGGCAAATGTAAAAGCCCTTTCACACCAGTCAATTTTGCTCATTAGTATACTAATATATGTTTAACCATATATGGTTGAATTGGATCAGCAGCAGACATTGGTTGTTAAAATGGGATTAGAATGAAGGATATTTGTATTATTTTACATATGTAATTATTGCAAGTTTGCATTTGACTGTTTTTAATCATTTTGAGGAATACTGAATGTTTGTGTGCAGGTGAGATGAGTAAATACATGTTCATATTTAGTCTAGAACTACAGTAACATGTTCACACAGCATGAAACAAAGTAACTAGCGTTACTTATTTGAAAAAGTAACTCTTGATATGTTCTTGAAAATAAAAAACAACAAAAAACTTTACTAGTTACTTGATAAAAGTAATCTGATTACGTAACTTGCGTTACATGTAATGTATTACACCATCACTATATATAAACCTAATCATTCTAAGTATGGATTATTATAGCTTTGAATAGTTTTTACTAGGAGCTTATTTTATAATTTCAGTGTTAATTGTCTGCTGTCTTATCAAAATGTTGCATTAAAAAGGTGAAAAACTAACCACACAATAACAAAGATACACACATACAGATCAAGGTTGATCTTTATTCCTGTGCACCTTTTCAAATATTTCAATTCAAGTTTTTCTTCAGTCCTTAATTGAAAAAAACACCCATCATCATTATTTCTGCATGTATTCCTTTACACAAATGCATCTGTTTGTTTATGGTTGTTATATTTATATTATAGGCCTATGTTTAATAACCTGTTCTGGTTATATCTGAACAAAGACTACATATTCCATAGACACAATGCAATAGCTGGATGTAACATTTTAGTTTGTTACTTTATCACTGCTTGACTTTTTAACAAGTTCATCCTGAAATGCGATGTTTTAGTGTCTGATTTTGAGTGAGGACTGAAGTCAGTCTGGTTTGGGTTTCGACTCCGCAGTCTGTTGTGATCCAGTTCTGAAGACCTGCTCAGTCCCAGAGCTTGAGTGAGGGTGTAGAAGTCTCCTGAGATGCTCTGGCTGCTTCAGAGACACTTTAAACACACAGTCATACAAACACTCTCTGTGCTGCTCTGCTTGTTTCCGCTCTGAGCTTTGGGAGGTTTCCACTGCTCGCTGCTGTGGAATTTGATAGAGTTAATTGTCTCATGAATTTCATTTCACTCGTTTAGTAAATGTTACTGTCTCTGTGTCGTGAGCAAAAGCTCAAAGACGACTCAGTTACTCTGACAGGTTTATTTACAAGGTTTCCTATAGTCTTGAACATTCCCCTGTTGTTACCCTGAAAAACCTTCATTATATTTAACACACTTTGACTCTGTAGTGGGACATGTTTTTTATTTTTTTTTATTTTTTTTTTGCTTTATTTAGTTTGATACATTAAATTGAAAAAGGTGGAGAAAAATCTAAAGTAAAAAAAGCATATTCAATATACTTCAACAACATATTGCTGTTAATGTATATTATGGGCTATTTAATGGCTTTTTAGCCTCATTAAAAATAATTATGAAATGGCAAAATAGAAAAAATATACAAACAAAACATGATTTTTAAAACAGTTTTGTTTTGAAAATGTGACAACTTACCCCGACCTGATATTTCTGAAAAACAGACTGAAAATGTTACTTTGAAACAATTTTCACTCAGCAATTGCTGTAAATATCACAAATTTCGAAGAAATGAGACCTATCTTGAAGTAGAAAATAGAAATATTATTTTCTTGTAAAAGTACTCCAGTAATAGGTTTAATTTACAACTTCAGAGAGCCATTTTATATAGTTTATTTTGTTTCAAACTTGTATGACTCTACTTCTGTAAAACACTAAAGCAGATGTTTAGTTGCTCTTCTCCATTGAGTGAAAGTTTGCAGCATGTAAGAGTGAGTAAAGGGTGACAGTTTTCATTTATTCCTTTGTCAGTATGGTTTAAACTGATTATACAAAAAAAATAAATGTTGGAAATATTAAATATCCTACTGCTCAAGAAAACAAGAATCTGTTTGGCTGAATTTTTGACTCCACGTGTGACAACTAGCCCGTTGTCCTTTATCCAATAACAGTCATGTTTTTCTGTGCCTACTCGTTTCTTTTTTCAGGTTTCCTCAGAGTCTGCCTCCCGAAGCACCTTGACAAAGTGAAAGTCTCTCTCCTGTCTGTCTGTGAGTGTGTTGATGCATCATTAAACGTCTCAGCGTTTCTCAGCAGCTGCTGAGCAGAAACATGTAACCAGTTACTGTTACACGACAACAGCTGTAACAAGAGCAATCACTGCCAAACTAGTCATAGTCTCCATTTAGCAACTCAATCCATGTGCAGAAAACACACTTTTGAATAACCAGCACTTTTAGAAAGCAATGTTTAGCCCAAAAATGATATCATGTGTAGTCTAAAATGACCTGGTCCTGAGATCTGCAGCAGAAACTTATTTTTTGTTTCTATTATGTATTCGTAGAGGTCTACACACAGTTATTGTATGCCATCATTCACTTACATTAGGCCTACATGATAAAGATAAAGCAGGATATACATTTAAAAAATTCTCCTTTTGTGCTCTACATTAGAAAATCATGAATATCATGGGTAAATGATTTCCATTTTTTTAATATATATTTAAGTCCAAACTTGTGACTATTATTATTATTATTATTATCTTTGCCAGTAGCCTAGTTATCGAATGCAAATGAAATTATATGAGCTCTCTGTTTAATAATGCTTTCACTCCTTTACTAATAATTGACTTTTTGTTACTTGTGTAATATTCTCATTCAGGTCAATATCATAACATATTTTTTTAGCATTTTTTTTTAAATTGAATGCTTGAAAAAACAATAACAATTGTCATCAATGTCAAATCATAACAATACAACAACAGTCCAGGGTCCTTCAGTCCAGAGGAAGTCCTTTAGCAAAGCCATTGTTCTGATTGCTTTTAAGTTTGTAGACAACTCCATAGATTCAAAATACTTTTTCATTTCTAGTTTGAATCTTAAAAAAAGAGGTTTGCATTTAGAAAATTTACATTTATGAATATATTTAGCATACAGGAAAATAAGAGTTATTAAATAAGTATCACCTTTTTTCACATTCATGGAAACCAAAAGTTATTTCTATAAGTAAACTCAAATTTAGGATTCACTTAACATTTGATAAAATCAAGAATGTGTAGAGCAATTCCAGAAGAAATGAAAAGAGGTTTCAGGGTTTTCTAAGCAGAAAGAACAGTCGGTATTAATATCATTCTATGGAAAAATCTATGAATCAACTTAAATGTAATTTCTCTCATTTTGTTAGTAATGAAGTATTTGTGAGGTAATGACCAAACGTTCTTCCAGGGAATAGAAGATATTACATAAGGCACAGAAATAGACTCCATCTGAACAAAACTCTAATTTTCTTGTTTTTTTGTTTGTTTGTTTTTTTTTTATAAGAAAACTGGTATTTGTTATCATATATTTTTATTTTTTTTTATCATAAATGAGTTTGTAGCGCGAATAGTGTTGTAATATCACGTGTGTCCGGTAGAGGTCACAAGAGTCCTTCAGAGGGGCTTGTTCTCAATCTGTACCTGAAGGGCTTTATCAGTGATGATTGAGAACTATTACATTATTATGCCATTTCACAAGATGAATATGCACATTAGGAGTGGATTTGGGTCTCTGTACTTCATCCGTCTTTGTTTTTGCTTATCAAATCATCCTTTTCCCCTTACGACCAAATGCATGCAGCAGGCAGCATCTTATTTTCCCAAATGTGATGCATTGCTTTATCGCTAATTATGAAATATGCAAATGAAGGCAGGCTCAATGACAAATGTTTTGAAAAATAGACTCCCTAAGGCCTTAATTGATTATATCACACAGGAGAGTGCTTCTATAGAGAACTGCAGAAAAATAATTTCTTGTTTAAATTTATCAGTATTGTGCAAGTAAAATAAGTTTTGAATTCAATTCAAGTAGGATTAGGTATCAGTTTTGCATGGAGCAAGTCATAAACTTTGTTTTGTCTTACTATATCTGTAGTATGCATACTGCTATTGTCTTTGAATCAGATCTTTTACTTATTGCATCTCTGATCAAAATTTGCATTTGTTTGCCTGTTGAGCTTCACTTTCTGCCTAAACAGACTGACTGGGTTTAGTTTCTTGAGCGATGCTGATATGCCAAATTCTGGATACTGAAGATGTAAAATGTGTCAGATGTGTGTGTTTCCCTACAGCTTTATTTGACAGAACAGCTGTGAAACACAGAGACGGTGAGAGTCTCACAGGAGCAGATGTCCCACGAGATCCAGAGACCAAGCAGACCTCATAAAACGCCTTGACAAGTGCAGTTTTACTCTCCTGTGATGACAGATTTTCTGTTTCCTGTTGGCACAGGACATATTGAAGAGCTCGTCCTTTTATTAATGAAAGCAAGGTCTGATAATAAGCTGTACTTTGAATGCAATTAAGTCACTTTGGATCAAAGTGTCTGTTAACTGCATATGTGAAACAAATCATTAAGACGTTTTAGCTTCAAAACAAAACATTGTTTGGCTAAAATATGAGACTCTATTCTGTAATAATTTGGTGAAAAAATGTTCTGGTCTGAATCAGGAGAGAAATCTGCACAGATCAAGCAGC
Organism: Schizothorax lantsangensis; assembly: GCA_027422415.1. Taxonomy (NCBI): domain Eukaryota; kingdom Metazoa; phylum Chordata; class Actinopteri; order Cypriniformes; family Cyprinidae; genus Schizothorax; species Schizothorax lantsangensis. The sequence goes on from CM049846.1 coordinate 1,866,023, forward strand.
ATTTACAAGCTAAAACAGCTCTAAAATATGTGGCTGGATTTTGATGTGAGAGACAACAGCAGATGGACTTTTTCACTGGAGGAAGTGTTATTATGGATTATGGACTCAGATTTTAGTTAAAAACGTCTTGATGGATTTGTTTCAGCTTTTGTCTTCTCAAGATGTTAACTGATGGACTGGAGTGGTGTGGATTACTTGTGGATTATTGTGATGTTTTTATCAGCTGTTTGGACTCTCATTCTGACGGCACCCATTCACTGCAGAGCATCCATTGCTGACCAAGTGATGCTACATTTCTCCAAACCTGATGAAGAAACAAACTCATCTACATCTTTGATGGCCTGAGGGTGAGTGCAATTTCAGCATATTTTTATTTTTGTGTGAACCTTTTATAATTCATCCTGGCTTGGTTTCTGTTTGAATTCAAAGCATGTCTTTATTGTGCCTGATACTGAAGATTTTTGCTTGCAAATAGTTGAAAAGCAGATGAGTTTGAGCGTGTGAATTTGAGCTGAAGATCCTGTGGGTTTGAGCACAGCAGGCGTGTGAGCCTCGTCATGCATGCACCAACAGCTAATGGTCAATTAGGGACTCGCATGCAGTGGGCAGCGTTTAGTGTGCATGAGGAGAAAGACTCCAGTCAAACCAGGTACAACATGAAAATACTGCGTGATACAATGACAACCAGACAGAACATATACATGTACAGGTGCATCTCAATAAATTAGAATGTCGTGGAAAAGTTAATTTATTTCAGTAATTCAACTCAAATTGTGAAACTCGTGTATTAAATAAATTCAATGCACACAGACTGAAGTAGTTTAAGTCTTTGGTTCTTTTAATTGTGATGATTTAGGCTCACATTTAACAAAAACCCACCAATTCACTATCTCAACAAATTAGAATACTTCATAAGACCAATAAAAAAAACATTTTTAGTGAATTGTTGGCCTTCTGGAAAGTATGTTCATTTACTGTATATGTACTCAATACTTGGTAGAGGCTCCTTTTGCTTTAATTACTGCCTCAATTCGGCGTGGCATGGAGGTGATCAGTTTGTGGCACTGCTGAGGTGGTATGGAAGCCCAGGTTTCTTTGACAGTGGCCTTCAGGTCATCTGCATTGTTGGGTCTGGTGTCTCTCATCTTCCTCTTGACAATACCCATAGATTCTCTATGGGGTTCAGGTCAGGCGAGTTTGCTGGCCAATCAAGCACAGTAACACCATGGTCATTGAACCAGCTTTTGGTACCTTTGGCAGTGTGGGCAGGTGCCAAGTCCTGCTGGAAAATGAAATCAGCATCTCCATAAAGCTTGTCAGCAGAAGGAAGCATGAAGTCCTCTAAAATCTCCTGGTAGATGGCTGCGTTGACCGTGGACTTCAAAAAACACAGTGGACCAACACCAGCAGATGACATGGCAGCCCAAATCATCACTGACTGTGGAAACTTCACACTGGACTTCAAGCAACATGGATTCTGTGCCTCTCCACTCTTCCTCCAGACACTGGGACCTTGATTTCCAAATGAAATCAAACTCTGTAAACTCTGTAATCCAAATGGATGGGATATTTATTAGACACATTTCAACCAAAGCGACTGCAATACTCTGCAGGGATTTATAAGATTGACTGAACTCAGGCTTTCTGGGGTTCTATCCTCAGACCGTTGGGTTTCCAGCTCACAATCAGCATCATACGCTGTGTTTGCACGAGGAAACCAGTGTCAGCGCTCTCACTCTATAACTGCTGATGCTCTGGTAACTTAGCAACGGCAGGTTGACCAACATTAGATGTATGTGACGTCTCAGCATCAAAGTGGCAAAGTCTGAGAATATCATTAGAGTAACCAAGATTTATGCACTGACATTTGTGAAGAGCATTAACGAGGCCGGCTGCCCTCTGTGGCCGCACTGCAATAATAAATCGTGCGTCTGGATAAAACTGCAGTGCACAGTGGCACATCTGAAGTGTTCTGCACTTTAATTTATAGAGCAATGCAGAAAAAAACTAAGCTTTACAGCTTGATGTTGTAGGAGAAACTTTAAGCTCCACAGACATTTTTATTTACAGTGACTTTTGTTCCAGTGTTAATTTAGTCATCATTGAGATATTAAAATATTAAAATTATATATTTTTTATTTGTAGTAATATTTTAAATCAATTTTTATTTTCATATATTTTATATAGTTTTATTGTTTTTGTAATTTTAGTAGTTTTAATTTTTTACGTTGTCTGTACAGTTTTTCAGTATTAGTTATTTTAGTGCATCAAGTTAAACTAAATTAAAATAAAACATAAATATTTGAATTTAAAATATTTGAATTTATTGCATTTTATGTTTATTTTCTTTCAATTTGTGTGTGGTTTTAATTTTACTTTCAGTTTCAGGTGTTGTTTTGTGTTTCTCAGGAAGTTTCACTTACTGTAGTGTTAATGCTAATTTAGTGTTTATGTAGTTTCTTTGATCTTGTGTTGTTTTGTTCATAAATGAACACACGTCACACAAGAAGTCCATGATTGATTAGATTAGAATATTGTTACTGGTGCTTTTCACTTGTTGAAAAAAATATGTGCATTTATATAGTCAGGCAATTATCATCTAATTTCAAGTATAGGCTATTTATGATATAATTCAATTTTAACGTGCACGTGGGTCACATGCTGTTTTACTGTAAATAATTGTGTTCATGATTTTTGAGAATGAATCACACATCCCGTCCCTGCTGGCGTCTGATTTAACTCGTTTGAACAAAGTGACAGATGAATTTGTGCTAAAATGTCAAAGCTCTAATGATATCTGATAGACTTGATTCATTTCTGTGAATCAGTTCAAAGGTTCTTTTCAAAGAATTCACACAAAACTGATTCAGTCATCTACTATGCTGCAGTGTTTTATGATGCCTTATATCCAGTATTACATTGTTTTATTAAAAATACATGTAAGTAATATTGTTTTTTATTACTATTAATGGTTTTATACAATTGTTCAAAAGTTTGTGGCTCTTATGCTTAGCAGGGCTTCATTTATATGATCAAAAATACAGTAAAAATGTGAAATATTATTACAATTTAAATAGCTGTTTTCTATGTGAATGTGTTAAACTGTAATTTATTTCTGTGATCAAAGCTGAATTTTCAGCATCATTACTCCAGTCTTCAGTGTCACATGATCTTCAGAAATCATAATAATATTATGATTAATAATACCAGAATTTGTTAAAAAATATATTTTATAGCATTATAAATGTCTTTACTGCATGAATTGAATGCATCCCTGCAGAATATTAGCATTAATTTCTAAAAAAAAAAAAAAAAAAAATGACTCACCTGACTTTTGAACGGCGGTGTTTGTAAATAAAAATGAAATAGTGATTCAATATGTTCCTTTAGTTAAAAATGTGAAACACCTGTTGATTATTTTAAACAAATTTGTATTGTATTTTTACTGATTATTGTATTAGATGTTTTCAGACATCTATAATTTGATGAGCTTCAAACAAGTGCCAGATGAATTTGTGCCAAAATCCCGTCTGATTTGACATTGATCTTTGCCATCAACAGTAAAAGCAAAGTTAAATCGATTTATTTCTCTACCTGTGCATGATTATATAGTTATTTGTATTTAATGGTTGACATTAGCTGTGGCTCATTTTTGGGTCGTGACCCAGCAGTTGAGATGAGCTGCTACAGACCGTCTCTGAATGCATCAGAAGGTACAACACAAATCTTTTTCCCCGGAACCTCCTCTGTCCCTTCATCAGCGTGACCGACCGGAGGAATGAAGGTGAGTGAAGAACAGATCAAAGCTTTCCTCTGAAGAATCCAGTCCATCTTCAGCTAAACAAACACTCACTGTTTACATGATTCATGTAATACTTGATTCTGATTGGCCAGTCTCAGCACTGAGTCAAATATGTTTGTATAATGACCACTAAACTGTTTTTTTATCTGTACATATTTTCATACAAAAAATTGAGAAGTGGTTATACTGACTATAGTAAAAAGGCTTTGGAAGACTTCAGTATTTATTTTAATACACATGGTGAGTATGAAACCTTTGATAGATAGCTAAATATCAATATTTCATCCCTGAGCATTTATTCATTTAAGTAGCTGTGCAATAGGCAGGATAGTGTGTTATTATCACAAAATACATTTCTTTCTGTGGATGCGGCAATAATCAAACACATTTTTATTAAATGCACATTAACATTCCAAAAAATTTTTTTTTGGGGGGGGAGAGAAAAAAAACACTTTTGTTCATCAAGCATGCATTGCATTGACCAAAAGTGACATACATATTACATATTTTATTAGACATTTCAGATATTTTCCCCATGCTGACACCTAATTTGACAACATGTGACAGATAAATTTGTTCCATAATACAGCAGATTTGGTTGAACATCCAACTTCAGACATCTGTTTACAGTATTTCTCTATGCATTATTATATAGTTAAGACATTTAAGTTATACAGTAAAAATATTTATAATGTCATAAAAGATTTCTATTTCAAATTAATGCTGTTCTTTTGAACTTTCAATTCATCAAAGAATTCTGAAAAAAGTACCACGGTTTCCACAAATAATAAAAAGCAGTTGCTTTCAACTGTTTTCTGTGGAAACCTGTTTCTGCCACAGAATAAAAATTATTAAAAAGACAATTGCAACTTTTTATCTCAGAATTTGGACTCTTTTACTTGCAATTCTGAGTTTTTAATCTCACAATTCAGCCTTTTTTTCTTGCAATTACTAATAATGTACTAATAAATGATTTTAATTTTTTTTTATTTCATGACAGAAACAAAAAAGCAGAACTGCGGTGTAAAAACTCAAAATGATTATTTTTTTTCCCTCTAAATTTTTAGTTGACATCTCAATTTTTGTTTCTGCCATGGAATAAAACTGTTATTACAACTTTTATCTCACAATTCTGACTTTTTTCTCTCAATTGCAAAGTAATATTATTATTGTTTTCTCTGAATTCAGATTTTATATCTTGCATTTCCCCCTAAATAATAAAACATTTAAAAAGGGAATTTACTACTTTTATATAAATTTGGAATTTTGAGAAAAAAAAGTCAGAATTGCGAGTATATATATATATATATTTTACAAACAAGTTCCATAGTTTTCAACAATGATCATCTTTATTTTCATATCAGTTTATTTGTCCCTAAATGTATTTACCCAATGTGTTAATGTTACTAGTTTCAGTAGCTTGTAGTTTAAAGGTGAAGTGTGTCATTTCTGTGCAGCTGATATCACCAAAAAGCTTGCAAAAATAATGATGTTTTCATGCAGGTTTCCCGAACAGTCCTACATTAAACTCCATGTCATTGTTTGAGGTGAATTGACCTACAAATGGGCTTCTAATTGTCTCTGCATATCAGACTGAGTTAAATTGAATATCAGAAACCATCAGATTGCTTTAGCTACATTAAATTATGCGTAGCCAGTAGTTTGACAAGGTTCAGTTTCAAAGTGTTTTCTCTCACACTGTGAATATATTAAAACATAGCCTTAAGCATAGCTCTGGTTGAAATGTTAAACTCTTATTACGGCTCTAGGTGTTTCACCTCTAGACTGCTTTAAACTGACCTTAATTTGATGCAAGATGTATCAATGTATGCAAATGAATGCTAATGTTCATGAATATGCATTCTTTTATTCATGCAGCACCTGCTGTGCTTTAAAGGCTTTGGCTCGTCTCATCGGCTCCTTCAAGGTATTCACAGCATAATTACATTGTCTTCATATGTTTTGAGTCTCATGATGTCATAATGACAGCGGGTGGAGCTGTTAGGATACAAAAGATGTTCATATGTTGAGAATAGCACACTATTTATAGTATTTCAGTATATTGCATACTGCATACAGTATGTACTTTTTTTGTATGCACGGATATATATATACATATATACATACATCATACATACATACATACACATATACATATACATACACATATACATATACATGTACATATACATAAATATATATACATACATGCATGCATACATTCAGTGGACCAACTTTTCAATAGATGTATAGAATTATCAACTGATGCATTAAATTGATAAAAAGTGACAGTAAAGACATTTATAATGTTACAAAAGATTTCTATTTCAAATAAATGCTGTTCACAACTGTTTTCAACATTGAAAATAATCAGAAATGTTTCTTGAGCAGCAAATCAGCATATTATAATGATTTCTGAAGATCATGTGACACCGAAGACTGGAGTAATGATGCTGAAAATTCAGCTTTGATCACAGAAATCAATTACAGTTTAACAGATATTCACATAGAAAACAGCTATTTGAAATTGTAATAATATTTCATAATATTGCTGTATTTTTGATCAAATAAACGCAGCCTTGGTGAGCAGAAGAGACTTTTTATAAGCATAAAAAATCTTACCAATTGTAAATACTGTATGCCTTATTCCCACACACATTTATTACTTCAAAAACAAGCCTTGATTTTTGAACTATATATATATATATATATATATATATATATATTAATATTTCTTAGTTATATCACTGTTTTACTGTGCTGTATACATTTATAAGTGCACTAGTATTTCATTCAGTGCTAGAATTCCCATGTTTCAGCAGGGACTGAATGCTGTGCAATTTTGCTGTCATCTGTCATGTGTGTATGATATATATCACCTTTAATAACAACATTGATCAAGTTGCACTGACATGACAGGGTCAGGTGACCTTTGAAAAAATGGCAGCCAGTTGACATTTGCGCTTGAAATTTAGAACCAATTACATGAATGAATGACAGCAGTGTTTCTGAACGCAGCCCTTATTTCAAAGCATCCAAATAAAAAATAAAAGTCATGTTTATTGAATACGAATCTCGTTTCGTTTCGAGTCACCCGATTGACATATTACGACATGTACATCTGTCTTCCACAGCGTTAGTGAAGCCATCTGTTTGAGGCATTAGCCTTTGTTCCTCTGTACAGCTGCTGGAGAGAGATTTCATCCTGCAGGACTCGTTTCTAAAGACTCGGGGGAGAGAAGTGTTTAGATAAGTGTGTTAAAGTGAAGAACGTCAGACACGGCATTCATCTGTGCTGTCGAATCAACATGTCCAACATCACATTACAACTTCAAATGCATTGCAAAAATAAAACTAGACTTTCATTGTTTTCATAAACACTCAGATATGTGCATAAAATAACTGATTAAGTCCATTTTTAATGCAGTGCTGTTTTCTTCATAACAAACCAGCCATTTGTGTCTCCATAATGGACCAGAACATCTACCCCGCGGGTCTCCAACTTTATTGTGACCGAGCAGCATAATCTGGTGGACACATGTTTGATTTACTTGAATAACATGCAGTATCTGCTTTTTTGACTGGTGCTTCAGGCAATAACACACTGATGCTATTTGCACTTTTAATCACTGTCATTGTTCTTTTGAACTTTCTATTCATCAAAGAATCCTGAAAATTAAAAAGTATGACGGTTTCCACAATAATATTCAGCAGCACAACTGTTTTTAACATTGATGATAATAAGAAATGTTTCTTGAGCAGCAAATCAGATATTCACATGGAAAACAGGCATTTTAAATTCTAATAATTTTTCACAATATTACAGATTTTACTGTATTTTGAATCAAATAAATGTAGCAGTAGTGAGCAAAAGAGACTTATTTTTAAACATTAAAACATCTCTTTAATAGTAGTGTGAATGTAGCAAATGTGTATTCTTTATTTTCACACATTTTTATTACTTTTAAAACATGCATTTTATTTAATGTACTACTTTAGTTTATGCATTAGTTATTTTAATCTACTTTGCGAATGAATGAAAATACACACAAAAAAAGAGAGAGCATAGAGTATTACAATCGATGCTAGAATTTGCCATAGTTCAGCAGGGACCGACTGCTGTGTAATTTTACTGTCATCTGTCATGCGTGTATGATATATATCACCTATAAAAATGACATTGATCAAGCTCAAGAAATTCTCACAAGCATTATTGATTTTTGATTTGATTCTGATTGGTTAACAGTGTTCAATGGTGTTCATTTCATTATGTTCCTCAGGCTGTTTTAAATTAACATGACTTTAGAGTCAATGATTGTAAATCAACTCGAAAAAGACACAGAGCAAGAGAATCAGACTAAAAGGAAAGTTTGTCACTTTCTGACAGGCGACTGCTTTGAACTGAATTATTCTGTGATCTGCTTTATTCGGGCTTGTGTTTGTTTCTCTGTACACAGCTTTCCCCCTCTATTTCCTTCTGCAATTCCCTCTCTTCACAGTTTGTTGTCCTCTGCTGTGCCTGATCAGAAGTGACACTTTCAGCAGCAGTTAGAGGCTCTACGAAACACACACACACACACACACACACACACACACACACACACACACACGCATGCATTAGTAAGTGAACCAGTGATTATGTAGTAACAGCAGCAGATTAACTGTCATTGCACTGTGTATTTATCAGCTTTTGTTTTCTCCTCTTTCATTTAAAACATTGATACTTTGCTTATAAGTCATACAGGAATTTACTAGGGTGATGCAAGGTGGTTTGATCCCTGTTGGTCCAAGTCAGTTGATCCCACTATTTTTGTCAGCAGAGCAAAAATCCCCAAACTGACCGCACTGTGTTTAAAATGTCAGAATGAACTTCTTGGTGTTTCTTGCTTGACTGCAGGATCACTGGCAGAGCTCAGTCCTGTCGGTACTGTGATGGTCAGGTACAGTGTGTAAGCCAGTGTTTTGTGAATGTGATGGTCAGGTACAGTGTGTAAGCCAGTGTTTTGTGATGTGAATGTGATGGTCAGGTACAGTGTGTAAGTCAGTGTTTTGTGAATGTGATGGTCAGGTACAGTGTGTAAGCCAGTGTTTTGTGATGTGAATGTGATGGTCAGATACAGTGTGTAAGTCAGTGTTTTGTGAATGTGATGGTCAGGTACAGTGTGTAAGCCAGTGTTTTGTGATGTGAATGTGATGGTCAGGTACAGTGTGTAAGGCAGTGTTTTGTAATGTGATGGTCAGGTACAGTGTGTAAGCCAGTGTTTTGTGAATGTGATGGTCAGGTACAGTGTGTAAGGCAGTGTTTTGTGAATGTGATGGTCAGGTACAGTGTGTAAGCCAGTGTTTTGTGAATGTGATGGTCAGGTACAGTGTGTAAGCCAGTGTTTTGTGATGTGAATGTGATGGTCAGGTACAGTGTGTAAGTCAGTGTTTTGTGATGTAAATGTGATGGTCAGGTACAGTGTGTAAGCCAGTGTTTTGTGATTTGAATGTAATGGTCAAGTACAGTGTGCAAGCCAGTGTTTTGTGAATGTGATGGTCAGGTACAGTGTGCAAGTCAGTGTTTTGTGATGTGAATGTGATGGTCAGGTACAGTGTGTAAGCCAGTGTTTTGTGAATGTGATGGTCAGGTACAGTGTGTAAGCCAGTGTTTTGTGATGTGAATATGATGGTCAGGTACAGTGTGTAAGTCAGTGTTTTGTGAATGTGATGATCAGGTACAGTGTGTAAGCCAGTGTTTTGTGATGTGAATGTGATGGTCAGGTACAGTGTGTAAGTCAGTGTTTTGTGAATGTGATGGTCAGGTACAGTGTGTAAGCCAGTGTTTTGTGATGTGAAGGTCAGGTACAGTGTGTAAGTCAATGTTTTGTGAATGTGATGTCAGGTACAGTGTGTAAGTCAGTGTTTTGTGATGTGAATGTGATGGTCAGGTACAGTGTGTAAGGCAGTGTTTTGTGAATGTGATGGTCAGGTACAGTGTGTAAGCCAGCGTTTTGTGAATGTGATGGTCAGGTACAGTGTGTAAGCCAGTGTTTTGTGATGTGATGGTCAGGTACAGTGTGTAAGCCAGTGTTTTGTGAATGTGATGGTCAGGTATAGTGTGTAAGGCAGTGTTTTGTGATGTGAATGTGATGGTCAGGTACAGTGTGTAAGCCAGTGTTTTGTGATGTGAATGTGATGGTCAGGTACAGTGAGTAAGCCAGTGTTTTGTGATGTGAATGTGATGGTCAGGTACAGTGTGTAAGGCAGTGTTTTGTGATGTGATGGTCAGGTACAGTGTGTAAGACAGTGTTTTGTGATGTGAATGTGATGGTCAGGTACAGTGTGTAAGTCAGTGTTTTGTGAATGTGATGGTCAGGTACAGTGTGTAAGCCAGTGTTTTGTGAATGTGATGGTCAGGTACAGTGTGTAAGCCAGTGTTTTGTGAATGTGATGGTCAGGTACAGTGTGTAAGCCAGTGTTTTGTGATGTGATGGTCAGGTACAGTGTGTAAGCCAGTGTTTTGTGAATGTGATGGTCAGGTACAGTGTGTAAGCCAGTGTTTTGTGATGTGATGGTCAGGTACAGTGTGTAAGCCAGTGTTTTGTGATGTGAATGTGATGGTCAGGTACAGTGTGTAAGTCAGTGTTTTGTGAATGTGATGGTCAGGTACAGTGTGTAAGCCAGTGTTTTGTGATGTGAATGTGATGGTCAGGTACAGTGTGTAAGCCAGTGTTTTGTGATGTGAATGTGATGGTCAGATACAGTGTGTAAGCCAGTGTTTTGTGATGTGAATGTCATGGTCAGGTACAGTGTGTAAGCCAGTGTTTTGTGAATGTGATGGTCAGGTACAGTGTGTAAGCCAGTGTTTTGTGAATGTGATGGTCAGGTACAGTGTGTAAGCCAGTGTTTTGTGATGTGAATGTCATGGTCAGATACAGTGTGTAAGCCAGTGTTTTGTGAATGTGATGGTCAGGTACAGTGTGTAAGCCAGTGTTTTGTGATGTGATGGTCAGGTACAGTGTGTAAGCCAGTGTTTTGTGATGTGAATGTCATGGTCAGATACAGTGTGTAAGCCAGTGTTTTGTGAATGTGATGGTCAGGTACAGTGTGTAAGCCAGTGTTTTGTGAATGTCATGGTCAGGTACAGTGTGTAAGCCAGTGTTTTGTGATGTGAATGTCAGTGTGATGGTGAGAGTGCACGAGCGCTGATGTGTGTGGCGTTCAGGAAAGCCTTTCTCCCGGCGCTGCGGCTCCACGTGATTGATCGGAGGAGATGTGCAGGTCCACAAGCATCAACACGAGCAGTGTGACCTCGCTCTCTTAGAACACTGTGCTGTGTGTGTTGCATAACACCAGTCATGATGCCTGAGCCCATGCAGCACACACACAGCTCTTTGGTGTGTGTATCTACACTTCTTGTCTCCAAAAGTAGCTCTATCTATCGATCGATCGATCTATCGGCCTATATTGCTAGTGAAGTGTCTACTTTAATGTTTCAAATAACTTTTGTGAATAAATGTAAAATGATATATGAACAAACTAATTATAATTTATTATATTAGCATTAATTATATTAATCTAATAATTAGATTAATTGTAATAGATATAACAATATGAAGATAGATAGATAGATGTAGAAACAATAGAAGTCTACACTATTCATACAATTTTAGAAGTAAACCTGTGTGTTTTGCCAGTATTTCACTTCGTATGTGACCAAATATTCTCACAAGGATGGTCAAATCTGTAATGAGCTGCACTGTGTTGAGCAGCCGATGATTCCCCATGAGAAAACATCTTAATAAACACATAAATAATGACTTCATGAAAATGTGAGTGTTAGGGCTAGATGATAGAACATATTAAAATAGCATCAAATTACCATCAGTTTAAAAACCATATTAATCTCTACCATAATTGAAAAGTGTGTGCAGGTTTATATATCCTGGTGGGGACTTAAACCTGAATACACACAGACTCATGGGGACCCGTGTCATGGCGGGGACCTAAATTGAGGTCCCCATGGGGACAAAATCTAATAAATCACACAGAATGAAGTTTTTTGAAAATCTAAAAATGCAGAAAGTTTCCTGTAAGGGGTAGGGCAATAGAATATACGGTCTGTACAGTAGAAAAAGCATTATGCCTATGGAGAGTCCCCACAAGGATAGCAAACCAGACGTGTGTGAGTGTGTGAGTGTAAATGCATAGTAGGTAAGGGAAAGTGCACACTGTTATATGAAGAACAAAATTCAAAATTTTCATGATTATCTTTGCGTTTCGCTGATATTCCTTCCTGCCAATATTTACTTGATTCAAATGACTGGCTGTTTAAACAGCCACTGTTCATGAGCCAAATTAATATTTGTCCAGCTCTGCATAACAGAAACCCCATATTTTGTAATATTCTGCATGCTATATCCATAATTCATGCTGGGGTGTTTTAGCATCGCTAATGCTGCTTTTGTGCGAGGCAAATTGAAATGGACGGTAATAACGGGAGTGATCTGAATCATTCTCGTTCTCTCATTTTTGCACCCTCAGAACTTATTAAAACATTAGTGTCCAGACCCAGTTCTGTCTCTACCGCTCTCACTGTTTTCATAAACTGGGTCATGTAAGAAAAGATTAGCCCTCTCTCTTTGCATTCCTTCAACTGGTGGTTCTCTATTTTTTGAGGCATATGCTCAGGTTTGTAGTATGCAGTGTATACTGTGCATAATAGGAAAATATTTAGCTTGCATGGGCTTAAGCATGGAATGGCTTAGTACTAAAATATGTTATAGTTTAGGCATTCAAATAAAAGTTTCAGACAGTAGTGTGCGATATTGTGTAGTGTGTTACTGGCTGCATGTAAATTGCATTCGTTTATCATCTCAGAAATAAAAGATTTTCTATTTTTATTCAAATTTTGTGTAAAATTCACTTTTTTTTTTTTTTTTTTTTTTTTTTTTTTGGCCTGTCAGTAGCACAGATAACACATGACAGTACATATGCATGGCTATACTATCATCATTCACAGCCTTTTTTCTTTTTTTTTTTTTTAATTAAATTTATTTATTTATTTATTTATTTATTTATTTTTTATATTAATTAATTAATTAATTTAATTTTATATACCCTTTTACTTAACCACACTGTGACAGACAAGACCAGGGGACAGAGAAAACAAGAGAGAGAAAGAAGAAAGAAGAAAGGAAAAAAAAAAAAAAAAAAAAAAAAAAAAAAAGGGTGTGGGGAAAGTCAACAAAGAAGGGGAAGAGAGAGAGAGAAAAAAAGGAGAATGGGGGATAGAGAGAGAGAGGGAGAAAAAGCAAAAACAAAAAAAACAGACAATTTGCTTCAATACCTGCTGACAAAAAGAGAAAACAACCGAAGACACAACATCAAAGAGACTGCAGCAACAACCAACATTGTATAAATCACAATAAATTCTAAATGTTAAATGTTATTGAGCAGCACACATAACTAATATTACAAAATAAGTTTTGAAGCAACAGCAGATCAAGACAATGTGTGTCTGTGAGCACCTGTTTTTACACCAATGTGAATGCTTGAGTGTACACCTGTGTGTGTGAGCGCGCTTGTGTTCATAAGGTTCCTCCATGTAAATGTTTAATAGTGTGTGTGGGGAACAACAGCCCCATCCCGCAAGGCATGAAGCAGGCACGGAAAAGACCCGGGCCCCAAACATCCGGAGGCCCCCCAGGGCACGGGACCCCCAGGAGAACCACCGCAGGGACAACCGCGGCCTCCACCCAAAAAAAAGGGCAGAGGAGAGCCCGAAGGCGGGACCTCCGACAGCCACAGTGTAGGCGCCCCAGGGTGCCGTGGCGGCAAGCCCGCAGGCTCCACCGGCAGCCGACCACACCAGGGCGGACCGGGCCCTGGGCTCGGAGACCCAAAGGCCCCCCACCCCACAATCGGGGCCCAGCAAGGCCAGTAAGGCCAGGCCCCGCCAATCGACCGCCGAGAGTGGGCCGGCGCTCGCCCGAGCATCCTGCCCCGGCGCGAGAAATCACCAACGCACCGGCGGCATCCTCCACCGGCAGGGCATGGTGGTGGGGTGGGGGTCGACTAAGATGATGAGTGAAGCGGAGTCTAAGGCCCGACCTGACACATAGACGTAGACGACAAGCACACATATACACAAGCATATGTTCCCACCCTCATGCACGCAAACAAATATTCACACCTTCGCCCCACATGTAGACACACAAAAATGAACACGGTACCCACACTCACACTCCCCATATGCACTCTATACTCCTAGGTCCAGGCACCCCCACCCCCAGAGGGTAGCCAGCGCCCGATCCCGGAGCTAAACCCCCTTCGCTCCGGCGTGGGGACAGGAAGACCACCCCGGTCCCCGCAGCAGCAGAGAAAATCAACAGCCCAGACCCCGACCGGGCGGCCAGCTCATCCTCACATCCCCCGGCCCCAGACAGAGAACAGAGAACAGGGGTGTGAGAAAAAAAAAAAAAAAAAAAAAGGAGACCCCATGCTTCACCCCACCCGCTCAAATGTAGTGTTGGTGTGTGTTGTTCTAAGGTGCTTTAAAACAGGGGTGCTTTAAAACAGGGGAGGGGCACCCTCCACAAGCTTGTGTCAGCTCGTCCCCTCCCTAGAGCCCTCAATGTCTATGTGCAACTTAAAATTGAGAAGTGGGCACTGGCACCAGAGGGAAGGCTGAATGAACAGACCGCCCTCCGGATGCCATTCAGTGTGCCCACCCCCAAGGCCCTATATGTATGTGTCATGTGACAGTAAGTAATGAGAATGTCTAAGCTGTAATGTGTAATCGAGATGCAGGCGGCCACGAGGAGACAGAGGAGTACCACCTCCCCCGCATCCCAGCGACTCACCCGCACCTCAAAACCCTACCTATGTGTTGGTGTGATGGAGCGGGAGAAGTGAAGCCTTAGGGATGGGGAGGAAAACATCAGAGGGGGCAAAATACCCCCCCCTCTGGAGCCAGCTCCCCCGCTGACCCCCATAGGCACCCCTGTTACCCCAAATCTGCCCAGGGCGGGGGACCCAGGCCCATCCAGACCAGGGCCCATGGCAGCCCGGGGCGGCCCACCAGACCCCACAGCAGAGGAAAAACTACCCCACCCCATCATCCAGTCACTTCCCAAACTACATAAGACAATAAGACACCCAGGTAAAGCCCGTATACCCCGCCTCTATTGGACCCCCCCCCCCGCGGAGGCACCGATGCATCGAAGACCCCCACACCAGAGCCGGGCCCAAGCGCATGCACCAACCAATGCTCCAGGCGGCACACCAACCAGGACCCAAGCCCCCCAGGCCCAGCCGTAACCCCAAGCCGGAGGCAGAGCGTCCCCAGATCCCCAAACCCCCCCCGGACCAACCCCGGAACAGTGCGGCCGCCAGGCTGGCAACCTACGTCCGCCGGCACAGGCATCCCCAGCAGCGCCGCATGCCGCCGCCAGAGAAACAGCATCCAAGAGTCACCAATACCCCATCCAGGTCAAGGCCGCAGCCCCAGCGCCAAACCCCCCAAGAAACCCATCCCCAGGGAACCCCCAGATGCCCCAGGCCCATATTGCCACCCCACGCCAACAACAAAAACCACAGCCGGACAGAATCGGGACCCCCACCCACACTAGGTGATGAAGCTGATCAAAGGAGCCCAGAGAGATTGATCTAATGTGTCAGCAGAAGCTGTTTCAAGGCTAATATAATCCCACAAATAATCTCTATATTGGTTGATATTAAGATTATTTTTATTTTTCCAGTTCATGAGGACAGTCTTCTTAGCAATGCATAGTGCAGTGAAAGCCATGTGGATTGTGTTATCTTCTGTAGTGACACCATCTAGGTCGCCCAACAAGCAGACTAAAGGAGAGGCTGGAATAGAGCATTTAAGACACTTTGATAAGTCTTCACAAATCCTGTACCAGTACCTCTGAACAGGTGGACAGAACCATAGAGCGTGGATGTAATTGTCAGGTGTATTGTCTTTACAGTGTGAGCAGTTGTTAGAAGCTGTAAAAACCCATCCTGAACATCCGATGACCTGTGTAGTGCACTCTATGCAGAATTTTGTATTGTATTAATTGTAATCCAGGATTTCTAATCAGTTCAAAGGTTTTTAAACATATCTGAGACCAGAAATTATGGTCCCAGCTTACTGATAGATCTGCTTCCCATTTTGCAATAGGAAGTGATACTGATTCATCTATATTGGAAAGTACCCTGTATATTTTAGACATTAATTTGGGGGTTTTGAGATTAAGAAAATCTGACACACTTGGTGGTATTTGTAAATTGATATGATTAGACTTAAATTTCCTTTTTACAATAGATTTAATTTGTTGATATTCTAAAAATCTGTTCTTATTAATCCCATATTGTTTAATTAATTTGTCAAAGGGAATAAAGTCTGTCCCTTCGAATATATGTTCCAGGTATTTAATACCTTTACAACTCCAATCTGTGAAGTTTATCATATTGTTGTTTAGCAATATGTCAGGATTGTTCCAGATAGGGGTACGTTTGCATGGGATTAGTGAAGACTCCGTCATTTTTAGAAACTCCCACCATGCTGTCAGAGAAGAGCTGATACTGATGCTTTTAAAGCATACGTGTCGTTTACTGATCGAGCTAATGAATGGCAGATCCGAAATCTCTATATTATTGCATAATGCCTGTTCTACATCTAGCCAAGGCTCATCTAAGAGGGTGTGTTTTAACCACCCTGAAATGTGTTGAAGCCTATTGGCTAAGAAATAGTGGTAAAAGTTAGGTAGATCTAGTCCTCCTTTATCCTTGGTCTTTTGCAGCGTTTTTAAGCTAATACGCGGGGGTTTACCTTTCCAAAGGAATTTAGAGATAGAGGAGTCCAAAGATCTAAACCAGTCAGGTGGTGGTTTGCTCGGGATCATTGCAAATAAATAATTAATTCTTGGCAAAACCATCATTTTTATTGAGGTGACTCTTCCCATGAGTGATATGGGTAGAGACCTCCATCTGGTTAGATCATCTTCTACCTTCTTTAAAAGTGGGATGTGGTTTAATTTAATCAAATCTGCCAGCTTAGGAGAAACATTAATACCTAAATATTTAATATTTCCAGATTGCAGTGGAGTGGAGGAATTCTGGAAGGAGCAATTAATTGGAAGAACTGTTGATTTTAACCAGTTTATTGAATAATCTGAGACTCTTGAGAAAGAGTTTATTAATGTAATTACCTCAGAGAGAGTGGTTTGTGAATGTTGAAGAAAAAGTAACACATCATCTGCGTAAAGACTAATTTTATGTTCTACATTCTTGCATTTAATGCCTTTAATCACTGTTGCCTGTCTAATTGCTGCTGCTAGTGGTTCAATAAAAATTGCAAACAGTGAGGGGGAGAGGGGGCATCCCTGCCTGGTGCCCCTCTTAAGACAGAAGCTAGAGGACGTTTGGGCATTTGTCCTGACACATGCTGTTGGAGAGTTATATAATATTTTTAACCAGTTTATGAAATAGTTTCCAAAACCAAATTTGTGTAAAGTTGCAAATAGAAAATTCCAGTTAACCCTATCAAAAGCTTTTTCTGCATCTAGAGACAATATTGTAATTTGAAGGTTTCTATTGCATGAATAGTCTATCAAGTTAAATAACCTACGTGTATTTGTTGAGGAATGCCTCCCTTTTATGAAACCAGTTTGGTCGTAATGAATTATGAGAGGGGTTATCTTCTCTATTCTTTTTGAGATAGCTTTGCAGATTATTTTAGTGTCCACATTAATAAGGGATATTGGACGATAGCTAGTAGGCAATACAGGGTCTTTGCCTGGTTTTAGTAAGAGACTAATGTTGGCAGAATTCATATTTGGTGGAAGTCTGCCATTTTCTTTGGTTTCCTGTAACATTCTGTAGAATGTTGGTGCCAGAATAGCCCAGAATTCTTTATAGAATTCTGCTGGAAAGCCATCTGGACCTGGAGCCTTTTTATTGGGCATACTGTTCAAAGCTTCCTGAAGTTCATCTGATGTCAGTGGAGAATCCAATGCCATCGCTTGATTGTCTGTTAATTTCGGAAGAGTTATATTGTCAAGAAATTGGTCAACTTCGTCTTTAGATGGGTTTATCTGTGGAGAATATAAAGATTCGTAAAAATCTCTGAAAGTGTTGTTTATTCTTTCAGGGTCGTATACTGTATCCCCAGTTAAATCTTTAACAGCACATATCGTTGTTTTTTCTTTATTTATTTTTAACTGGTTCGCTAAGAATTGACCTGATTTGTTACCATATTCAAATTCTTGCCAGCGAAGTCTTTGTGCTAAGAATTTAGTTTTTTTATTAATAATTTCATTTAATTCTAGTTTTGCTTTACATATTTTTTTCAGCATTTCCTGTTCCTGGGAGGATACGTAGGATTCTTCTAAAGTTTTTATGGTTTCTTCTAATTCCTGAATACATTTATTTTCTCTTTTCTTTTTATGCGATGAGAATGAGATTATTCTACCTCTCATCACAGCTTTGCCTGCTTCCCAGAGAACAGATGCTGATGTTCCAGGCAGGTCATTATAGTCTAAATATAAAGCCCACTCTTCTTTAAAATATTTAATAAAATCGTCGTCTTTAAGCAATGATGTATTGAATCTCCAGTTATTACTTGGTGGAGTGGTCTTCTTATTTACTAGAGTTAAAGAAACAGCAGCATGATCGCTGACAGCTATAGTGTGTATCTCTGTGTCTGAAATGTCACTCAGCAGTGAGCTGCTGACTAGGAAATAATCCAGACGAGAGTAAGAGTGATGGACATGTGAGAAGAAAGTAAATTCCCTACTGTTGGTGTGGAGAGAACGCCATGCATCGCAAAGTCCATAGTCGCTCATGTACTGTTTAACTATATTTGTGGATTCCCAATTGCGCTGAGTTCCAGCTGTACTTAGCCTGTCCATTTCTTTATTTAGTCCAAAGTTGAGGTCTCCCCCAATTATAAGTGCACAATCTAGTTGTTCAGAAAGTGCGGTAAAAAAACCATGAAAGAAAGAGGGGTCATCAACATTTGGACCATATATACTAACAATACATAACTTTTTGTCAAATATAGATAATTTAATGATTAGAAATCTACCTTCTGGATCTATAACTGTGTTGAGTACTGTGAAATTAACATTTTTATGTATTAAAATTGCTACCCCCCTTTGCCTAGAGTTATAGCAGGCTGAGAACACATTAGGAAACTCAGTTGTTTTAAGTTGATCTGTAGCTGTGGCAGGTCTATGAGTCTCTTGTAATAATACAACGTCTGCTTGTAGTTTTTTAAGCTGGCTAAATATTTTTAACTTTTTTTCTCTGGAGCCAGTTCCATTCACATTCCATGTGACAAACCTTAATGCACCCATAGATGTGTGTGTGTAGCTAATGCTGCTCGCTGCGTGTGATGCTCAAATGAATAAGATATGAGCGGGCGTGTACGCGCTTGTATGCGAGTATGTCCTTCATGTCTGTGTGTGCTGTAAGGTCTGAGTGGTTGCGTTAATGCTGAGTGTATATGTACATGGTCGTGCCAAGCAGATGTGTAATATAGTGTGTTTTGTTTATATGTGTAGTAAAGCAGGTGATCGGTGCCGTGAAAGGAGTTGGAAGTAAGAAAGACACACAAAGAAGCAAGCATAGAGGGATGAAAGTAAAAACTTGACAGAAACGAAAACATTGCAAAATCATTTAAACGCTGCGGAGACTGACTGTACGTGTTTGTTATGATATCGTATTAAATTATCGAAATGACATAAATATTTAGAGGTAAATGGAAGAACAAGCGAGGAAAGAGAGAAAAAGAAAAGATAAATATAACGGATTCTTATCTGGAGTGGTGTTAATATAACCACGGAGTGGTACGGAGGTTACGGTAGAGCTGTCCGTCCACGTAGAGCCGGTCCACTGCGATGACAGCTCGGGAGCCCTTTTGGATGAGACTGCGTCGGATTGGGAACAGAATTTTGCGTCGCTCCAGGATTTCTTTGGGGAACTGGTCGTTTACGCCGAAGTCTGTTCCTTTCAGCTCCCTGCCGCGACTCTTCACCTGCTCTTTCTGCTTGAAGTATCCGAATTTGGCCACAATTGGACGAGGCCTCGGGGCTCCAGGTTTCTTCGCTCCCATCCGATGGACTCTTTCGAAGCAGATGTTTTCCACGGTGTCTTCCGGAAGCTTCAGGTACGTCTTGATAAAGTTTTTAACCGTAGCTTCTGGGTCCTCTTCGGCAGATTCCGGGATGCCTGAAAACACCAGGTTATCTCTCATGCTACGGGCCTGGAGATCGATGACAGTCTCTTTTATTTTTTTATTTTCTTCACTTAGATGGGTCATATTTTCAGTTAGAGATTTGACCGAGTCCCGTAGAGATGCGTTTTCAGCAGCGAGTGTTTCCACCTGCTGCTGGCTGAATTCCAGTGATTCCCTCAGGGATTTAAATTCACGGTGCAGGATCTCGACCAGGGACAACCTCGCGTCGAAGCTGGACAACCGCTTGTCGATTGACTCCAGGATGTCGGTAAAGCTTTTACCCGTCGGCGATGTTGTTTCAGGCGAGTCTGCTGGGCGACTTCTTTTGGAAGACGGCGTCTCGCTTTTGGCTGGAGAACCTGCATTTTGGTTTTTTTCTTCATGACTATAACGTCGAAGCACCAGTCGATGTATTCCTGAAGAGTTTCTAAATTTTCCTCGCTGTCCTCGTTGTTCATTCAGTTTTTCCGCCAAGTCGCCAGCGTCTGACGTCACCTACAGCATTTCCGGAAGCTGTAAGTGAAAAGTGAAAGTAAAATTCACTTTTAGCGGTCAAACATAGTGGCTGTAGTAGATCATCTGGGTGTTCTGGATACAGAAAATATGTAATAACAGAAATCTTTGATGAAATACCTACATCTATAGAAAGATACATTATCTATATCATTATATCGTTTTATCTATCGTTCTATCTATCTATCTATCTATCTATCTATCTATCGTTCTATCGTTCTAGCCATCCATCTGTCAGTCTATCATTCTATCTAGAGAAACTTTAAAATTTAATTATATGATTTTATGTTTGTTTGTTTGTTTAATTTGAATTCTGTTTCCTTTCATTCAAATCTGGATTGACGTTCTGCATCCTTTTTCCTCCAAGTCATATTGAAATTTTAAAGGCAATGTTTAGGCAATAACACAAGCAAGTGTGCAGTTGTTGTTAATCACATTTACAAGTGTAATTTGTGACCCTGGAGCACAAAAGCAGTCATAAGTAACACAGGTATATTTGTAGCAATAGACAACAATACTTTTATCATTAGGATATCAAGTAAAGATCATGTTTCATTTCTTACCGTAAATATATCAAAACTTCATTTTTGATTAGTAATATGTATTGCTAAGAACTTCATTTGGACAACTTTAAAGGTGATTTTCTCAATATTTAGATTTTTTTGGCACCCTCAGACTCCAGATTTTCAAATAGTTGTATCTCAGCCAAATATTGTCATATAATAACAAACCATACATCAATGGAAAGCTTGTTTATTCAGATTTCAGATGATGTATAGATCTCAATTTCAAAAAATCGACCCTTATGACTGGTTTTGTGGTCCATGGTCACATATTGCTTATATATAATAGTTAAACAAGGTAAAATTTACAGTGTTGGCAGTTATGTCATCTTTTTTTGCTCCGTTAACGAAAATAGTTCCAAATGAAGCTAAATCAGAATCAATACAGTGAACAGTGAAGCATCCCAAGAATACTAAGTATATACATCAGGCCTTGAATATGGCTAATTCAGTCTTAACTATATGATTGTAGTTTGATCATTTTTGTAATCTGTACCCTGTATGTTTGATTAACTTGTTGTCGTGTGTATTTATCGCTTGGAAGCCATTTGAAACCCATTTTTGTGCTTGTGGATGAAGACCAGAGAGTGACACAGCATTAATGTCCCCTAATAAGACGTCACCTGCAGTGTGAAGAGGAGAGTGTGTTATTTCCAGGAGAGGATCTCAAACACACTGAAGGTCGACTGATTGATCCGGATCTAAGTATAAACATTGATTAAAAGCACAGAAAAACTCCGATCTCTTTCCCCACAGGCTATCAGAAACCTGGCCTCATTTGTCCTGCTATTGATGCTCCTTCTTCATCCAGGAGTCTGTCTGTCTGTCCGTCCGTAGATCTGAAACCTGAATTACTTTTACACAAACGGCACTATGGCAGTGTTTGAAATGGCATATTATCATACTACTTATCAGTTTCCAGTATGAATACTGTGCATAGTATGAAAATTGTCTGTATGCAAGGAAAACCCAGATGGCGTCCTTTATTTACCAGGATCTGCTAAATACAACTCAATACAGTTAAACACAACTGTCTGGAATGCCGTACTACCATGCAACTGCTACCAGTGTTGTCCTCTGCAGAGGACATTGTTTTAGTGATTTCTCTGAGACGTTACATGTCACAGTTTTAAGTCTGGATGTCCTGTACAGAGCTCATTCAGGGCTTTTCAGAGATATCAAATGATTGGATGTTTCACCGTGACCACTCCTTCTCCTTGGCCTTAAAAATGGCTGACATTAATTTAATGATCAAGTGTAACACTCTTATGGAAATATGATAATATTTTGTAATTATCATTTAAATCTGATCGATTTTCAAATTGTTTGTCATAAATCAACATCTCAGGAAAATGTTATGGGGTTTCAAATCAAAATATGACCTTCTGTTATGAAACAGGACATCGATTTCATACATGTCCACTGTAGAGGACACCAGGACTTAAAGCATGTTTATTACACATTTTGAAAGATACAACAAATGAATAGAGAAAAAATTATATATCAATATTCCTATTAAAATTAGATATTATTATGAAAATCTTGCTAATTATTACTCCCATTATTGACTTATTTGTTCATTCTATGTTGCCCCAAAAACACATTAATATGCAAATTAGATACAGTTTATAGATACATTGCATATAATGGAAAAACTCATTTATGGTCATTTTACACACATTTTGCATAAAGAAAAATGTTTTTTAAAAATATCTTTCATAACATAGTTGAGAATCATCTTTATATAAAGTTTGGTATAAAAAAAAGAATTTATTTGAGATTAAAACAAAAATCCCACTGTTTTTGCCTTTTCATGTCTATTCATGTCTTTTTATTTATTTATTTTTTAAAACAGGACTTTTTAAAGTCCCCATGTCCTCTACAGAGCATAACATGTTATAACATATGAATAATTTTACACAATCATAATCATTTTACAAATTTTCTTATGTACCAAAACTATGTAATGACATAACAAAATACTAAATTCACAAAACTGTTTTTTCCTGGTAGTCAGGAGGATATTACAGTATGCAATGTGTAAACTGTTCATAAAATGTGAATTTTCTGTATGCATGGAATTACATGAAATCTAATGCATAAGTGTACTGGAGGCGAGGAATAGTAATTATAAATGTAACACTTTTATATACACGTTACTGTAAACTACAAACTATTGCTGTGTGTCTGAAAATGCTGCTGTTAGTAGCAAGCAAGTTGTACTTTAATCTCTACGACGAGTTTCTGATCAAGTCGAATGAATTCACCATCATCTTTATAGCACTTTATACAATATAGATTGTTTCAAAGCAGCTGTATAGAGTTCAGTTCTGCTGTAAAACAGCTATAAAAATAAAAGTGTCATTGTTCAGTGTGGATTCAGTTCCATTCAATATGTAAAGTTAATCAAGTTAAATTGACCTAATATGTAGGACATAATCTACCATAAATCTTAAGAGAATTATTTGTGATGTTCTGTAAAGCCAAGCTATAATTAGTTATTATTACCAATGTGTAATTGAAGTATTCTATACAGTAAAATATAATTGTTCCCATAAGGAGCTGTATTCTTACCTGAACCCTTAAAATGAACTAACCACAATAACAAGATAATTATATTTTTGACTTGAAACCATTTAATTTACCACAGTACATTTTTATTTTTTTTAAGAGAAAAACATGATTTAATTTCACCAACTCAACTTGATTTTACCCCAACAAACTTAATTTCTGTGGAGTCGAAAGGAAAGACATTTTCAGTGAAATGGATGGATTGCGTGCTGATGAGTTGAATCAGCGGTGTTTGATTAGGAAAATATTGTAAATATGTGCTGTTGTATTTTCTCCAGGAACAGGGTGGGAAATATTGTCTTATAGAATCATGTTGATGAGGGACAAAGATAAGGGTTCACAGAGCAAATATATGTTTTAAAGTACTATATTTATCCATTTACACATCTGATGTTGTCAGTCATAAATAGAGGATGACTAAACACTTAAGTGCTGTGCTCTTATAACAATTGTTTTGATATATTTATTTTTTGTAATATGAGGAACCATAGTGGCACTTCTGACTCTCTTGGTGTCCTATGCAAAATAAAATACAAAAATACTCTTCATTTAGTGCATAATTTGTGATGTGTAAATGTGCAATACGTAATTTTGTATGACAATGTTTGTCATCTCACAATTCTGTCTTTACAACTAAAAAAAGTATAGAAAAAAAAACAATTTGCAATTCAGACTTCATAACTTGCAATTTTGAGTTTATACCTCATAATTCTTAGAAATAAATCATAATAAAAAATTGCAATTTAATGTTTTTTTATGTTTTTTTTTAAAAAACATTTTTATTTATTATTATTTTTTTAATACCGAAGCAGAAATAATTTTCATGCCCAATTTCCATTACTGGTACTATAGCATTTTTGCGTCTCGGTGCTGGACATTGTGGAATAAACTTTAGTAGATTTGGCACTTTTAATTGATTTATTTATTTATATGATCTTGATTACCTTGCCAGTCCTAGTCCTCCTTACATGATATCATATTTTTCTAAAAATGTAGAAAAAAAATATGATATTATGTAAGCTCATAGTGTAACAACAATTTTCAACATGACTTTTCACATAATATAATAGGGTAGTATATGAGAAATGTATTATATTATAAACACACTGCAGCAATTTATAATGTAATCACAGTTCATAAGGTAACACCACCACATAATGTATCAAATAACATCAACACACAGTTCAATCAAATATACACAGTATCATTTTGCTGTACTCTGCAATGTTATTTCAGGGTGTTTTCAAATAAACCACAAACTGATAACACCAAATAATAATATGTAAAATAGCATTAGTTTTGACTCATGATTGGCCACTGCTGGATTTAGTCATGTGATAAAGCATTTAAAAGAACACACATGACAATCATTGTCAAAACTGTTTGCACCGCAGCAGCAGCGTAGATAAACACAACGAATCACGTTTGCATCCCTCAACACTATGAAGACCGTTGCTCTGTTTCTGTTTCTGACTGGTCTTTTGGGCCGTGCACAAGGTGAGTGACTTTAAACGATCCTTTTGAACTGCAGCATTTCTTTTTGTGCTATTTGATATTGGAATATATTGCAAACTGAATTTGATTTGATGTCTATCTTCACACAGGTTGGCAGAACAACTATGACGGGCCTCTAAACTTTAACTGTCCTGCAGGCCAGTCAATATCCTCCATAACGAGGTGAGTACCACTTATTAATATGCATTCAACTTTTATAAACATGTAATAAACTTCAAGGCATAAAATTCACAAGTAGTGTGCAGACATCCCACCCCACAAAAACTCATTTCCGGGAGATAGCACTCGCCAGTATCAGTTTAAATGAACATTTAAATGATTTAAATTAAATAATTGTTTAAAAAACCCTGTTTGGTTTGGTTCATTCCGATGAATTCCAAACAGAAGGAGAAGCATTCAAAACACAAGTGCAAATGGTAAATTCATCACTGTTGACAACTTCTGACAGAATCACCAAAAATGCATTTCAACACTTTGCTTGATTTCCAGGATATTGTGTATAATTTGCAGGCATCAGGGAGTCGGGGTGTCTGCGTTTGTAAGGGTTAGCTTTGCCATGCATGGACGTAATAAATTGTTAGAAAACTCCTGAAATTTCTAAATATTAATGCAATTAAAATAAGCAATTTTGCATTTTTCTTCATGCCAACTTATGTTAACAAAGTGAAAACAGCAATCACTATGAGGACCGGCGTTGGGAGTTTGGCTGCCAAGCCACCTTTGGCCAGAGCGCAGAATGTTCCTGGACAAATTACGTCAACGACTTCGACCAAGTGCTCCTCTCTGAGTGTCCAGCAGAACATGTGATGGCAGGAATGAGCAGCTACCACAACAACTACTATGAGGACAGACGGTGAGCTCTGATCCACTGATTCTCATCTGTGTCCCTGGAGCACAAAAACAGTCTTAACTAACACGGGTATATTTGTAGCAATAGCCAACAATACATTGTTTGGGTCAAAAC
This sequence comes from Schizothorax lantsangensis, assembly GCA_027422415.1. NCBI lineage: Eukaryota > Metazoa > Chordata > Actinopteri > Cypriniformes > Cyprinidae > Schizothorax > Schizothorax lantsangensis. The sequence continues at coordinate 1,892,179 of CM049846.1, forward strand.
TATTGATTTTTCTTTTATGCCAAAAATCATTAGGATATTAAGTAAAGATCATGTTCCATGAAGATATTTTGTAAGTTTCCTACCATAAATATATCAAAACTTAATTTTTGATTAGTAATATGCATTGCTAAGAACTAAGAAGATCTTTAAAGGCAATTTTCTCAATATTTTTATTTGTTTGCACCCTCAGATTCCAGACTTTCAAATCTCAGCCAATCATTGTCCTTTCAGATGATGTATAACTCTCAATTTCAAGAAACTGGTCCATATCTGTAAACTTTGACTCACCTGAGCTGATACAATACCATGTTTTCACACAGCTGGCGGTTTTACTGCTGTAGAAGTCCATGTGTTACTACAAACTGTCATTGGACCTCGTATGTGAACTCCTTTGATGAATACTTCCACTGGACTGTGCCTTCCAGGAACGTTCTGGTGGGAGCTCAAAGCTACCATCAAAATCATGAAGAGTGGGTGTAATTTATTTACTTACTCATTATGTTATTTCTTATAAGTCATATGTGAAGCTATTTGAAGTCAAGCATGTCAGATTGTGTGCTCTGTTGCTCACTGATGTTGCACTTCTTTCAGAGATCGACGATGGAGGTATAAGGTCTGTGTCCAGTACAAATGTTAAGTGCTGGCGCTCCGTGTACGCAAAGTACGAAGTTTGCGTAGCCGTCCCAGGGGGGGGGGGCACCATCTCATTTGCTCAAAAAAAAAAAAAAAAAATTAATTCTATATTAATATTAACATACATATACATAATTAAAAATATAAACATGATCTTGAATAAACATTAAATATATATCATATTCTCTCACAGTTCATGATGAATATTCTCTCATGATCCTAATAAATAAATGCAAGTTGAAAACAAAACTGTGGCTGATCTCTGTGTGAAATTCAAAAGTTGAAAATGTGTGAGTGTGTGTGTGTGTGTGTGTGCATGAGTTAGTTCAGGCAAGAATAATAAAAAAAAATTAACTTAAATTCTATATTAGTACTCAGTTTATGCTTGTAGAAATAAGGCATAAAATTAAGTAAAAACCTACTCAATTGCGGCATGCATAATTAATAAAGTTGCTTTTTTCCTGCTGTTTTCCTGCTTTATGTACAGTGTTTGATCATTGTCAGGTTTAGTAACTTGCGTGCTGTTTTGTGAATGATCCATGTTATGTTTCTGTCATTGTGTACCCAGTATTGTGAGGTCTCTGTTACTTAATTCCATATGACATTAAAAAATAAAAATAAAATTTGCATGCAAAAACTTGCACAAAAAAAGTGAATTTAACTTATTGTTTTTATAGTATAAGTAGCAGCACATAATGTCTAAACTGTAATAATAATGTTATAAGTATTTTATTAGTAATGTAATAAAATGTTTATAATACAATCTTGAGCTCAAAATGGAATAACAATTTTTACATAATGAAAAAAACCTATTCCTTTACAATATATTTAAAATTAAAATCTAAATCCAGTCTTAAACAATTTAAATAGCCATGCAATTATTTATTATATCATTTTCTCTGAAATATCATTTTTGTTTTCAGTGGCATTGCATAGCCCAATAATATCTTTAGTTTGTTATTCTCTATTTAGTTTATTACGTACAAAAATGAAAAGCACCTCTGATCGTATTGCTAAAAAATCTCAAAATAAAAATCTCTTAAACTTCTATCTTGTTTTTATATATGATCAACGGAGGGTGTTGAAACAGAGCACTTAACTCCGGATCAGAAGATAACAAATACCAATGCTTTTTAAAAATTGATCTTTGTTGACTAAGAGCGTACAACTTTAAAACGTACTTCTGGTCAAAGCAGCTCAAAATAATGGGGCATGTCATAATCACAAAATTAGTAACCTTTTGAAGCTGAATGTTGAGTTCACATTATAGTCTATAAAAGCCTGTACTTTTCATTTACATGTTATGCTAAAATGTGTTACATTGAAACATGCATCAAAACAAGTTAAGCAGTTTCAACTTTTTTATTAGTTACACAAGCTTTAACTTTTTCTAAAACCAGTTTATTATCATTTAAGTTGAAATGGCTTATACAGATAATTTAATTGTCATTTAATTCAGCAACTGATCCCAAGGTTTGTTTTTCATCGCGTGCTCATGAGTTGAATCAGGGGTGTTTGAATAGGAAAATACAGTAAATATGTACTGTTGTATTTCCTCCAGGAACAGGGTTGGGAAATATTGTTCAACAGAATCATGTTGACTCCAAAGATAAAGGTTTACAGAGCAAATATATGTTTTTAAGTGATATATTTATAATTTACTCATCTAATATTGTCAGTCATAAATAGAAGATGACTGTAAACATTGTGACACTGACCATACAAACATCATTTGTCAGATGACAGATTTTCTTGCTTCCATTAAACTTCTCAAGTCATGTAAATGTTTCTATTCAAATTTACACTCCTATTATTATGCTGATAAAATAATTTACACTGAAACATAAATTAAAAAGTGTTGTTAGAGTTTTTGTATCGCTTCCTGAAAAAAGGTATTCGTATGCTATATACGTTGCTATTGTTACTAATTACTAAACACTAATTATTTTATCAATTAGAAATAATTATGATTTAACACCTGGAACCCAATTTTATTTCATATTGGCTGATTTACAGTACGACAAGACACTCTCATATACATTTACAGCCTTATACCTATCTGCATTTTTCTTCTTAAATTCTTAGGTCAATAATGACTGTATGTTTCCATCTTGTCTTCATTTCAGATTTGAATTTGAGTGTATTTGTGAGAGTCTCAGCATTGCACTTTGGTACAATACTTGTACTTCCAGCGCCGGTCTCTGAAAAGCATGTAAACAGACATCATATTAGTATTGAAATAGGCAGTTTCATGTGCTATTATGATTCCAGCATCATATTTACGTCTCCTGAACAACTTTATCAATATTCAAATTAACCAAATTATTCAAGTCAGGAAGACAGGTCACACATGGTGCAACATTAAATGAGTTAATTGCATTAACATCTCTCATTATTAAATGTTTTGAGAAGTCTTGTGAAAAGAGGAGTAATTAACAACCAAATTTGGTCTTGATCTTAATTTAGTTAGTTGGGTTTAAGATTTCTTAACTGAAAGAACTTAAATTAATAGCCAGAAGGTGGAGTGTGTGAATAGCTATACATATCTGCCGACAATTATTGCTAATAAATTGCGTTTTGCATCTTGTAATAAGGAAGTAGCCAATCATTATCTCAAAACAATCCCTCCAGGCTCACATGAAGCCTGTCTACGAGCACGTCGGGTTATTTTGGGGAGCTGTACTTACTCGTGTTTGTTGTTATGGTAGCTTTCAGCACCCACCAGGTAGTTATGGTTTGGTACGGTCCAGTGGAAATACTCATCAAAGCTGTTCACATAAGTAGTCCACTCACAGTCAGAGGTACAGAAGTCAATACTTCTACAGCAGTAAAACTGCCACCTGTGTGAAAACACAATAATGACATCGGCCCGGGGTGAAAACAGTCCAAAATCAGAGCTCACCGTCTGTCCTCGCGCTTGTTGTTGTGGTAGCTGCTCATTCCTGTCATGATGTGGTGTGGTGGACACTCAAAGGTGAACTTTTGGTCAAAATCATTGACGTTAGGTGACAAGAAACAGTCTGAAGCGGAATCAAAGGTGTCTTTACAGCCGAACTCCCACATTCTGTCCTCATGATGATTATGATGTTGGCTTAGGCAGGGAAACATGATGTTTGATTATATATAGGTACTTTTCTATTGTATTTCATTTATAAAACAAAAGCATTGTTTTTTAGAATTCATACTTAAACTTAAGTACTTTTGATGGGGAATTTTGTCTCTTGCTCATTTACAAACCAAATATGATAATTTTCATCCTAACAGTATAATTTTTTTTGCCAATTTTTCAAGAGTTGCATGCAAAATAAATGATATTTTATGTGCATTCTTGGACACAATACATGTTTTTGGCCCTTTATATTTTGACTCTTAATATAGTAATATTGTGACAGTATCTTTACTAAAGTACAGACTGCTCTCTACTCACCTCTTTATGTAGGATATTGACTGTCCCGAAGGGCACTTAAAATCTAGAGGCTCATCGAAAGTGTTCTCCCAGCGTAATTCTGTCAAATTTGATTCAGACTGAACACTTAACATCAAGCATATCTACCGTACCGTTTAATTCAATTAAACCGTTTCTCTTAAAGTTTCCCACCTTGTCCGTTGACCAAGAGACCCGTCAGCAGTAGAAATGAAGCAACTCTCCTCATGGTGTGGTGGAGTGAAGTTACAAGACAACTTGAGACAAAACTTCTGCTTTTATAAGGCCTTCAGGACTTATGGTCACCTATACGTAACATAAGGTCAGTCTGTTAATTAACAATGTTTGAACAGGTGGGACTGATTTCAAGGCAAAAACAAACCTTTAATTATTAGCAGAAATGTTTTAGTTGCCAGCTCTTGGCATCGTTGAGAGGAAGTACAGGATCACAGAAAATAAGATTAAGTTCAAGAGTTTTACTGATATAAAGCATGAACTTTCCTGGTATTTCTTGCATGAAATATCTTACTATCTGTGCCAGGTCAAATTACATTTATGTTATTGACTCTTTTGGAGAATCTTTGACACAGTTCAGCCAGTCTGACCTGCTTAACTGTGTTGCTTTGTTCATTTTTATCAGGGAATCATGGATTTCTGTCTGTGGGAAAATAGTATGTGTACCTTTAACAGTAAAGATAGATAAGCAGAGCTGTAGTTAAACATGCCATGTTAGTGTTGTTTGAGTGCTTGATTTTTGAAAAGATAAGTGGTGTAAATTTACTCAGGGAAGGCTAAGGCTCGTTGTACTGAGATAACATAAATATATTATTTTACTTTATAGTATATTTTTTAAATAATACAATCCGATTTGTTTAGGCAAATTCTCAAATAATTACACATGAGACACTTGAGATGGATTTATTTCTTAATAAAAAAAAGTGTGGTGTTAAATGCTAACCATGGCATTTTATGGGTCAACAATTGCATTACTAAATAACTCATCTGTAAAGTAAATAAAATATCGGACTTGTTTTTCTTGCAGTTGCAAGTTATAAAGTCAGAATTGGAAGATATAAACTTGCAATTGCGAGAAAAAAGTCAGAATTGTGAGCTAAATAGTCACAGTATATACTTCGAATTTATACCAGAATTGTGAGATTAAACTCATAATTACGACGTATAAACTTGCATTTGCTAATTATAAGGTCAGAATTGCGAAAATACCAAATCAATCTTTTAGATGCTGTGCGATACGATTGGTCCACTGATTAGTCTGGTTATCCAATCACATCCTCTGTTGAGGCAAATTCACATAAGTTTTTTGTTGTGCATGGAGGGATTTATTCAGTAAATGTGTTTCCATCATGGTATACGCAAGCCTTCTTAACAGATCAAAAAAATATCTGCCTCAGTTTAGTGCATATGTTTTATGATGCACATTTTTGGAATTTATACAGAGCTTTTTATGCAATATCCACAACATTTACATTTGGAAACAAGAATATAGTGTTTAAGACTTTATGGCCTATTAAACCTGTGTGGTGCATGCATCCATACAGGTTTAAAAACTATATCATAGGCTATGATATAGTTTTTAAACCTGTATGGATGCATGCACGCATGCACTAATTGTGTACTTCTCCATTAAATTAAATAATTTGAAATCATGAAAATCAGAAATGAAATATGAAAGCAGAAATTGGATATGGTCATTTCCTTTAAGAAGTGTCCTTCCAAGCAACTTCTCCACCATGATGCACACCATGATGCACACCAGAGTTACTCACATTTCACTGCTGGTTAATACTCTCTGTATAATCGTGTATGTGACAAATAAATCTTGAACTTGAACTTGAACAGATTTAAACTAAAACAGAAAAAGAATGATTGATCACATCATTCAATAAATGTTTGTTAATATGTTATCAAACCTGAACAGGCCTGGACATCTTCCTAAAAGATAAAAAAAAATCAAAACTGCCTTTGCTAGAAACGTGCCAAGGTTGGATATTCCATCAGGAAAATTATCCAATACAAACAAAAATAAATAAATAAAATAAAATTAGATGGAGTATAAACTGCCTATATGCCTTATTCCTATAGAGAGTGCCTGTGAACCACATATATGTGTGTGTGTGTGTGTGCATACAGTATATATTATATTACCACTAAGTTGTTGGTTTTGTTTAGTTTATTTGATAACTTCACGGGTATAGGACCAATTATTCTTCAAGTACTGAAAGATTAATTAACGGAATTGTTAAGGAAGCTAAATCATTAATTGCAATCAGATCCTGAATCACTAAATCCAGACTATTCCCATCCCTAGTTAGTATGCTGCCTTAGTAGACACCTGCATGTCGACAGCACAGCTTATGGAACAGAGCTGCAGACACTCATATATCATATAAGAGTACATGCACACACATGCATGCACACACTGCAGGGCAGATGATCCTTCTCTACTGTACTCACAGTGTGTGTGTGTGATCCAGTGTTGATTAATTACATGGGCTGGTGTGGTGCCTCAGCAGGAAACTCACCGCAACACAAACCATCAAAAACTGTGGTAACACACACACTCACATGTTCATTATATAGAACAGCGTTTCTTCTCTGCTTGGCTCTCGAGGTGCAACAGAAGAGAGGAGATGTTGAACAGTGTGCAGTTATTACCTGGGGGCTTCGCATTAGTGCTGCTGGGGCCTGACGCCTCATTATAGAGTGAACCGAGTCTCAAGAGCTCTGACTATATGACCGTATCCTCTCTCTCTCTCTCTGTGTGTGTGTGTGTGTGTGTGTGGATTTGACTGTTGCGTTAGGCCTCAAACACTAATATATGGATGCAGATGCTTCTAGCTATGCAATCAACACATTTTAAATGTTTTAATCTGTACGTATAGGATGCGTATATTTATCTTGGTAACGTGTTAACATTTTACAGCAATCTTTCTTTCTCTTTTTTTCTTTTCTTATGTTTAGCTACCTGAATAATACATCTGGTTTAGAAGAATAGTTCACCTAAAAATTAAAATTTGCTGAAAATGTACTCACCCTCAGGCCATCCAAGATTAGGATGAGTTTGTTTCTTCATCAGATTTGTAGAAATGCATCACTGCATCAGTGTCTCAGCAATGGATGCTCTGGAGTGAATGGGTGCCGTCAGAATGAGAGTCCAAACAGCTGATAAAAACATCACAATAATCCACAAGTAATCCACACCACCCCAGTCCATCAGTTAACATCTGGAGAAGACAAAAGCTGAAACAAATCCTGCATTAAGATGTTTTTAACTAAAATACGAATCCATAATCCATAATAATGCTTCCTCTAGTGAAAAGTCAGGAGAGAAATCTGCACAGATCAAGCACCGTTTACAAGCCAAAACGGCTCTAAACAAATATGTGGCTGGATTTTGATGTGAGAGACAACAGGAGATGCACTTTTTCACTGGAGGTGTTATTATGGATTATGGACTCATATTTGAGTTAAAACATCTTAATGATGGATTTGAAGCTTTTGTCTTCTCAAGATGTTAACTGATGGACTGAAGTGGTGTGGATTACTTGTGGATTATTGTGATGTTTTTATCAGCTGTTTGGACTCTCATTCTGACGGCACCCATTCACTGCAGAGGATCCATTGCTGAGACAGTGATGTAGTTATTTCCAAAATTTTGACAGGTAGTGTGGCTTTATATGTAAACAATATACATCTGAAGTACTTGTTTAGTGAATCACTAGTTAATGTTTGTGAGTGTATATGTGCACAAACCAAGGCTCCTTTGGGACAGTTTGGATTCGCTCACACTGTGTTTCTAGACAATAAAATCTTCAGCCATTTAAGGTGGATGATAAACTCCATCCTCGGGCGTCCAGCAAATCCCATAGAAGGTCCCAGAATCCAAAGCAATCACCGTTGTGATGTTATGTTGGATCATAAGAAAATCATATTCACAGTTCCAATAAAAGCACAACATAAAATCCCCAGTGGAACGGCGCTCTGGTCTGAAGGCCCCATTAAAGGCCTCGGTTTCAGCGTGTTCGTTCTGCGTGTGCCGTCTGAAGCTTTTATCGTCAGGACTAACTCGAGCTCAGGATGTCGGTCGATTTTCGTTTAGACGTGTTCTGGGGCTTCGGGTTTTCAGCCATCTGCCATCATCCAATTATATTCTCCCAACCTAATCGTTTTGACGAACAGATAGACGTGTCTGGCACAGTTGATGTGGTTTACAGATGCTAAACCAAAGCTTCACATCCCTGGGTTTGGCATAATAAGCTGTTTTCAAATTTGATTGCGTTGTGAAGTTTGGTAAACAGACTGCTGTAAGACAAAATGGTAAACAATTGTAAATTTGATGTCTGTTTAAGGGTTTGTTCACAAAGAATTTAACATTTTCATAATTTACTGTACAGTACACTCCCTCATGTCATTTCTTTCTCTACTATAAAACATAAAAGGAGATATTTAGCACAATTTTCATGATAGCATACAGTGACCAGGTGCATTTAATCTACAAAAGAACATAAAAAGAACATAAAAAGAACATAAAAGTTGAGTCTTCAACAACCAAAATTGATATTCAGCACTGTATATATACAGTATATATATATATATATATATATTTTTTTTTTTTTTTTGCAAATTAAATATTTAAACATTAAAAAGTTAAAAACTTTTTGGAGTATGTTTTACAAGAAAATACTTTTTCAGTCTTTCTATTAAAAATGTTATGTTCACATTTGTATTAAAAAAGTCTACATTTATTTCAATGTGTTACTTACAAAAAACTATTTGTGAAATTTACTATCAATTTCTGATTGAGAATCGTTACTACACAACTTTTTCATTGTGTAATACTAAATGAATTCAGGAATGCTATTGGTTCTAATTGTGTCACATGACCAACTACAATATTATGTCAGAGAATAACTGCTTTTGTGTGTTTTATTCACACAAAGTAATCATAAGACTTGAAAGCCTTGGAAAATAAGTTGCCCGGACTGCTGTTATAGTACTACAGTGATGAAATGATTTTTACATTGCATCACGGTGAAAGTTCATTAAATGAGAATGTAATTAAGGGTGTTTGTGTTGATGATGCACAGATGTTTCTCACTGCGGCGTCTGTATTCGAGCAACTCTCTTTCTTGTATTTTCTCATTCTTTTCTCATCCTGAATCCCTTCATTTCAGTCCTCTTCTTCCATCCTCCTCCTCCTCATCTCTCTTCCTCTCTGTCTGCAGTGTAATGCTCTGCTCTGATGATGAGCGATCAGTGTGTTTGTGTGTCATACGTGTGATTGCAGAGAGATGTTTCTTCAGTTATATATAATAAAACATCTTCAAATCCCCAGTTTCTCATCCAAACCTTAATGTGTTCACAGATTCACAGTGGGCCTCAGTGATTGACGTGTACATACTGTGATATTAATTATGGATATTTGGATAACATTTTGAAGTCTTTTAATGAACCCAGGAGAGAAGCAAATTGTTTATTAATTTGATTGTTGATGCAGTTAGTAATAGCAGTTTGTCTTTTTAATATACTGCAGTGATTCCCAAGAAAATATCTGTAAATGTTTTACCTTAATTTAAATTTAATAGATGACATGCATGCTAGTCTTTCATGTAGATGTCATCTAGATGGTACCAGTATATATATATATATATATATGTATATATATATTTAAATGGGTAGTACTGATTCCTATGGTGTGACAGCAAACATTTATAAAAAAACAACATACAAATAACATGAGAAAAATATATCTTCATTCTCAGAGTTAGAAATAGCTTGAGAGAGGTTTATCTTCAATGTTAGGGTTTTTTTTGTTTGTTTGTTTTTCATCACACCATAGGACACATTGATACGTGTATAACTTAAATATATATATGACCTATAATTTAAATATATATATGACCAATTTGACCAATTTTTGTTTTTAGTAATGCATTTTTATCAAATAAGTTGTGTCTAGTTGTTTTGTTAACTTTTTGTCTAGTTTTTGATTCGTTTTTTTTGGTAACACTTTAAGGTATCTTTGTTACACATGTTTACATTTACATTTATGCATTTAGCAGACACTTTTATCCAAAGTGACTTACATTGCATTCAAGTTACAGTTTTTACATTTTATCAGCTCTTGCTTTCCCTGGGAATCGAACCCATGATCTTGGCGTTGCTAGCGCAATGCTCTACTATTTGAGCTACAGGAAAGCTCAAAATAGTAACATGTTACATTACTATTATAATAACAATTATTTATACATACTGTAATTACATGCAAGTGACCCTGAGCCAAACCCTAATCCTAATCCTAACCATATAGTAAGTACATGTAGTTAATAAATATTAATCAGTACTTAAAAGTATAATTACACTGTAACAAGGACACCTTAAAATAAAGAGTAACCTTTTCTTCTTTACAAACAGTCTGAAAAGTTTGAACCACTGATCTAGCATTAAATCTTCCTTTTGTTTTGTTTTTAAGAAAGTCCTCTGCAGATAAAGCAGGTGCGAGACCTTCACTGAAGAACATTGTGAGTCTCTAGTGCTGTGATATCGTGAAACTCAGTAAACTTCAGCTCTGTGATTGGAATTATAATGACTCTGTGTTTCTCTTGCTCTTTTCACTTCACAGCGCTGCGGAGTGGACTTTATTGTTTGGTATCTGTAGCACAGGCCTCGTCACAAAGACGTGAGGGTGAGTAAATGATGACTGAATTATTTTGGGGTGAACTATCCCTTTAAAATGTTACCCTAGTCTCGAAAAAAGTTTTTAAAAATTGCATTTTTAAAGTTTGGACTTTAAAAATATTTAGATAACTGTTGAAATTAACATTAATATTAATAAATGCTTTAGAAGTGTTGTTCTTTGATAGTTCATGTTAACTAATGTAGTCAACTACGGTTAAAAATGAGATCTATTGGAAAATGTTATATTATCACTTAATTTTAATTAATTTATGTTGCAGCATTTATTTCATGTTTTGCATGAACAAATTTTAACAGATACAAGTTTTGACTTTAAAAATGTATTAGTAATAGCTGGAATTAACATAATGAAGATTAATAAATGCTGGATAAGTGTTGTTCATTGTTATTTCATAACTAATGTAGTTTATTACTGTTAACAAACAAAACCGTACTGTAAAGCATTATCAGTATTTCTGACTCAGCATAAAGACAACTTCTTTATGCTGAGTCAGAAATATTGATAATGCTTTACAGTACGGTTTTGTTACAGTACGTTTATTACTTTACTTTGGGTTCCATGTTAATTATATTATATAAATGACATATTTTATGCTGATATTTCACATCTGCCTGCTTCTGATAACCATGTTATATCTGTTATTCAAGTAAAAGCTCAATGTAGTAACACAGAAATCCCTTGCTTTTCTGTATAGTATCATAGTTTCGTTACAAAGCAGAAATGCATTTGTTCGTATCCTGCAAATGCAAGTTGTGTTGAAACGAGCTTAAATCTTAAGCCAGTTTAAAACCAATTGGCATGAGACGTTCAGAGGTGCTTTTCTTCCAAAAACAGATTTCCGAGGGAAAGCACAGTTTATTTCATCAGTGTCAGAAGTCTCTGACAGGTAAAAGGATTTTTCTGCACACTGAGACGTGGGGAAGCCCATGCACGTTTGGATCTCGTCATTCAGAGCGTCTCCTCTCGGGTTTTGAGCCCAGGTGACCGTATCGCTGGCAGAGGGAGAGGAGGAGAGCAGAGTCTTGTTAGACACACTCCTCTCTGACACGGTTGCTCTACCTCCATGGAGACCCGTATCAATCCCATCATGCTGTGTCCCTGCGCTGAGGCGTGACCAGGTGCTGCTGACATTCTGCAGGATGAAGCCTCGCCGCGGAATACTAATCACACACACACACACACACATCTCGTGCCCTTTTGCCATCTTTCTTTCCTTCTTTAAGACATTTAAAGTAAGAAAGTATTTTCCGGTAAAGCAAATGCTATCACAAAAGCACAGGCTTTTTGGTGGTAAATTGTATAAGCTGGGTTGCAGAAGGTCAGAAGGCCGAATAATGTGGATAGAAATTTGTTGCATTGTTGTATTCAAGAAATAACCATGGTTTTCTGTGCAATCTTTGTGCTTTTATTTACAAGATTATTTTTCTTACCCCATTAAGTGAGAAAAAGTCACTTAATTTTGATACTTTTTCAGAAAACAAGACCAGTATCTTGCTATTTTGCTTCTTGCATCTTGATTTAAGAATGCCTAGGTTTTTATTTTTTTATGCCCATTTGTTTACCCCATATCTAAAAAAAGAATAAAAACACACAAAAAGTTTACTTTAGTAAAAATCTGTTAAAAACATCTATTATCTGATTTGATGATGTTCAAAAATGTCAATAAATAATAAAAAAAAAAAATAATAATTCCCATCACATGCAGTTTAAAAAAAAATAAGAATTAAGGTTTTTATAATTATATATGTATCAGGTTTAATGCACTTATGAAAATAACAAATGCAGTCAAATGTCAAAAGATTTAAAAAAAAAAGAAGTGGAAATCAGGATTAGGCGTAAAATAAAGTGCCGTGACACGTCTAATGTGTTCAGAATCATTAATACATGTGAAAATGGGCTGAAAATTGAAGAAATAGTTGTAATTTGTCTCAGATTCAGACAGGAATCATGTGTTTGTGGTGTTTTTCTGCTGATTAAGTTATAATACTATAATATAGACTTAAAATAATTATTAAAAGCAAAAATGTTTTATGTGTGACATGCTCGAGCAAAACAAGCACTGTTTTTGGAATCAGCACCCAAAATTAGTAAGACACGAGTATTGGATTTTATTCAGGATATTTGATGCAGGACAATGTAATACCATGGTATTCTTTGTAAAACTTTGCAGTAAAATTGAAGTACTATATATGGTAATCAAACTGTCTCCTACAACAATGTACTGTGGTGGTACCATTGTATGGTTATGGTTTCATATCATAATAGCATAATACTTTGACATATACAGTACTAAAACATGTTATTTACATGACACTTCCAAGAAAACCACGTTATTACCATATTAATACCTAAAACAACCTAATAGTACTTTTTTGCTACAAGTGCCCCAATAACAGGGAGTTCTAACATTCTTAGAATGTTCCGGCAAGGTTCTCTCAACGTTATGAACAAATAGAACAGTATTTTAAATGTTCAAAGTTATCTGGGCTTTAATACTGTTTTCAAAGAGTTATTAATATCATTCATGGAACTTTTCTCTGTAACTTTTAGTTAAACATTTTTGAAGTGTTGCTGCATGTTTCAGAACGTTCAGAGAACATTCAAAAATAATGTTTTCAAAATGATTCAAATGGAATGTTCCCTTAATGTTTGCATTAAGAAGAAAATTAAAGACATATAAAACATGTATCTGTTTAGAGAATATTTAGAAATAACATTTCATAACTTAATGGAAATGTTATCAAAATATATTTTTGTTAGCTGGATGTTGCCAAGTACTGTAGATTATCATCTGATTGATAACCACCACAATGCTTCTTTCTTTCTGCACACTGTGCTTTTGTCATTTCATCTGTTCTTTCTCTTCTTGGCAGATACTGTCTAACCAGAATGTCTTATAAGAGCGTTCACAGACCATGACAATGATAGTTACCAGAGTGTGGAGCTCAAGTCAGTGTAGCACTGTGTGTCAAGAACACTAGAGGAAAATATAATGCTGTACAAATCATGAAGTGCTGCACAGACTGTTTCACATACTGGGATGCATTGAGCCAATTTGAAACTAACTTGTGATATTAATGAACATGATATTAGTCAATCTGCAGATGAAGTGTTCACTGAACACCACATGTATATTGAAGACAAAAGTGATGCTTAAAGGCCTTGAAGAAGCATCAGAAAAGATTACAAGATTTGATTGCAGCACTTGGTAGTAAATTAATCTGTATTAGTCCTTTGACCATTTTTGGCCATGTAGTAATTATGTCTGGTTTACCACTACACAAATATCTGCCAGTGGGGTCAAAAAAATAAACTTAATTAAAAGACAAAACAAGATTATTTTTCTGACCTCACTGGCAGATATTTCTTTCCCATTTTAAGCAAAAATTCACTTAGTTTTCAGAAAAAAAGACTTCATGTCTTATATCATTTTGCTTCTTAAAGGGATAGTTCAGCCAAAAATGCAAATTCTGTCATCATTTACTCACCGTCAAGTTGTTCCAAACCTGTAGGAGTTTTTTTCTTCTGCTGAACACAAAAGAAGATATTTTGAAGAATGTTGGTAACCAAACAGTTGACGGTACCCATCGACTTGAGTCAATACTATAGAAAGTCAGTGGCTACAACAACAAGTTGAACAAATGGAGGGTGAGTAAATGATAGACGTTCAATTTTTTAGGTGAACCATCCCTTTATGAAAATACAGTATATATTGATTAATGAATGTTTAGAAAATTGCACTGAAAAAGAAGACAAAAATACGAAGTAGGAAACCCATTTTTTTGCAGTGTAGATCTATATGGATTCATGTTTATGCTGCTTGCAGAAAGATGTGTTTGTTTTTTGTCTGAATAAATGTGAACTGTCTGTTCTGAGAGTTTGTTAGACCTTTGCTAAGATGGAGAAAGTTCTAGTCTTGGATGAGGCGAGAAACCCATCTTGTGAAGAGAGACACAGACGAGATGAGCTGAAGGAGCCGGACTGGAGGCTGGAGGTTTGATTATTGTTGAGTGATGGTGGAATTACACTGAACATCAAGTTTAGATGAAGATAAGAGAGCACGGCACGGTGCCAATAACAGGTGAGATGAACTATTTTCTTTTTCATTCCTTCTTCTCTGATGTGTCCTTGCTTTAAAGGAGTGGTTCAGCCAAAAAAGAAAACGTGCTCACCCTCAGGCCATCCAAGATTATGGATGAGGATGAATTTGTTTCTTCATCAGGTTTGGAGAAATGCATTGCATCACTTGCTCACCAATGGATCCTCTGCAGTGAATGGGTGCCGTCAGAATCAGAGTTAAGCAGGATCTAATCCAAGATTTGTTATCTAGGTTTTTCATTGAGTTTCAGTGCTGTTGCATCATTTTATTTAAAACATGTCTTAATAAATCAGTGATTAAACCTCTTATCTGAGATTAATTCTGATGGTTCCATGGCTTCAGTGTCGTTAAACAGCAGTGATGTTTCTGTTTCTCTTCCACTTTGAGTGAGAAACAGAAAAAGCCTTTCTCATAAGTAGCTTGTGAAGGAAATTGAGTTTAATTTAATATTGTACTCTTATTATTAACTCTTGCCTTTTACATGCCTCACTGAGTGTGTCTGTGCTCAACCAATATAATATACACTAACGTTCAAAAGACTATTTTAAAGTCCTTTATACTCACCAAGCTGCATTTATTTGACCATAAATATAGTAAAAATTTGAAATATTATTACAATTTCTAATAAGTGTTTTCTATGTGAATATATGTTAAAATGTCATTTATTTCTGTGATCAAAGCTGTATTTTCAGCATCATTACTCCAGTCTTCAGTGTCACATGATCTTCAGAAATCATAATAATATGCTGATTTACTGCTCAAGAAACATTTTTGATTATTATCACTGCTGAAAACAGTTGTGCTAAAGGATATTTTTATGGAAACTTTTCAGCATTCTTTTACAAATATTAAGTTCAAATGAACAGCATTTATTTGAAATATAAATTTTTGGAACCTTATAAATGTGTTTATTGTCACTTTTGATCAAATTAATGCATCCTTGCTGAATAAAAGTGTTTAATTGCATTAAACTCAAAAGGGGGCATTTTACATTATTCTGACAACTTTTACTGTCTCCAATCCATCAAATAAGTGCTGCACTTTTAGAAAATGAAACCTGCGAGTTTCAAATCGATCACTAACTGAGATTTACATCCGAGTTTAAAGTAATGGAGCAACATGAATAAAGGCTTACCGAAATTAAAACTAAAATGATGGTTTAAATGTAACCTGATAATGTTTTAAACAAGTTTTGAAATGTGAATGAACTGGATTGAACTAATGGATAAACATTGATTTAATGTAAGTTTACTGGTGCAAACAGCTCTCTAATTTAAAGTTTAGTTCAAGTAGGGATTGTGTGACATGGTCATTTAATTAATCTAATTTGTTTCTGCCTCGGATCTAAAGATTGTAATTATTCTCTTTGCATCTCAATGAGATCTGTGTCATTCGCTTTAGTGCTTTTCATTTCAATGCCTTTATATCTGTTTCTTTTATCTTACTGATACTCACAGTCTCTCCTCTAGTGAGCTTCATCTCTGAATATGCAGCTGTACTCAAACCCTTCTGACAGATTTCTCTTGATGACTGGGAGAATCTTCGTGTCTTTCCAGCACTGATCCCTCCTGTCAGCTCTGCACTTATTTCAGTTTTCCTCTTCCTCTCTTTGTGCTTTTTTATCTTATCTGCTCGGATTCCCGGGATAAACGTGTGAAGCTCTCAGGTGTCTCACATTTATCTCTCAAACACATGGGAATGTGTCTGTTTCTGTTTTGCTGTATTCAAACAGCTTCATTGACCTGATAAATAAACCGTTACACTGGAAAGCATTAGTTTGCACATGTTAGAATAATAATAGAGTGATGCAAAGTCTGAAAGAACACAAATGGAAGCATATGAAATCACTCTCATATCTGGGATTTTGTCTATACTTCTATCCTGATGCTTTTGAACATTATTGGAAGAGAAACATGTGTTTTCCCTTCAGTATCTGGTATAGGACTCATTTATTGAAAAACTTCCTCTTGCTGTCTCAGCTCAGAGAGTTTTCCTTTAGTGTGATTGATAGCGAGATGAACACACTCCTCTACAGTCACTGACCTCTACAGGACAAATCCCTAGAGGCGGCCTGGACCGAGGAAGGACACACACACTCATTTATTTACACGCAAACACTGTTACACACATACTTTCCAGAAAGCACTTGCTAGAGGCGGTAAATTAATTTTGGATACTTGTGTTGGTCTTTTTTCACCAACCCCGGCTCATTGGAAATACGTGCCTCTACATACATTTCTGCAACACCGTAATTATGTACCTTACTGCACGTTTCGCGGCAGTTTCAAAGTGAAATGTCCAGAGAGTGGCGCTAAAACACACGTTTAATATGTGACCATGGCATGTTTTTATTGTTGGTACAGGCACGTATTGCAGTGTTTTCATTATGCTGCTTGAGGTAGGCCTACGTTTTGTGGCCATTCAGAATTCAAATATCCAGTGAGTGTCGCTAAAGATTAATTCTCTATCATGTGGGAAATATCCCCTACACCAAACCCAAACCTAAACCTACCCGATAGTGTTAACAAATGCAAAAGTAATATAAAAACGTATTCGTGTTTTGTTGCACCATAGTTTCACGGGATTCGTACTGGAGCTCTTCATCGCCCAAGTGCAATGCCATATCGGGTGAGCTACCGAGTAAACTTACTGAATGAGAAAACTCATAAATATGAAGCTGCATATGTGACGACAATGTTCAAAAGTATCAGTTTTCAAATCGTGCAGGATGTTAAAATTGTTTTGAAGTCATAACATAACATTCTGCTTTTAACAGCCTTTATTAATCAAAACTGTACCTGTAAATCATACTTCGTGTGAAAAGGAATAAAAGTTGTGGGAGTTTTACTGCCTCTAGTGTTCATTTCAACTGGAAACTGCAGTGAATCGTACATATTATACAGTGCTGCTCACTAATATTGGCACCCTTGGTAAATATGAGCAAAGGCGGCTGTGAAAATAAATCTGCATTGTTTATCCTTTTGATCTTTCATTCAAAAAAATTACTAAATTCTCATTTGAATGAAAGATCAAAAAAATAAATGATGCAGATTTATTTTCACAGCCGCCTTTGCTCATATTTACCAAGGGTGACAATATTAGTGAGCAGCACTGTAGGTATGTTTTTTCAGTTTTGCAGAAATGTATGTAGAGGCACGTATTTCCAATATTTTTCACACAATGTCGCTGCAGGCCTGCTGTATAATACATATGTTAGCAGTATGTATGCATTTTAGCTCTCATATTGACACAATACTGTTGCAGTATTCACACCCAAATGTACTGTAGCAATGCTGCACACCTGAAGTGAAAAACATTGAAAATAAGCATTTCATTGGCTTTTATGACGCAACATAAAATAATAACAGTGTGAACGACTCACATTGTTTGCTGGAGTTTGTAATGACTTCATGCTAGTTAATACAGAGCAAGAACACTTGGTTCATCACTTGGTGTTTTCCATCATTTAGAGCCTGTCATTTAAATTTGATTTCAAGACAATCAAGTTTAGTTAATGTAGAAAATGATATGATCAGTACATTACTTTAATACAAGTTAAGCAATTTCAACTTTTTATGTAACTTGAAATTCAACTTGATTTTTAAAGTTGGTTTAATGTAGCCTAATTAAACTTGGAATGACTTGTACAACCAAGCTGATTATACTTAATATTTTACGACTTAATTTTTCAAGTTGAAATTGGTGTTTTTAAGTTTTTAACAGTGTAGTTTTTAACCCGCAAGATCTGTTAAGATTGATTTAATTTTGGGGTCAGAGACCCAATGTGTAAAAGTAACCATTATAAATAAATTATATAATTATAAAATATTGATTATACAATTCTTTTATGGTTTTTAAATTATAAAACAATTATATATAGATTTATTATAAAAATAAAAATGTGATTATTATATTTTGAAATTAATCTCTATTTATTTTTCCTTGTAATCATGTTAATAATTTCATCTGACATAGTCAAATTCTGAAATGTATTTATTTATTTATTATTTATTTATTTTAATGTATCTGAATGATTTATTTTCTGTTTATTTATATATTTTATTTACAGCAAATTAGGTCATGAAGTCAATGTTTTTTTCATTCTATTAATATTTCCTGCAGCCTCAGATTAATAACCCACACCTGATATAATATATGGCCATTATTGAAGGAACTATTCAATGAAGTAACTCGATCTTATTTTTTTCCCCTACTGTTTTTTTTCTAACCCTGCTGTTGTAGTTAGGCTGTTGCATCTCTCCTGCATTGCTTCTATGAGCGATGTGAAACAGGCTCTAAATTGTGTAATCTTTTCCATGTTGCTTCTTTTCCTGAAGACATGCATGGTTATATATTTTCTACAGTGAGTCCCGTAGGACCAGATGCACAATCCCACCCATTCACAGGCTAAAATTACTGCATGAATTACATCCTAATTCAGTCTATCACAGTCATTTATGTCCTGTTCTCATTCCCCGTGCATTGATTTGCTGCCAAAATGGGCCGTTGTAATATTCGGTGGGGAATTGTGAACGTCAGACTCAGTTGTTTAGTCTCTCACCCCTCGTCCATCCTTAATCTGTCGGTGTGTCAGACCCCCGACAGAAGAGATTGCAGTCT
Source organism: Schizothorax lantsangensis (assembly GCA_027422415.1). Classification (NCBI taxonomy): domain Eukaryota; kingdom Metazoa; phylum Chordata; class Actinopteri; order Cypriniformes; family Cyprinidae; genus Schizothorax; species Schizothorax lantsangensis. The sequence continues at coordinate 1,911,673 of CM049846.1, forward strand.
ACCGAAATTAAATTGATCACTTTATAAAGTACCAGCACACCTGTTCTCAACAAGACACATGATTGAGGAATCATTATGCCTGGAGCAGTTTATATACTGTATATATAGCTGTCTGGTCATATTTAACATCAGATGCTACATACATCAGCTTTAAGGCTTGCTTTTATCCCAGTACATGTCTTTTAAACTGCTGGATTATGTAGTCATGCTCAAACGTGTGGCTTGGACGTGCATTAACCTCTTCTGTCCCGGAGGGGAGCAGATTAACGTTATCATCCATCGGGCAGCTGCGCTCCTCGCTTGCACAGACCTCACAGGCTGCATTATACACTATATTCTGAAGCTGACTGCAGAAATACTGTGCATTTCCCTTCATTTAGTAAAATGGGTGCGGTCTCAGCTCTGGCAGGTGAACGGGTCCTGCACGTGATAAAGATGAAGTTTATGAATGCTGTCAAGTGTGTGTGTGTGTGTGTGTGTGTGTATGACAGCAATCGAGCATATGCATGAATGGCTTTGCATGTATTTTCATGCCTCTATGTGATACTGTGTGTGTGTGTGTGTGTGTAAGCAGCTCCATCTGCTCTCGGCTTGCCTTGGCTGTTTTGGTTTCCTGTTTTTGTATTCTCTCTCTCTCTCTCTCTCTCTCTCTCTCTCTCTCTCTCTCTGTGAGATTCCCATCAAGCAGAGGTACTTTCAAACTGCAGCTTCCCTATGGACAAACTACTAATAGCTTTAAATAGTTAAAGTAGTTCAGTTACTGGACAAAAAGTACTTCAGTTACTGGAGTGGTCAGTTAATGGACATTGTTAGCCGATTAAAAAAAAATATATATATATATGCTTCATATTGTTAACAATTCTGAGCAGCATTTATACTACACAATACTAAAGTATATATATTAAGAAGATAGATTTTTTTTAAAGAAATTAATACTTTTATTAAGCAAGGATGCATTAAATTGATCAGAAGTGACAATAAAACATTTATAATGTTACAAAATAAATGCTGTTCTGTTCAAACTTCTATTCATCTGTGAATCCTGAAAAATAAAATGTATCACCGTTTCCACAAAAATATTGTGCAGCACAACTGTTTTCATCATTGATGATATTCAGAAATGTTTCTTGAGCAGCAAATCAGCATATTAGAATGATTTCTGAAGAATCATGTGACACTGAAGACTGGAGTAATGATGCTGAAAATACAGCTTTGATCACAGAAATAAATTACATTTTACAATATATTCGCATACAAAACAATAATTTTAAATTGTAATACTATTTCACTATTTTTCTGTATTTTTGATTAAATAAATGCAGCCTTGGTGAGCAGAAGTGACTAAAAAAATCTTATCAAACGCAAACATTTCAAAGGGAGAGTATATGGAAATACTACATGCAAATATTTCCAATGCCCATTATTGAATGAAGTCATTTATTTTACTATAAAATGGTGTTCAGGGAAGGACTGACTCACTAAATGAATCAGATTTTCAATGAAGGACCGTTATGAAAGTGTGTTCACCTTGTTTGCTCACCTGCGATTGCAATACAGAATGACAGGACATTTACATTTACATTTAATCATTTAGCAGACGCTTTTATCCAAAGCGACGTACAAATGAGGAGAACAATAGAAGCAATCAGACCATCGAGAGAGCAACAGTATACAAGTGCCATGACAAGTCTCAGTTAGTCTAGCACAGTACACGTAGCTAGGATTTTTTTTTTTTTTTTTTTAAATAGAATAGGTAAGTGTTAGTATTAGTTAGTCAGGTGCTGGCGAAAAAGATGTGTCTTTAGATGTTTTTTGAAAATGGCTAAAGACTCAGCTGTTCGAATTGAGATCGGGAGGTCATTCCACCAGCTGGGCACAGTCCAGGAAAAGGTCCGTGAGAGTGATTTGGTACCTCTTTGGGATGGCACCACAAGACGTCGTTCACTTGCAGAACGCAAGCTTCTGGAGGGCGCATAAGTTTGAACTAGCAAGTTTAGGTATATTGGTGCAGTGCCAGTTGTGGTCTTGTAGGCAAACATCAGTACCTTGAATTTGATGCGAGCGGCTATTGGTAGCCAGTGTAACCTGATGAAGAGAGGGGTAACGTGAGCTTTTTTCGGCTCATTAAAGACCACTCTGGCTGCTGCATTCTGGATCAGTTGCAAAGGCTTGATAGTACATGCGGGAAGGCCTGCCAAGAGAGCATTACAATAGTCCAGTCTGGAGAGAACAAGAGCTTGGACAAGGAGTTGTGCGGCTTGCTCTGACAGGAAGGGCCTAATCTTCCTAATGTTGTATAAGGCAAATCTGCAGGACCGGGCCGTTGTAGCAATATGGTCTGTGAAGCTTAACTGGTCATCGATCACAACTCCAAGGTTCCTGGCTGTCCTGGAAGGAGTTATGGTTGACGAACCCAGCTGTATAGAGAAGTTGTGGTGAAGTGATGGGTTGGCGGAGAACACGAACAGTTCTGTCTTAGCAAGATTGAGCTGAAGGTGATGGTCCATCATCCAGCTAGAAATGTCACTCAGACAGGCTGCAATGTGAGCAGTTACCGTCGGATCATCTGGTTGGAATGAGAAGTAGAGTTGAGTGTCATCAGCATAGCAGTGGTAGGAAAAGCCATGCTTCTGAATAACCGATCCTAATGACGACATGTAGATGGAGAAGAGAAGTGGTCCAAGCACTGAGCCTTGAGGAACTCCAGTAGCAAGAAGTTGTGACTTTGAAACCTCACCCCTCCAAGACACCCTGAAGGACCTATCTGAGAGGTAAGACTCGAACCACAGGAGGGCGGTTCCTGAGATGCCCATCTTTCTGAGGATGGACATGAGGATCTGGTGGTTAACTGTGTCAAAGGCAGCAGACAGATCCAGCAAGATGAGTACAGAGGATTTGGAAGCTGCTCTTGCCAGTCTTAGGGCCTCTGTAACCGAGAGTAGGGCAGTCTCAGTTGAGTGGCCACTTCTGAAGCCAGATTGGTTGTTGTCCAGAATGTTGTTCTGTGCAAGAAACAGAGAGAGTTGATTGAACACAACTCACTCAAGTGACTTTGCAATGAATGGAAGAAGGGATACCGGTCTGTAGTTTTCTAAAAGTGCTGGATTTAGAGCAGGTTTTTTAAGCAGTGGGCTTACCCGAGCCTGCTTAAATGCTGTGGGGAATGTACCAGTGTGAAGCGAGGTGTTGATAATGTGAGTAAGCGCAGGTATGACCGAGGAAGAAATGGCTTGAAGGAGGTGAGTGGGGATAGGATCTAGCGGACAAGTAGTGGGATGATTGGAAAGGATGAGTTTGGAAACCTCTGTCTCCGAGAGAGGAGAAAAGGAGGTGAGAGATTGTGTATTTGTCGTTATGAAGTTATTATTAGTTTGTGGTGTGAGGAATTGGTCACTGATGGTTTTTGTTTTATTTGTGAAGAAAGTTGCAAAGTCATCAGCTGTAAGAGTTGATGAAGGAGGAGGGGGAGGAGGACAGAGAAGAGAAGAGAACGTTTTGAAGAGTGCGCGAGAGTCGGAACAGTTGTTAATTTTGTTGTGGTAGTATGTCATTTTAGCAGTGGAGACATTTGCAGAGAAGGAAGAGAGATGTGACTGATACACACTAAGGTCGGTAGAGTTTTTGGATTTGTGCCATTTCCTCTCTGCAGCCCTTAGTTTAGCACGATGTTCACGGAGAACATCGGACAACCAGGGGGCAGAGGGGGTAGCGCGTGCTGGTCTGGATGAAAGGGGGCAAACGTTGTCTAAGCAAGATGTTAGAGTGAAGCAAAGAGTGTCAGTAGCACTGTTTGTGTCGAGTGCTGAAAACTGAGAGGGTGAAGGTAGTGCGGATGAAACCATTGAGGATAGGTGAGAGGGAGAGAGCGAGCGTAGGTTACGTCGAAAGGTGACCTGCGAAGGAGCGTGTGCTATGTCAGGAGTTAGTAATGTAGTATATTGTCACGCTACACTGCTAGTGATTGGAAAATAGCGTGTTATATAGCTGTTTTGAAAACAGCTGCGCTTCTATCACGCTACTGAAAAATGCTGCATCTTTTAGTTTAGTTCAGTCTCCCCTCAGCATTGCCATAAAAAGATTTTTATAGAAGTAAAGGTGTTGCATTTTACTGACGTTACTCATATGTGACTTTTTCTCATTTGTGCATCCTTCAGCCCCGTGGATCAGGAACCTGTAGATGATCATGTGAAGCACCGTGAGCCTCCTGCTCATTCCAGCACTTCATGCATCCACTTCTCCAAAGACACAGTGGGAGTTTTCATGCGTTGTTTACTGCCAGAGCCCTGCGGCACCAGAGACGATATTGTTTCCTGGCACTTTCATATGTTCAGATAAAAGTCAACACACCAGTTATTCCCTCATCCATGAAACCGAATTTATATGTCAGCATCTCTGCTCAAGGTCAGTAGTGTGGGTTTCATCTTCATATGCAAACGCTCATACCTGTGCATCTCTCAGCTTTAGCTGTCTAGAGATCCGGGAATGATGTTTGCATTGTAAATCTATCTAAACACCATCAGGAGTTCTCAAATGAGTCCTGGTAGGGTGTGTGTGTGTTTGCATATATGTGATGTGTTATACAGTATATGTGTGTGTGTCTGCATATGTGTGATGTGTTATACAGTATATGTGTGTGTGTGTGTGTGTGTGTGTGTGTGTGTGTGTGTCTGCATATGTGTGATGTGTTATACTGTATATGTGTGTGTGTGTGTGTGTGTGCGTGTGCATGTGTGTGTGTGTGTGTAGATCTGATATGTGAAGCCTCAGGCAGTGTCTTGCATGTCCTTGTTTTAATAAGTCTCGGGTTATTAAGTATAGTATTTTGCATATCATTAAACACCAAGGCCTGAACACTTGCTCAGTTTTCACTGATTTCAGTAGCAAAGACACCGCAAGCAAAGAAAGAATAAAATTAACAGCGTTTCTATTTCTTAATCAGTGTTTTTGTCTTGTTTTCCAGTGAAACAGGATATTCAATGAGAAATGATGTTGAGATTTGGATGGAGAAAAGTTTTATACAGACAACTGGAGGTGGAACAAATGATTGCATATTGATGAAGATTTTTTTTTACCGGAGATAAATTTTATCAGAGAAACTGTAAAAGAGAAACTCAGTAAAAGGTATATTCTTTTTTTTTTAAATATTTCAAATTAATATTTCTATTCAGCAAGATTTTGCATACAAAATATTTTTATTAATGCTGTTTTTTAAAACTTTTTATTAATCATAGAATCCTGAAAAATAAAATGTATCATGGTTTCCATAAAAACATTGGGCAGCACAACTGTTTTAAACATTGATAATCAGAAATATTTCTTGAGCAGCAAATCAGCATATTAGAATGATTTCTGAAGATCATGTGACACTGAAGACTGGAGTAATGATGCTGAAAATTCAGATTTAATCACAGTAATAAATTACAATTTAACACATATTCACAAAGAGAATAGCTATTTTAAATTGTAATAATATTTCAAATTTTTACTGTATTTTTGATTAAATAAATGCAGCCTTGGTGAGCAGAAGAGACTTCTTACAAAAACATTAAAAAAAAGGCAGTGAAAGGCAGTGTATTTCTTGTATTTCTTCAAGTTGTGCTGATAATAATAAATGCATAGTTTGTGTTCACAATAAGACCAGTAATATGCATTATGAAAAATAAATTTTGCTTTCATGCCTACTTTAAATCATTGTAACTAATTGTCAGAGAATAAGCACAAACAATTTCTTTACTTGATTTAAGTATAAAGCTCTTTTTATTCCTCATTTTCTTCACGATAGACGTATAACATCTGTTGTTACCGGAGAGAATTAAGACACTGTAATGAATTAGCTTCATTGTGTTTGGAGCATTATTTGAGGATTGTCTGTTGAGCAATGCTCTCATCAGAAACTTTGATTCAGCGGCTCGTGCCCAGAACGCTCAGCTGCGGTAAAGACCATCATTAATCAGCGTAAAGGCTTTAATCAACATCAATACATCGACCAGTCGTGCAGAATTCAATTAGAAAAGAGCTTTTTATTTATTAGACGCTCATCTGTGCTGCTCCACTGTTAATCCTGAGACCCTGCCGAGTGTTGCCACAAATCCCATTATTATTCTTATTTTATGAATAAAAACATTTGATTTGTTCTGTAAGGAGGGTGTTTATAAGAACGACACAATGCATTAGATTAGGAGGCAGCGATGCCAGCTTTCTACAACCTCAATATGAGAAATAATGCATATTTTACACAAGCTGGATGTGCTGTTTCTATTCTATACCTTTAATTTGCATTTTTATGACAGTCTCAAGAAGGAAAAGTCGCTTTTTATGTAGCACACTTTTATCCCGCACAAGCAAAACTTTGACATTCTCCCTTCATTTTGCAGGAGAGGAGAGAAAAATAATATGAAAGCAAACTAAAGGGATGAAGAAAATGATGGATGATGGAAAGCCACACATCTCAGGTGAAGATCTTCAAACATGCTGACACAAAGTTCACCGCTGCAAACAAATACAGACACGCTCAAACAAAAAACCAGACCAATTCCTTCCATCAGCATTTGTGTTGTGTCTGTTTCCATCAATGAATCAGTCTGAGAGCGATCAATGAGTCCGGCTGATGGATATGTTTGCCTATACTGCAATCATCCGGCTCATGACATGACAACAGTTTTTACTGCAGTCGAGACCAGAAGTGTGAAAACTTCCTGACAAACACACCCAGAACCAGATCAAGAGCACGACCACCAGATCGAGTAGTTTTTGACATGTACTATATCTTGACGGAGACAGATTTAACACTCTTACATGCAACCTGATCATATACAGGTATATGTTGAATGAAATCAAGACTTATTTTTTTTTACTAATTATGGGTGCTGATTTAAAAAACAGTGCTTGTTTTACTCGAGAATGTCACACTTTCTCACAAAATATGTGCATTTTGTAGCATTTTTAAGATGAAGTATTTTCATATTCTCCCTTAATCTGCAGAAAAAACACCACAAACACATGATTCCTGTCTGAATCTGAGCCAGAGTACAGCTTTTTGATAAGTTCTTAGCTCATTTTTACATGCATGAATGAATCTGAACACATTATTTTATGCCTAATTGTCTGATTTCAAGGTCAGAATTATGACATAAGAAAATGCAAACACGAGACAGATGTTTTCTGCTACATATAAGCTCTTTGATATTAAATGGAGTATTTGAAGATATTTTATCACTCCTTGGCAGATTGTAAGTTAAAATATGCATTTTGTTTATATATATTTATAATGTATTTATTAAGTTCTTTGGTGTTAAATGTAATATTTCTTTAACATAATTTTCAATTCCTTTGCAGATTGTAAGTTATTTTATACATTTTTAATACTTCTTTGCATCATTAAATCCATATTTATTTAGTTCTTTGACGTTAAATGGAATATTTTTCTTTTATATAATTTTCAACTCCTTTGCAGATTGTGAGTTACTTCTTTTTGTCATTAAAGCCTAATATAAAGTTCTATTATTTTATTATAGTTAGTAAGTTATAGTATATTTTTTTGGAATACTTCTTTTTGACATTAAAACCAAAACTTTTGACATTTTACTGATTTTGTTATAAGTGCATTACATCTGATACATACAGTATAGAATTTGAAAAAAAAAAACAATTTTGTGGAAAACTGTATTTAATGGAAAGCTTTTATTGACATTTTTGAACCCAGCATCATCAAATGAGCTAATATTAGGCATTTTATTGCACATTTTTGCTCAAGATACAGTGTTATTAGACAGAATCAGTGATGAAAGCTCTTGAGACGGATGCTGAGTGTCTCCAGAAGAGTGTTTGTGCCTGATGTCAGGCCGCAGGAAAACAACAGAGACGAGGTGAAAGTGTGTAATGTAAATGTAGTGATTGTGTTTGTGTGTACAGAGATGAGCAGATCCTGATCTCTATGATGGAAGGGGGTTTTCAGTCAAATGTGAGAATGTCTTTCTCACTCTGGAAGAGATACGGCTCAGAATATGGTACATTTTGTGGCATGAGGTCACGAGTCTGATTATAAAAGCTTTTAAAGGGATTTGTGGTCATCTGGAGGTTTTTCTTCAGAGTGCTGGACTTCAGAAAGAGGATTTTGTTACTGCATACAGCAAAAAATGTCTTTCTTACTTCGTATTTCAGTCTTGTTTTCCAGTACAAATATCTAAACATTCATAAATCAAGATACTTAATGACATAAAATATAGTTTTCTGAAAAATTTATATTTTTTTCTTCAATCCTGGGTCAGAAAAATAATCTTTCTTTCCCTTTGAGTTAATTTTATTTTTCTGACCCCATTGATAGATATCTTTAAGCTTAAATGTTTTAGAAAAACATTTCAGGAAAACACTTTTGAATTGATTTAAAAAATGTATTCTTTCTTTTTTTTTATAAACTGTAGTTATACAAATGATAATACTGGCTGACATATGAGATAATGTGGTAATCACAATGATAATGGACAGTAATATTTTCATTATTAGTGGGTGCTGAAAGGAGTCAAAGCCTCTGAACTCATGATTCACTCTCTCATCATCATCATCATCAGACAGCTCTGATGCACTGAAATTCATCCCGCACATCTGCCCTGGGGTCACAGAGTGAAAAAGAATTGATTTGTTTGATTCTGAAAGCCATTATTTAACATTGAACACGAGGCTCATTTCCGTCCTGTAACCCTAGACGCCCGTCTGAGGGAGATGAGAGAGAGAGAGAGACAGGACATGTGAGCCGTCTTCCTCTTCCTCCTCCAGAACACTTGAAATGCTCATCTGTCATTCCTCATTGGTAAGCAGCTCTTAATTGTTTAATTGATTTAACAGTGATTGAATTATTACATTTTTTGGTCTATTTTAAATAAATTAACAAATATCAATTTTAATCAATTTATGTTTATTTTTTACAACAGCTAGTTATTTAGACGGCAAATTATGATTTGGTGAACTTTTTTTAAAAGAATGCTCTAAAATGTTCCTCCGTTAAGTTCAGTAATAAAAAGCCTACAGTTAGACTAAAGGGCTATATTACTCGGCAAAATATTTTTATTATACTACAGTACCATCTAAAATTTGGTGTAATTTTTATGTTTTTGAAAGAAGCTTTTTATGCTCATCAAGGCTATATTTATTTGATCAAAAATACAGTAAAAACTATGAAATATTATTACCATTTAAAATAACTGCTTTCTATTTGAATATATTGTAAATTATAATTTATTTCTGTGATCAAAGCTGTATTTTCAGCATCATTACTCCAGTCTTCAGTGTCACATGATCTTCAGAAATCATTCTAATATACTGATTTGCTGCTCAACAAACATTTCTGATTATTATTAATATTGAAAACAGTTGAGTTGCCGAATATTTGTGTGGAAACTGTGATACATTTTATTTTTCAGGATTCATAGATGAACAGAAAGTTACTGAAAGAAAAATAAATGCTCTTTGTTCTTTAATACAGAAATTGGTTTCACAAACTGACTAAAAATGAATTAAAATATGGCTAATATTAGTAGTATTTTAATATAGTTATTTTCTGAAATGAAATATGAATGCTGTCTGAGGTCTGATGAATGTGTTTCAGAGTCCTCTTCAGTGCATCTGAGACAGTGTGGGGGTGTGTTTATGTGACTGTAATGTAAACATGACATGGTCATTTATGTCATGTGTGTTTATGTAACTGTCCCGTGGCTCTGTGGGGGTGCAGGGCACAAAACATCTCAGCACACATTACATAAATACAGTTTCTCAAATGCTTTCTAATATTACCCTTTAAGCCTTTATATAATGAATGAAGTATTTTAAAGCATTAATTATGCCTTGTAATGGATTGTCTGATCTCATGAATAATTGCTCCAAAGTTATACTAATCTATACATTATGACACCTTTAGCAAGTATAATGCATTAAACACATGACAAACAACCAATTACAGATGTAACAAGGAATCTGCAAACGTTATATGCATTTAACTTTGGTTTCAATTGCAATTTATGAAACAATATAATGCATTACAAAATTCATTATGAATACCTTTAAAATGCATTATACATAAAGGCTTCAAATAATTTCAATTAATCACTGATTCTTTATGAAAGCATTTGAGATGAAATACATCATGCTTATGTCACATGATGTATGTGTGTGTGTGTGTGTGTGTGTGTGTCGTGTTATGTGTGCAGTAATGCATAAGCAGCGTTCCTGATGTCATCCGGTGTCAGAGAGGGTTTGAACCGCAGGCGTCTCTCTCGTCTCTCTAATGAAGATTCAGTGGGATGTTCTTCCCCTCCGAGACAGTCAGATCCTCCTCGGGCTTCGTTTGGGAATCTCTGAAGGTGCGTTCAGCTGGAAATGTGTAGAAACACACTCAACTGGCTTTGAACGCAGGCTTGAAGGGTTTTCATTCACTGACGTATTTCCTTCTGAATCATTTGACCTGTCTGATTCAGCAGCACTTTGACACTCCATATATATATATATGCAACACTGTCATGTTGACATCTGCATTGTAAATGCGAGCCTCAAGCAGAAGTGTGTTTGCATGCTTTTTTTTGTTTAATCTGCAGAGACAACTACATACCGTAGAAGTAAACCATTTGTAGGCAGATTTCCCGAACATTGTAAGGACACAAGCATGCTCTAAGCTAGTATGCAAATGCATGAACGCTTGGCTAACACAAGGTCCTGTTGTACTTAATGTGCATTCTTGTGTTACAGTGACGGATGAGATGACATTAACATGATATATACTGTACATATATATGTTTTTGCAATAACAAGATAATGTGTCATTCAAATAATATATTTTCTCATAATAATGGCATATTATGTCAAAAAGCAATATGTTTTCCCTGTTATAATAAGATAATATATCATTAAAACGACATATTTTGTATGTATCATTGTCATTGGATGGTTGTAATTTTGATTAGAAAATTAAAGTAACTTGAACTTGACAAAAAGCATCAGTATTTCAAATGGTTTCTTTAGTCTTCTTACAAGAAAATATATCATTTAAATGACATACTGTAACATCTCGTTATTACGACATAATTGATTGGTAAAAATAATATTTATGTGGCAGCAATGCGCCACCTTGAAAGCCTCTCTGCAACAGTAATGTGATACAGAAGTGAAGATTCCTCAAGTCCTCTGAGACAATCCTTCATCCTCTGCTCATTTGCATTTTAGATATTCTATTATAAGTTCTATTATAATGCTAAACAACCTTGAATCTACAAAAGGATTATTGAGAGGCTCTTTGACTTTCATGATCACCAGAGGATAAACAAACACACTTTTTATTGTGTGTCTTCTGTATTTTTGTAGGTTTAACATATTCCATAGATTCATGATTTCTCAAGCCATGTCTTTGTGAGGAGAGTGTGCTTATATAAGCGATCAGATGCACATTATTCAGTAAAACAGGTGAAATAAGGAGGAAGGAGGGATCTGAGACAGATGTAACTGTTTTTGTGCAGAGGGAAGACGTAATGTGAGGTCAAAGATCACAGGCAGTGACCCCTCTCTGACCTCTATTTCCCCACCAGCTGTGGCCGGTCAGCCGAGGGTGTTTAATATCCACCGGCACAGGAGGCAGAGACACACACGGCCATCAGATGGAAGCTTGATTAAAGCCAGGAGTGTGTGTGTGTCTGTGTGTGTGTGTGTGTGTGTGTTTTATTGCATTGCATGTGTAAAATAACACCAGGCATTGGTTGTCGTGAGTAACTACCACAAACCACTGCTCTCAAACCTCTTTTGTGTGATGCACTGAGTCAAGTTGTTGGTTTACGGCTGAATTGTGTGATTCAGAGGCCTGACATGATAACAGTGTAGATGCTGATTGTCTGTGAGTGTTATAAAGACCTGTATAAAAATATGTTGTTGTTTTTTTTAATCATTCAGTTTGATGCAGATTAATTTGATAATGAATTATTCCGAACCAGTATGATTGATTTATTGAAATGAAACCGATTCAAAGTGATTCGTCTTACAAGCGCATCTTACTTTCTACGAGAGAAACATCTACATTTACATTTATATTTATGCATTTAGCAGACGCTTTTATCCAAAGCGACTTACATTGCATTCAAGTTACAGTTTTACATTTGATCAGCTCTTGCTTTCCCTGGGAATCGAACCCATGATCTTGGCGTTGCTAGCGCCATGCTCTACTATTTGAGCTACAGGAAAGCTGTAGCTCATCTAACCAGTGAAGTATTTTACATCGTTTGTTTGTTTTTTATTTATTCATAAATTTTTAATGAGTAACTTGAGAGACTTTATTTAGACATGCATGACTACAATTTGGAGAAAATAAATGGTTTAATTTTTTCATACTGTGCATTATAATGCTGTGATAATTCACTAGTTTTGGTTTTTATTTATTCAGAAACAAATAGAAAACTTTTTTTTATTATTTATTTTATATGTATAGTTTTTTTGCCATAACATGAAAATAATACTGTTCTTTCATTGTTTTTTTATTATTTATTAACATCACTATAAAAAATGATATAATCAATAACACATGGCAGCTTGTTTTTTTTTTACATTATTTTAACTCATTAAAATAAGTTGAGCTATTTCAGCTTTTTTATAAGTTATATAAAATGAAACTTAAGTCTGTTTAATATAATATAAGTCGATATACATATACAACCAAGTTGATTAAAAAATTTAAGGCAGCAACTGAACATAATTATTTATGTTTTTTATTAATTAATTTATATATTTTTTTATTTTTTAAATAGGTATTTTAAGTGATTTTATAGGTGATTTTATAGTTTTTGTTTAAATATTAATAACATTAAAATCTTTTTATTTTATTAAAAATATTATTGGCCAAAATTTTTATATAGCTTTTATTTAATTAATACAAACTTTTTTATTTTCTCATTATTTGATCTTATTTTATTTTGATGAAGTTGTGGGTTTATGGTTGGATTATGCATTTCTCCAGAGGTCTGGCGTGATAAAAGCGTAGATGCTGCTCATTAGTTTGCTATGGAAATCTCACAGGCCATTCAGGGCTCACGCTCAGATATTATAAGAACATTATAAAGAGCTTGACTGTGGCTACGACACGATCAGCAGATAAAGTACAGGAGTAAATCTGATTTCTGATATTCCCTCCATCTATAGGTCTGTACAGGTCTTCAAAGCCCTCACAGATAAACAGCAGGAGATTAATGTTCCTCCTTCATCATTCGTCCTCTACGTTCACTAGATTTAATGCAGAGTCTTTGTCCATTCTGTAAAGCACATTGTTGTTTTCATTTACAGTATAGATTTAACCTTAAGCAGTACTTGAAAAGGGAAAATCCTCATTATGACAAATGTAAAAAGTAATTCATATTTCTCCAGTTGTTGAGCTTGAAACAGTGGAGACAGTGAATTAGATTTATTGTGTTGGAAGCTTTACTGTCACTATCTGATTGAGGCTTTTCCATTACTTTCCATGAGCGTTTTGGTTGCTTCCAATCTCAGGATAAGGGTTTTTAAATTCATTTTTATGCAGATACATTTTATAATGAATGATTCTGAACCAGTTTGATTTAATAATTGAATGAACTAATTCATAGAATGATTCATTGACAAATCACTGTCTTGCAAGCAAGTTTTCTTCTCCACAAGAGCATCAGAGCATAACTAGACAAATATCTTTTAATTTTGTTATTTTCCATGTTTTTTTGTGTGCATTGTAATGCTATAATTCACCAGTTTTCATTTATTTAGAGAAACAGAAAAAAATTAAAGGAATATTTAGTTTTTTTTATTATTATTTATTTAAAAAAAAAAAAAAAAAAAAAAAAAAAAATATATATATATATATATATATATATATATTATAATAATAATTATCTTCTTGTCATTGGTGGCCAAAATTGTAATACCTTTCTGTTGTATCAAAATAGAATAAAGTCTTTTTATATTTTATTTAATTAGTAGAGAATGAAGAGAAGAGCAGTCAATTTTTATTCATACTGTGCATTATAATGTGATAATTTGTAGATTGTATTTATTTATTCATTTTATTTTATTTATTTAGACAAAATAGGGGGAACATTTTTTATGTATTAACATTTTATTTTTATAGCCATAACATTAAAATAATTCTGTTCTTATCAGTGATGGCCAAAATGTTAATATAGATATTTGTTTAATTTATTGTTTTTGTTTAGTTTATTTAGACTAAGCTTTCAGAAATATCACGGGTAATTAAACACGATCATGCTGTAAGGTTTTTCTGCGTCCTACATAAAGAAATGTGAAGTCCTCGGCCACCTTTTCTGTTTGATTCATCACGAATGCTCCTTCAGGCTCCGTGGAGCAGAAAAGTTCATTTGTCTTGGGCTTGTAATGGCTATGACAGTTAAAAAAAAATAGACTTGGTGCTCGCCCAAGATAAATTTACAGAGAGGTGTTGCCTCCTCCTTAGGTCCTTCCAAAAAAAGCCTTCTCCACGTCTCAAGAGAAAGAAAGACATATAATGGATATGGAAGCAGAGAATGAGAAGAGAGAGAGCATTTGTATTGACCCTGTTTCATGCTTTTGTCTGGCCCCAGACAGCCTGATCTATCTTATGGACCTGTTCCCCAGCGGGCCCCTGGCACCCGACCTGATACCTGGACCATCTGTGTGCCATCGTCCGCCAGTGATACCATCTGCCACTGATAAACCCACATACACAGCTCTCCTCGCCGCCCGCGTGCCACTGTCGTCCGGTTCACATTCGTCTCCTTCAGAACTGTCATCAATATAGAGGCTTTTACACTTGAAATAGCTTATCTAGGGTCATTTAAAGTCTGGATTCATTATATTGTCCTGTTTCACACGGTTCCTGGGTCAGGTTTAAAGATTTAACTATCTATACTTTACTAAAACTAGAACCATAAAAATCCCATTTGTTACTTGAAATAAAATAAAAGTTAGCTGAAATAAAAAATATATATTTTAAATTAAGCTATTATTAAACCATTAAACTTATTTATTTTTTTATTAAAATATTAAACTTATTTTATTTCAAGTAGCTCACAAGACAACAACATTACTTAAAGTAAAAAATAACTGAATATACATACATATACACACACACACACACACACACACACATATACAGTATGTATATATATCTATATATACAAACACAGTATATATACAGTATGTATATATATATATATATATATATATATATTAGTATACTATTATAGTTTGTATTAATATTTTTAATTAGATATTTTTTTCATTGCCATTTTAATTTTAGTTAAGGTTTTAGTAGTTTTTGTTATGTTTATTACTATTTGTTAGTTTTTATACAATTTTATTTTTTATTAGTGCATTTACTAAATTAATTTGACTAAATAGTGCATTTACATATTTATTTATATCAGTTTATGTTTATATGTTTCAAGTAATGCTTTTTTTTTTAAAGAAACATATGAAACGGCATGCTGGCATTAAAGCAGATGAAAGAGGATATCGAGATGAGAAATAGTGAAGCGTGTGTGAGTGTGTGTGTGTGTGCGTGTGTGTGTGAGAGTGTACTGGTTTTTGTGGTTTACGGGGACAAAATTTGTTTAATGACATGGGTATGACAGAGGTATTACAATTTGAAGGTGGTTTATGAGGACACTGCCTATGTCCCCGTAATTCAAAAGGCTTAAAAAACATACTAAATGGTGTTTTTTTGAAAATCTAAAAATGCACACAGTCTCCTGTGAGGGCTAAGTTTAGGTGTAGGGTTGGTGTAGGGCAATAGCACATACAGATTGTTCAGTATAAAAACCATTACGCCTATGGAGAGTCCCCATAAACCACAAAAACCAACATGTGTGTGTGTGTGTGTGTCTGTCTGTCTGTGTGTGTCTGTCTGTCTGTGTGTGTGTGTGTGTGTGTGTGTGTGTGTGTGTGTGTGTGTGTGTGTGTGTGAGAGTGTACTGGTTTTTGTGTCTTACGGGGACAAAATTTGTTTAATAACATGGGTATGACAGAGGTATTACAATTTGAAGGTGGTTTATGAGGACACTGCCTATGTCCCCGTAATTCAAAAGGCTTAAAAAACATACTAAATGGTGTTTTTTTGAAAATCTATAAATGCACACAGTCTCCTGTGAGGGCTAACGTGTCATTGATCACAGGACACAAAGAGAAATATTTGTTGAGCAGATCAAACAGGAAGGTCATAATATTCTCATAGTCAGCACAAAAACCTCTTTTCCCCTGAAACGATACAGAACTAAAGTTCATGTGCCCTACAGGAGCCTTTATATGAGCTCTGAGTGACTTTGTGTGTGTGTGAGGATTTACACTGATAATCTGTAAGGACAAAATGACCCCAGAAGTGAGCAAAATATGACAGAAACTCCCTGTGGAGACGTCTGGGGTCACACCTTTTATAGTGTTTTTTTTATATTTATAGGCCTATTTTATATATTCAGTTTCAGTTGTTTAAAATATTAGTTGTGTTAGTTATTTTGTTGTGTTTATGCATTTTTCTTTTTCTTCTTCTTTTTTGACATATCTAAGTAATTTTTTATTAATTTTATTTACCTGTTACTTATTTTTGTACATCAAGTTCAAACTAAATGAAAATTTAAAATGTTGAGAAATGGCACAAGAAGCTGAAATAAATTGGTTTAGTTTTTTGTTTTCTTTATTACAATTAACAGTTCTACTATTTCAAGTAATGAAAATGTTATTTCATGGTTTTAGTTAACTTTAATATTGATAAATGAGTCAAAATAAAGAAAATAATGTCTTTTTAAGTTGTAAAAATGCAAATTGTGGGATTAAGTGTAGGGTCATATGTATAGTTATTTTAGTATTACTTACATAGTATTATAGAATGTATTTATATTTTCTTAGGCCTAAAGACAAACCATGTCCGATTTTATGCAGATTGAACACGCCCATTTTCTACATCACAAATATTTGAACCAATCCCGTCAACCTGAGGGGGCAGGGCTTTTCATCCATTGGTCATAGATTTCTATTTACGATGTGTTTTTGCAGAGTTGAGCAATGTAGCCAATGACAGACACAGCTGTTGATTTCTGGAACGCATTGGCCAATCAGAGGTGTTTACGTTGGTCAGAATCCCCTCACCGCTCAAAACGCCACAGTTTTGTTCAGTTCTGAGTTCCGCACGCTCGCAAATCCTCTTATTATAACAAAGAAAGTGTAGACGCGATGTAAATAAGATATTAATTATGTAGTGTAGAGCTTCACTGACTACAACAGAACTTTGTGAGATCGCGATGAACTGAAGTGAGTAACAGCTTCTCAGGTGAGTGCAATTTGTGCGCTTTCTAGGCTATATTCCATATATATATTCCATATATCAGAATTTGAATAAATTCACTCACGGATTCACTCTCCAATAACCATTTATCTCGTGTTGTCAGTTGCCAGTGTGTGGCGTTTATTACTTCAGTTGAGTGAAAGTGGAGCAGGTCCCAGCTGCTGTGACAGGGTGGAGGCGGGGCCTAATTAGCATATTCATTAATCCACAAATGAACTAAATGAAGACAGCGTTATGGAACTTTGATGTTCCATAAATATGGAAAATATGGAATTTTGATGATCAAAGATGAATTTTAAGAAATAAATATAAATATATTTTAAGATATTTCTATTTAGTCTTAATTTTTATTTTAGTGTTAGTAATTTTTAGTACTTCAATTTATTTAAAATTCAATTTATTTATTGTTTTTTTTTGTCTAGAACATATTGTTTTTAACATATTGTTTGAATTGTTTTTATATAAAACAATGTATAAGTGTATAGAAGGTATATCCTCATTTAAATAACTGTGTGTGTGTGTTAGTGGAAGGTGAACTTTCTGAAAATGTCAGAAGAAGAACAGCAAAACCTCCTAAAGCTACCTTTCTGAGATGTTCCCACAAGAAAGAGCTTTCGCAGAGGGATTAAATGGACTTTAGCCAGGATAGATGGAATATTTGATTTGACGTGAATAAAAACAAAGAATTACAGGCCTTTCAATGTTTTTTTTGAGATTGTGAATCTTGTAGTCAACTGCTCAGGCCAGAACACACTGAAAATGTCTTGAAGAAGGCTAAAAATTGGTGAAAATGTGGATTTTGATGCTGGAATTTTCATTGTTGGATACAGTATCTTATTTCACTCTATGCACATTTGTCTTATTCTGTTACATTATACGTGCTGCACACTGCAGAACTAGTCAGTATGCCAGTGTGCTGTTCAGTGTTCCCTGGATGGAGAAGGGGATGAAATGAAGGGCTGATATTAGGGAGCAGTTAATTTCCGGTGTGGTGTGTGTCAGAGGCGAGATGGAGGTGAAATGAAGGATCACCAGCTCTGATAGAGTGTGTGTCAGACTCGGTTTGATCCGTCACTGCTGCAATACAACAGCTGAAACAAAACCAGCACTGTGTGTGTGTGTTCATGAGATAAAAGCGCTCTGGATTGATCACTCAATTATGTTTGCATTTCATTTGCTCTGATTATACCGTTACAATTGAGTCGTTTTCTTGTGTTTATTCCCGTGTCTAGTGTTTGTTTGTCTCAGTCGTTTGAGAGGAGCAGTGCTGATAATGCCAGGAGCCAATTTACTAACGACTGTTTCTTAAATAACTTACTCATTTTGATGCCAGAAAAATGGTTTTGTGTGAAAAATATGACAACAGCAATTTATTTTGGTTAGTGATAATTACTACAGATAATTCTTCTGTTTCATAGCGTTTGCATGCTTCGCTGAGTTTAATGAAAACTTCCGTCGTTAACCATGTTTAATTAGCAGTGTTGCCTGTTTTGATTGTTTGATGAATGAAGGTTAGTTCCTACAGGTGTAAAACTTGCTAATGCTGAGGAAGACCATGGGGCAAGTGATGAAGATGATTCTCCTGAATGCTGAATGTCTATATAATTATATTTATATAGTTTTTTAAATGTAGTTATATAGATATTTAATGTTTATTTCATACATTTTTACTTTGTGATTGGTCATAAGACACATGAGAGCCAATGATATATAAAGGAATATTTTGAGTTATAAGCTCAATTAACAGCATTTGTGGCATATAATGTTGATTATGATTTTTTTAAAGAAATTATCCCTTTTGTTTCAGTGATTTAAAACAATATATACTGTTATAATATTTATTATTCAAATCTTCAGTTTTCATTTTAATGTTACCATTTTTTGGTAATTTTTTGTGTGCTTTTGTCATCTTTATTAGTTTTTGTTTTTACTTTTATTTTTATTTATTTTAGTACTTCAACTTACACTTGTTTATTTCAGTTAGTTGCCAATAGCATTTCTATTTTTAATTTAATTTGATCAAGTTTAGTTTTTTAAATTAATATTTATATTAATAATATTTAATAAATGATTTTTAATAGGGGTCAAGAGGTCAATTTTGGAGCTTTTAAAATCAGAAATGTGAAGCTAATAATTTTGTGAATATGCATTATTATTATTATTAATTACAACATATTTTATTTATTATTTTTTCCCCCCTCAATACTAAAATCAGGTTAATATTGTTTACTTCTTTTGGTTTTACATTTGAACCTTCACCATTCACTTCCTTTTTGTTTTTATAAAAATGTGGGCAAAAATAATTTGTGTGGTAATCAATATGCCACAAAGGTTGTTTGAGCTTAACTTGCACTGAAACATTTTAACATCACTAACGCTTCTTGAGGTGACATCTATTGATTGATTAAATGAGTGTCACATTGTCATTATTATATCTAGATCATCAGCATCATTACATGTAGAGCACTAAAGTAGTAAAGTAGTTCAGTGGAGTTTTAATATCATGTTTCTGTGTTGTTAGGACAACCCTCCCTAATCGCCTGCGGTGTCAGCACCAGCGCCTGTCATTAGCACCCAGTGTACCGCGGTAATTATGACTTTACTGTGTTATACTGTATATCTGAGTTCTTCCTGAGGGATGTTGGCTTTGTTGGCTCTATAGGCAACTAATGATAGGTCACATTTATCACTGTCACACAGCAAAGTCATAATTAAGTTGTTGCACTTTCGCAAAGGAACACAAACAATTTCTGCTCTGAGTTAATTGGAAGTTAAAACTTGCAAACTACACAGCAGGATTTGAGGTTTTTAGGTTGTGCATTTTCTACATGCACATGCATTAGTGTTTGATCCCTGAAAGGCCAATATAGGCAGTATATCAAAATCATTGTGTGTGTGTGTGTGTGTGTGTGTGTGTGTGTGTGTGTAAAGTAAAAAATAAATAAATTACAATTTCATACTTATGAAGTGAAGTGAAGTGACATACGACCAAGTATGGTGACCCATACTCGGAATTTGTGCTCTGCATTTAACCCATCCAAAGTGCACACACACAGCAGTGAACACACACACACCGTGAACACACACCCGGAGCAGTGTGCAGCCATTTATGCTGCGGCGCCCGGGGAGCAGTTGGGGGTTCGGTGTCTTGCTCAAGGGCACCTCAGTCGTGGTATTGAGGGTGAAGAGAGCGCTGGACATTCACTCCCTCCACCTACAATTCCTGCCGGCCCGAGACTCGAACTCGCAACCTTTGGATTACGAGTCCAACTCTCTAACCATTAGGCCACGACTTCCCCTTAAATTATGTGTAATGCCAAGTTCACACTGCACGATTTTAGCCCGATTTTTTTCTCGCCGACAGGTTTTGATAAATCGACGACAAATGCCTGAGATCGTAGGGAAATCGGCGCTCGTTCCTGCACGTGACAATCGCGCAGTGTGAATTATCAAAGACGCGATCTGAGGGAATCGCCGACACGTCGCCGACGCCCGCAGAATATTTGGCATGCTAAATATCTGGAGCTGTCGGCGATTCTCAATCCTGCTGTGTGAATGAGTTCTGACCGGTTCTGACTGAAAAATACATCGGCGATGACCTACAGCCAATGAGAGAGCAAGATACAGGGCAGCTGGAAGTTCCAGGAGCTATTTTCTTTTCTTTTTTTTTAAACAGGATTATAATATACAGAACAGGTAGGCTACATGAAGATGAAGAAGGGGCTAGGGTTTTTCCTGTAAATAATATTCTTCTATAAAGGACAAAATATTTATTGCATTTTTCTTTTTCATCACTTTGAGGGCTTTTATAGGCTATAAGAAATAAACTCATTATAAAGTGCACAACACGTTGGTTTCACTTTCAAGTAGGCTAGATTTGTGTATATAAAAATTTCACAGCAGAAATGTTTGTTAACAAGTCATCTTTATTAATTATTGTGTGTTCGTGGAGGACTTATAGACCATAATATCAGCGTGATCTTGCGTTATTTCCTTATCACTTCTCGCGTGCGTTTGGCTGTATTTGCGGATCAGACAGAGTTGTCGGCGATTCTTCCTATTGTGAAATCGTGCAATGTGAAACCCCCTGTCGCGGATCCATCGTGCAATGTGAACACAGCAACGACTGAATCCTACCCCAGATAGTCCTGCAGTGTGAAAACAACGGCGATACGACGAGTTTGAAAACCGTGCAGTGTGAACTCGGCATAAGAATTTAACACTAATTTAACACTACACACACACACACACACACATATATATATATATATATATATATATATATATATATATATATATATATATATATATATATACAGTATCTCACAAAAGTGAGTACACCCCTCACATTTCAGCAAAAATTTTAGTATAATTTCTCAAGGGACAATACTGCACAAATGAAACTTGGATATATTTTAGAGTAGTCAATGTGCAGCTTGTATTTGAAGTCAAACAAGTTTACCTTAGACTCATCAGACCACAGGACATGGTTCCAGTAATTCATGCTCTTGGACAGTAAGTGGTTGCAATCAATTTATTTAGCTACATTTTAATAAACAAATTTAGTTGACTTTCAATTTTTTTTTTTTTTTTAAATGTGGCTAAAAGAAATTGTTTGCAACTACTTACCTTAAAAAAATTAAGGTTTTAAGTGTGTGTGTGTATATATACAGTATATATATATAATATATATATATATATATATAAATATATATATAAATGAATAATAAAAAATAAAATTTCATATTTATGTGTAATAATGTAACTAGTTAAACACTATAAAGCTATAAGCTCCTGTGTATTATATCTCTCTCTGTGTGTCATTGATATTGTGAGCAGGTCTGTAGTGATTCTGGTCCAGAAACAATTTAGCTCTTTCCCTTGACATTTTGCTCGCTGTCCATGCTAACAGCCGGAACAAAGTCTTTTTGTCCTCGCCTGCCTCCAGTGTTTTGTTTCAGATGCGGGTCATTTTTTAATCTGGCCAAAGATTAGAACAGCACACATTGAGAATGGAGAAGCGGCTCAGCTCATTTCGGTTGGGCCGCAGGAGTGCGATTAGTGTGGCGGTTCAATGCCCAGGGGGGTAGCCTAGTCTGACAGGGCCATCCAGAGCGGGGAATTCACAGCGCAATCGCATCACAGTGCTGTGGGAAATGTTCATGATCTGAGCAGCAGCTAGTCTTCAATTTATTTACAGGCTTCCCTATGAATGAACAAACATGGCTGATCCTCGGGGCTCTGCGGTGATGAGCTGTAAGGAATAATTCACACAAAATAAGAAATACATCATCATTTGCTCAAATCAGCAGAAATAAGGTCCAAACTGCTCTTTTCCAGGAAACAGAATGGGATTTTAACTAGAGGCTGTCAACCTCCAAAAAAGAAATTATCATAAAAGTATACATTTTCACAACATCCTAGTTTTTTGTTGTTGTTGAAAGATTAATGCTTTTATTGTGCAATAATGCATTAAATTGGTCAAAAGTGACAGTAAAGACATTTTATTTCAAATAAATTATTTTTTAAATGAAATTAAATTCATAAATAAAAGCTCATGGCTTTAATGAGTGCAATAATACTACTACTACTAATAATATAGTAATATATATGAAATGTCATATTGACATTGAATTATTTAATACTTCATTTAACACTTATAATTAGAAATTATTATTATTTTATATATTTATAAAATTATATTAATTTTTTTATATATTTATTTATTTTCTATTTATCAAAATCCTGAAAATAAATGTATCACAGTTTCCACAAAACTATTGTGCAGCACAACTGTTTTCAACATTGATAATAATCAGAAATGTTTCTTGAGCAGCAAATCAGCATATTAGAATGATTTCTGAAGATCATGTGACACTGAAGACTGGAGTAATGATGCTGAAAATACAGATTTGATCACAGAAATAAATTACAGTTTAACATATTCACATAGAAAACAGCTATTTTAAATTGTAATAATATTTCATTGTTTTTACTGTATTTTTGTTCAAATAAATGCAGCCTTGGTGAACAAAAGAGGCTACATTAAAACATTCAAAACATTAAAAGATTTTACTGATATAAAGTGACCAAGCACACTTTGTTCAGTTTTAAATGCTGTTTTAGTTTGTTTTCAGGTGGACTGGTGTATCTGAAGCCAGATTGGAACAGACTCTTTCAGCAGTTTTGTGCACAGTATGCATCAGACGATCAGTGAACGGATTCTGGGTTTGAAGTTTGAAGGCTTGAGGCTTTAAAACAGTCAAAAGTTAATTACTGCTGGGTTCGTCCAACTCCCAAACCCCCGTGTGTGTGTGTGTGTGAATGTGTGTTTTCAAAGGAAAGAGCAGAGCTCCATATATAATGGCAGTATAAATAACAAATGCATTGTGTGTGTTTGCTCTGACATGCATTTGCTCTCACTGTATTTGATGAGATTAGTGTCAAAGCTGAGTGCTCTGTCTCTGTCATGAGGCAGATTAGATTTAGCTGACAGAGTTCACATACTAAAACATCCCATGTCAACTAGTTCTATACATGTCGACAGCGAGAGGAAAATTCCTCTGTCCATAATCTGAGTAGCACACAGTCCCGCTAACAGCAGAGGTTAATCAGATCTCTGGAGTATTCATGTGAAGGCTTGTGGTATTTGCACTCAGTCCTAACAGTGACCAGATAGGGCCGTATTTCCCTGGAGGTCTGTGGAAATTTTATGCAGGTATTGTCACTGCAGTTTATGTGACAGTAGCCTATGTTTATTGTAATTGCATGCAGTTAAGCTCAGGTGCGCTGTGGGTGTCAGTGTCTAAACTGAATGCATTCAATGCAGAGCTGCCCTTCAGAATATTCAGTAAGAGAAGTCAGCTGTGAGTTAGAGAAACAAGGGTGGATATCTTTTTATTTGATTTTATTATTTAATGTAAATCAATTTAAACATGAAGCTCATAGATTTGCAACATAATATTAAATAATATTTTAAAAAAATCTAATTTAAACGTCATATTTAAATGTAATAACATGAATTTTCTTCTAGTCAGAACAACCGTCATTTTAACTAAACAGCTACTGATGCCACGTTGATTCAAAATGTTTAATGCAAGAAGTAAAATACAGTGAAAATCAAGTCAAAATAATTAAAGTATGTTTGCACACTGCAATTCATAATGAACACAATGAAGAATGATTATTTATGCACCAGTGTGTGCATAAATATAAATCATAATAAAAATGTACATACATTATCACTGTATGTGATTATATGTGATATAAACATTTATTTTACATGTATTTTAAATTTTTCATAATAATACATATATAATAATGTATATATATATATATATATATATATATATATATATTATACTATATATGTATTATGAATAATTAAAATACATGTAAAATAAATGTAATTATTTAACTGTTTTATATAAAACATTAAATTATTGTTTAAATATGACATTGTATTTTTTATTATTTAATATAGATGAAGATGTTATGAGATGATATAAAATATATATAATATTTTTTTTATATATATATATATATATATATATGTATATGTATATGTATATGTATATGTATATGTATATGTATATGTATATGTGAAGAGTTCAGATGTAAAAGCCTCTAAGTACGTCTGACGTTTTTCTTTATTAAAATGAGCATTTCTTTCTGGCTACTATGTATAGGTTTCTATGTAAGTGCTGGTACTTCTGAATGGGTTGAGGCTGGGATTTAGCGCATTTGAAGTGAAAGTACTTGATGAACATATATTATGTGTGGAGAGCATTCATTCAGTATCGTTATCTCATTTTTGACCAAGATGGCTTTTAGAGGCTTTTTGCATTGGAACTCTTCATATATATATATATATATATATATATATATATATATATATATATATATATACACACACAGTATATACCAGGGGTAGGCAACGTCGGTCCTGGAGTGCCGCTGTCCTGTAGAGTTTAGCTCCAACCCTAATCAAACACACCTGAACAAGCTAATCAAGGTCTTCAGGATTACTAGGGCTACAGGCAGGTGAGGTTTTTTTCAGGGTTGGAGCTAAACTTTGCAGGACATCGGCACTCCAGGACCGACGTTGCCTATACAGTATATATATATATATATATATATATATCAGTAAAATTCTATATGTAATATTCAGTAACTTTATAACATACAATAATTAAAAACATTTACATGCAATAATGCACACACAATTTATGTATATATTTCATATTTACCAATTGCATATTTAAATGTAATAATTTAACACTATGAAGTGAAGTGAAGTGAAGTGAAGTGAAGTGAAGTGAAGTGAAGTGATGTGTGGCCAAGAATGGTGACCCATACTCGGAATTTGTGCTCTGCATCTAACCCATCCAAAGTGTGTGTACACACACACACACACACACACAGCAGTGGGCTGTGGCGCCCGGGGAGCAGTTGGGGGTTCGGTGCCTTGCTCAAGGGTCTCACCTCAGTTGTGGTATTGAAGGTGGAGAGAGCACTGGTTATTCACTCCCCCCACCGACAATTCCTGCCGGACCTGAGACTCGAACCCGTGACCTTCGGGTTACAAGTTCGACTCTCTATCCATTAGGCCACAACTGCCCCCTATGATACAGTATATCATATTATATTTTAGTTGGCTTGTGACAGTTATAATTATTTAAATATGTACCTAATAAAGTTCACACCTTCAATAATAATTGACTTTCAGAGTACTTTGTTGATTTTGCATGTCACAATGCGTTGCACATGTCTGGTGTATACATTTTATCTAGTGTTTTATAGTAATGTCTGTTTAAGAAAAGCCTTGTGTTCCTGCTTTCAGTTTGAGTGTGTGTGAGTGTGTGTGTGTGTGTGTGTGTGTGTGTGTGTGTGTGTGTAGCTGCGTATAGGCCAGGTGAAACACAGGGGGGTTCTCAGCTCTGCTGTCCAGTGTTTCTGCCTGCAGTTATGCACTGTTGCTCGCAAGAAGGATGCAGTATGTGTTGATTGAGTGGAAGAGAGAAATGAAGGAAGCATTTGCATATTTGCATGAGATTTGAATGAATAGTTCAAATGTTTTAACACAAAAAAAATTATATAATCATTTAATCATTTAATGCATGCTGTTCAAAACCCCTTTGACTTATTTTCTTCTGTGAAATGTGTGCTTTGCTCTTTTCTGTGCAGTGAATGTGAATGAGGACTGATGTTCCATTATTTCATTGTATTTCAAGTCTTCTGGTGCTTTTTAAAAGTCTTTTGTGAGAAACAGACTCACATTTAATGGTTCTGTGAATGATTTTGTAATCCCATGCATACAGTGACGTGCATAATATAATATAATTACGTTTCGTGACAATACAAAGAATCAAGCAGCTGAGATACAGAGGTACAGTATGTACATGCAGGTATACTGTATGCACTGTAGATTTAGTGTAGGATTTATTTTAAAACAATTTCCACTCAGAAATTGCTAGTTTATTACTTATTATCTTTGTTTCATTTACATCTTTGTAAAGCATACTCTAATGTAGTCTTTATTTACATCTATTTAAAACAGGTATAGATTTTTTTTCTTCTTTTTTTTCTTTATAAAGAATTTATAATTTAAACTCAGAATTAAATGGGGGGATCAAAATTGTGAGATGAAAAATATAAACTAAGAGGTTAAGATTTGTTACAGTATGCCCTACACGAGTACCCTAGTAAAAAAGTAATATGTTTAAAATATATCTATTTCATACAAAGAATAGATAAAATCTATTAACATATTTACTTGCATATCACTCGAGACTTACTGATATAAAAATATAATTAAACTTTATTTGGAGTACTACTTTTGCACAATGCACATTTCTTAATATTAAGCCTAAAATGTGTTTTAATGTCACTATTGATGAGGATTGTATGATCTCTGAATAATATCAGTCTTTAAATACAGGATATTTAAAGTGTTCCTGAAGTATCCTTGCAATAGTTCCACTTCAGCACATTCAAATATACTTCAGTATATCTTTAGTTGGACTTCAGCACTACTTCCTCACAATTAAAGTGCATTAAGCACAAAATTAGTTCTAGTTTAGCAGAGTTTAAGTATACCAGTTTAGTATACCAGGTACAAATGCAGGGTATTTTCATTAAGTATATAAATATGTAAATGTATTTGCATGCTTAGCATGAAATAAATGTATTTCAAATACATTTTAGTATATTTATTTTTCACTAGGGTATGCATGCAGATAAAGCTGGACATATTTTATATCCAACTTTTAATAAAGAGCTGGGTAGTAATATGGTTACATTTAGCAGTGATATAAACAGTCAAGAAGTTGAGATTTGCTGTATATGTAGTAAAAGCAGAAACTGAATCAGCACTCAGTGCTGTAATGTCTCACACTGGTGTCCTGAACTGAATCCATCTTCCCACTCTTAGACAATTTTTCCCACACAATACTGTTCTCTGTATGAGATTGAGAAAATCCAGGCAATCCTTCTCATGAACACTTGACAATAAAACGTGGAACACACAACACTATCATACATTTATTTATTTAACACACATTTACTTTTCAAGTTTGCACATAACATATTGTACCTGTACATACAAAATTGTCTATTTTGTATATTGTGTTTTTTGCTATTTTGTGCATTGTCTATTTGTATATTTGTGCATTATTCTTTTTATTATCTGTGTCTTGTCTCGTCACTGTCATTCTGTTGCACTGTGGAGCTTCTGTCACTAAAGCAAATTCCTCATATGTGTAAACATGCCTCTGATTCTGATTCTGAAAACAGCCATATTCAGCTCTAAGAATGAGTGCTGTGTGTGTTTGAGGGAGTTCGTGAGCACTGGTGCATCTTGGGGGCTGTTCATCTGCCACATTGAGTCTGATGCAAATGTAAATACAGGCTGTAGGCTGGATCCACCTACTCTGTGTCTCGGCCTACACACAATAACAACACTCGGTGGATCTCTGGAGGAGGATGAAACCAGAGCTCACGAGATGAGCCGTGCAAACACAGGGGAATGTTTCATTAGTGGAAGTGATTTGCACAAACCCCTAACCCTAATTTAACCCTGAGTGAAGCACAAAGCAGTTTATAGTTCTCCATATTTTTAGATTGCATGCAGAACGCAAGCCGTGGCAGAAACATTGATCCTGATCACTAATCAGTGTACCAGCTGTTCTTAGTCCATTATCCTGGAATACTGTGCAGGTCAGATCAATATTGTCTCAAAGCAGCGGTCAGTGCGTCTGCTGTCGGGTAACAGACGGATGATGGCGGCTGTGGGAATGAAGCGCTTGTATCTGTCTCGTTTGATGAATTACTGACAAGCAGCGTCTTGTTAGAGGGAAAATTGCCGCTTAAATGTGAAAAATCACCTTTAATTCCAGTGTGACAACAAATCAAAGGTACTCGTGGTGTAAATGGCGATTTGAGGTAATTGAAAGAATTTCGCTTTTCACTGGCAATTACTCAAACACTGTCTCAAGACCACGATGCATCTGTGAGACAGATGCTCAAACATCATATTTGTCAAAATAAAGGGACAGGGTTAAATAACTTCACTGCTGTCACAAAGAAACATTACTTCATCGCATATTTTATGGTTTAGGAGATCAGAAACTAAAGATGTGTATTCTGTTGGCCTTTCTAACAGTTTGATATCAAAACAGATTCGACTCAAATTGTGCTAATAATAGACACTTTAAAATTTTATTTTTTTACTCACAAATACTGTAAAAATGCTACAGTAAAACTGTTAAACCTTACAATATACAATGAAAAACTGTAAAGGTTTTAAGATTGCATTGTATCTCATTTTAATTTAAAATACTGTGAACTGTGTAATTATCTCGTTGATTTCCTATTATTTAGCCCTGTGTTCTCCTGAGTTCCTTTGTCCTGTATTATCTTGAGTTGATGTGTTTGTGGTTGTTAGTTCTCCTGGTTATTCTCCTGTCTATTGAGTTTAAGTTTGAATTAAAGACTGTTGATTTGGATTTCTCCTGCGTCGTGTGCTTCTCTACAGCCACAAACCGTTACAACTGTGTATATATATACAGTATATATATATATATATATATATATATATATATGTGTGTATGTATGTATGTGTGTGTGTAACACTATCTGATAATATTTCATCTGTTTAGCTGTGTTTTTAGTGTCTTTTTAGCTGTGTCTAAGCCTGAGCAAGAGATAAACTGATATCAGCGGCGCGTCCAGCTCATTTCTGTTCTGGCTTTCACTGATTTTCTTTCTTCTCAGGGTTTTGCTGTGAGTGCATGGAGAGCTGAACGCTGGAGTAATTATGCTCAAGTGCTGCTCTGCTGGCTTGCTGAATTTCACAGGCTTTCAGGAACAAACCACCACGTCCTCCTCAAACACAAATCCACAGAGGTTCTTCCTGAACTCACCAGACAACTGCGCTGTTGACGGTCTCAGCGGCCTTGAAAGAAGCCTGCTGTCTACAGAGAGTTTAGAAGAGAGTTTAAGTTCCTTTCGCTGAGGATATTGTCAGCTCTGAGTCAGGAGAGCTGCTTTTGAGTTTGTCATGAGGATCTTCAGAGAGTATGCTGTCGTTACAGATGAGAGCTGCCATATGTGCAAAAAACGTTAAAGAAAGTGTGTTTGTTCAGCGGAACTCTCTAGGGGCCCTAATAGGGGAACTAGAGCACAATGACTGAGGTACGTGTTTGTGTGTGCATGAGACTGCATGCTAATAGGTGTCCTAAATGTCACGATGGTTAATGAATGGCTCGTTCACGGGCCGTCACATATTGCACACTGATGCATACTGCACTATAAAATGGCAAGCTGAAATCACCTGTTCTGATCTGATTGGCTTTATGCACTTTTCTGGAGTCATGGAACACAGGTTTATATCAGTCCACTGCTAGGTGAGTTTAACAGTAAGGCTACAACTTTTAGAAATTAAAAATTTTGTTATGTAACTTTTTTTATACTAGACTTTTCAAGGTTTATATAGTATCAAATCTTTTATTCAAGAGACACTTGAACATTCTCAGTTGGTCTGGATTTACTGGATTTTACTAGGGATGGGTATGATTGAAATGGTAATATTTGTTTTATTCTATAAAGGTCTGATAACATTTCTTCAAAATTTCAAATAAAATTCTTGTCATTTAGAACATTTTTAAAAAAATATTGTAAAATTAATTAATTTAATTACATTTAATTAATTTATTTATTTTGTGGAAAATTACAATAAATTATAATTTTTTTATTTATTATAAATCAGGGTTATTCCACCAAATACTGATTTCTTAACTCACCTAAAGTTAAAACATGGGTCTGAAAACATAGCATCTTTTTTTGCTATTTTGACCAATTGTCATTTTATGCAAGAAATAAATAAATAAAACAAAACAAAAAAAAGACAACATTTTCAAGTGGTCTTTTAATTGTTTCCTTAGTTGTATGTTGCATTATTTTTATTTTGACTTCATATTAACATGAAATGTTTCAATTTGATTTTGAATTATTTAGTTTGATACGTATTTCTGTAAATAAATAACTATCAATCTAAATCATTCAAAATCATACACACACACACACATACATATACTTAAATAATATTTATATAAATAATAAAATAATAAGAAAGATAAGTAATAAAATATTATTATTATTACAATTAAAAACCTATTGTTTTCATGTTTAATTTTTTTCTATATGGTAATAGGTGTTTGGGAAGGAATTTGCTTACAGGTTGATTCATGATGCATTTCTGCTTAGTTTACAGATCTACATTCAGATTTATGAAGCAGATTCCTTATGCACTTATATGAGGAAATCTGAGTAAGAAACAGACAGCGAGGTCCACTGTAGTGCAGAAGCTTCAGTTCACACAGATACTGATAGATTCACACGCGTTCAGAGATATGAGTCAGAGCGAGACAGACGCTTACAGAGTTCAAGTTCAGCTGGAGTTTCCTCAAGATCTAGAGGGACGGGATGAGAAGATGTTTGTGGCAGATACTGAAGACCAAAGCTTGAATGAAGTAGTCAGTCAGTGCAGATATCACAGCTTGTGTCCAAATAGAAGATTTCTCCATCTCTGCTCAGGAGTCTATTATTTTACAGTATCCACTCTTTCTGTTGCATTCGATTCAGAATGAAGCCTCACAACTATCATATCTTTGGCCATGGAGCTGGAGATTCAATTACATGCTGGCGGTCGACTGCCTGTGCTTTAGATTTTCTTACAGAAATAAGGACACAGTTACAGGTGATTTGTGTTTATTGATGTAAAATCTGCTTTGTTTATGCATCCAACACTTTCTTTGTGAGAAACGACGTCAAACGAGCAGCCGCAGAACTGTGTGGGGTCAGTAATTAACTTTTTTATTAAAGAGTTTTTTAAAAACTCTGGCATTTTCAGCGCTGACTAATCTAAATGCCTCTGATTGGCCATTGCGTTCACGAGCTCACCTGAAACATGCGTGATTGGTTATAATGCTCAACGCTGCAAAAAAAAAAAAGCATAAACAGCCATCTAATTCAATGTTCTTCTAGATGTAATGGGCCCTTTTTCACAAGACTGTAATGACGCATTTCAACAGTCATCAGCATCGTAAATCCTCAAGTTTTTTTTTTTTTTAGATTTACTTTGTATTATATCACATTTTCAAATTACAAACAAACTTTAACGCTAAATGTATGCATCTATTGGAGGGACGGTAAATTTATTGTTCTCTCTTCTACTGCGGTTACAGTCTCTCTCTATTTTTTTTCCTTTTTTACTGAAAACACTTGTAGTTTTTCTTTTTATGAGCAAATCGGTGTAAACAGTTTGTTTGTAAACATCAACCTGATGGACTACAAACAAACAGGTTAAGAAAGCCAGGCAAAGAGTACCATCTGCGACAGCTGAGGAAACGTCTCACCTAATCCTGAAAACTTTCTATAGAAAGTATATTGACTCAGTGCATCTCAGGTGTGGAAACAGCTCCAGTCAGGACTAAGGCCCTGCAGAGAGTCGTGCGCATGAGCTATCTCTGGGTCTGCTCTCCCCTCTCTGCAGGACATCTACATCACGCTGCAGAAGCAGGGAGACTCTAATCACCCTGGACGTCTCTTCACTCTGTGCCATCTGGTAAGCGCTTCCGCAGCCTTGCAAAAACTGAGAGATCAGGAGGAGCTTCTTCCCCCAGGCCTCAGGCTCTGAATTCAAACTGACTGAACCCAGCCTCTTAACATCAACGACTCCACTCACTAATCACTCACAATCAGTAATATACTCACACTCATTATCATCTACCTCATTATCATTTGCACACAATCTCTGCACACAACACTTTCTGTTTTTTTTTCATATTTTATATTTATTCTTTTTGTGATTTTTTGAATGTCCTACCTGTTTGCACATCCCCCCCCCACTCGTCATGCTTATCTTAATATTTAATTCTACACTTTCGCACATTCTCTTATACTTTATATTTTATATTCTGGCTTTATATCTTATTTGTTATTCATTTTATTTTTGCATTTCTTTTGTATTCTACAATATTTACTGTCCATGGAGCGGACCTGATTCACATTTCACTGCTGGTTATACAATCTCAAGTCGTGTATGTGACAAATAAAACTTGAAACTTGAATGCAAAAAATATATTTGTGCTAGTCTCCCATTCATAGCTCTCGAATTTTACCCAACTATGGCAACTTCCGCTACCAAGAAACCCGGAAATGTGAAAAAGGTCTATTCACCCTTCGCAGGGAGTTTGATTGACAGGCGATCTGACCAATCATGTCGCAGAATCCGACCAGATCGGAGAGCAGATTAACTTCGGTGGACTTAAACTTGAAAAATGGTGTGTATTGACGTCTTTCCACGGTTGAAATAAAATACCTTCTAATGTTCATTCATGTTTATTTCGTGCTTTATCTATGAAAAGACAATCAGTTGACGTGCGCTTGAACAGAGGCGCTACAGTGATCTATCATGACACATTAAAGAGCCACAAAACAGTATTTATTGTTTGAATTTCTTAAAAAATGACACAATGTGAAAGCTGAGACTGTTTCATTCCTAAAGTAACCTGCTCTGTCTTGTCTGTCGGTGTGTCGTCAGTTTTATCTTAGTCTCAGCGCCCACAGAACGTTGGCTAAACGTCTGATGCATAGGGCACACAAAAGTGGAAACACTTCAGGAGTTTCGAAGTCGTCTTCGGATTGGTTGAATAATACAGGATTTCCGGGAGACGTGTGTGTCGCGTTCTTTAACGTTACGCCTAGAAACAAAGATGCCGTGACGCCAAACCCCCTCACGAAAGAAGAAAGCCGTCGTGTTTACAACTGTGACGACGAACGCTTATCAGGGTCAAATAAATGATGGATTTTCAAAAGAGTTTTACACATCGGTCTGTTATTGTGGCGACATTTCCACGCCCCGAAACGTGACGCTGAACGAAACGAACTGTGATTGGTTGTTTGACATGTCGGTCAAATGGCCTCATGGGTGGGCCTTGGCCAATAAAACCTGCCATCTATTCCAGACCTTCAGCCGTCAGTCTGAAGGTCTGGCTACGCAAGACTAGTTTTATCTTTTCTCCGCAACGTATTTTTCACATGAGAACATGATGTGCAGCGTGAGAGCGGCATTGTCAAACATAGCAACAGTAACTAAGGGGGGGCGGGTCTTTGTGTAGCGTCAGCTCCTCGAAATGTACACTTTTCACTCATTTTCACATTTAATTTTAATCGCGACAGCTGCAATAGATTTAGTTTAATCGTGCAGGGGCATTTTTTGCCCGTTTAACTTGAATTTGTGGGGCATTTTTGCCACAAGTCCCTGTTAATTTCCGACCCCGGTGGTGATGAGTGTCTTTCTCTTCCTCTGTGTTATAGATTCAGGGTTCGGTGGGCTGTAGTACATCATCGCTCAACTGCAATGCAGCAGATCCAGACCTGCCTGTGACGTACCGACCGCTGTGACTGACACAAGACATCCCCAAAATCCCATTACCCTCATCTGTCTTCTGCTTCTGAAACATCCTGCTGTTCATCTGTTCACAAACTGCACTCAGATCCTTAAAGATACATGCAAGTATTTAACATTTCAGGAGAAGACAACAGCTGCTTATTTAAATGTGAGAGGATTTTATCATGTTTTAAAGGAATAGTTTACATTTTGTCATCCATTACTAGCTCTTATGTCACTCCAAACCCATATGATTTTCTTTCTTCCATGAAAACAAGTGCAGTATGGTATGATGATGGCATATGATAGCTTTGTGTGATGAATAAACCTTTGTTATTCACTGATAATCTTTTATTCCCTTCATCGAAGCTCTGAAATGAATTTTTCAAAGTCGCATGGACTACAAAAATGATGTGACGACTTCATTTGATGTTCATTTGACTGATTTGACTGGTTCTATCTTGTCTCATCAGCAAATGTCATTTCAAACCTGATGCAATGCATCTAGAACACTTTATATTTGATTCAGATTTTCATAGCACAATGTCTCAAATATAGTAAATAGGTCTGTACACGCATGCACAAGTTGTTCAAAAGTTTTGGGTTGGTAAGATCTTTTTAAAAATGCTCTGATAGAAGTCTCTTCTGCTTATTAAGGCTTCATTTATTTGATCAAAAATACAGTAAAATTGTGAAATTTTATTACAATTTCAAATCGCTATTATCTATGTGAATATATTAACTTTTGAATATATGTAATTTATGCTTGTGATTCAAATCTGTATTTTCAGCATCATTACTCCAGTCTTCAGTGTCACATGATCTTCAGAAATCATTCTAATATACTGATTTGCTGCTTAAGAAACATTTTTGATTATTATCAATGTTGAAAACAGTTGTGCTGCACAATATTTTTGTGGAAACTTTGATGAATAGAGAAAAGCATTTATTCGAAATAGAAATCCTTTTAATGTCACTTTGGTTTATGTAATGCATCCTTGCTGAATAAAAGTAATACTTTCTTTCAAACAAACAAATCAAAATCTTTTTGTCAATTTGGGAATTGACAGGTCCATTCACTTTATATACACAATTTCTTTTAGTATATGCTTTCAACATTCACCTTTTGTGTTTCACAGACAAGAAAGTCATATGGGTTTTTAGCAACATGAGGGAGAATAAATAAGAGAATTTTCATTTCTTGTTGAAATATTCCTAGACACCGACACCTGTGTCTCATTCAAACACTTCATTTGTCTGAATGCACATTTCCCACGTTATCATATTGTTTCCTCTTCTGCGGTAATGTGCGGTAACCATGCTGGATGAAGTCTCAGGTGTTTCATCTCATTCTGCTCCTTCTGTGACCTTTAAAACAACAATCTTCTCAAATGCCAAAGAGATGCATTTCTCTGATTGACATGCAGGCATGTTTGAGAGCAGTCATGAAACAACATTATGCAAAACATTACATTGCATTAACATGCAATATAAATATTTATTTCCATTTATTAAAATATAAATATGATGCAATTTATAGTATTTGTAACCACTAAAAAGCAATTTGATTCCTGCTCACATTTGGCAAGTTAACAGTGTTTACTGAAAAATTACAGAATGAAATGAGACATCACGGCCTTTAATGAAACCTGGAGGAGGGGAGACGAGAAATGATCCTAAACAATTGTCATTTACCGTCAAACAACGCACTCGAACGAATATTCCCATGGTGGCGAGCTTCTATTATGTTGTTAAGAATATTATAATATTTCTGAGCATCGCAGCTCTCGTGATGATCACCTCTGGTTACTTTCAATTTCCCACAGCTGTGAAGATACTACAGGCCTGTATCGTATGCACTGCATGATCTATGAGAGCTACTACACGTGTGTGTGAGAAAGCCCTGCGGTCATACGGCATGCAGTGAGGATTTTCCTGTGTGTCGTGTATGTAGGTCATGGAGGGACTCGCTGTGAACCAGGATTGATGCCTAAATGTCTCTGACTCTTCTAGAGCAAAGATGCATGATCGGACGAGAGGCACAAGATGATTGATGGCTTACATCACAGCAGAGAAAGAGAGAGAGAGACTCTATAGGTAAGTTCCACTTCACAGTTCAACAGCTGTGAGAGCAAATGTCCCATTTTTCCTAAACAAATGTTTATTTTAATTGGTTTGGGACACATTGACAGGGTTTTTGTTGTGGAAGAGTTGTTGAACTTTCTCCTTGCTTGAGTCCAGAACAAAACAAACTGCAGATGATGGGTCTATTCACATGCAGAGCAAAAGCATTGCAATTCTTCAAGTGCTGGAAAGGAACAATTTACCCCTCAAAACAAAGCAATTTTATTCTTCTGTGGAAAGACATGGGGTTGCCAGGTAGCAGAAATATTTCCAGTCCAAAGTTGACTCAAAACTCACACAGAGGGAATGAAATCTAGCCCAATTTTTCCCTCGTTCCCATTTTATTTATTGTTTTAAAACTTATTTGTATGATTTTAGCTAATTGTGTATATGAAGCATGTGCATATGTATATACAGTAAATGGTACTTTTGTGACCTTGGCAACATGCTGGTCACTTTTCAGTATGATTAAAATAAAGGGGAACAAGATGTCAAGCTTCAAAAAGACTAGTGCTGTCAAACGATTAATCGCATCCTTTCGCAAAAATGCATTTATTTTTATGCATCCAAAATAAAAGTGTTTGTTTATGTAATAAATGTGTGTGTACTGTGTATATTTATTATGTATATTAATAAATATCTTACAGATCATCTTACTCCACTTTCATCCTCCAGATCTTTAAGATCTTCTGACAGGGCTTTCTTAGCTGTCCCACGTTCATGCTTAAAAACAAAGGGTGATAGGGCTTTTTCAATTGCTGCGCCCCGTCTTTGGAATCAACTGCCACTAGACATCCGCCTTGCACCTTCTATTACAACTTTTAAAACGAAGTTGAAAACATATCTTTATTCCCAGGCATTTTAATTGGATTTTATCTATGTTGTATTGTTTTACTGTATTATCTGTCTTGCTTATTTTATGTTTATCTTTGACTTTGTTCAGCACTTTGGTCAGCTTTGCTGAGATAAATGTGCTATATAAATAAACTTTACTTACTTTACTTACTATATATAAATACACACACATACAAGATATATTTTGAAAATATTTACATGTAATTATATTTGTATAATTTATATTATATAGAAATATATTTAATATAGAAATATAACATATTTTTCTTAAATATATGCATGTGTGTGTATTTATATATACATAATAAATATACACACACACATTATGTAAACAAAAACTTATTTTGGATGCGATTAATCGCGATTAATTGTTTGACAGCACTAAAAAAGACACAAAAATATCTTAAAAGTTGTCTTTATGAATTATGTTTTATATTCCAAATCATCTAAAATCATGCAATAGCTTTATGTGAGGAATAGGCCAAAACATGGTAAAATTAAATTAAATTAAATTAAATTAAACCCATTAAGATTTTTTTTTATTTTTTTTTTATTATAATTATTCTTTATTTTATTTATAAATATGTTGTAATATGTATTATTAATATGCAATTCTATTTCATTTATTAATTATTTAATAAATAATTAAAATAATTTGCAAATAATTTTAACTTATTTTTAAGTCATCCACATCCCACTGAAAATCAGTTCAAATTTATTTGCAAATTATTTTAACTATTGGTGGTTAACAGCTTGTTATCAGTGAATAATGGCTTAAATTTAGGTCTTCTTCACACTAAGCTATAATATGAATCAAGAACACTTAGAGTGCTTGTATGAACTGCTTTCATGGTGCTTTTTCATCCTTTTTTGAAGCTTGAAAGCTTAAAGTTCCCTGTGATTGTGAGCAAATGATTTTCATTTTTGGCTGAACTATTTGTTTATTGCAATATACTGCAAATTTGCTTGCGAAATACAACCCATTTGATGATAATACAAATTTAATTTGCATTAAAATAACCTGAGAAAATGCAATATACAAGTCATCTAATACAAATTTCACTTGCTTTAATGCATTGATGTAAGAGCAAACTGCAGTATAATGATATAATAAGCGTTGTACAGTTAGTAATCATATAGCTGATGTAATGAAATTATGTGAGGTCAGTGCTGTATAGGCTATTAAACACATTCCCATTTTGTCAGCAATTGATTTTAATATCACTTCTTTTTGCTCCACTTGTTTTCTTCTGTGGCCTTTACGGTCCTTGTATTTGGAGGCCAACAATGTGAAAAGCTGTCAGATCCACACCACATGACCCACAAGCTGGTGTCTTATTGGTTGGTGACTTTTATTAATCAAACACAAGAAAAAACAAAAAGACCTACATGTTCTCTCTCTTTATATCCCTGGTGTGAATAGGTTAGTATGGGTTCTTTTGATTTTAAATCTTGTTTGCACTGAATATTTGCACTTGGTGTCGAATAGACCTTTAATCTGTATTCTCAAAGTCAACATGAAATCAAAACTGCTTTCCTAATACTCATGTCTGGTCTTATTGGAAAAGATTAATCTGTGTATGTAATTTTAAAAAGGAAAAAGTGTTTGTCATTAGATCTTTTTATTTGTCAACCACCTGTTATATACTGTAGAAACACAGTATCACTTTGCAACAAGGTTCCATTAGTTAACATTAGTTATTGCATTGATATTTACTAACTCAAGTCCATTAAATCATAGCTTCTCAAAGGTCTTCATGACAACCTGTCCAAATAAAAGTTTGGGTAATAATAAAAAAAGAAAAATAATAATAAACTGTATTTTTCAGGAATGATCACTTTTTATTTTATTTTATCATTTTTATTTTAAAAAGCCAAAAAAGTAATTACTACATTTTCATTTCATTACA
The DNA here is from genome assembly GCA_027422415.1 of Schizothorax lantsangensis. Taxonomy (NCBI): domain Eukaryota; kingdom Metazoa; phylum Chordata; class Actinopteri; order Cypriniformes; family Cyprinidae; genus Schizothorax; species Schizothorax lantsangensis. The sequence goes on from CM049846.1 coordinate 1,950,836, forward strand.
TTTTAAAAGGTCAAATTGTTAATGTTTTATGCCTTAATTTGATTACCACCATTTTTGATAATGAATTTTAAATATTACATTAAAAATTCGGAAAAAATTTAAACAGACAACATAGAATTCAAAATAAATAAATAAATAAATAATATTTCATGGTGCAATATTATTGTAAAATAAATTATTTTAGGATTTTTTAAATGTTATTGATTTAGCTCATTAGACATGTTTTTTGATTATTAAAATAGAATCCAGAAAAAAAAATGAAAGACACTGAATTTGGGGAAAATAAAACGGAATTTGAGTAAAAAAATAAAACAGATTTCATAGAGCCCTAAAAATGAAATGACTGATTAATTGATTAAATTGATCATGTTTTATGATTTCAATTAAATAGACATGTTTTTTATTATTAAAATTGAATTTAACCATTAAAAAAGTCCAGATCAATTAAAACATGACCAGAGACACTTCTTATGGTCCAATCAATTTCTGATATCACTGAATATCAGAAATACATCACATTTTGTCAGTAAAATGGCTTTCTAATGCCATTTCATGTTGACTTTAAGCAGTTATGTCCAGGATTATGGAAAGAGTCAGAGATTTAGCAGTATGTGCATGTCACAGAGATTATAACAGAACACACATGACATGTTTATGGTGAAGCAGAGCGTTAGCTGAATATTTGCTCATATTTCTTTCCTCTGATAGATGAGCAGCTGTGGGTTAGTTGTGCTAAACCGTGTCTAGACTAGAGGGCGACCAAGAGCCGTGTTCTGCTTTAACATCCCAAATCCATGCTTCCCTCCGGCTCTGGTTCATCTCTCTCTCCTCTCTCTCGCTCACACGCCTCTTTTCTGTTGTAACACGGGCAAAAAGAGTCTGGAAAGGCAATTTAGCTGGGAGGCGAGACAAATTAGCGGCTGTTTGCGGGATTACATGACACATCCCCTGTTTCCTGAGTGATACAGAAATCATAATAAAAGCTTTGGAAATAGCACAGCTGCTAAAGTAAGCGGGCAGAGCTCTCAGCTCTATCAGCTCTAAACCAATCACAAATGATCATCATATTCTACAAGCACACAGAGACTGTAAAAGATCGTGCTAACTATAGACTTGGTGAGCTTTGTATATTGTGTTGAAGATCAGTGTTTGATTACATTCATTTTTCTCATGCAAATTGCAGGGAGAAAAATCTAGTAATGAGTGCAATCATATTCTATAATGTGGTATAATGAGATGTTTTGTTTTCTGAAGAAAATGTGTGTGGTGTTTTATGTCTGAGCAAAACTTGCGTCCATTAGGCTCATTTATTCTAGAGGGTTGCTAGGGTGTTGCTAAGTAGTTTATGGGATGTTCTGCATGATCTGGAGGTGGTTGCTATGGCATAGATAGATGGTATTAGGAACAGTTGTTATGGCATCAGTGTTAGTTTAGTATAATTTACATACTATGACAGTTTAATATTAATCCATTTTTTTAATTGTAAGTTTTCTTTTTATTTCAATTACATTTTTAGTAATTTTGTGATGTACTGTTGTTATTTTTATTTATTTATTTATTTACTATTTAGGTTTAGTTTGCAAACGTATTTCAGTTAGTTGCCAAAGCAACATTTATCATTTTTCCTTTAAATTTTAATTTCATTTTTAGTCATTTTGTTACATACTTTTGCCATTTTTATTATTTATTTATTTATTTTTCCCAAATATTGCTATTTAGGTTTGATTTACTTTTAGTATAGTTTTAATTTCCAATTAGTGCTTCTTAAACTTATTTCAATTACAGTAGCTTAGAAGGCAACACTTTTCATCTAAGATTTTCATCTAATATTTTCATTGTATTTCAATTTCATGCTAATTGGAAAAATGTTTTTAATAGTAGGTACGATTGTATCTCTGTATGGCATTGATAAATGATTGCTCAGTGATTTCTGGGTAGTTGCTTCTGTATGTAGTTTCTAGGATTACATGATTGCTTAAGAATTCTGAATGTATTAATGTATTACTATGCATTTAATAGGGTTTTGAGGGTAGCTATATTTCTAGGGTGTTCTAGGTCATTGCTATACTAGGAGGATTATAGAGTTGCTGTGATTTGAGAAATCACAAACACTGAAGGGCAATGCACAAGCTCAACTTTAATACTCAGTGCTAAAGGTTTGTTGCATGTACTAGAGATGTTTGCATTAGAAAACACACCGAATAGAGGATGAATGGAATGGACAGAATGAGAGAGAGGTTAAAACGAGAGGACATTGATGCAAGGTTTAATAGCTGCAAGTCAGTCTTCGATTCTGTTACACACACACATTCATCCCGCCTTCCTGCTGTGCATCTCATCCTTTCCCATCCTCCCTTCTCTCTCTCCTCTCTCTCTCTCTCTCTCTCTCTCTCTCTCTCTCTCTCTCTCTCGTGTCACGTGTGCAGGTCTGTGAATCGCAGCAGCGGCTTTGTGCATCTCTTTCTGTGTGAGCGAGAGAGAGGCTCAGGGCTGCACTCCTCCAAGGGCTTCTCGTACTCTCTCTATTCACACACGCGCATCCCGTGCATCCAGACAGGGGGCTTTCACCGTCCCAGACACACCGTCTGCTGCGACTTCTGTCTGGGAGAGCCGGACGGAGAGGAGGGATTTTACCCAGGATCCTTCCGTGATTTGCAACAGCATGCACCCGCCGAGCCAGACTTCATCCCAAGGTTGAGCGGAGCGCTGCAGCAGGCGACGAGGGAGGAATGGATCGCAGAGAGAGCAGGACGTGGAACTGAGGACTTGCTTTGTGCGTTTGCATCGTCGGAGGATGCTTTGGGCATCGCGGCAGGACGTTTAAGAGTTCAGCGGATGCTAGTGGATGGATTTCGCATGCTGTCGGAGAGGGTTGTGATTCAGGTATGTGTGTGTACCAACTTAAGCTGTTGCATCTTGAATGTTGAATTGCAATTGAACTGATCGTGCATTTTGTGTGTGCATGCATCCGTGCATCACTTTTTATGTCATTCTGTGCCATTAGACTTTGTGGTACGTCCGACGCTTGATGCTTTCAGCTCACTGATCAACATCTGGTGGCGTGTCCTCGCAGGCAGAGCGGGATGATTGAAGCGCTCGCTGGATTATAAAGAGCTTTCTAATTCCGCCAGCTCTGATTTGTTGCATTTCTCACACCAAGAGCATGCATCGCTCTCGCAAATTAGCGTTGGTATAATGCATGCACGGATGCATGCATGCCGGGACGGCTGCCCTGGTGATGTGAACTGATATCCAGCATGTTCTCGGTCAAGGGGCCTCAAAGTCAGCCGTGCTCATGGTTAAAATGCATACATTTTCAGATTTAGAAAGCATATGCCGACAGGGATCTGTGCATGCCGAGGTTTCGCGGGGTAATGAGTGAATGTGAGATGAGCAACGGCTCGTAATTGTGTTAGTGGGTGGGGCTCTCTCTCACTCTCTCTCGCTGTCTCTCATCGCTCTATCTTAAATATGCATCAGGAGGGGCTGAGGTTGTCAGAGCAGTGTCTGTATGTGAGGTACAGGGTCAGAGCCCTGCGTCTGCATCGGATCGATAATCCATGTCTTTTGCATCTCAAGCTCACAGACGACCACACATGAGAATCGGCTCTCCTCGGGGCGACAGAGGGAGAAAGAGATAGCAGCTAATGAGAGCTGCATGTCTTTATGAGGCATTGCACAACACGCTGTCAAGCGCAATAATTTGGAGCAGCTACATAATAAATGAAGTAAACTAATAACTGGCTGAAAAAATAACTTGCAAATAAATGCACAGTGTGCTTTCACAGTAGACTTTTGGCGAGGAACCGAGTCAGTTTCACTTTATAGTTCTGTTCATTTGGATAGTGAAAGCAGTTTTTTTTAAACCTAACCTCAATCTGCTTAAAGGTGGTTTGAGGTTCAGGTGTTGTTAAATTCATAAGAAAGCATTGCATTCTAGCTTGTGGAATTGGAAAGAAAAATGTTATTGCTCAGAGTTTGGACTTTCGTTGCTCAGGATATGTTTAAGAATATTGAGCTAAAGAAATAGTTTATCCAAAAATGAAAATGTGCTCAACCTCAGGCCATCCAAGATGTAGATGAGTTTGTTTCTTCATCAGATTTGGAGAAATGTAGCGTTGCATCACTTGCTCAGCAATGGATCCTCTGCAGTGAATGGGTGCCGTCCGAATGAGAGTCCAAACAGCTGATAAAAACATCACAGTAATCCACACCACTCCAGTCCATCAGTTAACATCTTGAGAAGCCAAAAGCTGCATGTTTGTAAGAAACAAATCCACCATGGCCAAAAAAGAGTCCTCTCTAACAGCTTCCACTCTTCTTTTCAGTAGATCTTAGTTCATGCATGCAGGGAATTGCTCTCTTTCAGGAGCATTAGTGCGTCAATCAAGTTCTTTCATGCCAGAGTCAGTAAACCATTTCTTTATGGACCTCACTTTGTGTGCAGGTCATTATCGTACTGGAATAAAAATAATTGCATTTCCATATGCTGAATTGTTAGTAGTCAGTGCAGCTGAAATAGCAAGATCTGTTCATTTGTAGGTGCTGTTGTCACATATGTTTGGTCATTCAGTGTATATTTTTCATTAGCTATCCAATAAAGTGACTCTAAAACAACATAAATTCGTAATCAGTGCAGATTAAAACATACATATTTTCCATAATGGCCTCTGTGATGATCTCTAGCATTGCATTTACATCATATCCAATGAAACTTGATTAGCGCTGTGAAATAGTACTTGATTACCTGTTGGGCTTGTGGTGGAAATATGACAGTTACTCTAATCAGATTTAATTGTCTCGTCTGTATTTTCAGTAGATTGATTGATTGAGGTCTGTAATGCTGTAATGGCTTAATAAAGAGACTTTTAGCCATTAATCACAAAAGAGCTAATAAATTCATTGGAAAAGGAAGTTAGAAACCTCTGGTCTCAGCATTTGTTTCCATTGGCCTGACTGACTCTTCTGAGTAGACATCAATGTCCAAAGTCTTAATAATTGCTTAAGAAGCCACATGCTGGATATTTACCAGCCGAATACTTAGTTTAATTAAAAGTATCAGCGAGTAAATTCGTAGTAAATAATGTGGTCTGGTGATTGTGACATTTGATGTCTGTTACTGAGTGGTTTGGTTGTGTTGAATAGGCAGAATGTGAATCTTATCTTCTTCACAATTTACCCTAACCCCCCCCCCCCAAAAAAAAAAAAAAAAAAAAATTGTGTATATATATATGTTTTTTTTTTGGGGGGGGGGGGGATTTTAGGGTAAATTGTGAAGAAGATGAGATCCTAACCATTTAGATTTTTGGAATTGTGATATTTCTTTCAAGATGATTAAGCACCTTAATAATATTAAAATATTTATTGTCTGGAAAATAATGTTATGATGCAAAAAATCTTAATGCAACTGATTCTTTTGACAATAAAGATATTTACTTGAGAAGCTTAGATATTAGGACTTGTTTTCAGAGAATTTGTCTTGAATTAATTTCTTTTTATCTTTTTTCCTTGAGCTATGCATAATTAAGAAAATATGATTTAAGATTTATGCTTAGAACAAGAAAAAAAAATCAGGATTGTTTTTGCCAGCAGGGGACAAAATAAACTTAATTCAAGATTCAAATTCCATTGAAAATAAGTCATTTTATCTTATTTACATGACTTTACTCATGACGCATAATCGCATAAGTCTTGTTTTAAGGATATTTTTAGTGGAAAACAAGACAAACTACGGATGTACTGAAATATGACCATGTTCTTGACAGGATACAGAGTGAGTTTAGCACTGATCATCAAATTACATCTGATTGGATTAATAACATTTGAGTGTACAAGCTTTGTTTGGTTATAATTACATTAGTGGAGTGAAAGCTGCTTTAGAGGGTCTGAGAAAGAGAGAGAGGTCTGTAAACATCAAGGTGTGTGACTCACAGCAACACATCTGTCAACAACGCCATCCACATACACACACACACACGTTACACAGGCTGTCACTTGTTCTGTTCTGTATTATAGGGGAATTACTACTAAACTGAGAACAATGTTTGTATTGCAGCTGAATGACAGATACTGAGTCTATTTAAATATAGCCTACTTCTATATGTTTATAAATGCACATGTATAACTATATATTTTGGACTTTCTGAAGAAAATGTGACTCAGCACAATGCTAGGGTGTTGGTTGGTGTGTGATATGGTTGATTAGTCGGTTGATGTTGATTACTTGTTCAAGTCAACAAATCGTCCCTACTTGCAGTGTATTTTTTTTCCTTCACCCACAGAATATCACATCTCTCTTTCTTATGCCATTATACATTTTTAAGCCCTGTGTGAACCATATTTAATTAGATACAAACAAGGCCCTTTAGTGCAGTAATACAGTATGACTGTATTCCTCACCTTTCACCTCCATTTATGAATAACGTATGATCTTCTAGACAAAACCATTCATATCTGAATTATTGATATTCAAGCATATTCTACTTTTTTTCCCATAGCATGCAGGGTCTTGCCCTTTACACTTGAGTATATTGTTCTGGTCAATTTGGTCATATTGTAGTTTCTAGTGCATTTGAACTGCACCATTTAGTCAAAGTCAAAGTCAAAGTCAGCTTTATTGTCAATTCTACCACATGTACCGTACATACATACAGAGAATTGAAATTGCATTACTCTCTTACTCCCTGGTGCATACAGATAACACTAAACACTAACAGTAGAACGCACAAATATACAAATAAGGACATGTAGGAAAAAATAAAAATAATAATAATAATAAAAAAAATAGATAAAGTGACATAAGGCACATGGTAAATAGTGCAAACCAGTGAAATACACAGACAGTGCAGAATATGAATGGTGTAGTGCAAAGAGCTTATTAAGTCTGTTCTATTAAAGTGACAAAAAGAGAGCAGTCTTTATTCAGACTGTCAGAAGAGGTAGTTGAATGAGGTCAGTCCAATGCTGTACAAAGTGACTGGTGCTTGTCACAGTGTGTGTGTGTGTGTGTGTGTGTGTGTGGTGTGTGGTGTGCGGGGGTCAGAGTTCACTGGTGCGTGTGTGTGTGTGTGTGTGTGTGTGAGTGTGTGAGTGTGTGGTGTGTGGTGTGTGGTGTGTGGTGTGCGGGGGTCAGAGTTCAGTGGTGCGTGGTGTAAGAGAGGGGAGGGGGGGCAAGGATGGGAGGGAGTTCAGCTTCCTGACAGCCTGGTGAATGAAGCTGTCCTTCAGTCTGTTGGTCCTGGCCTGGAGACTCCGCAGTCTCCTCCCTGATGGAAGCAGACTAAAGAAGCTGTGTGTCGGGTGGGTGGTATCACCTGCAATGTAGAGGGCTTTGCGGGTGAGACGGGTGCTGTAGATGTCCTGGAGGGAGGGGAGAGAGACACCAACGATCTTCTCAGCTGCTCTCACTATCCGTTGAAGGGACTTGCGGCAGGACGCGTTGCAGGCGCCATACCACACAGTGATGCAGCTAGTCAGAATGCTCTCGATGGTGCCTCTGTAGAAGGTGCACATGATGGGGGCCGGGGCTCTGGCTCTTCTAAGTTTGCGGAGGAAGTAGAGACGCTGTTGTGCTTTCTTGACTAGTGCTGCAGTGTTGTTGGTCCAGGAGAGGTCCTCTGTGATGTGTACACCCAGGAACTTGGTGCTGCTCACTCTCTCCACGGTCGCACCATTGATGGTCAGAGGAGCATGCTGAGTGTGCACTCTCCTGAAGTCAACAACAATCTCCTTCGTCTTCTCCACATTCAGAGAGAGATTGTTGTCACTGCACCACCCGGCCAGGCGGCTCACCTCGCTCCTGTAGTTTGTCTCATCTCTGTTGCTGATGAGACCCACCACAGTCGTGTCATCCGCAAATTTAATGAAGAGGTTGGAGTTGTGTGACGGTGTGCAGCCGTGGGTCAGCAGAGTGAAGAGGAGGGGGCTCAGCACACATCCTTGGGGGGCCCCTGTGTTCAGTGTGATGGTGCTGGATGTGTTACTGCCGACCCGTACTGCCTGAGGTCTCCCGGTCAGAAAGTCCAACAGCCAGTTGCACAGCGATGTATTGAGCCCCAGATGGACCAGTTTATGAATGAGCTGTTGAGGGATGATTGTGTTGAATGCTGAACTGAAGTCTATGAACAGCAATCTGACATACGTGTCCGTTTTGTCCAGATGTGTGAGGGCTGGGTGGAGGGCAGTGGCGATGGCATCATCGGTCGAGCGATTGGACCTATATGCAAACTGGAAGGGGTCCAGGGAGGGGGGGAGGACAGACTTGATGTGTTGCATGACTAGCCGTTCAAAGCACTTCATGAGAATAGGAGTGAGTGCTACTGGACGGTAGTCATTGAAGCAGGATGGAGATGACTTCTTCGGGACTGGAATGATGGTGGTAGCTTTGAAGCATGTGGGGACAACAGCCTGACTTAGTGAGATGTTGAAAATGTCTGTGAAGACATCAGTGAGTTCCACTGCACAGTCTCTCAGTACACGCCCAGGAATGTTGTCAGGACCCGGAGCTTTTCGTGCATTGATCCTGCTGAGGGATCTCCTCACGCTGTCTGGGGACAGCGACATCACCTGGTCGCCGGGAGGAGGTGTAGTCTTCTGTGCAGTGGTGCCGTTTTGTGCCTCAAAGCGAGCAAAGAAGGCATTCAGCTCGTTCAGCAGGGGGATGGTGCTGTCACAGGTCTGTGGTGGGGGCTTGTAGTCCGTAATGGTCTGAATCCCCTGCCACAGGCTCCGAGTGTCTCTGCTGTCGCTGAAACGATGGGCTATCCTCCTGGAGTACTGACTCTTGGCCTCTCTGATGCCGCGGGATAGGTTGGCCCTAGCTGTCCTCAGGCCCTCCTCATCTCCAGCTCTAAAGGCAGCGTTCCGAGCCTTCAGAAGTCTGTAGACCTCCCCTGTCAGCCACGGCTTCTGGTTGGCCCGGACAGTGATAGACTTTGTGACCGTTACATCATCAATACACTTGGTGATGTAGGCAGTGACAGTCTCTGAGTACTCTTGGAGGTCTGTAGTGTTGTTATATGTGGCAGCCTGCTTAAACATATCCCAGTCAGTAGTGTCAAAACAGTCTTGAAGTGCCTCTGACGACCCTTCAGGCCACACTTGTATCTGTTTGTGTACTGGTTTGATAGCTTTAACGAGCGGTCTGTATGCAGGCATTAGCATGACAGTGATGTGGTCTGAGGCTCCGAGGTGGGGGAGGGGGAGGGCCTTGTAAGCTCCTCTCTGTGTGGTGTAAACAAAATCCAGGGTATTTTTTCCCCTTGTTGGAAAGTCTATATGCTGATGAATTTTTGGGAACACACTCCTTAAGTCTGCGTGGTTGAAATCCCCAGCCAAGATGAGAAAAGCATCTGGGTGGGCTGTCTGCTGCCCACTGATGTGCTGGTACAGATCATTAAGTGCCTCACTCCTATTGTTGTTATTGGAGCTGGGAGGGATGTATACAGCAACGAGCAGTATGGCTGTATATTCCCTCGGTAGATAGAACGGCCGGCACTTAATAATCATAAACTCCACCAGGGGTGAGCAGTGTTTGCAGACCACAACAGCGTCGCGGCACCATACATTATTGATGTAAACACAAAGCCCGCCGCCACGTCTCTTACCTCCCTCGACGAGAGCTCTGTCAGCTCGATAGCATGTTAGCTGCTCGAGCTGAATGGCGCAGTCCGGAACGCTGTTGTTAAGCCATGTTTCCGTAAACACAAAAACACAACAGTCTCTTACAGTCCTCTGAGTAGAGCGAAGTAGTCGGATGTAGTCCAGTTTATTGTCCAAAGAGCGTACGTTCGCCAGTACGATGGTGGGGATAGCTGGCTTGTTTGGGTTAGCCGCTAGCCTAGCTCGGATACCTCCGCGCTTACCCCTCTTCTGCTTCCTCTCACACCGCTTGTAGCGCCTCCGCTCTGGGCGAGATGCAGTAGTGGGGGTCGGTGATGGTGTAGGCCTCCGGAGCAGACCGAGGTCCCGCAGCTCTTCGGCGTGCGTGGAGTTTAACTCTAACAATGTGGTTCTGCCGACATCGAGCAGAAACTCACGACTGTATGCGCGCTTGAAGACAGGTAGACGAGACGAATATGTGCAAAAACATTGCGACTTACAAGACAAAAAACACGAAAACACCGTTCTGTCAGGAGAGAGAGAAGCCGCTGCGTCTGTTGTGCGCGCCGCCATCTTGGATTTTTTCAAGATGTGTAACATTTTGTTTGATTTTGATAACATTTTGTTTGATAACATTTACACTGATTTTTTCAGTGTAACATTTAGCTGTGATCATTAGGTTGTGTGTCTGTATCATGGGACACTACATGTACCAGATTTCCAAAGTTGGTGTAACTCGATTAATGATTATGTTGCCATGCTCGTTTTGAAGCTAGAAATGCATTGATTTGTAAAATAATGTAAACACAATTATTCATGTCAGGCTGTTTAAGGGTTTATTGGATCTCCAAAACAACACCAGAATCTTTTCTGCTCTAGTTTCTGGGAAAATAAGAAGCTTTCCGCAATTCTCTCAAAATGTGACACATCTAGCTCAGCTGGATTGGATCTGACAGCCTCATAAGAAACGCACTATAAAATTGGGGCTCTAGTACAAATAATTATTCAATTATTTATTTATACAGTACGTGCAGTGTAACATTCAGAGTTATGCATTTTACATGCTGACCTTCAGTGCAAACTAACTTAAAATATATATTTTTTTCTCTTTTTTTTTCAGAGACATGAGGCCTTTTCTGAAGAACACTCTTGAATATTTCCCTCACTGAGGATGTGCAATGATTTCTGCCCGGCACAACCACATCTGAGGTCACTTCTTCTCTAGACCTTCTATTATACCTCAGGGTTGACTTTCAAAACTCGTAAGTGTCTGTGTGCTTCCTGTTGAGCACCGCTGGATTTGAGACCAGTTTTGCTTCACTGCGTCCAGAGTGCAAAACTGCTGAAACATCGCCCTCCATGGTTTCTGCCCATTTCAAGAAGCTATCGTCTTACATTGTAAAGATTTGCAAAGGAATGTTTACAAAGAAACTGGCAAATACCACAAAGAAGAAAGAGAGTAGCGAAAACAAAAAAGAACCCAAAACGTCCCCCGAAGTGCATGCACGGAACCCGACGTTCTCAACCACACTGAAAAGCACAGTTAAAAAGATCTCCAAATGCTCATCGGCACGCAATATATCCCTTGAGGAGGATGACGGTAAAAACGACTGTTCTTCTCTCTCGCCAACATTCAGTTACCGTGTAGCAATTGCCAATGGACTTCCAAAAAATGCCCTCTTTCTGAACAATAATGAGTTTCATGAGGTCTTGTCAATTGATATTGATTACTCCGACTCTCTAAACGAGGCAAAACTTATCCATAGATTTGATGAACAAAAAGCTTATACAATGCCAGTAAGAAGGAACAGGAAGAGTTTGATTAGTTTAGCGCCCTCCGATGGCAGCTCGGAGGGGGAGCGGGGAGAGCGCAGCAGTCTCCACAACCTTCGATTGGGCGCTCTGAAAAAACTGAGGAAATGGAAGAAGAGCCAAGAATGTGTGTCCTCGGACTCAGAGGCCAGCAACTGGAGAAAGACTCTTGGCATCAGAAGCAAATCTCTGGACCGGGCTGGCCGAAACCAGAAAACCACTACCCTGGAGCCGGGATCCAGCTCGACGGGATGCATCAGTCAGACTCAGGACGTGATGGAGATGATCTTCAAAGAACTTCAGGGAATCAGTCAGATCGAGTCCGAGCTCTCAGAACTGCGAGGGCACGTTAACGCCCTCAAAAGCTCCATCGATGAGATCTCCAGCAGCGTGGAGGTGGTGCAGAGCGAAATCGAGCAGCTTCGTTCAGGTTTTGTGCAGTCCAGACGTGAGACTCGAGACATCCACGACTACATCAGACAGATTAGCCAACAGACCAACAAAGCTACTCTGAGATTTCTAAATGTGCCTGAGGAGAAGTACGAAAAAACGGAAGACCTTATTTATCAGATCCTAAAAGAGAAAATGGGCTTCGCTGAAGCACGCAAGACATTTAAAATTGAACTGGCCCATCGACTAGGCCAACAAAGAGAATGTTACAATGCTAAACCTCGACCAATTGTAGTTATATTTTCAAGCCCCCAAGACAGGGATTTAGTTTTGAAAAAGTGTTATAAGCTAAAAGGGACTGGGATATCCATTTCGACAGATAGTATAGCACACGATTCGAAAGAAAAGAGAGACAAGCCGATGGCTTCCTCTCAGACGTACGAAAGCATGGACATCAAGGTCTCAGCCAAAGACAAGGCTGAAAGTGACGACTGGGACTCCATGGAAAGCGACAAAGAGCTTGATGAATTAAACAAGAACAAATATGCAATTGTGTCCAAACCACCTCCAAAAAGTAAATCAGACAAGAAAAAGTCTCACGATCACCGAAGGATGGCCGATGATGCTGCGTACTCTGTGCACTATGCCGATAGCACAGCCTACGATGACCATGACAAGCAAAGCAAGTCCTACTATTCTGACATAACACCTGGATGGATGTCTCAGAGCGACTACTCCACTCCCAAACTTAGCCGGTCTGAATCGGACTGCTCTAAACTTTGCCAGTCTTACTCTGAGGACTTCTCCGAGAGTCAGTACTTCAGCAGAGTCAACGGCTGCTCCTTGCTCTCCTCCTCAGATCAGGAACTTTGGCAACGGAAGCAAGAAGACATGGCGTCCTCTTGGTATGCCAGTCCCCCCAGTCAAACTTTGAGCCAGGAACGACCTTATGCGGAACACAATGAAATTGAAACCACAGAGACTATTGACAGTGGTGTAAGTAATGGTCTTGTTTGTGTATCAGGGGACAGGAGCCACTACAGCGGCTCTCAGCTGTCGCTGCAGGGTGACCTCTCACCATGGAAAGACTGGCATCACCTTGAACAAGGTGCTGACTCAGGTTTGGATGCCTCCACCGAACAGAACATAATCTCTGAAATCAGTAGCCCCTTTGACCCTGCAGCTAACCCTGGTTTCCCAGTGAAAATAACTAAATGCCTTGAGGTTGATTTGCAATTTGAAGGCGAGACCTTTTTGACACTAGATAGCACTCCTGAGATGGGCCAAGATCAAGATATAGATATAGAACCTGAATTTTTAGAACCTGAGCCAGAACCAGAGCCAGAACCAGAACAAATGCCACAGCCAGAACCAGAACCAGAACCAGAACCTGAACCAGAGCCAGAACCAGAGCCAGAGGCTGTGATTGAACCCATACCAGAACCAGTACCTAAACCTGCGTCAGAACCGCAACCCGAAAAGAAGCCCAAGACCAAGAAGATCCAAGCTAAGCCTGAATCAGCTCCGCAAACTTTGCAGCGACAGGATGTGAACCACCTCCAGCAGAGCAAGAAATCTTCCTCCATGTACCGGAGCCAGAGTGAGATCAGAAATGAGAAAGTGGAGGAAGTCCCCAAATCCTGGAGTAGCAGGCTCAGCATAGACCTCAGCGAAAAAACCTTTGGCTTTGGATCCACCCTGCAAAGAGCAAAGTCAGCTTTGGATTTTGTGTGGAATAAAGGCTCCCAAAGCACTAGCGCCCCAGTTGAAGAACCGAGCAACACCTCATTCATGGGTAGGTTCAGAACCATGTCCCAGTCCACAGCGAACAGCTCCAGCACAACCATTGACTCGGACGTCTACACAGAGCCTTTCTATTACAAGGCAGAAGAGGAAGAACAACCTGCTGAACAACCTGTGGACAATGAGACACATTACGTTGAGGTGATGGAACAAGTCCTGGCCAATCTGGAAAACAGATCAAACTCAAACGAGGCAGAGGAACAGTACCAAGAAGAGGAATACGACGTCTTGCAAGAGTATGACATCTCACAAGAGGGTAACCTCGTGCTGGAATATGACTGCAGCCTTGATGAGCAATATGATGAGGAATACAGTGAGGAGTATGATGACAATCCCATGACTGAAGACACGGCGGAGTATGAGGTGAGTTTGGTGGATTACGTGGAAGAAACCGAGGAACCGGAAGCAGAGACTGAGGAACAGGAGGAGAGTAAGGAGGAGGTGCAGGAAGATCAAGAAATATCAGAAACGAAGGGAGCAGATGAGGTAAAAGAGACAGTAGAACAAGAGGATGAGAACAAAAATGTTACAGAGGTTCCAGTGCAAGAAGCACCACCCAAAAAAAGAATACGTCCCACCTTCAAAGAGGTGGCGCTGAGAGCTTACCGGAAGCAGATGGCTGAGCTGGAACAGCAGATCCTGGCAGGAGGTATGAACCAACCAGTTTATATGTTAACTTATTATAGTTGTCTTGAAGGGTTTTAGTTATGGCTTTGGTCAGTGAACTATTGATTGAGTCATTTGAGATCCACCGTTGTCCATAAATGAGGTCTTGGTTCATGACATCCCAGGGTTGTTGTGAAGGGCAAGATGATGATTACTAGTATTTGATGTTGAGTGGTTAGAATTGGCGATTGATTTTGTGTGTGCGTGTATGTGGTTGTCAATGCCTCAGAGTTCAGATGAAAGTGTACTTCACCTTTTGTGACCTTCATTAACCTTAGAGAGTCCAATCAACATTTCTATTTATATTTAATCATTTATTTTGAAAAGAACAGTTCACCCATATAATAATGTTCTTTTCATCATTTACTGTTACTGTCATTCCAAACCTGGATTTTTTTTATCGTGCAACATGAAAAGAGACAATTTGACAATGCTTTTCCATTCAGCACCGTCCCATTCAGCAGAAGCGTACATTTATCATTGGTTGTCCAAAAGGCATCATAAAAGTAGTCCATTTGACTTATGTTCTACATTTCTTCTAATGTCATACAATAGTTTGTGTGAGTGATGTAATGAAATTCAAGTCGTTACACACTAGAAATCATGCCCACCATCGTAGCTCTCAAATTTCATTTATGCATTTTCAGATCAGGCCAGGCTTGATGTCAATGAGAGCAAATAGCATTGTTTCTTCTTGTGACATGCACCACATTTGAATATGTGCATACTGTATGTGTCGTTTTATTTTTGGGTGAATTTGTCCTCTGCAGGCATGTTTTATTAGCAGTTGTAGCATTTTATTTCAGCAGAACAAGTCTCAAATGTGTTTTCAAAGTCAGTTTACCCTATAAATGCTAATATGAACATGCTATTATATTAGTTTGTAAACAGATGTCAATATATGATTAATGACTAAAAGGAGTTAACAGTGGAAATGGGGCTATGCTAGCAGTTTACCCCACAAAAGCAGAGTTTCCTTTACAGCCAGTCAGGAATCAGGGGAATTTCCACCCAGTCTTACTCACACCGAAAGCGCTCTTGACCTAGATGTGAGAATCACAGTCACAGCACACGGCAAACCCAGCGCCACACTCCACAATGCTGAGTACTGTTGGGATACTGTATTTAGGCTGCTCATTCATGCTGCACGCTAACAGCCAGGTGCTCTGTGTACTTTAGTGGATTCTGATTCCCTAAAACACAAGCCACAAATCACAGACCAAATCAGTTCATTTCAGGCATTACAATGGGGATTGGCACCGGCGCACAGTTCAACAATTGGATTCCAGAAATGATTGCACTTTCACTGATATGTTTTACATCAAATAAGTGCACGTAGAGTCTGTGTAATTTTACATTTACATTTAGTTATTTAACAGATGCTTTTATCCAAAGCGACTTACAAATGTGGACAATAGAAGCAATCAAAACCAACAAAAGAGCAATAATATGTAAGTGCTGTGACAAGTCTCGGTTAGTCTAAAGCTGTACACGTAGCAAGGTTTTTTTCTTATTTCTATTCTAATAAATTAAAAGAAAACAAGTAGACAGAATATAGAAAAAGAATCGAGAACACTATAGTGTTAGAGGGTCCTTTTTTTAAATAAAAAGAACACAAGTAGAATAGAAATAGAATAGAGAGTGCAAGTGTTAGGGGTCACATTTTGTCTTCTTCTTAAATAAATAAAATAAAGCAAGTAGATAAAAAAGAAATAGAATAGAGAGTGCTAGAGTTTCACAATGACTTCATTTCAATACTTGCATTGCATCACTATTTTTGTGCATTTGTCACCTGACTAAACTGCACTGTAAGTGAATTTGCCTCAGGTTTTATTATGCATGGTATTACAACACTACAGACCTTTGAGATCTGAAAGGATGCTTTCTACACAGTGACAGGTGTACAGTCAACAGAAGCTTTAGTCTGTGAAAACAAAGCATCTATATAATGGGAGAAGGAACAGACTGTTCTGCTGACACTGAGTTTGTGTGCTTGAAAGGTTGAGCATTTAATTTTAATTTCAGCTAGAAAAAGGCATTCACCCTATAAAGAGAGTGCTCATCTCTTAGGGCTTTCTCTTTATGACACAAGGCACTTGTAGAAATATGATATCTACTTATAATTACCAACTAATTGTTGTGTGTGTGTTTTATATAATTCTATAAATTATTATTATAATTTAATAATTTAAATAATTATGTCCAACACAATTCCAGTCAAAATAGGAGATTATAAGAAACTAAAGCCATACCGTTACTATAGTATATCCAGCATGTATCCGCCTGCCTGGCAAAACACTTGATACTGTGGAAGACCAGGGATGTTGGTCTCTTGAAGGTCTCTTATTTACTACACTTTCCCTAAAAAGAGAATCACTCAGTCGCTTTGTGTCAAACTCAAATACAGTTACGGGGTTTTTGACCAGCGAATGTGTGCAAATGTGCATTTTGTCCGTCATTAAAACAGCGGCATCACATAATTTTTTTCATCAGCTGGTTACAAAGTTTGTTGTAGCTATATGTGCGCTGAGTTTTTCCTGTTGTAAAATACATTTGACCAAAATCTCATTTTATAAAATATGAAATGCTACTGTATGCAAGGCTATTTAAGTGTAGGCTATTGGCTATGACTAGATGGCAAATGCTAGCCCTCTCTCTCCGGTGCCACATGTCTCAGACCTCAAATACATAAAATATGAGCCTTTATAGACATAGTGTCTCTATGTATTTATTCAAACAACAAGATCTTTCTTTACCCTTGCAAGCCTTTGTTCAGCTGCTGTGGAACTTCAGTTCATTCAGTCAAGATAGAAGGGGTGGAGTTATGAGGTTTGACTGACAGGGTAATCCAACAGTGTTGATTTATTGATAAAAAAATAAATAAAAAAAGGCCCTTCGGATTGTAAGGGCAAAAAGTGCATGTGCTACCTGTTCTCTTGAGCCCTACCTGTGAACGTGCTTGTATTAAAGTATATTTATTGTATAAAATATAAATTATTTATAAAAAAAAAAATCAGGACATTTTTTATATTTTTATTTTAATGTATTTTCCATTAACAAAGCTGGAAATGGGAGTGCTAATGAGTAGCGTTCTCCAGGTTTATCCTCCTTGATGAAAACACAGAAATATTCTTCAGCTCAGTGGTGCTGGAATTTAGTTCCTTGTTTTCACACAGCCAATTTAATTTCTCAGCTCTCATTTTCTCCTTGACTAATTAAAGAACGCAGATCAGAAATCATTTGCATAAAAGGAGGAACCGTCGTGCAGGGGCTCTGTTTTGGTTCAGGTTTAAAAGCAGGGCTGCACATTTTAGGAGTCTTTTACAGTGAGGTCTCTCAGGATTAGTTCTTCCTGCCAAACCCGTCTTCATTTAGTTCTAGGCTGAACTGCATTCACATGCTAATTCCTCCTCCCAAGGGCGCTTTCTAACCAGGTCAGTGTTGTTGGGACTCTTATATCAGTCTTGTTCTGAGAGTAGCGGTGCGAGCTGGCACTCCTCGCTTCACGTGTTTATTATATCCATTTTATATTTCCGCTCTGATCCATCGAGGTCAGCTGACTGAAAGTAGTCTATCCGTTCTCTGAATATTTGATTTAGATCCCAACGCTCACGGAGGACAGATTTTAATATTTAGTAAATACTGATACAGCACTGATAGTAAACACTTTTTGCCATTTGCAGATGTTTGTTTAGAAGGTTTTCTATCCTCTTAATGTTTGGAAATTCATATTTTAAGATATAAATTTCTTTATTGACTGTTCAAACCAATAAAAATGCATCAGTTCTGCCCCAGATTTCCATTGCTCTACATTTGCATTGCATTTCAATAATCGAGGATTATGACTGTATTAGGAAATTGCTTCTATTTTTTTTATATAAGCCATCTGTTTTATTGGGAACTTTGTCATAATATTTTAGTTTTATTATTTAAATGGTGCATAACAGGGATATTTTCTACCTGCAGTTTGTTTTAAGAAAAGACATTATTAATGAAAGTGATGCATTTAGGCAGAGCTCAGTGGAAACAGACCATTAATCCAAATGAGTGAAGGAGGTTTTCCGTCACCTCTCTCACAGGCCGATATGTTTTAGCCTTGAGAACCGCAGCCAAAATATTCATCTCATTTCGTCTCTGTCACTGACCAAGAAATCTAAAAGGAAATTTAATTCATCTGAGAAATCCCTCAGTGCATATATATTCTGCAGCATTTCAGCCGTCCACAAAATGGATAGATTTCAGAGACTGTGGACACTGTGAGATCTTGTTTTAAGGGTCAATTTAATGAGACCTGGCAATATTTAAGATCAGTGAAAATAAGAACTTTTTATTCTCTTTATGCCTATATGTGATTTTTCATTTATAACCCATTTTACTTCAGTAATGTGATATATTTCTGAGTGAAACAGCATATTCTACAGACAAAATATGGTCAGGAATTGATGATGTATCATACAGTATAAAGTGTTCGTTCCGGACCTAAATGTGAGTTTAAAAATATTATTTCAATTAAACATTTGAATTAAAAATATTTCATCATTCCAAAAACACTTGAAATTATTAATATTATTAATAAAAAGGTGATTTTGATTATTGTAATTTAGTCGTTTTCTTAACAGTTTTATGGGTCTTAATTTCTGTTAAAAAATATGTTGACTTGTAAAAAATCTATTAAAATATCAATAGAAAAATGGAAATATTTAAATATATTTTATATACAGATTATTAATTTGATATAAATATTTTATATTTTATTTTATTATTTTTGATAATAGTAATAATAATAAATGTTTTTTTAGCAGCAAATCAGAATATTAGAATGATTTCTGAAGGATCATGTGACTGGAGTAATGATACTAAAAAAAAATCAGCTTTGAAATCACAGGAATAAATTACATTTTAAGATATATTCAAATAGAAAGCAGTTATTTAAAAAAAAATTCAACAATATTATGATTTTGCTGTATTTTGGATCAAATAAATTCAGGCTTGGTGAGCAGAAGAGAAGCTTGAATCTTACTGTTCAAAAACTTTTGACTGGTAGGGTATATTCTTTTGATTTTTGTAACCTAGACATATTTTGATTTATTGTTAAATAAAAACAAAACAAAAACAAACATTTTTAAGACCTTTAAAAAACTAATTGGCAGCGAAACAGTGTTAAAGTTGGATTGTTGGTTGCTATAAAATCGATTTGGAACAAACAGGCCAATAAAACACCCAAATATATACCGGTTAGTCCTCAGTTTAGTGTTTCTCTGACACTGAAGGATGTTCTGAGTATTACAGAAGGTCGAGTAACCCTTCATAAGCCCAGCAGGAAAGATTTGATCAATACTTCATTTGACATCCTCGTCTCCTCTCTATTAACCAGCTAGATTTAAGCTCCACGGCTGATCTTCTCAGCTTCTATGTGCGTTTATTGACCTCTGACGTCTCTGAGAACTCACTTTTATCGTTCATGGTCCAGCGAGCTGTGAAGCTATCGCACTAAAGCTGAACTAATCATTGCCATTATATTTAAACTCTTGAGCGACATTAAAGCGTCTAAGGTGATCTTTGAGGGAGAATGAGAGCGACTGAAGGAGGATGATCTACTGTAATATGAGAAATCAGGGTCAGTAATGGTCATCAGTGTAACCTCATCTCTGAGGTTTGAATCTGCCCATAATTTGGCAGAAATCGTGTTTGGATATTGATTGTCTGAAGTGTATTTAAATAAACATGAGCGGTCTCTCTGTGCTGGACACCGCAGGCTTTTACAGCGTTATATGGCCGGTGTAGTATGAGAGAAACGTGATATATTGTCTCAAGGTTTGTGTGTGTGTGTGTGTATCAGGGATTATACTCTGACTGAGATATCGTAAATGAGCTGTGCTGGCACTATTTGTTTGGCTCCATTAGGCACAAGTCATTATAAGTGTGTGCAGTTATTTATAGATAAAGGAGTCGATATGTGCTGTTATTTCTAACGTTCCTCTCTGTCTTTCTGCTTCTCTTCTGCAGACAGCACAGCTCTGGACACCGAGGTCTTCTTGTGTTTTCTGTGTTTCTATCGTTTTTCTCCACTTTCTGTCTGTGTTTGTTCATCTTTGAATGTATATGAAATATGCTGCATGTTTTTCAGTGTTCGGTGATGATAGATAGATGGATAGATGGATGGATGGATGGATGGATGGATGGATGGATGGATAGACGGATAGATAGACAGATAGTTAGATGGACAGACAGACAGGCAGATGATAGATAGATAGATAGATAGATAGATAGATAGATAGATAGATAGATAGATAGATAGATAGGTGGATAGGTGGATAGACGGATAGTTAGATGGCCAGATAGCCAGATAAATAGATAGATAGATAGATATATGGATAGATGGATAGATAGATATATGGATAGATAGATAGATATATGATAGATAGATAGATAGATAGATAGATAGATAGATAGATAGATAGATAGATAGATAGATAGATAGATAGATAGATAGGTGGATAGACGGATAGTTAGATGGACAGATAGATAGCCAGATAGCCAGATAGATAGATAGATAGATAGATAGATATATGGATAGATGGATAGATAGATATATGGATAGGTAGATAGATAGATAGATAGATATATGGATAGATATATGGATAGGTAGTAGATAGATAGATAGATAGATAGATAGATAGATAGATAGATAGATAGATAGATAGATAGATAGATATATGGATAGGTGGATAGATAGATAGACAGATAGATAGATAGATAGATAGATAGATAGATAGATAGATAGATAGATAGATAGATATATGGATATGTAGATAGATATATGGATAGATAGATAGATAGATAGATAGATAGATAGATAGATAGATAGATAGATAGATAGATAGATAGATAGATAGATAGATAGGTGGATAGATGGATAGGCGGATAGACGGATAAATAGATAGACGGATAAATAGATAGATAGATAGTTAATATATAGATGGGTTGATATGTATCAGTAGATAGATAGGTGGATAGATGGATAGGCAGATAGACGGATAAACAGACAGATAGATAGATAGATAGATAGATAGATAGATAGATAGATAGATAGATAGATAGATAGATAGATAATATATAGATGAGTTGATATGTATCAGTAGATAGACAGATGGATGGATAGTTAGATTTGTACTGTACTGATCTCGTTTTTATAATGTATTTTGTCTGTATTTGCACTTGTTTGTCATTGTTTGTGTCTTTCTTTATTGTGACTGTGTGTGTGTGTGTGTGTGTCATATATTTACTGTGCAGGTAAATGATATACAGTAAGTACAGTGTCTTATTGATCTGCGTAAGTCATCAGCAGGCTGTTTTCTTGTTTGACAGGGTTGTGCCAACATCCTGGACACAGCCAAACTGGGGCTGAGCGGCGGAGGGTGAGTACAGACACACACAACACCAAGATAGATAGACGCGATGAACACACACAACATCAATACACACGAGAAATAAAGAAAGAGAGATGAGGAGAGAGTGTGTAGAGTTACACTCTTACAGGTGCTGTATATGTACATATATACACTCTTAAAAATAAAGGTGCTTAAAAGGTTCTTCAAGCGATGCCATAGAAGAACCATTTTTAGTTCCACAAAGAACCATTCAGTCAAAGGTTCTTTAAAGAAACATCTCTTCCTTACCTTTTTATAATCTGAATATCCTTCTTTCGCCACAAAAAAACATTTGTGAAACAGAAAGGTTCTTCAGATTTTAAAGGTTCTTTATGGAACCATTTAGACAATAAGGTTCTTCTATGGCATCGTGAAGCACCTTTATTTTTAAGAGTGTTATGTGTGTCTGTAATGTATGTGTGTTGGTGGCCTCATATTCTCGAGCCGTAGGGTCTCCTCATCTCCCATTTATCACTGACACACACACACACACACACACAGATATTATTTTGCTGATAGACCGCAGGCAGAAGGGCAGAAATGGGAATGGAATGTTATTTGTGGATTTTCCTGGGACCTGATCTAGTGTTAATTGTTTGCAATGGTATGACTCCAGGTTAATGAATGTAGTGTGTATGAATTTATTTTTTGGTAATGAGCTGTCAAAAATAAATAAATAAAGCCGGCACTGTTGGCACTTGTACTTATTAAAGGCCCCGTTCTCATTAAGTGCTGATGATGTCACTGTCTTCCTAACAAAAACACACACTTTTCTGTGGGTTCTGCGTGAATGAAAAACACCTGTGTTTATAGACACGTGTAGTATGAGAACGTCCTGACCTGATCTAAACTTGTGTAGTTTAGTTTATATTTGAGCAATAGTAGTTTTAGCAATTTAGTGTATTTTAGCAATATTGGCAGGCAGAGTTATTACAGCTGTGTATACAAGTCAAGTATACTGCATACTACTATACGATGTCAAACAGCAGCATGCTAAATTGTCATATGACTTCATCGCGTTACATCCATCTCAACATTATGTGGAATATAAAGTGTTAGTTTTGTGTTAAATTCTCTTTTGATCTCTTTTGGTCCAATTAAATAATACATCAATAAGGAGATATTAAAAATCTGAACATTATTCATATCAGCATAGGTAGTATTACATTGGAAAATAAATATTTATTTTGTATTTTTAATACAAATTTGTGTAAAGTTCTCTGAACATTTGGTGGTCCAAAAAACATTATTTATGTGAGCCTATAGAGATCGCACTTGAAATTGAATATTTATTTTACATTTTTAATGTAATTTTGTGTAAAATAATAGCATTTGGTGGTCCAAAGAAAAGAAAACTCAATTAGGAGACATTAAAAATCAAAGCATTATTCATGCAAGCATATAGGCAGGATATTAAATATTTCTGTTGCTTTTTTAATCCTATTAAATCCAATAAATGCATTGCATTAAATGCAACCTTTTTTAATCTGATCAAATAATTAGTGCACAAGATAATGTTAAAAATCTACTGCATTTAACTTGAAACGAATAATCAAATTGAACACATTGCATAGTGGTATACAGTAACTACAGTGTTCTGTAGTTTTATACGGCCCAATTTGACAAATTATTCTTCTATGCATGCATGCAGCTGGTCTGTGTGAGACAAGAGCAGTTATGATGGACTTCCTATTCCTGCCCATCCCATGTTATTTGCCGGTGCCGTAAATCACTCTACTGCTTTTTAGCCGGGTAATGTTTCATAGCGTACAGCATGATTATGGTATTAATAGACTCTAAATCTGCCTCCATCCCCAGGGTTGGCAGTATACTTTACGGCATTGACAGCATGCCAGATTTACGTCGCAAGAGGACCATGCCTATTGTCCGAGACCTGGTGAGTAATCACACCCGGCACGGTTATGTTTGACTGATGGAGCTTTAGAAGACTGTATTAGCCAATCAGACCCACCGAGCACACGGTCACTAGTCCGAATTTACAATCCAACACTGTCAGCAGAGCACATGCAAGATGGAGGCGCACACGTGTTTATGTTTTGATGCTATTTTGAGGCTTTTACGCTCCACCAGAGTAAAAGTAGGTCACCCCCTGGTGTTCTCCACAATATCTGAAATCAGTTCAAATCATCTGTCTTGTCTTTAAATGTGTAGTGCTCATATATTGATAATGAAGTGCTGTTTAATTTATGAGATTCTAGATGGCCATCTCTGTAGTATGTGTTTCTATTTATATTTTTGCATTTGTTAAAGGAACAGTTCACCTAAAAATGAAAATGTGCTGTTAATTTACTCACCCTCATGCCATCTGAGATGTAGGTGACTTTTTTTCTTCAGTAGAACAGTAAAAAAGATTTTAAAAATCTTCTTTACTGATCTACCAAAGAAAAAAATGTCATGTACATCTTCATGGCTTGAGGGTGAGTAAATTAACAGCAAATTTTCATTTTTGGATGAACTGTTCCTTTAACATTTCGAATGATTTTTTTTTTCTTGTTTGAGCTCTTGTAGTCCGTGTCTTTGTGTCCATTGTTTCTTCTTGATTTTGTAAAAACAAAAGTTTCTTAACCGATTCTTGTATTGAGTTTTGTGCAACTGTTCAGCTTCTGAAGGACAAATGTTGATGCTGTATCTGTCCACATTTTGCATGAAATTAAAAACCAACCCTGTTTTGGTAAGTATGGGTCATCGTTCAGTTATCTTTTGGTTTTTTGGCGTGTCCTGTGGTCCATTCCCACTTGGGCCCATATTGACGTATGGGCGATATTTTTCAGTGAGTTGTCAGATTTCTCTCCAAAAGGCTTGTTTTCTACTCAATCGATGCATTCGAAACCGAAATGTTGACAACTCCACCCAAAAATATATCCGAGGACTTCATTGACTTCTGATTTAACTGTGTGCCGTTTTAAATCCATGTAAAAGTGACGTGTGCCAATGAGCCTTTTACAGCGTGGATGAAGTCAGTGCTGTACCGGGTCTGATTTGGTCTATCCCATCATGCCTCTGTCCTCTGTTTCTGTCCCCTTGTTGGCTGTGTGATTGCTTCATGGCAACGACAGTCGGTCGCGGGAGGGTGGGGATCGAGGGTCCCGCCCAAAACCACAGCGGGGGCTTTATGTCAAAATCTAGACTATTCCATTGCCTGCAGCAACCCTCAGCAATTCAAGTGCATGTCGAGACTTACATCAACACTTGGCGTTCATGTAGAGGTCAAATCTACCCTATTTTCCTATGCACCCCTGCTTTAAGGGGCCGTTGGCAGCCCGCTTGGTCTTTACCACCATCAGGTCCAGGGTCAGATGGTAAAGACGAGTCCAGTATGGTCCGCTGTCCATGCCTGCCGATCTAAATATGGCTAATCGTGGCTTTTTGACTTTTAACTGGCTCCCATTTCCCCCTCATTGACTCTTTCTTGCTCTCTTTCTCTGTCCTGAACTCTTTGGATCGTGTTTTTTGAGCTGGCTTTGACACATGCCGTCTGGTCTTGTCTGTTTGTAGCAGTACTCGCAGGCAGTAGGAATATGTCAGGGTGCCATTCAGTATCTTAACTAAACAATTGCACAGCAAATGCATGAGTGAACTGTAAATTTCTCCTGCATGTCAGAGGTGAGTTATTTAAGGATTGAGCCTCACCTCTGCAGCTCTCACTCTGCTCTTTAGACCAAAAACTCGATCTGATTTTCTGCATGACGATAGGTATGACGTAAAGAGATGTGCTTACTGTGTGTAAACAACTGCTTGTCTTTGCTAAATGTCTAATTTTGTTCTGCTTTTCCCTGCATCTGGACACTCTAGGCTTTGGTAAGTCTCTTGCATTTTAATGAATCCAGTGTTTGTCTACTTGGATACCTTCATCTAGTCAGTTGAAGCAGCACAGATGTGTCCTTATCTGCCTATGGTATCCCACAATCCAGTGTGTGGTTCGGTGTTTGGTGGAAAGAATAAAATTACATTATTTTAGCTGCTAAATATGCTTAAAGTTCACTTTAATTTGTTCTAGCTCATTAGACATGATTTTATGGAAGCTTGTTTGAAGCTGTTTTCATTAGGTGGTTCCTTTTACAATGCTTTTTTGACATAGGCTTTGTGTTAATAAAACAAGACAACAGAACATTGCTATACATGCACTGCACTGTACATTACTGTACACTGTACAAGTTCAATGTTTGTGTTAAATGGGCAGTAATTTGAAGACAATTCATATTTTCATCATTTGGATGGACAAATAGCACTGCTTGTTTGTTTTATTTTATTCATATTTGATTATTTTTTATATTTTATTGATTTATTTTATATTCTTTTATGTATTTATTTAATTTATATTTAAATTATATCTGTTTTTATACTATATTTTTATGCATTCATTCATATTTGTTTTTGAGTTTGCAAGGAACATTTTTCAGCATGCAAAAATAATAGAGCTTTCTTTAATGATTTAAAAAATACTTTTTCCATTTCATATTTTTTTATATTTAATTTGTGTATTTATTTATTTATGCACTCATTTATGTATTCATTCATATTTGTTTTTGAGTTTGCAAGTGATATTTCTCGACATGCAACAATAATAGAGCTTTCTTTATTTGACATAATTTTTATAATTTGAGCATGCAGAATAAAATATGTCAGCTCTGTTCCAAATCCTAGTGAGCCGTCTACCTACTAGACAGCATTTCTAAGCATTTTGTGCACACTTGTGGTGTAAAGGCTATTCTTAAATGCATGCATTTTGATCACATTTTAAGGCGGGATTGCATGTATCCTTAGAGAATACAGTCCTATAAATGCATAGCAGCAAACTCCGAAAAACATGTTCTTTCCTGTTAAAATGGGCTGTTTTTCCTTATATTTGCTTTATGTAGACAGCAGCACTAGTTTTAGGATAGAGCTATAATTTTTCACTCATGAAATGTGAGCAATGAGCCCTCAGTGTGTATGCCTTGTTATTGAGAAAGCAAGTCTGTCTCCTGAAATATTTAAAATCGCAGTAAACCTAATGAAATGAAAGCATATTACACAGTGCAGAATTTTCTTCTTTTCTGCAACATTTCCTTCTGTTGAACCTAACATGAAGAGCTTTCTGAGAGTTGCGCTCTGTAGGGTAACAGGTGAATATCTGCTTGAAGGTGAAAGTGGTTTCCCAGCCCGAGTAATCAAGTTTTATCTTCGTGTCTAACGATAACATTCAGCCTAACACAACTGATTTCTACCCTGTAGCGTTTGATGCGTTCCTGAGCGTTGTCTTTCTCACTGTTTCCTTTCTTCATTTCAGACATTGGCTGCTCGAAAGGCAGGCATTGCGTTTGGGCTGGTGAACAGAACGACTCTGAACAACGAGGAGCTGGTGAGTTTTAAACACACACATGCACAGCACTTTCATCATATAGACTTGTGCATAAATCACTCTGTAAGCAGCCAGTCTGAGTCTAATGAGGAGCGATCATGTGGCACTAATGTAACGCTCATGCATAAAGTCACAACTGATATAGAAACACATCAGAGCCAGAGGCAAAAACAAATGAAAAGACTACTTATAATCTCTAATCTCAGTCGTTGTCACAAAATAAACCCTGATGCACAGCAGCTACTCACTAAGTATATATTTATTTCATAAGTAGTGACTTTATACACTGCTACTTACAAACTACAGTAAGTAAATAAATAAATGGACATGAAATATAGATTTGAGTGAATTTATTTCTGTGTTAAAGACATCACAAGATGATCTTTGATGTACACTACTGTTCAAAAGGTAGACCCGGTAAGATTTTTTAAATGTTTATAAAAGAAGTCTCTTCTGCTCACCAAAACTGCATTTATTTGATCAGAAATACAGTAAAAATTTGAAATATTATTACAATTTAAAATAGCTGTTTTCTATGTGAATATATGTTAAAATGTAATTTATTTCTGTGATCAAAGCTGTATTTTCAGCATCATTACTCCAGTCTTCAGTGTCACATGATCTTCAGAAATCATTCTAATATGCTGATTTTCTGCTCAAGAAACTTTTCTGATTATTATCAATGTTGAAAACAGCCGTGCTGCACAATATTTTTGTGGAAACTGTGATTTTATATACTTATTTTCGGCTTGTTTAATGAATCGAAAGTTTAAAAAGAACAGCATTTATCAGTGTTAAAGAGAATATCGCTGTTGTATCTGCATTAAGATGCTTTCTGATTATTTGGGTGTTGATCGATAATTCTCGTTTGAATTGTATTCTTGTACTTTAATTCGACGGAGGGACCAAAGCCCCGAGAGAGGAAAGAATGTCTCAATCAATAGAAGAAGAATAAATCTTCTTTTTTCTTCCCTCCCATTAATTGATCCGCTGAATAAACGGCCCAGAATGACACGGTGTGATGTGATGTTCAGTTCTGTGTTGTGACAGAGAGATGCAGGAATTGACCTGAGCTGAAGGACTAACACAGCCTGGGAAGTTTCTGCTTATGTGTTTGAGTTTTAATTATAACATGATGTGCATTCAGGCACAGAATGGACATGCTGAGTAATTTCCTATTTCTTTCTCTCTGTTTTTATCTACCAAAAAATACAGGATGCCTTTTTTGACAACAAAATTACCTGGATGTGCATTAGGCGTGTAATGTATGATGTATCTGTTTATTTTATAACAGAGCGCAACAGTCAGGCTCCGGATGTAAAAATCCCATTCATTTTCTACGAACTGATTCTTAACAATAGCATATAGACCAGTAAAGACAGACATAATTGAGATATGAGGTTGTTAATGAATAGTATATGCTTCTGCATCAGCTTGAATTATTTCAAATTATTATTATAATCATGTTTAACAACAGAAAGCTTGGTGACAAACTACATTACCCATGATTCTTCAAAGAAATCTCCAAAGAAATCTGTGTTCGGTATTGTGATTTTATTTTATTTATTTATTTTGTGTGTGTGTGTGTGTGTGTGTGTGTGTGTGTGTGTGTGTGTGTGTGTGTGTGGGTGTGTGTGTGTGTGTGTGTGTAATTTGGTAAAGTTGATCTGCTCTCTTGACTGCTCAAGACAAATTTCTCCTTATGGAGACAATAAAGAACTAGATAAAGATATAGATAAAGATTAATCAGACAGTCAAAACAAGCTAGTCATGCCAAAATATAACCATATATACACATTTTGCAATAAATGTAAAATATATATCTTTAAAACAATAGTTTTATATTTTTCCGTTGTTTTTCAGTCATTCAGTCATGTCATTTGCAGTGCTTCATGGGACTGTAGTTCTTTCCCTCATTCAAGCCATTAAGTAAATGTTTGTGTTTTTGTCCTATTTTTAATTAATTATTTTTTTTAATTAATTTATTTGCTTAAAATCAGCATTTGTAATGTTGTGATTCACCTTGTAACATTTTTTTTTTCTTTATGGGAAAAATGAATGGGAAAAATTATTTTAGAAACAAGTGTACTCTATAACTATTGTCCTGCTGCAGAGAATGATGGGAAATGTAGTTTAGTCACACAAGCCTGTTGCCTCATAAAACAGCTGAATATTTTTTAAGAGTCATATTTTCTAAAAAACCTAAATAGGTAGTTCACGCCAAAAAAATAATAATTTACTCACCTTCATTTCATTCCTAACCTGTCTGACTTTTTTCTGTTGAACAAAAAAGAAGGCATTTTGAAGAACAGACAGTGTTTTTGCATCCTCACAATGAAAGCAAGTGGGGTCCTGTGCTGTTTTGGACCCTATTGACTTTAACTGTATGGACAAAAATAGGTTTTCGGGTTTAAACAACAAGAGGGTGAGCAAATGATGACAGAATTGTTAAGTGTGGGAGAACTTGCCCTTTTAGAGCTGCACAAAATGCATTCATAGATATTGTGTGGTTTCTAGAGAAATACTTGATAGCATAATATCAGACATCATGGATCTTACAGTGATTTGACTAACCTGGTATTAAAACTGTGGCTGTGACTAGTTTCAACCTTGATTTTTCAACCCTGTTTTTTGCTGCATCAAGTTTGGAGGAAATCTAGTGATTCCCACTAGTCTTACAGCATTGCGGTAGTGTTTTTCTCATCCTGTTATACAGTGCAATCATTGCGGCATGGGTTGAAGGCAGTGTTAGCGAGTGATAAATAGACAGGTCAGAGTCAGGCTCCGATGGGCCGGTCCATTCACTCTTAATCCAACACTAGCAGTCCTCTGAAGAACAGCAGCAGCGCAATCACTCTTTTAGATGCAACTGTTTCCAAACAGCCTTCGACGGGTCTTAGACCGAAAAAAGGAGGAGGGTCAGATATACAGAGCTGGCCGGCATATCTCTAAGTAGGCCGAACAGATGTCTGAAGAATGCATTAAACACAACGGCGTGAGAGCGAAAGAATGTAAAATACGAGAGAGAGAAAGAAACAATGTGAGGGGGCTGAGGGAGAAATTACAGCAGAGACACAATCCCTTCGAGAACAGCGTGCCGAAAGCAGCCCATATGCTTAAGAAGACACCGGAAAACAAGGACAGAAACTGTTATATTACTATCTCCGTCCTCAACACTCACAGCAAGAGGGAGAAAAATCAACAGAGAGTGTTTGGATTCGGTCCGTGACATTATTCAGCGAAACACCTCAGTCAGTTTTCTCCTGAGATCATGTTAGTCAAGGTTTTCTGTGCCAGAAACATTCATTATTTAGTTTTACATGACCAGCATTCTTTATTCTCTTTGACTCTTTGAAGTTTTTTTGCTGCCGTATCTTTTATGCAGATGGTCTCGTTTTTGGTCTTTGCATATGAGTAACAGGATATATCATACTGTATGGCTTGTTTTTATAAACAATACATTGTAAACACAAAGTCATAATAAACTCATGCTAAACTATTATATGCTATCAATATATTGCAAACCATGCAGCTTTGCAGGTCAAGAGGTCAATCTGTAGTGTTCAGATTGACTGAAGTCATAATATGTTTCACTATATAAACATCTACACATGCATTTGCATGTATATGAATGGATGTGAACACAGATTACCACATTGTGGTTTACTAGTTCTTCTGCTGCTTTGCAATAATAATATTATCCATCCTAACAAGCTGTTTTTGTGGATTGGTTTAAAAAAAATGGTCTTCTGGAGGAAGTTATGAATGCTGAAATTTACAAACTCTTATTTCAAATTGGATTTCTAATTATATGAAGCCTTGTGTAGAGATGCGAAGCTGAATTTTCAGCATCATTACTCCAGTCTTCAGTGTCACATGATCTTCAGAAATCATTCTAATATGCTGATTTGCTGCTCAAGAAACATTTCTGATTATTATTATCAATGTTGAAAACAGTTGTTCTGAATAGTAGTTTTGTCGAAGCCAACATTTTTTCCTCATGATTTGATGCAAAGGAAGTTCAAAAGAACAGCATTTCTTTGAAATAGAAATCTAATATTATAAATGACCTCACTCTCACGTTTGATCAGTTTAATGCATCCTTGCTGAATAAAAGTATTACTTTCTTTCAAAGAAAACCCTCAGACTTTTGAACAGCAGTGCTCATGATCCATACAGATGCACTCAGCAGGTCTTCAGACACAATAATCGTGTGGTATCATGGCATTTCCAGCACCTGCCGTGGCCTCCAGCGCAGAAACACATCCCAACCAAAGACGTCACCGCAGGGGGTCTGGAAGCCGAGAGCTTCCAAACATTTCATTGGCTGGTGTTTCTCAGAGGACGAGCTGCTGTTTTCCAACAACAGTTAAAGGCTTAGTTCCTCCAAAATTGAAAATCTTTATTTAGTCACCTTCAAGTCGTTCCAAACTCACATGCTCATTTTTTTCCTGTTGAACACAAAAGAAAGAGTTTGGGACGTCGTGAGGGTGAGTGTTGTCGTTTTGGGGCTGAACGATCTGTTTAAGATGCTGTATGGCGTGTGGGTCAGCGGCTGTGTGTTAGACAGATGGTTTAATTCCTCCGTCCCTCATTTCTGCTGGAGTTTGTGACACTCCTGACCACTTTGTTCAGCGTGAGCGATTACTCCATGAATATTCCCTCTCTCTCTGGCTGATAGCCCAGTGTTTAATTCGGAGGATAACTCATCTGGTTGCTCCAGAGTCGCTAGATTAAATTGGAAAGTCAGTTTCCGTTTTTGCCAGCTGTTAATTCCTCCTCATTTGCATAACTTTACGGGTTGAGCATGTTGAGCAATGGCCAGCAGCAATCAGACCTCATAAATGCAATATATATACTGTATATATATATATATATATATATATATATATATGTATATATATATATATATATATATATATATATATATATATATATATATATATATATATATATATATATATATATATATGAAGTTGATATGACAAACATAATTTTTGATCATGATGTGTTTGTGTAGAGATGATTTTTGTGGTAATACATCACATATCTGAGATAAAGGAATAGTTTGCAGAAATGTAGCATTGCATCACTGTCTCAGCAATGGATGCTCTGACAGTGAATGGGTGCCGTCAGAATGAGAGTCCAAACAGCTGATAAAAACATCACAATAATCCACAAGTAATCCACTCTTTCTAAAAGGCAGTCTTGTCTGAATCAGAAGAAAAATCTGCACAGAGCAAGCACCGTTTACAAGTCAAAACAGCTCTAAACAAATGTATATTTTATAGCTTGATTTGAGCAGATTTATCTCCTGTTTCAGACAAGATGATCTTTTTGAAGTTTAAATGTCTTAATAATGGGTTTATTTGTCTTACAAACGCGCAACGTTTTGTCTTCTCAAGACATTAACTGATGGACTGGAGTGGTGTGGATTACTTGTGGATTATTGTGATGTTTTTATTAGCTGTTTGGACTCTCATTCTGACGGCACCCATTCACTGCAGAGCATCCATTGCTGAGACAGTGATGCAATGCTACATTTCTCCAAACCTGATAATGAAACATTCAACACAACTCATGCATTAAACTTTGACTTCATAAGTGGGATTCAGGGAAAAGTTAATTGACCAAATGTATGATGTGACCCATTTAAGTGTTTAATATAACTAAGACAACCACCATTAATCATTCGGTACGGTTTCATTTGTGCATTATCAGTTATTTTTTCCCTTGGTATTTGATGCTGTTGCTGTTTTGTATCTAAATTCCCCCTCAGAGTTCGGTGAGGGAAGTTTCTCAGTTTGTCTATTTTTAGGTTTACTTTGCTAATTAGCCTGAATTTTCACTCTGCAGTACTTTTAGTTCACTGTATTTCATTAATAGCCGTTTGTACGCTGAAATCTCGGCAGCTCTTAACGTAATGACACTGTGGGAGGAGAGCAGAACACACGTCTCAGCAAAAGTGCATCATGGGAAAGGAAAGTGCCGTACATCACCAGCCCACCTCTCCTTCACTCTCGCTCGCTCTTTGTCTTTTTCAGCTTTAAAAGGACAGATTTATGTGCACATTAATTCTGCTCTTTCATAAGGATACAGAAGATGCAGTCAGATTCTTTCCACCACTTCTGCCTGTGAAAGCAAACTATTCACAACGAAGACGAATGTCCACAAAACCTGTCAAGAACATGATTTCAGATTCAAAAGAAAGAAAGAAGGAATAATAAACTTCTTATATATATGTTTCTGTTTATTTTGGGGTGTAATGTGGCATACTGTGCATGTTCTTCACAGGTTTGGTTTTGTGAGATTCACCCTGTTAGTCTCAACAAGGACAGATTGAAAACACTGTGTGGGCTTCACATGTGCGCTATAATTAGTGAAATTAATATCAGCATGATATCTTAAAAAAAATACTATTATGATTTTTCTGCACACCAGCTGACCGAGGCATCTGTGAGTGTTTTGTTATGAGCGGAGATCTTGAACTACAGAGCATGTATATGAATCTGATTTAGAAATATATGTCAGATTAATAATTGTGATATTATGCACTTAAAATATTCACAGTATACTCACATTGATTTTGCAGGAGATAGTGATTGTTTTGAAACTTGATTCACTAAAGTCCCAGTATGGTATTTTTCATGTGTTTCGTTAAAAATATGTGTAGGTAAATATTGCTATGCATTTTTATTCTGATCCATATAAAACTAAATCCTTAAATATTAATATTTAAATCAGTAATTTTATTTAATTTTTTTATTTACTTTTTAATTTAGCTAAAAACGTGTGTAATATTATATATAATAGTGCTTATATAATAATATATTTTTAATGTATTTTACTTTGTGCACACATAAACAATCCACTTAGATAAAACCATAAAATATCATTACTAAGTAAAGTAAATGTTTACTCAAATAAAATGTAAATAAGTAAACTTATTTGATCTCAGCTATCTGCAAAAACAACAATTCTTATTTTCATTTAGTTTAACTTGATGTACTAAAATAACTAAAATAAAAATGAATAAAAGCTATGTAGATGTTAAAAAACAATAGATAATAAAAGTTACAAAAACATACAGCAAAACTACTAAAACTAATTAAACTAAACTAAAATTAGAATGAAAATGGAAAATACAAAAATACTAATTAAAATATATATAAAAAAACACTATAATAGTATCTCAATGATATTAAATAACACCGCCTCAAAAAAAAATCAACTTTAAACCATTTCAGAGCAAATACAAAATATAGAAAAATAAGTAATGAGTCTCCAAAATATCAATATTTTTTTACATTCTTGATGCTGATCTTCCTCAAAGTTGCAGTGTTGTTCTTGGTAGCTTCTCTAAGGAGCATCCTGAAAACAGCAATGAAATAGATTTATGTTTTTTAAACCACATTTATTCACAGCAGTAGTGTGCATATCGAGTGCTGTGATCACTACGAACTCTCCTTTTTCTTCTAAGACTTTCATTGATTTGAGAAAAACATTGATTGTGCATCTTTCTGCCCTCTTGCTGTAAATTCTGTCTCTTTTCACAGAAACTGCACGTGCTCAGAAAGACCCTGCAAGCGCTGATCTATCCCATCTCCTCCACCACGCCCCATAATTTCGAGGTGTGGACGGCCACGGCACCCACCTACTGTCACGAGTGTGAGGGTCTGCTGTGGGGCATCGCCCGGCAGGGCATGCGCTGCACCGAATGCGGGGTCAAATGTCACGAGAAATGCCAGGACCTCCTGAATGCAGACTGTCTGCAACGTGAGTCAGTCGTTCAGCTTTCAGCCCTCTTTACCTGACTCAGGGCTCTAAATGATTATATAAGCAAGATGGAGAAGGTCAAATCCATCGTTAGAGAATGCAATTAAAACTTCTCAGTCAAGCATCACTATTACTTCTGCATTAAAATGGGTGTAAAAGTGCTTGAGATTTAAATGCTAAAAACCAGTCCAGATTCCACAGTTTGGTTATTTATTTATTTACGATTAAAAATGCAGAAAGCTTGTTTATTTGGTGTCTCTTCAAATTCTGAAACAACCTTTAAACAAGAGATTAAAAATAAGAACAAAAAAGCAAATTACAACCAACAGGACAAAAACACAAATGAAAAAAAAGGAAATTATAAAAGTATTTCAAGTTGGTTTAGTATTCAAACGAAAAGTTGTTTTCACCACCAGATTAAAAAAATAAAATGGTAATTGTTACTTTTTATCTCACAATTCAGACTTTTTTCTTGCAATTCTGAGTTTACAGTATATCTAACAATTTTGACTTTATTAACACAATTCTGACTTTTCCCCCAGAATTACGAGGAAAAGAGTCCAATTTGTGAGATAAAAAGGCACAATTACCTTTTTTACTCTGATAAACTCAGAATTCCAAGACAAAAACACAGAATTGCAAGATATAAATGCAGAATTGCAAGATAAAAACTCCTAATTCTCAGAATTTTGAGATAAAAAGTCACAGTTACCTCTTTTATGTTTTTTATTCCATGCAAAATTGCAAGTTGTAAACTCAGAATTCAGAGGGGGGAGAAAATCAGAATTCTGAGTTTCTATCTCACAATTGTGAAATATAAATTGTGAGAATTTTGAGAATAAAAGTCTAAATTGTGAGATAAAAAAGTGCATTTCCCCATTTCTTTATTTTATTATGTGGCGGAAACAGGCTTCCGTACAAAATAGTTACAAAATTTGGTAACACTTTACAATAAGGTTCCATTTGTTAACATGAGTTAACTACATTAGTTAACATAAACTAATAATGACTTAATCTTAGTTAATATTAATTTCAGCATTTACTAATGCATTATTAAAATCAAAAGTTGTGTCTGTTCATATTATTTAATGGACCTGAGCTAACATTAACTAACAAAGAACTTGTATTTTTATTAACTAATGTCAACAAAGATGAATAAATGCAGGAACAAATGTCTTGCTCATTGTTAGTTAATCTATTAACTTATGTTAACAAATGAATCTTTATTGTAAAATAAAACACCTCACTGCATGAATTAAATATTCTGATCCTTATTAAAGCTACTAAAGTTATTCAGTTTCTCCTGTATTTTGTTGTTTGAACATGTCGATATCTCAGTAGCACTGCTCTTTTTTATTATTTTGCAGTTAGTGGTAAATTATGCATCAATTATGAAAAAAAAAAGTGATTTTGTGTCGTGTTCCACAATCACTGAATCATGAAAAGCTGCAGGAACTGAAAAACACTCCACAGATACACTTTAGCATTGTAACAGTGAGTTTTGCATGGGTGAACAATCATTTTTCTTCAGAAAATGTAAGTCTGCTTTATCACGCTGCAAGCCCATAAGCAGTGCTCATCATTTTGAAATGCCTTTGTCTGTCTGTCACATCACATGGCAGCTCTCGGCTCTGACGGTTTGCTTTCGGCAGCTGTTTGTTTTATTGTTTCTCTGGTCTGCCATTGAAACAGTTCTGCACTAAGAGAATAACCATTTTCTCTTCGCTAAGACTCGAGTGCGCAGCGCAGTGCTCTCAGACGTGCGCTAAAGTCAGACTGTGGCTGAGATATATGTGATGGAGTTCCCTAAACCTCACAGACGTGGCCGTCTGCCAAAGACACAAATGGGCCTGTACAGAGAGAGATTTATTAAACGAGCCATCAAACCCATCATATTTAGACTGTGTGTGTGTTTAAATGTGCGTTTGGTTTGGCTCGTATGGTTTGTGAAAGACAAAAAACTCATTTGGGGCGAGACACCAGTAAACTGTTTCTCTCAGTCACGCTGTTTTATTCCCACATCCTGCGCCTCTTGAACACTCTTATAAAGCTTTCGCTTGGTGTTTATGATGCTTCTCTGAATGAATGATTCATTTTAATAGGGTGCCGAGAGATACAGTGAGTCATCTGTACTCCACTAAGTCATCTAGAGATGTGCAATACTACATATACTTCAAAATCAACTAGACTAAATGGCTATTAGCTCTTAAAGGGACTATATATGTAGAATTTAGAAACCTGTGTTATTAGTGACACCGGTGGCTGTTGAGTGAACTGCAGTCAATATGGTTAAGTTCTTTTCTGCTCATCACTTAGAAGTAATATTTGAGGCTAAAGACAAAAAAGTTAGTCAAGACAAACTTTAGGTTGGCTTGAGAAAGCCTAGCCTGAAAGTTTGAAGCTGTTGTTAAAGGAACACTCCACTTTTTTTGGAAATAGGCTCATTTTACACCTCCCCTAGAGTTAAACAGTTGAGTTTTAGAGTCAATCTCCGGGTCTGGCGGTAGCACTTTTAGCTTAGCTTAGCATAGATCATTGAATCGGATTAGACCATTAGCATCTCGCTCAAAAATGACCAAAGAGTTTCAATATTTTTCCTATTTAAAGCTTGACTCTTCTGTAGTTACATCGTGTACTAAGACTGACGGAAAATGAAAAGTTATGATTTTCTAGGCCGATATGGCTAGGAACTATACTCTCATTCTGGTGTAATAATCAAGGAGCTTTGCTGCCGTACCATGAGTGCAGCAGGCGCAATGATATTACGCAGCGCCTGAAAGTAGTCCCCAGCTATATCATAGGCTACTGAGCTGGGGACTGCTAAGCTAAAAGTGCTTCCGCCAGACTTGGAGATAGGCTGAATGGATTCAAAAACGGTAAAACTCAACTTTTTTAACTCTTGGGGACTTGGAAAATGAGCCTATTTCCAAAAAAAGTGGAGTGTTCCTTTAAAGCTTGGAAGTTTAGATAGATAGATGTTGATAATCATGTTGCTAGCATGATTTAGCACATTGCTAGTATGTTTTTAGCATGTTAGCATGTTGCTAGCATGTTTATAGCATGGTTACCATGTTGCTAGCACATTGCAAACATCTTGTAGCATGTTGTTAACATGATTTAACATGTTTTTAGAATGATTAGCATGTTCCTAGCATATTTTAGCATGATTAGCTTGTTGTTATCATGTTTCTAGCATGTTTTTAGAATGATTAGCATGTTCCTAGCATGTTGGTAACATGATAAGCATGTTGCTAGCATTATTGCCATGTATGTTTTTAACATAATTAGCATGTTGCTAGCATATTTCTAACATGATTAGCATGTTAACATGCTGTTAGCATGATTGATACATTGCTAGCATGGTTTTGCAGATTGCTAGTATGTTTTAACATGATTAGCATGTTGTTAACATGTTGCTAACATGATTAGCATGTTGTTGGCATGTTTTTCTGACAAAACTGTAGGTGCTTAGAGGTACGTTTATGTACACGGAAATAATTAGAATCCAGCAGGATGTGTTTTTCTATAACTTACATACTTTAGGGCGGACAGTGTGCAAGTTGTAATGTCAGCTCATTATCAGCAGTGATAATGTAAGAACACCTGTACTGTAAATCACTCCGCAGGTGCTGTGGAGAAGAGCTCAAAACACGGAGCCGAAGACAAAACCCAAAACATCATCATGGCTATGAAGGAACGGATGAAAATCAGGGAGAAGAACCGGCCAGAGGTGTTCGAGGTGATCCAGGAGATGTTTCAGCTCTCGAAGGAAGATTTCAATGCTCACCTGAAGACGGCCAAACAGGCTGTGCTGGAGGGAACGTCCAAGTGGTCTGCCAAAATCACCATCACAGGTGAGCAATGAGTGAATCTCACATCACCTAACAACAACATGAACATATTTCACACAGAAACCTAAATGAGAATTAGCTTAATGATAATGGCACAATGCATGCAAATTTAAAGTAGGCTTATATACATTTTATATTTCTGAAATATTTTATATAAAAGTATTATTGCTCTAGAATTATATGAACTATACATAATTATCAATTGTAAATTATAAAAATTTTATTGTGGTAAAATTACTATATGATATAATTATATTTAATGTAATTTTTAAAAAATCTAATTTTATATAAAATATGCAGGGCTCTAGACTCATTCTTCCCACTGGTCGCACTTGTGTGACTAAAGGTCCTTTCACACGGGACGCGGCAAGCGGTGGAATCGCCGCGCGGCTGCCGCTTTCTCTCGTAGTGGAAGCGTTTTGTGCAGTTGAGGCGGTGCTGGCGTCGCGGTCTCGGGGCGGACGCTACCATAGTTACAAACAACAAATCACATTTGTATTTCCTAAACTAAATAAATAAAACAATGTAAGTTTTGTGTTGGTGTTATTTGCTATTCATCATTTTATGGGAGCGTCTACTAGCGTTTTCATTAACAAACTCCGTACACTCACACTCTGGATTTAAAAAAAAAAAAGATATCTCTGAGATTTTGATGGATCACACAAGGATTTACAGCAATCTTCATGTTTTCAACACTCCGACATGAGCTCAATGAAATGTTACAAGTGGTTGTTAATAATCAGTTCTCTGATTGAAACCGACGCGGCTGCCACTGCCGCTCACAAAAAGATAAAATATTTTTATATTTTAAAAATGATTAAAATATATTTTAATATTGGGATTAAATATGGGACGAGTATGTTCTTTTACAATTTTAATTGTATTTTATATTTATTTGTATTCATTCATTACATTCATTAATTGTATTTATATATTATATTTAGGACATTTTATATAATATATACTATAAAATGAGAAAAAATAAATGAAATATATTATTTTAATATTTTATATTAAATTATTATTATTATGAAGAACAAATATATTTAATTATTTATTATTTATTATGATTATTGTAATAAAATATAATTATACTTAATGTAACATTTTATACAGATTTTATATAAAATATTTATTGTATCTTATTTATTTATGTTTTTGGTTGGTGTTAAATATGGTTATATTATATAGTTGGTGTTTCACATTGTAAAATGAGAAAAAATAAAATATATAAAATGAAATATATTGTCTGAGCATGTTCTTGGAGTTTCATTTCATTTTATATTAAAGTATTATTTTTTCTTCAGAATTGTTATATTTATTATTTTTTCTTTTAATTTTCCTATTATTTATTATGATTATTATAATACTATATTATATAAATGTAACAGATTTTATATAAAATATTTTATTTATTTATTAGTTGTTGGTGTTATATAGAAGTTTCCTGAGAGTCCCTCTTGTGTCTGTCTGTGTGACTGGAAGAGACCCTACAGCGAGGAAATGCTGCTCAGTTTAATTTGGGAAATGTGCCGAGAGTTGTGCTTGTTTTCTGACAGCTCAAACCGCCAGACGACAGCAACCATCTGCTGTGGACAGAAACCTAGGCTGTTTCTCTGAGTCATAAAGAACCGTTTCTGTCCATCTGCAGGTGCACGTCCTCGCATTGCTTTGTTTCAGTCATATGTTATCTTCCAGAAGCCACTGTATTAGTTCAGCTGTCTGCAGGTAAAGTTTGCTCTGTGTGTCCGTATCAGTGATGCTCCTTCACCTGACTTTGAGGGTCAACAGAGACTGTGAATTATTGCCAAGCTTGCAACGCTGCCAGAGTGTCAATAGAACACAGAGAGAAAAACAGCTCTCTGCTTTAATTTATCCTGGCGTACGATCGAGTCTCCCGTTTTGGAAAGTATTCATACAATGATTTATTTATTAAGGGCTTCATAAACACTGGCCTCTGTGAATTCTGATTTAGTTTGACTGAGGCATTAACCAGGGGACCGTACACATCTATTTCTGTCCGGTTTTGCAATAAAATGTCTACATTCACATGGACTAACATCCATACTTTTTTTTCCTCGAGATGTAAAAATGCTTGTTTCAGAGAATCTACTTGAATTACCTTTATTTGATCAAATTTACAAAACGAAACTTCTTTTCTTGAAATAAATGTATTTTTATTACCCGTTGGCAAATAGTTTTTTTTTCCTTTCTTTTTTTAAGTATAAATTCAATTCAATTCAATTCAAGTTTATTTGTATAGCGCTTTTTACGATACAATCGTTGCAAAGCGCTTTACAGGAAATTAAGTTTCTACAATATATTTATACATTGTAGAAACTTAATATATTAACTTATGACAAAATTAGTTAATTCTGCATGTTGTTGGGGGATCAGAGGTTGGCATCCTCTGAGGTCCTCCGAGGGGTCGGCATCATCTCTTCTCAGGTGTTTGGTCATCTCAGATCATTTAAGGGCTGGATCCAGACTGAAGCGTGTGTAATTCCTAGTTACCACGGGATGTTAATCAGAAACAGAGAAACAAAGAGACATAATTAGCGTAGCTGTTGCTCCATTCAAACATAAATTATTTGTTCAACCCAAGCTAAAGAATAATGTGCGTTTGATCAGATATAACTGCAGTACAAGATTATGAGATGCATTATATGAATGCATTATCATTAATAAATCATTAATAAATCAAACAACATTTTCTGTGGTTTATTATGTTAAGACTGTTTTCTCCACAGAATTAAAAATATTGGTAATTGCGACTTTTACTCTCACAATTCAGACTTTTTTAGTAATTGGAAGTTCATATCTTGCAAATCTGAGAAAAAAGTAGAACTGCAAGATATAAACTCAGACTTTTTTCTTCGCAATTCTGAGTTTTTATCTTGAAATTGAATACAGTTTTTCTCTGAATTATGTGTTTATCTCTTGCAGTTAAGTTTTGTGTTTTGTTTTTTGCCACGGAATAAAAAATAAAGGTAATTGCAACTTTGTTCTCATAATTATGACATTCTTTTCCTCACAATCCTGAGTTTATATCTTGCAATTCAGACATTTTCCTTCAAAAAATCCTCCAAAAGTCACAATTACTATTTTTTTTATTCCGTGGCAGAAACAAGCTTCCATAGGTTATGCTTAATGCAATAAATTTGCCAATGGGATAA
Source organism: Schizothorax lantsangensis (assembly GCA_027422415.1). Classification (NCBI taxonomy): domain Eukaryota; kingdom Metazoa; phylum Chordata; class Actinopteri; order Cypriniformes; family Cyprinidae; genus Schizothorax; species Schizothorax lantsangensis. Next base: position 1,992,702 of record CM049846.1, read on the forward strand.
GAACAATAATCTTAATTATATATAATTTCTAAAAACAATAACTTCTAAAATACTTCTCAAAATGTTAATTTCTCAAGTATGTTTATCATGTTTTAAGGATATTTGGATTTATTTAACAAGAAACAAAAACATACTCAATAGGAGATTTGTTTTTGTTTTGTTTTTTGCAGTACAGAGATAGATTGTTGTGCCATGAGCCAGAAAACAATCTGAGCATCACTGTGAGACATACTGACGTGACACGAATGTGTGAACGCACCTCTGGAAACACACACAAACACTCTTTCATTCCAGCTAAACTATCCGGACTATATTACCCTCTTCAACCGGCCCGGTGACATTGCACCAATCTCTGTCTGTCTCCAAGCCCAAGGATATATGTTCCCTGAATAATTTAGCACCCTGCTCGTTCATAATTAATGAGACGAGAGCTTCCTGTGAACTACTATTGGCTCTGTGACGAATGGCATCCCCATTGACTGAGTTCAGTGCCACTCAGCCAACACATTGCTTTTATGTTGTATTATTGCACATTCGTCTGTTTTGAATTGACACTTTAGTTATTAATGGTGCCGTATATACACACTGGACATGACTGATGTTCAAGGATGTATTGTGGGCCTACACTGAAAAGAAATAGCTGTAGAAACTATTTTCACTTAGAAATTGATAGTACATTTCACAAATAAATAAAAAGAAACGGCAAGTAACACATTGAATTAAACGTGAATTTTTGAAGTAAGTAAATTGTAATAGTATTTTCTTACAAAACATACTCCACTAATCTTTGTTTTATTTACAACATTGAAAAAAATATATATATTTTTATATATTTTTTGTATAAAGCCCCTGAGCCAGTGTTAATTTTAGTATCATTGAGATACTATTTAAGGTTGTATTATTATTTTGAAATATTTTTTATATTATTTTATATTTTTGGTTTTCTTTCTTTATATATATGTCTGTAAATACCAAATTTTAATTTAGTTTGTGCTATTTTAGTACTTCAGTTTTAGCTATTTTAGTAGTTAAAGTAATTGAAAATTAGAAATGTGTCCTTGGCAAAAAAATAAATGTCATTTTCTTTCAGTTAATGTTTATTTTATTTAATGTATATATATATATATATATATATATATATATATATATATATATATATATATTAGTTTTAATTAACTACTATAACCCTGCTCTGGGCACCAACGTTTTCACATAATAAATTACAATGTTTGAATTTTTACCTTTATATATCATAATTTTGCAGATTAAAAGAATTAAACACACTGTGATGAACACATTGTGTGTTTTTTAATGCATTTCTGTCAGCATCAGTATAATGCACTCAGAAGCCTCAGTTAGTGCAGGTAGTTGCTCTTTTCTTCAGTCATTGTTCTGGTCATTCACTGGCAGGTTTACGTTGTGCAGTGCTTTGTTTTCTGGTTTCAGGTCACTGCGGGTCTCCAAGATCAAGGACACTTGCAGTCAGAGCACTGGCCTCATCGGCCCCGGCCATAATCCATCTTTCTCAATGTGCTTTATATTGCTATGTGTACTAAAACAAGTTTCATAATGTCCAATTCTTCATACAACAGCATTTAATCTCCCATGCAAATGTTGTTTTGCTTGCTTCATGAATGCCCAGTTCATAAAACGTCTTTTTTCTGTCTTTCTTCTCTAGTTGTATGCGCTCAGGGTTTGCAAGCCAAAGACAAGACGGGCTCCAGCGACCCCTACGTCACTGTACAAGTGGGAAAGACCAAACGCAGGACAAAAACCGTTTTTGGCAATCTCAACCCGGTCTGGGAGGAGAAGTTCTTCTTGTGAGTCTCAACCGAAAGCAGATGTGTTTTCTGTTTATTTACCTTCTGTGTTGCAACGTGCATCTAACATTGTGCTGATGGTAAGGGATCCAAGTTGATCTGGATCAGTGGTTCTCAACTGGTTTTGCTTTAGGAACCAGATTTTACACTGGGAATCTAGTGCAGTGCATCAGCACAGTACTGATTTGAATACAGAAGTAAATAGAATTAACCTTACAATCATTATCATTTTATATTAATATAAAACAATAATAAAATGATTTTAAAATAAATAAATAATGATTTTTAAATATAAAATAAAAATATATATATATATATTATTGTTTTAAATAATAATTTGGAATTATTTTAATCATGCTGCCAACAATGTAATGCATTTTGTGTTCAGCACAAACTATGTTTATCGTGACCCTTTTTATGTTGGATAATTAGACTCTCTTCTAGCAAGTGACAGATGAATTTGCACGGAATTTAGATGCAAAGTCTTTGACGTCAACAACAAAAGATTTGTCATTTTTTTCTCCTCCCTTTCAAAACTTGAAGCTTATTTATTTGGCTGATTTAATTATGCATGTTTATATGGCCTGTTGAATTTTTCTATTGGCATTCAGCATTGTTTTTTCCCTTGTTTCCCACGACCCATCAGAACCGACCCGAGGCTCATTTTTAGGGCATGACCCACCAGATCCACCGCTCTAGAATATCACGCTCTCTGCATGAGCGCCGATTGAGGATGAAAACCTTTTTATGAGATTATTGGACACTCTTATGCAGTGAAGCTTTTTAAAATTATGTTGAACTCAAAGGGCAGACCATTTCACAACATTTCTGCCACTCAGTCACAAACAAATTTTCAAATGGCATATGAATTATTCAAAGTAGCCTTTCATTAATTTGACATTTTCTGTAGAGCCCTTCCATTACGAGTATGAATATTTTTTTGGTTGATAGTCAAAGGAGCTTTTTGGTCTATTTGAAAAAGCTCTTTGGGTCATAAATGAGGAGTAATGGAAGTCATTTGTATTCCCGTTGGCTTTGTCATGCTCTCATGGGACTGTTTCTTTTCATATTTCTGATAGTATATCCTTGAGGCTTCTGCAGTCATGGGTGTTGTGTTATAGTGAGGCTGGACTCACTGTCTCCATTCATAATCCTTTGTTAGGATTTGATGTTTCTGATGTTGCACAAAACCAATAAATCAGAAGCCTGAGATCTACAGCACTCTTGACTGTGGGAATGTTGTACAATCCAGACAGAACTTTATTTCTTGTGCGGTTCGGCTGAACTGGAGGAACGACAGGAGGTTGTTCCTGATTGTTAGTTGCTCTTTTCATTAAGGTTTTTCTGAGGACATTATGAGATCCATGCACTCAAATGTATCCATCCATGGATGGTTGGATGGATATATGGATTGACGGATGGCTATATGGATGGATGGATATATGGATAGATGGGTGGATTGATGGATGGATGGATGGATGGATAATGGATAGTTGGATAGATAGATAGATTAATAGTTGGATGAATGGATTGATGGATAAATATACGGATGGATGGATGGACAGATGGATGTATAGATGGATAGTTGGATGGATGGATAGATATAGGGATGATGGATGGATGGATGAATGGATGGATGCATAGTTGGATTGATGAAAAGATGGATTGGTGGATATATGGATGGATGGACAGAAGGATGGACATATGTATGGATGGATAGATATGTGGATGGAGGGATGGATATATGGATGTTTGAGATGGATGGATGGATGGATGGAGGGAGGAAAGGATGGATGGATAGATGGATAAATATAAGGATGTTGGATAAATGGATAGTTGTATGGATGGATAGATATAGGGATGATGGATGGATGGATGGATGGATGGATGGATGCATAGTTGGATGGATGAAAAGATGAATTGGTGGATATATGGATGGATGGACAGAAGGATGGATATATGTATGGGTGGATAGATATGTAGATGGAGGGATGGATAGATGGATGGATAGATGGATAAATATAAGGATGGATGGATAAATGGATAGTTGAATGGATGGGTGGATATATGGATGGATGGATGGATGCATAGTTGGATGGATGAAAACATGGATTGGTGGATATATGGATGGATGGACAGAAGAATGGATATGTGGATGGATGGATAGATATATGGGTGGAGGGATGGATGATGGATGGATATTATGGATAGATGGATGATATTTGGATGGATATTTGGATAGATGGATGGATGAAAGGATAGATGAATGGGTAGTTGGATGGATGGATGGATAGTTGGGTGGGTGGATAGATGAATAGATGGGTGGAGGGATGGATGGATGGATGCATAAATTCCTGTGTGTTGAGGCAAATCAAATTCAAAATTAATGCTCATGAATCTGAATGTTTCAGTTCAGAATATTTCTGTTTTTCACACAAAAAGTAGTTTTATATCACTGTAATCATGGTTTAAACACCAAATGATGTGCTTATTTTTGGATCAAATACTATACACAACTACTCTGCTTTGCTTTACCCCATTAAATACCATTTTATTTTTAAATAATTTAGACTAGTTTGGGGTGTGTCCTGCTCTGTATTATTGCATTACTTCATCTCTGTCGTGGGTGAATAACCTAAAGCAGTTATACATCAGTACCACAGTCATTCACACCATCTGGTGAGCAAACAGAACAAATGCACTGCAGCAAGTGAAACAAAGCAACTCCAGTCTTTCAGCCTGTATTACACAGGAGAAAACATCGCTGGTGCTGAATCCCATCGCAGATATCGGAGCGATCTGCTGTTGTATTGAACTTTAGCTGTGTTGTTGCTGGGAGGAAGATTGCTGGATTATTAGAGCTACAGCACATTTTATACGACCCCTAATCCTCATCGCCCACTTTAATTTTCCTTTTCAATCCGAGTTTGTGATCTTAATCCTGAGAGAAGTGCCAGCCTCTGCTGGTTTATCATCTTTAATGGGTTGTTATATATGCTAAAGGCCACACAGATCTCTCTCTCTCATATATACTTGCATATGTTTCTCCACAGTGGCAATATAGGGCATATTCTTCAGTGTCTTTGTGAACAGTATTCTAGACTAGATGTTTATATTTGGTATGTTTATGTTTTAGGTGACAAAAAAATGTTCTAGCTGTTTGTTTGTTTGTTTGTTTATTTATTTATTTATTTATGTTTTATCTATTTGTAATACAATTTTTTTTATATATATATATTTAATATTAATATTTAATCTTTTTTCTGAAACTTGCCCACATTCAGGTATTGATAAAAAATAATGCACAAAGCTAGAATAAAACAGTTTGCATTGTTTAAAAGCAGAGGCTTTGTTCTTTCTTTTGACATTTTTCATGTTCAGATATTCATACAACAAAATATTCATGAACATTTTTTGAATGATCAAAAATGCTGGTGGTGGCTGGCAACTTAATAAAATACACTGGCAGGGAAAGAGTTAAAAAGGGTTTAATACTCCTATTTTCTGTCTTGCTCTTTCTCTCTCTTTCCATTTCTCTCACTTTCTCTTTCTAAATAGCTGCAATGCTCATCTTTCATCTCATCTTCTTCTTGATTGGTGGCTCCCGTGGGATTTTTTTCTGATTGGTGCAGAAAGCAGTGGGGAGGGAAGGGTGAATGTGAGGCTGGCAGACCAAACCCTTTAAATGGGTTTTCTATAGAAGCATCAACATAAACGTTCCCATAATGCTTAGAGGCCGTGTCCTCAAGCTCCTGGGACTGTCAGATTTCGTCATGATTCACTACGGCGTGTGCTGGCCGCTCTTGTCGCCTGTAGAATCAGTGCATAACTTCCTCTTTAAGCGCATGAGATCAGTGGAGGAAGTAAAGCGTGCATTACTCAGAGCACATCACTCTCACAGCAGCCATCAACACCCATTAACACTGTCATACCCTGCATAAGAGTGGTTCGGGTGAAATGACCATCGAACACCCCTAATGGATCCCACAGAACAACACTCAGCAACATACTGATGCTTACCAAGACAAGACTCGCAATTACTGCTGCTCCTAATCAGCCTTAGAGATCTGAACAAATGCATCACTAGGTCAAAAGCACCAATACTTTAGTATTAAGTTGCTAAAAAAAAATAAAAATAATAAGATTATATATCTATTTATATAGTTTTTTTTTTGTTGTTTTAAAGGACTGGACACACCAAGGGTTTCTTTTGTTAACCCTAATACAGTCTTAATGAAGTCCAATATTAAATTCATACTGTTAAAATAGGCAATATAAGGCATTTTGACCTGAAAAAAGTGAAAGCACTCAGTGCTTTTTTGCTGAATAATTTAGCTTTAATAAACTGGCATAAAATGTGAAAAACTACTTATATATTATATGTATTAAATTATATATATATATATATATATATGAAGAGTTTATTTGCAAAACAGATGACTCTGTTTTTTATTTGTTTCAAAAATCATGTTTTTTATTATGTTATCATGTTTTATTGTGTTTTATTGTGTTAGTTAACTAGTATTTTTTAGTTGATTTTTACCTAATCAAAATAACCCAACTGCAGTTTGATTGAGATTAATTGGAATGCACAATCAAAAAACATGATTTTTGAAAATTGTTTTTACAAATTAACTCTTCATATATATATATATATATATATATATATATATATATATATTTACTTATTTAATTATTCTATTCTATTCTATTTTATTCTATTCCAAGTTTTACTTGTGATTTTAAACCACCCCGGTTGAATTGAGCTCCTCCACAGGATGTGACAGGCCCTTGGGACGTGTTTTTTACACCCCTGGTCTACAGGACAGAGAGGAGAAACTGGGGCTGAAGAATATAGAGCTGAAACTGAGAAAGACACACACACACATCTACAGTGAATATTAAAGAAGCTCTCTTGCTGTTGTACAGTGTGTGTGTGTGTGTGGTCGACCTCGCACTGGTGTGAGAAATGAGAAATGTGAAAGGTAATTACATCCAGTCTGTGACTTACTTGAGCAGTAATGTATGAGGCCGGGCTGTATTGTGAGTACGGTTGCACCTAAAGGCCGCTGTTAGACACAACAAGCAGCGACGGGCCTGTAACCCCTTCAGCTGTGACTGGATTCACACTTAAACAGCCTCAAGTGTCTTATCACTCTTAGAACATGCCCACCTTCTGCCATTGGTCGAGCAAAGGCATAGTTCCACCCCAAACTCATGCCATTGGTTGATTCAGTGATGCAGCATCTGCCTGGTCAGGATATATATTCATTTTATTTTTATATTTATATTTATTTGGTCAATGTAACATTGCAGTTTCAGCTCTAAGTGAAACAGAGAGTGTGTTGGAAATCAATCTGTGCATTTCTTCATCTAAAGCTCATGATAAATATCTGAATCTATAGGGTGACGAGAGACTCCAGGGCTTCAGGAGAGGCTGGATCACTGGATTTGATGGGATTTATGCAGGATTATGGGGAAATGCATATTATGAGATGAGCTCTTAGTTCCTCTCACCTGTTTAAACTTTTTCAAAGACAGAAAGGCATTAGAGAGATAGTGGAATAGCCCTTTTAATTTGTTTTCTCAGGTTGATAGTCTGTCTTTCTCTGTCATAATAACAGATTAAACTCATCAAACGATCTTCACAGTAGGTGTTTTTATAACAGCCGATGAAGAGCTGCTATAAATCTCTCCGAAACCTTCTGTTGTGGTGTATTTTCTCTTCTCACCCTGCTTTTTTGCTGTTTGTTGTGAAACATGACGGCAGATGGAAGTCGATCTGTGGCGTTGATTCAGTTCTCATTTGTAACTCGTCCACCTAAAAGTGTGGCTAGTCTCATTTGCATATTAGCACACTTTCTGGATTAGCCTTAAACTAAAACTTTCTAGTGCTTTCAAGCAAACCTCAAAGAAACGCAGAAACTGGGCTCAATTCTCTCGTTTAAAAAAAAAGAATATGTTTGGTTTCAGATTGGGTAGCAGACTGTTAATGAGGACACACTGTGCTGGAATAGCTGCTGCATTGCTATATTTGAGGATTTGTACATTTGCAAGGCTTTTTTAATACTTAAAATGTCACTTCAGTGAATATATTAGTCAACTTTTGCCTGCACAGATTGAATCTATTTTAGTGTAACTGTGGTCAGTTGTTTTTGTGAAGAGACGTCTATTTCACAGCAGTTCAGTTTTTGGCCTAAAGCAGAATGGTTTAAATATGACAACTGCTGAAGATTGGAAACCTGGACTCAAGTATGAGTACATACATTTATTTAAAACAAATATAAGAACTAAATCAACAATTTCAAGTAAGGTTTCAGATGAACTTCTCATGTGTTCTGCCTTACTAGTCAAAACATTGAGAAAGTTTATGAGAAATTTTGCCATTTTGTCAGTAAATTTCAAAAGACAAAAGGCAAAGAAAAAAGATTAAATGTTTTTACCTTCACTCATTCATTTAGCCATTTATCTTTTACTTTCACTGCATGTTCAAAAGTTTGGAGACAGTTTTTAATGTTTTTGAATTAAGTTTCTTCTGCTCACCAAGGCTGCATTTATTTGATCAAAAAATACAGTAAAAACAGTGAAATATTATTACAGTTTAAAATAGCTGTTATCTATGTGAATATCTGTGAAAATGTAATTTATTTCTGTGATCAAATCTGTATTTTCAGCATCATTTCTCCAGTCTTCAGTGTCACATGATCTTCAGAAATCATTCTAATATGCTGATTTGCTGCTCAAGAAACATTTCTGATTATTATCAATGTTGAAAACAGTTGTGCTGCACAATATTTTTGTGGAAACTGTGACATTTTATTTTTCAGGATTCACAGATGAATAGAAAGTTCAAAAGAACAGCATTTATTTGAAATAGAAATTACATTATAAATGTCCTTACTGTCACTTTTGATCAATTTAATGCATCCTTGCTGAATAAAAAAGTTAATTTCTTAGTGAACCCAAACTTTTTTAAGAGAGTGTCAGACCTGATCTCTCATGCATAGTTTTCCAGGTTTGTCTGGCCCTCTCTGCGATCAGTTTTTCACAAACTGTAAGCATTCCTGTAATATGATGATATTTATATTTCCTCCTTAGGTTGGTGTCAGTCAGTGTGATTCGATGTGATGTGTGTCGGAGGCTGTGGTGTGTTTCTGCATCTGTGAGTGACTGTCTGCAGGCGTAACGTCTGTCTGTGAGCCTGTCTCTCTCTCAATTCACTCCTCCACCGGAGAGACAGACATGGAGACGGACCACAGGAGGCTAAGTGCCCTGTTTGGAGATTCAGTGGAGCATATGACCTTTAAAAGCAGTTCGGCAAGCAGCTCGCCACTCTCCTGGCAGCTTGTGTGTGTGTGTGTGTGTGTGTGTGTGTGTGTGTGTGTAGGGATTTTCTTGGCTATACTTTAGGGACAAAACTGTCCCTTGACGTCAGCTAAATAACAAAAGACTTCCCTTTGGGGACGTCCTCAAAGGTAAATTGACTCTTAAATGCGTTCAGTAGTGTTTTGTCATGAGAAGGAAAAAACACAAATGAGATCTATTTGATATATTAACTATTTTTTCTAGAGAGCAGTGAAATCAAATGGAGATTTTTAAGATTTCCTGAGATACCAAATTTACAGTATGCAATCAAAAGTCAGAGATTAAACCTTTCTCATTAAATGATCTAAACTGCTCTCCTCCTTTATTTTATGCACTTCAAAAAATATTTTCTTCCTCAGTATTTTTGTCTTCTGAGATATTCATGCTGTTCTTTCCAGATTATATTTTACCCCAAGATGAAATAAAAAAAAATAAAATGAAATAAAAAAAAATACATAAATTGTAACGCATGTAGAACAATTTGCTTATTTTAGGATTTAAAACAGTTTATATTGTGACTTTTTATTACGATTATTTACACCCCCTCTGTTTTTTTTTTTTACTGTAATGTGGAGAAAACCTAATAATATACATATAATTTACATGCAGATCTGAAAACTCTCAATCTTCATTTTATACAATGCGAAAAAAAAATTCTTCCTCAATATTTTTTTCTTGTTTTCCAAGTACAAATATCTTACCATTCTTAGATGAGGAGCAAAATGACTTGTTTTCTGAAAAACGTATCAAAATTAAGTGTTTAAGCTCAAAACAAAAAAAAATGATCAGAAAATATTAATTTAAAGCTAAATCAGGAATTTTTCTTACCCCAATTTCAAATATTTGTTTCTTGTTTTAAGCAAAAATTCAATTAATTTTGATGCATTTCTCAAGAAAATGCATTGAAGACTTAATGTCTGAAGTATTTTGCATGTCCAGTGTAAGATGAGAAATGATCTCTTGAAATCAAAGTCCAGAAACAGATACACTGCAAAAAAAAATGATTTTTTAATATTTGTACTGGAAAACAGGACAAAAATACAGTGTAGCGTAGCTCTGTACTCTTACTGTATGTCAACAATTGTCTCATTAGTGTCTGTTTAGATTTCTCCTACACTGTAAAAAAACAGTTTTATATACTATATTTTAACTCAAGTCCAGTTGCTGCCTTTCATTTTTTTCAATATAATCAAATCGGCTGTACAAGTCATTCAAACTTAAATTATATTAAACTGACTTCAAAAATTGAGTTGAATTTCATTCAACTTAAAAAATGAAACTGAAATTGTTTAAATTATTTTGTTGAGTTAAAGTAATGGAAAAACATGACTTATTGATCAGCTAATTTTTTATGATGTATGGGGAATTGTATGAGAAACATCTTTGTGTAACGCTCCTCTCTCTCTCTCTCTCTCTCTCTCTCTCTCTCTCTCTCTCTCTCTCTCTGTGTGTCTCTCTGTCAGCGAGTGTCATAACGCCACAGACCGTATAAAGGTCCGTGTGTGGGATGAAGACGACGACATAAAGTCCAGGGTGAAGCAGCACTTTAAGAAGGAATCTGATGATTTCCTGGGTCAGACCATCATCGAGGTGCGCATGCTAAGCGGGGAGATGGACGTCTGGTATAATCTCGGTATGTTATGGGCCTGAGTTGGTATGATTCTTTAGAGTCTTCATGAAATGTCTGTAACACACTTTGGTTAAAATTCCTCAATTGTCGTGTAAAACAACATCCTTTTTTCCTTGTTAAAAACAGCTCTGTTCACAGCAACTCATTTGGTGCATGTCTCTTTAAATGATAATGAGCTCTGCTCACCCGCCCCTCTCTTCAATAGATGTCATGTGAATATATCCATATATGGCTTGGAGGTGGTCTTATTCAAATAGCCAGCTATCCACATAGAAACTAGCTGCAGATTGCAACAGCTCACTAAAGAGTCTGAGACTCAGACAGCACATAACAAACTGACTGTGCGTTTTCTCTACAGCTTTTCTGAGCCGCCAGAAACATAACTAAATGCAAAAAAAACAAACAAAAAAATCTACAAATTTCATTCGATGTCCCTTTTAAAGAGTTTTTTTCCCCCAGAATGACAACTAAATAAATTAAATTAACTAACTAAATAAATAATGCAATTACAAAATGAGCATACTTTAAGATCTTTAAAACATTTTAAATAATTTCAGTTATGCACATTGAACAGTTATTCACACTCTGTTATATATGTAAAATTATTATTATTATTATTATGTGTCTTATATAATTTACATGCATCTTTATTATTCTCAAATAAATTTAACTATTTTAAATTTAATTATTTTATTAATGTTATTTCTTGATTATTTTTAAATTCCTTTTATGTAAATACTTTGAATTGCCATTATGTATGAAATGCTATATAAATTAACTTGCATTGCCATTATATCATGTATTATATTATTATTTTTATTTCTTTAATTCTTTCATTAATGAGAATTTAGGCTTTTAATTATATGCCTAAAATATATTGTGTTGATTTTTTGTTCTGGCTGAGAATTAACTTTTCCACATTAAATTAATGGGAATTTAGGCAGGAAATGGGTTTAAATGTCCAAGATAAGTTGTCAGTGCACAGATGTCTTAAAAATAGGTTTCAATATAATATTATCTTTTAGGGTGAAATGTGACTCTCTGAGCTTTACATTGTGAGATTCACCCAAAGTTACTTGAAAAAAAAACAAGAAGCAGCATAAAAGAGGTTAATTTTGTGCTGAATTTCAGGTCTTCCAGCTTCACTTCAGGTGAATTATCCCTTTAATTCCTTTGAAAGGAAGTTGAAGAGTTTTGTTCTGGTGCAGATGGCCTCATTGTTCCACAGAGAATCGTTTCTGCTTTTGTTGATGCTTTATTTGTTGGATTGTGGGATTGTTTTGCTTGGCTCGGAGCAGAAGCGTGTGGTTTGGAGCGTGACTCGGGCCAAACCGAAGCGCTGATATCTGCTCGCTCCTTCTCCATCTGTCCACGTCACTGAGATGTGAGAAAGATCCGCTGCGGCCGCAGACCAGACATCAATTAGAGCAATTAAGACGTCGGTAAAACAAGATGCGTGGAGTCTTATCTGCAAAGAGCCTTTTTATATCATGTATTAGTTTAAAAGCAGCTGCTGAATGTCTCAGGAGATTTCAAGTCAGCATGAAATAGGACTGTTTTACTGTCTTAACGTACATTTCTGAACGGTGATTCATCATAATGCATGTTATTGCAAAGAAAAAAATCTCACATTACAGAAGTATAATGGTGTAAATGCAGCTTCTGTTTCTGGGTTTCAGTGCTCATGGCTGAAATTAGACATTTGGGACCCTGGACCACAAAACCAGTCTTAAGGGTCAATTTTTTTAAATTGAGATTTATACATCATCTGAATAAATAAGCTTTCCATTGATGTATGGTTTGTTATGATAGGAAAATATTTGGCTGAGATACAACTATTTTAAAATCCGGAATCTGAGGGTGCAAAAAAAATCTAAATATTTTTTTGAGAAAAATCACCTTTAAAGTTGTCCAAATGAAGTCCTTAGCAATGCATATTACTAATCAAAAATTAAGTTTTGATATATTTACGGTAGGAAATTTACTTAATATCTTCATGGAACATGATCTTTACTTAATGTCCTAATGATTTGTGGCATAAAAATGGATAATTTTGACCCATACAATGTATTGTTGGCTATTGCTACAAATATACCTGTGTTACTTATGACTGGTTTTGTGGTCCAGAGTCACATTTTGAAATTGTCCAGCTTAAATTTGCCGTCTGATCCCGGGTCAGATTTGTAATGGAACGTGGTGATGAGATTGTCTGCAGGTCACTGTTCTGAGATCAGCTGCATCACGTGTGTTATTGACAGGGTCAGAGATGAGGAACGTCCTGCAGCTCCAGCGCTCCTCAATGATTTCACTCGTTTTATTTCTGTTTCTTCTTGTCTTTTCTGTCTTCTGTTCACATGCTCATTCTCCGTGCAGAGAAGCGGACGGATAAGTCGATGGTGTCGGGGGCCATCAGGCTGAAGATCAGTGTGGAGATGAAGGGAGAAGAGAAGGTGGCTCCTCCTCACGGACAGTACACATGTTTACACGAGGTATCACTGAAATACACTGCAAACATCGCATTCTTAATCAGAACTTTGTCTTGTTTTAAATGTAAAATATTAATAATATATTATATAAATATTATATATTATATTATATGAAAAAATATTAAACTAAATATTAAATTATATTATAAATATATTATAAATTATATTATAAATACTGTGTTGTGATATATTGTCATTCAAATACATATAAGGAATTTGATAAATACCTCACTTTTATATTTAATAAAAGTGATATTTAGATTTAGTCATGCCATATATCATCTTACTGCATTAACTGTTATTTATTATATTATATTATATTTAATAACAGTGATATTAAAATTTAGTCATGTTATTACATATATCATATTACTACATTACTGCATGTTACTTTTTATATTATATTACATTATATTATATTCAACATTTGAGGTGGATAAAAAAAGAAAAGACAAGAACGCATTTTGGTTTTAGGACAACTTTGATGAAAGGTTTTGATCCACTTCAAATGTTGAGTAGTGTATTTTATTATATTATATTTAATAGCTAATTTATGTGAAATGTCAGTATCTCCACCATATTGGAAAGTTAAAGATCTGCTAAAACGGAGAAATCAACACATATTTGTGTTGCATTATGAACTGCGCTTCAGAATCCAGCGATGTGTGAAATCGATCATGTGTAGCTGGATGTGTTTGTGTTAGTCTGGCTCACGTCTCGCTGGTTCTGTACCGCGGTGTTGTGGCATTTTTGCCGGTGTGATGACAGTAGGTTGGCGCCCTGAAATGTTGACCTTTCCAAGCTAGCTGTGCTGTTGATGTTCCCCGACATTCATTCCATATCAATGCTGCTGCAGTTCACGCTTCCTGGCCCCTAAACGGCCCCCTGTTTCTATGCAGAATCTCTTCCACTACCTGACGGAGGTGAAGAACAACGGAGTCGTGAAGATCCCCGAGGTCAAAGGTGACGATGCCTGGAAGGTTTACTTCGACGACGTGTCTCAGGAGATCGTGGATGAGTTTGCCATGCGTTTCGGTGTGGAGTCCATCTACCAGGCCATGACGTGAGTGGAGATCTCTTTCTGTTTCTGATAGCGGTGTAACGGTACACGTATTCCTACCAAAAATGTTCAGTACTGGTCTTTCGGTTCGGTACGCATGTGTACTGAACAAATCATTCCATTTTTTCAGGAAATTCAGAAAATAAATGGCGTTTTGCTACTCTTTGATGTGGCAGGACAGATTGCTTTATAGAAGCCTCAGTTCTAACTGATGTTTATTACTAGTTTTAACACGAAATAAACATGAATGAACATCTCATGTAATTGCTCAATCAGTGTGTCAATAAAACAGCTTGTAAACAAAATGCCACGTAGCATTTCATTTACCTCAGGCAAGTCATCGGTGTCCACAGCTCATTATTTGCTAGAGAAATGAAGTCTAGAGAAGAGCATTTTGAGAAATATTAGACTATATTCTCATTATATTGTACTTTACCTGTTAGTGATGTCTTAATTATTTAATGTATGTTTAAATAAATCTTTTATGAAACAAGTTACGACAGCCACTGTAAATGATTATATTTCAAAAATAAATAGAAATTGAAGTTAAATTAAAAAAGTTAGAAGTTTAGAAGTTAATTAAAAAACTGCATTATGTGCAATTTACATGTTTGCATACAATTGTTGATTATTATAGTTAAAAATAAATAGTAATTGAATTTTGGGCTCTGTTGTTAATTTATGTCAAAGAGCTCCCTATAGATTAGAGCAGAAGCTGAGGTAGATTTTTATCCCTAAGAAAATTGTTATATTAACTGAATTTATTTAAAGAAAAAGCTATTTGTTCAGTAGACCATTGTATATATATATTTGTATATGTATGTATATGTATATGTATATGTATATATATATATATATATATATGTATATATATATATATATGTGTGTATATGTGTGTGTGTGTGTGTGTTTAGTTTTTCTCCTCCTGCTGTACTGAAACCATACCGTTACAGCCCTGGTTTCTGATGTTTAACTTGCTCTTTAATGGAGATTGTGAGTAAGTTGTTGAGCAGAAAGCATCCTGCGTTTTCTGTATTTAACATCCTGCTGTTGTTGAAAGACCACGCCTGGCATTTTTCACGACTGACGCTGATTGTGCTTGAACAGGAATTTATGAAAGCCTTGTTTAGTGTTGGAGTCTGTGGATGACTTACGGTCATACATGCACATGATGGCTTTATAAATCACACTGTTGACCAGAAATGCTCAGGCTCCCAATGAAAACCTCTCAGCCTCGGCACACACTCTCTGTTGGCCGTTTGGAGCTGTAATTAATTTGGGCCCCTGATGTGTAGCCGCTCCGCTCTGAGGGCCCTTACCCTTGTAATTGCATCTTTATGTCCCCTCTCTTTCTGTCTCACGCAGTCTTTCTCTCGCTCTCCTTCTCATTTCTATCTGGGTTTAGTGCACTATTGCATTGCTGTATAGGAGATGAGAAAATCATGTGTGAATCCCTGCAGCCAAAAGTTTGGGGTTGGTAAGATATTTTTTATGTTTTTGAAAGAAGTCTCATTGAGGCTATTATATTATATTATATTATATTATATTCTTTATTAGATTCATTAGATCAAAACATCTAAAAAAAGTGAAATATTATTACAATTTAAAATAGCTGTTTTCTGTGCAAATACACTGTGAAAAGTAATTTATTTTTTGATTCAAAGCTGAATTTTCAGCATCATTACTCCAGTCCTCAGTGTCACATGATCCTTCAGAAATATGCTGATTTGCTGCTCAAGAAACATTTCTGATTATTATCAGTGTTGACAACAGTTATCTGCTGAATATTTTTTTGGCATGTAAATAGACACCGATATTTTTTTTGTCAAAACTGTGATACATTTTATTTTCCAGGATTCACAGATGAATAGAAAGTTCAAAAGAACAGCATTTATTTGAAATAGAAATCGTCTGTAAAATTTCTGTCACTTTTGATCAATTTAATGTGTCTGTAATTTAATTTCATTTAGCAGACGCTTTTATCCAAAGCGACACTTGCATTGAGTTTTCATTTGAAGCTCTTGCTTTCCCTGGGAATCGAACCCATGATCTTGGCGTTGCTAGCGCCATGTCCATTTGAGCTACAGGAAAGCTGAATAAAAGCATTAATTTCTAAATAATTAAAAGTACATAAAACTTTTAAATGCTAGTGTGTTTACAGAACAAATGTATCGTGAGTTTGAGATTGTGGGGGGTTTATGTGTATATGAATGCCATACAGTCAGATGACAGACTCATCGCACAGCTTTGCATCAGTTTTTCTAATTTGAGAATTTAGCTTATGAAAATTTAGCTTCTGAAAAAAGCTGATGAACATGTCGAGATGTTTTAATCATTTGGTTCAGTTCAGGAGCTTCTCATGCTCAGAACACTGGCTGATATGGACCACGTTTAACAGCTCAGAAAAAGGTCAGATTGAAGCAGAAAATCACAGTTGAAGAGTATCATCTTTGACTCAGCCGGTGCAGTCATTCACCTCATGTTTCAGCAGAGCCTCTAAACGCTGACTGCTCGGGTTTACATGATTGCAATGCATAAGGAAGCTCTAACTTGACATTGTAATTTCATATTGCATACAAACAATATAACTTTACCCTGCTTTGCACAAACAGACTCAAGCAGGGCCAGATGATTTGCTGTGGTGAATCAACAGTGGGTAAAGTGAGATAAAATGCATTATTTTTCCATTATTCTTTCACTGAAAAATATATTTTCAGTGCCCATAACCGTGAGCTAATTTAGATGGGGTTATTTAGCTATTGTTCACTTATAAGGTCATTGCATCATACAAAATGAGTCTGTCTTTGGCCTTTTGTGAAAATGCACCTGATAGTTGTTTTTTCCATCTTGTTTTTGTTTTGGAAGCTTAATGTGAGGAATATTGCACTTATGTGTTACATGGAGAAAAAAACGTAAGGCATCCAGCAGTTTCCATTGCACACCATGACAGAATTTCATTAGTAGATGGTTTTTATGTCTTTACTTTTAATTGTGTACATCTCTGACTTCAACGATTAGCTTTTGAACAGTTCAGTGTGAAATTGCAGTTTCTGGCAAAGACATTTTGGCACTTTATTGAGATCCTGCGTCTGAATACTTCTTGTTGTTCCAGAGAGAACTGCTGTTTGGTCGATCTCTGACTCTGAAAGCGTCCGTTGATTTGTTTTTCTGTTTTAGGATAATGGATATTGATTAATTCAATAAATGATAGTCTTCCAGCAATGAGTGTATGGTACTGACCCGCTGAATCAGGGGAACTGGCCTCGATGATTAGATGTAGACTTATTTATACACTCCATACGGAAATCTGCTGTGATTATGTATGAAAAATTGTAATGAACCTACTGAAGCTGATGCAAACCGTTTTTGCATGTGTATCTGTTGCATATGCATCTTTAAATCTGATGGACGATGTGTGGAAATTATCCACAGTTTCCAGTGGATGCTCACGTTTGTACCGATGACCTTTCCTTGGCCCTGTAATCATAAACAAAGTCATGTGACCTGTCCCTGATGTTATTAGAGATGCAGTCCGTATTTTCTACCACTCAGCATTTTTTATTGCTGAAGTGAGGATAATGATTTCAGGGTGAAATCTTCGGTCATCAGCAGCATGTTGGTTCATAGGTTTACAGAACATTCATCACAAATGAGATCCAGCCTGTTGAGAGCTTTCTGAAAGGAGATGAAGATTAAAAATAAGTCATCATCTCCTTTAAGAAAATCTATTTTATTTTATTTTAAAGTAAGTATTTACAGTTATATTTATTATATAAGCATCATTTATTACATCAAAACTTTATTTACTCATTTTAATTTTAATTATATTTTAAAATAAAATAAGTATATACAGTATCTCACAGAAGTGAGTACACCCCTCACATTTTTGTAAATATTTTATTATACCTTTTCATGTGACAATACTGAAGAAATGACACTTTGCTACAATGTAAAGTAGTGAGTGTACAGCTTGTATAACAGTGTCAATTTGCTGTCCCCTCAAAATAACTCAACACACAGCCATTCATGTCTAAACCGCTGGCCACAAAAGTGAGTACACCCCTTAGTGAAAATGTCCAAACTGGGCCCAAAGTGTCAATATTTTGTGTGGCCACCATTATTTTCCAGCACTGCCTTAACCCTCTTGGGCATGGAGTTCACCAGAGCTTCACAGGTTGCCACTGGAGTCCTCTTCCACTCCTCCATGACGACATCACGGAGCTGGTGGATGCTAGAGACCTTGCACTCCTCCACCTTCCATTTGAGGATGGCCCACAGATGCTCAATAGGGTTTAGGTCTGGAGACATGCTTGGCCAGTCCATCACCTTTACCCTCAGCTTCTTTAGCAAGGCAGTGGTCGTCTTGGAGGCGTGTTTGGGGTCGTTATCATGTTGGAATACTGCCCTGCGGCCCAGTCTCTGAAGGGAGGGGATCATGCTCTGCTTCAGTATGTCACAGTACATGTTGGCATTCATGGTTCCCTCAATGAACTGTAGCTCCCCAGTGCCGGCAGCTCTCATGCAGCCCCAGACCATGACACTCCCACCACCATGCTTGACTGTAGGCAAGACACACACGCTTGACACCATCTGAACCAAATAAGTTTATCTGGTTCTCATCAGACCACAGGACATGGTTCCAGTAATCCATGTCCTTAGTCTGCTTGTCTTCAGCAAACTGTTTGCGGGCTTTCTTGTGAATCATCTTTATAAGAGACTTCCTTCTGGGATGACAGCCATGCAGACCAATTTGATGCAGTGTGCGGCGTATGGTCTGAGCACTGACAGGCTGACCCCCCACCCCTTCAACCTCTGCAGCAATGCTGGCAGCACTCATACGTCTATTTCCCAAACACAACCTCTGGATATGACGCTGAGCACGTGCACTCAACTTCTTTGGTCGACCATGGCGAGGCCTGTTCTGAGTGGAACCTGTCCTGTTGCTGAACCATGCTCTCTGGTCTTGGGCCTACGCTGTATCCTGAAACTGCCATGGCCACCGTGCTGCAGACCTCAGTTTCATTATATGGTCACTTGGTACTCAAGCCTGTCTTATAGCACTAGCTCACTACTTTACATTGTAGCAAGTCATTTCTTCAACATATTTCCTCACTTCAGATCCTCAGAAAGTGTTTGCCATGGTTGCCATAAATGTTAACTTCCAGTGACCAGTGACGATGCAGAGATCTGTGAGAGCAGAATAACAACCAAATTGTAACACACCTGCAGCCTAACAATCCCCCCCTGACAGACGAACTAGACCAGACTAACGACGAGTCACACACCGAGGGAGAGCTAAAATTCAGGGGCAATTGTTTGGGCCAGTTTAGTAAGACATTTTCACTGTAGGGTGTGTAGCACTCTTTGAGGTGGCTGCATTTGACGTTGAGAGACTTTGAGATGAGATGCTAGTGCTTTGATTGTTAGGTTTGACTTTTGAGGGATACAGCAAATTTACACTGTTATACAAGCTGTACACTCACTACTTTACATTGTAGCAAAGTGTCATTTCTTCAGTGTTGTCACATGAAAAGATATAAAATATTTACAAAAATGTGAGGGGTGTACTCACTTCTGTGAGATAGTTATATTTATTATATAAATATCATATTTATTTATTTATTTTAAAATAAATGTATAAGTTATATTTATTATATAAGTATCGTTTATTTAAAAAAATATATTTTATTTTATTTTAAAACAAGTATATAAAGTTATATCTATTATGTAAGTGTCATTTATTACAAAAAAAAAAAAACAACAACAACAAAAAACTCTGTTAGTTCTGAACTAAACATTGTCTTTAGGAATGTGAATAGTAAGTAATTGAAGGATTTTGGTTCAGATTCTGATTTACCTTTTAAAATTCCAGTGCCTTAATGATGAAATTAGATTTATTTATTTATTTTCTTTTTTTTAAAAGAAGAATTAGTCAAAAATGCAGGACTATTCATTGAACCGTGAAGTAATTATTAATTAATGCTTTACAAAGAACCAGCACATAAGAGTCATTTATTTTCTAACTGGACTAAAACTGGTTTGTTGTTGAAGCTACCAGTGAAGATAATGCAATAGAAGTTTTGGGTTTAGCATTATTTTGTCTTTCTCTTTCATTGCATTCAATTAAGTCTATAAAACAAAATGTAATTTTGTTTTCTCTGCCACTATAGATTTAATAGCTGCTCAGACATCCAAGAACCACTAACAGAACTGAAATACATAAAATAGTTTTTTTTAAAAGAACAATCCACAATTCTCAGCCTTAATGAAAACACAAATCCTGAGATTTTCCCAGTGATCTCAGGAGTAACTCATTACCAGATGATATCACAGATATTGGCGTTGCGCGGGAATTTAAGACCCGTTTTGGAGGGAGATGTGCAGAGGTTAAAGAGGACAGCAGATAGAGAGAGAAGACGAGTCAATACATGGCAAGTTTTATTTCTCTGATTTACAGCGGAGCTCTGCAGATCACTGGAGCAGCAAGACGAGGATTTTAAAGATGAGGAAGGAGTGAAAGGAAAGCAAGTTGTTACCAGGCAACAGGAAGTCAACACCCTCCATCAGATATCATTTATTCTGATTTAGCCATCAGCATCTTTCAATTTAAGTCTGAAACGGGAGGAGGGAATATGGAGAGAAGAATGGATAACTCTTCACCTTTTCTTGGAGGCACAATAATTCTTCATTCCCCTGTGTGTCACGATGGGTCGTTCGGGCTCAGAGGTCACGCCATCAGAACTAATGAGGTCCAAATCAATGTCTGCAGGTGCTAATGTATGGCCTTGCATCATTGCGGTGTACAGCTTCTGCTCACAGACTTACTAGGAGTTTAAATCAGCATTAAAAACTTTAAGGAAAGTGAACAAGGAGGCTATCAAACTCTAGAAATGACCAAATCAGTGGGTTTAAGTGAATGTGGCTTCAAACAGTGGCTTTGTTGTAAGGGGTGTGTCTTCAAACCAGTGGCGTAGCCAGAATTTTAATTTTGGGGGGGCCATCTTAAAATGAGGGGGCCGCTCTATATTACATGTAGGCTATAATGTCAATATTAAATGTGCGCATTTTCAAGTGTTTGTGCGGCGTGTGGAAGCTGAATAACAGCGCACTTATACTGCATGAGCACGTGGCTCAAGTTACTGCCAGAGGAACACTCGGACTGATTTAATTTTATTTTGTTTATTATTTTGTTTATTTTTTCATTATATTTATTGTGATTAGTCTCCCGTTCTTGTTCACAGTATAATGACATTCAATCGTTCAAGCTACCGAGGCTTTGAAAGAAGGAGAAAGCAACGCACCCAGCGTTTTCCACGCGTTTTTAGGCGCGACATGTGAACGGCCCCGCACTACTATTTGAATCTTCCGCTTTTCGAATGCGGAAGTGTGATAAAGGCTTAAAAGTTTTTTTAAGCAATTAGAAATCTGAGGGGGCCGGACATGTAAATGAGGGGGCCTAGGCCTCGTGGCTACGCCACTGCTTCAAACTGTTGGTTGGTTGGTTTGGCTTCAGTCTGTGGGTTAGCACAAATCACAAAGTTTTGTTGTTATTATGAGTGTATACAAATAAAAGTAGACCCTTTACATATTCCATTGATGTATTGCTCTTGTCTGTACAATCAAAAATGATGGAGTAATTTAAGTTCCTTTAGGGGTTATCAGAAAAAATGCCACAAAACGCCGCGTCTGTCGACCCCAGAGGGTTTAGTCGGTGAGGCTTCGAACAGTGGCTTTGTGTTAAAGGAGTGTGACTTCAAACTTTTGGTTGGTTTAAGTGGGTGTGGCTTCCAGCTGGGGTGATTTTTAAGCGGGCGTGGCTTCAAACCATGGGTTGTTTATATTGGTGTGGCTTCAAATGGTGGGTGTGGTTTTAGTCAGTGGGAATTATAGTGGTCTATCCCAGTAAACAATGCTATAGTATTAATACTATAATATCATAGTTTTAATTAATATTTTAAATTTTTTCCTCTTTTATATTATACTTATTTTATATATACTATATATACCTATATCAGTTTTATATATATATATATATATATATATATATATATATATGTATTGTATATAAGTTTTCATTAAAATTTTAGCCTATTTTTTTGTTATGTACTTCTTTCATTTTTTTTTATATTTCTGTATAGCTTTAATTTATTTTTATTAATTTATTTTACTACTTCAGCTCATTTATTTCAGCTAGTTGTCAAAGCAATATTTAAAGTTCTTTTAATTTTAAGTTTTCATCTAATATTTATATTTTATTTTATTTCAGCTTTATTTCAATTACCTATATATATATATATATATATATATATATATATATATATATATATATATATGTATGTATGTGTGTGTGTGTGTGTGTGTGTATATATATATACTGGTGTGTGCTCAAAATCTGTGTATTCAAGTGTGTAAATATGAACTTTATATGAAGCTGATTTACGCATATTTGTTTATTTATTGTAATGTATATCTTAAATGAATGGCTGTTTTTTGGTCTGTTTGCTGCTTAAGTCTCTGCAGAATCATTTGTCATTACAGTCATTTGTCAGTAATTCATTCCCGGATTTGTGTTTATTTGCTGTTTTATTCAGCCTATATAAATAATTTACATTCATAACTGATTATATACCAAGAGGAGAAATAGAAAAATGTGTTTATATGGAGCATCTACATATGTTTAATGTTCAACAAAACAAATAGCACTGTATTGTGTGTGTGCGTGCAGTACACATGTGATATGCTGTGTTTTACTGTGTGTGTGTGTGTGTGTGTGTGTGTCTGTGCAGTACACATGTGATATGCTGTGTTATACTGTGTGTGTGTGTGTGTGTGTGTGTGTGTGTGTGTGTGTGCAGTACACATGTGATATGCTGTGTTATACTGTGTGTGTGTGTGTGTGTGTGTGTGTGTGTGTGTGTGTGTGCAGTGTGCACATGTGATATGCTGTGTTTTACTGTGAGTGTGTGAGTGTGTGTGTGCAGTGTGCACATGTGATATGCTGTGTTTTACTGTGTGTGTGTGTGTGTGTGTGTGTGTGTGTGTGTGCAGTGTGCACATGTGATATGCTGTTATACTGTGAGTGTGTGTGTGAGTGTGTGTGTGTGTGTGTGTGTGTGTATGTGTGCAGTACACATGTGATATGCTGTGTTATACTGTGTGTGTGTGTGTGTGTGTGTGCAGTGTGCACATGTGATATACTGTGTGTATGTGTGCAGTACACATGTGATATGCTGTGTTATACTGTGTGTGTGTGTGTGTGTGTGTGCAGTGTGCACATGTGATATGCTGTGTTTTACTGTGTGTGTGTGTGAGAGAGAGAGAGAGAGAGAGAGTGTGTGTGATCCCTGCAGGCCTGCTGTTATTTTTAGTCTATGTCTCTCTTCTTTCTTCTCCTATCTCTTTTTCTCTCTTATATCTTTCTCTAATGAATCTCCTCTAACATTGGGCAATTTCCTGCTCTGCCCTGCGGCTCGACTCATGACAGATCTGTGTTGCGCTGTCTGTTCATTTTGATGATATAAGATGGATCATGAAGCTCATTTCATATGTGCATACAGTATCTCATATTAACAGTTTACATTTGTGACATCCATAGTTAGTTTTTCCATATGATAAAGATGCTACAGTGCCTTAGTCAGACATTCAAAAATGTTCATTTTTAGTTTGTACTTTACAGCCAGTCATGATCCTTATCAGTATTTCCAGTAATAATATTTCTGTGCAGTACAGAATCATCTGTGGGGCATTTAGGAAATGTATTCAGTTTGTATTCGCTTTTTGTTGTTGTTTTAATGTTGTTGCTCAAGGGAAGAAAATTCACAGGAATCTGATATGAAATATACATTATTATGGGTGTTCGGCCGCTCATGAGTGTGTTTATGACTGAATCTGACATATGTTTCTCTCTCTTTCAGGCATTTCTCATGTCTCTCGTCCAAGTACATGTGTCCCGGCGTTCCCGCGGTGATGAGTAACCTGCTTGCCAACATCAACGCCTACTTCGCTCACACAACAACGGCAACCACCAACATCTCAGCCTCCGACCGATTCGCAGCATCCAACTTTGGGGTTTGTCACTCTCACTGCTGATGGATGGATGGATGGATGGATGGATGGATGGATGGATGATAGATGGACGGATGGGCGATATATATGCGATATATGCGCATCTCATCATAAAGCCGGTTCCTTGATAGCGGTTAATCTCCATCAGATGGAGCGGATATACACAGACGTAGATCATGACAAGCTACGCAATATCGTGTTCATATCAGGCGATATATGGATATGCGTATGTGAACTACGGCTCTGTTACTTTTTCATGTATAAATGCCGCTATGAAAACAGGTGATGGATAGCTAATACCGGCTTTATGACGAGATGCATGATGGCAATATATCGCCCAGCCCTAAGGACGGATAGATATATATATAGATGCATTTATCAATGAACTTGTGGATAGATGGACGGATAGATAGATAGATGGATGGATGGATGGATAGATGGACAGATATATGGATGGATAGATGGATGATAGACAGACGGATGGATATAAGGATGGATATATAGATGAATAGATGGATAGATATATGGATGATGGATGGATAGATGGATAGATAGATGAATAGATGGATAGATATATGGATGGATAGATAGATAAATGGATAGATATATGGATGATGGATGGATAGAGGGATGGATAGATGATCGAATAGATATATGGATGGATAGATGAATTGATAGATAGATAGATTTTTTTTTGAATGAATGGATTGATTATTGAATGATGGATGTATGGATGGCTGATTGCATGAATAAGATGCATTGATTGTTAAATTGATGAAAGCATTAAACAACAAGCTGATGAATGGATGGATGGAAGAACAGACCTACAGCATGATTGCATGAGTGACTCAATGGATGATGTGCAGATGATTTCATGAATGCTTCAATAAATAGATGGACGACACGATGCAGCGCTGATCTGTTTCTGTGACTTTGTTTCTTCTGCAGAGAGAGAAGTTTGTCAAACTCTTGGATCAGCTTCACAACTCTCTGCGCATCGACCTCTCCAAGTATCGGGTGAGTAAAGCAGCCAAACGCCGCAGCACATGTACGATACGCCGCTCCAGATGGATTTTCTATTTCAGAGACATCAGAAAGAAAAACACTCATCTATTATTCATCGCCATGGAGATAATTTAACCTCTCCATCACTTTTAGTGATCCCCTACCTTAATTTACTCTGACATTCAAACGCTTTGCGAGCTGTTCACAGAACAGACGGTCCATTTGTTCGCACGCAAAGCAATGATTTGAGAAAGTTGCAAAGATTGTTCTTGACTCGCGCTGCCCTTCTTGCTTTTATACTAATTGCGAAGTCTCTCTAAATACATAATGAGAGAAACGTCTCAGTCCTCTTTCTTCTGAGAGGACGCTTTCACAGTCAGATTGCGTATGACTCTCTCGAAGACGAGTGGTCCAACTGTATCTCAGTGTGAGAGCTAGAAAGCATTGACAGGGTGCTCTCACACACACACACACACACACACACACACACTCGACTGGCAGGCATCCAGGGAATTCAGTAGCTGTTACCTGCTCCTATCCGGCCGTCAGCTTCCAGGCAACACATCCTGACAGTAATACACTCCGGATCTGCTGGGCTCTGTGGATCTGACTGTAATGAAATTCTGAAGCAAACTGAGTTTGGTTTCTCTCACAGCTCGTGTGGATTTGGCCGAGGCAGGTTTTGTTCTTCCAGAGCGCTTTAACGCCTCTGCTTTATTAGATGAATTTCCTCTGTTTAAGGGCTGTGTTGTCTACATCATCTGTGTTCAATAAACCTCAGGCAGACTTCTCTCCTCGCCACTCGTACAGGATTATACGTTTCTCCAGACGCCACCGAACTCAAACGCTAGATGATTTCTGCTCAATCTGGCCCCGTTCCACATGCTTTCAAAACAACAACTCTATCATAGCCAAAAAACAGATCTGCCTAGGCTTGAAGTGCAACAGTTTATTTATCCGTCTGTCTGAAATCAAACAAGTTTATTTACAAATATCATACACTACCGTCCAAAAGTTTGAGGTCTTTAAGATTTTTTATGTTTTTGAAGTCTTATGCTCACCAAAGCTGCATTTATTTGCTCAAAAATACAGTAAAAATGTGAAATATGAAATATTATTACAATTTAAAATAGCTGTTTTCTATGTGAATATATGTTAAAATGTAATTTATTTCTGTGATCAAAGCTGAATTTTCAGCATCATTACTCCAGTCTTCAGTGTCACATGATCTTCAGAAATCATTCTAATATGCTGATTTACTGCTCAAGAAACATTTCTGATTATTATCAATGTTGAAAACAGTTGTTCTGCCCAATATTTTTGTAGAAAACCTTGATACATTTTATTTTTCAGGATTCACAGGTGAATAGAAAGCTAAAATGATCCTGAATGTGGTTGAATAAATATGATATTCAAATGTTATAATATTTGTAAGTAAATTAATATAATAATAAATAAATAAAAATAAGTACTTACATTTTTTTTTAATTATAGTTTTAATGTAAATGTCGTGTTTAATAGCATATATATATATATATATATACTTTTAGTTAATTTTTAGTTATATATATATATATATATATACTGTATATAGTTTTAATGTTTTGTGCATTTTGTCATGTTTAGTAGTATATATATATATATATGTATGTATGTATATATGTATGTATGTATATGTGTATATATATATATATATATATATGTATGTATATATATGTGTGTATATATGTATATTGTTTTATATTTTTTTTATTTCAGATTTAGTTTTAGTAATTTTAGTTCATGAAGTTAAATAATGAAATTAAAATGAGATGTTGCCTTGGAAACTAGCTAAAATAAAAAAAATGCATATTTTATTTCAGTTAACATTTATTTTATTTTACGCAACGAAAATATTTTTTATGGTTTTAATTTTAGTTTTAGTATTAGTTAACTAATAACCCTGGTAGACAACACAGCTGCGAATGGTATAAATTCAGAGCCCTGCACAGATCTTCAGACGTTCTGATGGTTCCTCATCAAAACCCTCTCCTGTGATTCAGACCCACTGCTGACACTCACAGTTTAATAAACTCTTACCTGAGCAATCTATTACCGACACACCGACCTGCCTGAAGCCCAACCATATGTTCATATCTCTCTGCTTTTCTGACATTTCACATCACTCAAGAGCTTCTGCACGCTTATTCGTCACCTCAAACGGCCATAGAGACTTTCAGAGTGAAGCAAAGTGTTATTTTAGTGATGTTATATGAAGTCTTTACTGGCACACTTCATTTCAGATACCTCTGGGCTCTTTCACACTAGTGCGTTTGAAGCAGACCAGAGCGTGTTTGATGGCAGAGTTCAGTTCGTTTGGTGGATGGTTCATGTAAACTCAAGCGGTTTGCAGTTAGTATGAAAATGATCCGTCCTTATGTGCAGAAGTAAAGCTGTGTTGGTGGCATAGAATTTGCATCTTTACATTCTCCCCATCATATTTCAAATATGATGCATTTCTTAAAGCTGCTTGTGTCTGAATAAACTGCCTGCTGGTTGCAGCTTGCATTTGTTGCATCTTTTGCAATGCAAGACAAATGCAATTGCTGTGCTAAGCATGGGAAGTTTTGGGAGTGAATCCAAAGAGACAAATGCACCGCAAAAAAAACAAACAAAAAACATATAGATGAAATGATAGATAGATGAATAGATGGACAGATATATGGATGGATAGATGGACGGATAGATATATAGATGGATATATGGATGATAGATGGATGGATAGATATATGGTTGATAGATAGATGAATAGATATATGGATGGATAGATAGATAAATGGATAGATATATGGATGATGGATAGAGGGATGGATAGATGATGGATGGATGCTGTATATGGATAGATAGATGGATATGGATAGATAGATAGATAGATAGATAGATAGATAGATAGATAGATAGATAGATAGATAGATAGATAGATAGATAGATTATTATTATTATTATTCCATTTTTCCATAATCTTACTAAATGTGTGCTTAAAACTAGAGAAAAACTATTGGCAAATAGGGTGTAAAAATAGTTATTAAATTAAAAGTAAAAAAAACAAAATTACTGATCAAAAATGCAGTAAAAATGGTAACAATGTGAACTATTATTACGATTTAAAAGACCTGTTTTCTGCTTTAAATGTGTTTTTATGTGTTTTAAAATGCTATTTATTCCTGTGATACAAAGCTGAATTTCCAGCAGTTATTACTCCAGTCTTCAGTTTCACATTTATTAATAAATTGCCTGCAGGTCCAAAGAGACAGAAGTAAGGAAATAAGTAATTAAATGAATGAATGAATAAAACAGTTTTCTGTCTTGTTTCTTGTAAATCTCACTAAATGTTTTTAATTCTCTGCTTAAAACTAGAAAAAACTATTTGCCAACAGGCTGTAGAAATCTTGCTTTAATATATATATCCTCTGAGAACAAGAGTGTTGTTTTAATTTATCTTGTTTTGAGGATGTTTAGATACTTTTAAAGAAAAACAAGACCGAAATCCAGGACTCGGGGAGGTACAAACCCAAAAATACCGTGTGAAGTGACCCGCGGCGGCAGTGGGAGGGATGTGGAATCAAAGCGAGTGTGAAAACAGCCTAAATTGATTTGTGCGAGTCTCTGTTTTTGGTGGCTGTTGTTGACAAACAGCTCCTGCACTCCATTACTCGCTCTGAATAATTAGAGAGCTGTGGTGAAACACCAGCCAAGAATTACAGCAGCGTCTGACGCTCTGGCATCAATAAAAGCGCTGTAAGCGTCTCTCAGACCACAGGAGTCTCTCCTCATTCTTACAAAACCCAAGTCACAACTATTACATAACCATCCCGGCGTGACATTTTCTGACCTGTTTCTCCGAGCGCTTCTTTTGCACACGTATGCGGCGTCTGCACATGCATGCTCTTCCTCTCACGCTCACAGTGTAAATATACTGTGTACCTTCATGATAGAACAAGGCTGATAGCTTTACAGCCCAACAACACACTTTCTCTGTCTGTTGCTGGTTTTGCTCGGGCTGCTAAATTGATATATTTTGTCATTGGTGCTCATGATGATGAAACACGTTTCAGTTATTAATATTGCTGCATAGTGCATGCTGTATAGTGCTGCAGGGTGAATGAAGATGACTCATGTTGACATGTTTTTAACCATCCATCTCTGCCAGACCTCCTCAACTTGAGTAAAAGGCCATTTAAATATTAGCAGGTGAAGCACCCACCATCTATAATGTTTCAAATAGCAATTCTTTAAGACTTCCTCAATTATGTTGATTAGAAATATTAAAATTGACTCAGTAACACTATACTTACAGACTTAAGTATAATACATTATAAAAGTAGTTTTAATGCATTAATATTTCCATGTAATGCACCTTATAATGCATTGTATAATCTCATGAATAATTGTTATAATGCTTATATATTCCTTGTTACACCTTTAGAAAGTATGATGCATTAAAACATGACAAAGAAAATCCTTCAAATATTAGAATGCATTTTAACTTTGGTTACAATTATTTATGAAATTACAACATGCATTATGAATAGCCGTATAATGCATTATACATAAAGGCTTTAAGTAAAGTGTTGCCTTTGACTCTTTTACCTAGTATTTATGTCTGCTATATGCTATTTTTATGCTTATTAGAATATTGCATTGTCAGTTTAGCCACATCAGACTCTAAACTGTAAAAATATCCTAACTATAAAACTTAGTTGGTGCTTTTCAATTTTTAGGTATAATCAAATCGTCTGTACAAGTCATTTCAGCTCATTTAAAAAAAAAGTCTATAGCCACAATCAATCTATAGCCACAAATATCTTAATTTGGATCTTTGTGTAATTTAGAAAGTGCAAACAACAATTTCAGGTTATTACACCTTTTTTCCCCTGTTATGTGCCTAAATTCCATCCTACTGAGCTAATGTGCGGTTTCCATCTTTTCATCTGTCTCTTAAACATATACAGTATATTCATCAAATCCATAGCTTCTTAATCTTAATCCCTGTTTATGCTCCATAGAAATGTAGAGATGAGATGTTAATTCTGTTTACAGGATAACTGGGAATCCAGAGAGACTCTGGACTTGAAATCCGTCGACCTGCTGACGAGCATCACCTTCTTCAGGATGAAGGTACGATGCTGCGTTTGTTTTTGTGAAAAGTGGGGACATCCCATAGGCGTAATGGTTTTTATACTGTACAAACTCTGTGCTATTGCCCTACACCAACCCTACACCTAAACTACCCCTTACTGGAAATATTTCAGATTTTCAATACACTCCAATCCATAGCTGCATCCAATATATCTGTTGATTTCTTCAACGCAATGGCCAATCAGAAACGTTGTCATTTTTCATAATTCACTCACAGCTGAAAGCGCCTGAGTTTTGCACGCTCGGCTCGTGAATCATCTCATGATGACTAACTAAGTCGATGTAAATTCAAGTTTGTTCCCAAACTTTTCCATTCCACGACCCACCTAGACAAATATAGTCTATGTAGAGATTGACATTACTATGCTTAATCATAATTAAAAGCATAATATGGCAGAAATAAGTAGGCTATTTAAGAAAAATAACCATTTTATTTTTAGGCTAGTACCACTGTAAACTTTCACTACTATTTACCTTCTACAGACGTTAATGAGTCTATGAAATATGTCCATAAAACCACGATTCTGGTGCGGCTATGAACTCCGCGCTACGAGTGGACTTTTTCTTTATTTTAGCAAAGCATAAGAAGCCAAGCAGAAATCAGTTTAGACTTTAGAGATTAAAATAATTTTGAAATAATTGTAAAAATAATAAACAGATGTGTCATTTTAAATAAACACTAAAAACCGACAAATTTACTTCAGCCCTTTTGCTGACAGAGCACATCATGGCCTTCTTCAGGATGTTACAATTAACCCCGCAGGTACGATGAAAACAACAAACTCTTTACATCTCTCGAAAGATACAGTGCACACACACACACACCTGCAACATTTAAATTTTCCAGTGTATGCAATTTTGAAGTGAATTTCTTCTCATTAATAAAAAGTAGGGACATCCCATAGGCGTATGTCGCATGGTATTTTATACTGTACTAGGAAAAGCTGCCGCCTGGCTTTGTGCTGTGACCCACAGTTTGCTGGTTTAGCGAGCCTTTGTGAGATCGATGAACTATGATGAGTGATGCAACCTAGGCTATCCGTTCACCTAAACAATGTTTCGGGAATACCCCTTACAGTGATTTAATTCTGGAACCAGTCCTGGCCAAATTTCCACAGACAGCGCGCGCTATTTCAGATTTTCAATACACTCCATTCAGAAATGAATGGTATGTTTATTTATAAGCGTTTTGAAAAGTGGGGACATGGGGTAATGTCCTGAAAAGTCACCTTCACCTTGTAATACCTATGTCATACCCTTGTCATTATACAAATTTATGTCCTCATTTGTCACAAAAACATGCACACACACACACACACACACACACTTACATACAGAGAGAATTATGCAGGCTTTTACGCTGGAATTAAAGCAGTGTGACTCAGCACTGTGACTCACACACATAATAAAAAGCAGTCATGCATTTCATGAAGGAGAATTCTTTCACATAAAAATATGAATGAAACCATCAGGGGTTTTTGTGACTTTCATGGGCAGTCAAAACATTGTGGTAGTTGTTATTCAGTGTGAAGGACTTCTCCAATTCTGCAGTAATTTCCTGCATTAAACAGTCAACTATATTAAACAAGAATTAAAAAAAAGAAAAAAGCTCCTAATATAAAACTCTCATCTATGCACAAAGAAAATTTTATTTTATTTTGTTACTATTTATTTATTTATTTTGTTTATTTATTATTATTTAACTATTTTAATTTCTTTAATTAATTTATCTATCTCTTAAATTAATTATTTTTTAATTTTCATATAATTTAATTTCATATTATTTATTATTATTGTCAGGACAGTTAAGCCCATTTTTTTCCCCAAATGGTTCCTCTTTGCACATTCTCATTCTCACTATAATATAGTCATGGAAATCATCAGTATCATCAGTATTATTATTGTCATCAAATGTTTTGCAATTAAAGTAATGTATCAATATTTTTTCTAAATTACAGCAATTACATTTTTACAGT
This sequence comes from Schizothorax lantsangensis, assembly GCA_027422415.1. NCBI lineage: Eukaryota > Metazoa > Chordata > Actinopteri > Cypriniformes > Cyprinidae > Schizothorax > Schizothorax lantsangensis. The sequence continues at coordinate 2,025,287 of CM049846.1, forward strand.
ATTGCAGTAAAAATAATGTGCCTGAAAAAAATACATTGCAATAACCATAAAACTATGCTTGATTTTCTTTATGATTATATAATGTGGAGTGAAATACGACCCTGGCGAGTTCTTGACTAGTTTTGTGTAATTGAGCCTGATGGTGAAATTCTGCATTATTCTGATAGAGATCTGCTGTTGATTGTCTCGTGTGTTAATGAGCTGCTAATCACAGCTTTCCTGATAACAGTCCTGCATTGAGCGACCTCAGATGTGTTTCAGTTCAGCGAGCACAGATAAAGCAAATATATATTCTCTGATTGTTTTCATGTTCCGCTTCATCAGCCGCGAATATAAAGCTGTGCTGCTTTACAGTCAGTAATGAAACATTTTTCACCGGCGCTGCAGGGTTTCAATGATTTCTCATTTGTTTGCATGAAATAAAAAAATCTTTTGACTCTTGAAATATGCACTTGAGTCAAATTTATTTGAGCACAATAACAAGAGCCGCTTTTTCTGGGGGTCTCGTGGCAATAAAGCTGTCTTTGACATATAGCTCAGCTCTGTGTGAGAGAATACGGCCTTTTTTGAGAAGTCATAAAGAACACGCTGATTTCTCACAGTTGGGGAGCCGGGAAATATATTCAGAGCCAATATGCCTGTAAAACCACACTACTCACAACTGTAGGGTGCAGCATTTATATATTTATATATATTACAGCAATATTCCAGGCGTTTTGTCTTCGTAGATGTCCTCTAGATGAGATCACAGCTGCCAGTTAGTTCACTGAGCTTGCTTTTAATATATGACCGGCTATTGTAATCGCAGGTCAATATGAGTTGTAAAAAGCCTTTATATCCACTACAGAGAATAAACAGTGATTGATTGTTTTCTCAATTTCTCCTCCCAGGCTATTAAAGTTCATTTGCACAGATATGCATGCATTTGCCATTTAGTTTTGTCAGATTTAGTCCTTGCTTAGAAACACAGACATTGACAGCCATTGGCCACAATCATACTGTACTGTATGTGTGCAAACGCAGACACAAATTTGTTTCCTTTACATTTCTGTGTCATTAAATCACATTTTATTATTAACCCATAACCTAAACTAAACTCTGCACTCGCATTGCATTATGAATTGCATCCTGACACATTTGAGAATGCAGTGACGTAAATCAAGCTTGTGTCGCTAGAAGCGTTTGTGTACTTGTGTTTAATGTGTTTTGGGACTTTGATGTAGACAGATAATGTTTTATGCAAAAGTGTATGTGGGTCAGTGATGATGCTGGTTTTCATTTTGCTCTGGATCAATGAATGTATTAAAAACCACATTAAATATGCAACTCTGAAAAATGAGGACTGTAGTGAAGCAAATTGTCTTATTAAAGAAAACATCATTACACATATATTTATGAAAATATATTTATATAATAATATATTTTCAACTCTAATATACATTTTGATTGATGTTATATTTTATTATATGTTCATTTATTAAATATTATATTTTATTATATTACAGTATGCGTGTGTGTATTTATATATGCATAATAAATATTCACAGTACACACACATATCTTATGGAAACAAAAACTTTTATTTTGGATGCGATTAATCGAGTAGACTGAGGCATGAGGAGATGATGTCACACACACACACACACACACACACACACACACACACACACACACAGCGGCGTCAGTTCATTAGCCGGGCCTTGCATCCTATAAAAAGCGCTTGGTCATTTTAATGACTGACAGTTAGAGTGGTCTGAGCAGGCAAATCAGTGACGCGCAGCTAAAGTGGCAGAGGAAGCTCCGCCCACCGAGAGAGCACCGCCAGGCACAGAATAAAACCCCCAACCGTCACAGTGCATTATGGGTAATAGAGAGCGCTCATGCCGGGGCGATGTTTATGCCTTCCTTTAGCGCTCGCGTTCAGAAACACCACACGCACAGAGGAATGGGACATATTAGCCGTTACATAAGACAAAGAGAAACACACACTAATGTACAGTCTCAAGTTATTCATTTACATACTCTGAGTGAGTGTTTTTAGTGTCTTCTTCTGTACAAGTCCACTATATACTGGAAAAATAGAGAGAAAAAAGCAGGTTTGGCCATTGTTAAGTGGTTGCTAATTAATTAGTAAGTCTATCTATCTATCTATCTATCTATCTATCTATCTATCTATCTGTCTGTCTGTCTGTCTGTCTGTCTGTCTGTCTGTCTTATCGAATGCAAACATGAGCAAAATCACAGCTAATGTGCATTCTTTATTCGTAATATTGCAGAAATAGTGTTTAAATCTTGCTGTATTTTTTTTATTTTTTTTATTTACATAATCAACTTTCTGAAACCAAAGTGATTTGAACACATCTGGCATCATAATTACAGCGTTCCTACTCAAAAATACAAACTTCCCAGGTGGACTTGAACACACCATAATAGTACAAACATCTTAGCAGCTACAGAGCATAGCAACACTCTGGAAACTGTGCAGAAAAGCCACAGAAACTACAAACTACACAGGACTAACTGTGAGTGTGTTTTGTGCTGCAGGTGCAGGAGCTGCAGAATCCTCCCAGAGCCAGTATGGTGGTTAAGGACTGTGTGAAGGCCTGTCTGGACTCCACATACAAATACATCTTTGACAACTGCCATGAGCTCTACAACCACCTGCTGGACCAGGTAAGAGCGGAGACTAACCAGCAGGGTTTAGAAAGACTCTAAGATCAGCACGACCACAAACCTACTCAAATGTGTCCACAAGGGATGCTATAGAGGGCATGAACACAAACTGTCTTCTTCTGTGGTTAGTTTTCACTTTCAGGGCAACTACTGTCATGGTGGATCAACAGTTGTTGGTTAAAGTTGGTTAAAGTGTTCAGGGCTCAACACTAAGGATGTTTTCTACTGGCCCATTGAGGTCGGTTGTTCAGATTTTTACTTGCCCTGCATGGCAAAATTGTCAATGGCCCTGTCACCACAAAAATAAAATAAAATAAAAAAATAAATGTAATTTTTTTTTTTTTAATAATTAAATAATTTTAATAATTTTAATAAATAATATAAAAATACATATTAAATATTAAATTAATTAATTAATATATAAATGTAATCAACAGTTGTTGGTTAATGTTAGTTTTTCAGGTTCAATAAGTGTTCAGGACTCAATTATTTTCCAGCCAGTGATTAAAAGTTTTTCTTGCCCTGCCCAAATTTTCACTGGCCCTGTCACAAAAAAAATTAAAATATTAATAATTAAAATTAAAAAAAATATTTCATAGAATCAATCAATCAATCAAGTTATTTTTGACCTGTGTAAGCTAGTACTCTTCTTTTCTTTTGTTGTTTAATTAACATTATTAAAGACAGACAGGTATATTAGGCTGCTGTCACTTTAAGACCTCATGCATGGATCCAACATTATTATACACATCAGGTTTCTTTTCCAACTGTTTATTTTCACTTAAAACTTTAACTACTGTGTTTATGAGGATACTCGCATTTTGACATAATGTTGGCTGCATTTGTCAAGTTCAGTATTTGCTCGCGTGAGACGCAGCTTTCTGTGTGCCAAGAAAATTTCTCTTGTGCATCATCTTATTACCTGGCAAGACTTAAAAATACATGCAAGTAATAAACTTTTAGTGTTCCAGTGATAAATGTGTTTTCATGTAGAGTTCAGACCTAAATAATAACACATGTGGTTTAAAAGCATAGATGCTTGAAGGAAACCCATTTGGCCTTGAGTGCTGAGATTTGTTAAATATGTACTCACTGTATAGCATTTTCTAAGCAGTGATATTGTGGAGTGTTTTGTGCAGAAAGAGAGAAGGGTGTTTCCTCGCTGAGCGAGAGCGTCTCTCTTCTCACGCCGGTTGTAAAGTACATGCAGTGTTATGACACTGTTTATTTCTGCTGCTGTTGCTGTGTGTGTGTGTATGTGTGTGTGATGTCGCTTTGATCTGATCCCTCCAGTCAGACACGACAGCAGAATTTCTCATGGTCCATTCGCACGACACACACACACACACTCTCACGCGTTCACACACAACATGATCTGATGCAATGACCCCAGAATCCTCCGCAACAGTGTCACGCTCGCTGAAAGTGTCAGAAAACTGTGCTGTTTTCACTCCCTCAAACTCCTTTCAGATTGTTTCTTGTGTCAGTATTTCATTGATTTTTAAGGTTTACAGAGGGGAAGTTCACACAAATGAAACATCACCCTCACGTTGTTCCAAACGTGTCTGTCTGTTTTCTTCTGTGAAACGCAAAAGGAGATTTTTAGCAGAATGTTCCTGCTGCTCTTGACCAGGGCTCGTCAATCTCTAACAGAAAACAGAAAAGTTCATCAGTATGATTCGTCTCATACAGTATATTCCAAGTTTTCTCTTGTATTAATCAGACATTTTTTATATAGTTTTTTGGTAATTCTCTGACTTTAGTAATTGACTTTGTTCTCACCATGCTGCTGACATGGTGTTAAAATAATAATAATAATAATAATAATAATACATTTAAAAGTACGAGTAAGTTTTAAGAGCATTTAAGCACATTTTCTCTATTACCATAATGCGTCCAGATATTTTATTCATGTGCTCTGTGACCTGATGAAAAAGACAACACTATGCATTACTTTAGTAATATTTATTAAATGCTATTTTAGTATTTGTTATTATTTATAAATATAGATTTTATTTGTATATTTTCAGATTTAATTTTATTTTAGTTCAAGTTTTAGTAATTTTGTTATGTGCTTTTTTTTAAACATTTTACATTTAGCTTTTATTTATTTTTATTTATGTTTTAATTTTAGTAATTTTATACTATTGTAGTATTTATTAATATAGCTTATATTTTTTATATTTTCATGTTTTAATGTAAGTTTTAGTAATTTTATGTGCATTTGTCATTTTTATTAGTTTTTACTTTTTAATTTTCCATTTAGATTTAATTTATTTGTATTTATTATTATATATCTCTTATATTTATTAATATAGCTTTATTTTTTTATATTTTTATTTTTATTTTAACATTAGTTAATTTCACCGTTAATACATTAGTTCAACATTAATAATTTCAATAATTAGTTAATTATTAGCATTTCAGCTTCATTTTTTTTCATTTTTATTTAATTTTTATAAAAAAATATATATTTTTAGTATTTCAACAAATTAATTTTATTCCAGTTAGTTGCCAACTTTCTAATTTTCGTTAATTTTTTTAAAATAGTTTCTCATCTAAAATGTATTCTTTTTTTATTCCAGCTTTATTTCACTGTTTTTGTCAATAACACTGATCCTGTACTGTAGAAATCCTCATGTTTCTGTGTTTATTTGTTCTGGAGGACAGGACTCTCAGCATCACTTCAGTCTGTAAGACAGATGCTCATCCACAGAGAGGGAACTTTCATCAGCTCTAAATAACAGCACGGATTCCCCGAACACAACACAGCTAAAATTACCAGCCAGGGCTTCACTCTTGCTGGTGGAGAGGTTTATTTTTAGTGGCTTTTGGAGCAGAACTGACCCATCTTCTGCTTTAAATGAGGCAAAGGCCCCATGGAGAAGAAAATAGGGTTTTATTTGGTGCACATTGAATGTTCCTCCTCTGGATGTTTTATATATAAAACATAGCAGCATCACTAAGAGGTGGGTTGGTATGTTATATAATCATGTCAAAAAGCTCTTAAGACACGTGTGCGGGAAACAATCAAATCCTGTTAGTGTGATGTGAGTGAAGGAGATCCGTGGAAACAGGAGGACCGGAAAAGAACAAAGACGCACGGTTGGTGGAAATAAGATGAGACGCAGTGAGTCAGAACAACTAGCAGAACATTCTCAGAGATAAAGAGATTAAAAACGCCCAGAAAATACTTGAGTGAATTTCACAAAACCAGTCAAGAACATGTACGGGTCATATTTCACTTTTTAAAAAAACAATGTATAATTCTTACACACTACTCAAACTTTCATCATCGCAAAATTTTATTTGCAAAACGTATTTTTATTTATTATTTTTTTTGCATGTGTTGTAAGCAACATATGTTTCAGCTGAGCCAAATGTTGCAAATAAAATTTAGTTTTAGTGTGTGGCATTAGTACTTTTTTCAAGTGTATGTTTAATTTTTAATCAGACGCCCCTACAAATGATTCAGGTGTGCGAGTCAATATATTTTATATTTGACCTACTGTACCAAGAAAAAAAACTAAATAAGATTTTGCATAAAAATGCATAAATACAATTAATAATTATAATAACGTAGAATTATTTATTATGATATAAAATTAAATAATGTTATGACATTTTAATAATTCTATCTCTGCATCAGAACATCGTATAGACATGGGACGTGGTTCTTTTGACTCATGCTAGCAAACAGGATTTCCAACATGCTACACATGCTAGCAGTGAAAAGCTATGAGCTAAGAGTGATTAGCTAAGTGCTAAAAAAAATGCGAAAAATCTTAGGTAATTGTATAAACATGACCAAAACAAGCCAAAATGTGCTAGCATCATGCTAACAATATGTTAAATCATGCCACCATTGCTAAGTGCTAAAACATGCTAAGAACATGTTAAAAACATGCTAACAACATCTAGTGAAGTGTTAACTCATGCTAACAACATGTTAATAATAATGTATTACCATTGTGCTAAAACATATTAATGACATGTTAAACCTGCAAGCATCATGCTAGTGATGTTAAATCTTGCTGATGTTAATTCATGCTATCTTGTTAAAACATGTTAGCATCTTACTAAAACATGCTATACATGCTAAAACAGCATACATGTTAACATCATGCTAACATGATTAGGGTTAGTTATATATGTGTGTGTGTGTGTGTGTGCGTGCGTGTGTGCACAAATTGTCATGAAAATAATGTCACAATATTTAAAGGGATAGTTCACCCAAAAATGAAAATTCTGTCATCATTTACTCACCCTCAAGTAGTTCCAAACCTGTATGAATGTGTTTGTTCTGCTGAACACAAAGGAAGATATTCTGAAGAATGTGGGAAACAGAGCAGTTCTGGATCATAGTATTTTTTCTCCTACTATGGAAGTCAATGGTGCCCCAAAACAGCCTGATTACAAACTTTCTTCAGAATATCTTCCTTTGTGTTCGGCAGAACAAAGACATTCATACAGGTTTGGAACTACTTGAGGGTGAGTAAATGATGACACAATTTTCATTTTCAAGATTCAAGATTTTTTATTTGTCACATACACGATTATATAGAGAGTATATAACCAGCAGTGAAATGTGAGTTTTTGGGTTAACTATCCCTTTAATGGGACTAAAATAGGCATTTTTTCTATTGGTTTATTGTTGGGATGAAATATGGCCTGCTGTTCTCAAAAGATTCACCTGTTTTTGCTAAACCACTTCACAGATAAATCACTTTACATTTGCACTTATGTTCTATAAATAAATAAATTCACATATTGCAGAAGTAGTAATTATCAGAGCAGATAGCTGTGATTTAAACAATGCATGTTAAATTCACACCTAAAAGAACATCACCACAAACCTGCAATAATGCATAGCCCTCAAAGCACCTTTTAATTAGAGTTAAGAGTTAATTACAGTGATATGCAGAGGACTGGTGTGTGTTTTAGACGATTATAGAGAGATATTTAACACCTACCTACCATGAGCTTTGGGAACGACCTCATTTATCAGAAACACACCAACCCACAAATTCATACATTTAAATAAATAACGTGTTGTTTCTAATGCTAAATTATCATGCAGATGATGTTTTAGTAGAGGTGTAAATGTTTCTGAGAAAAAGACCCTGATCACCTCATGTGTCTCCTTTTGAGTTTCAGAAGAAATCTCAACAGTCTCAAACTGTGCTCAGATTTTTGTAAGGAGAGTAAAACGCTGTTTCATGTTGACGTTTAGTCTCTTGAGCAATAAATGATCAACCTAAAATAAGGCTTGAGGTGGATCTGCGAGGATGAAATGACTCCAGACCCGCTGCAGAGCCTCATTTCACCACAGACAATCACCAAACACACTGATTCTATTGAGGGCAGAAAATAACCACAGAAAGACAGAGAGCGTTTGGAGCGGTCCATCTTCATCCAGGGGGAGGATGAGGACGGAAGAGTCCATTATGAATCTGTCAGGAGGATCAGGACACAGAGCATCATGATATCTCCATGTATGCCATCACACTGATTTGTGTCGAGGTGGATTCAATTTTGTATAAAAGCATCTTCCAAATGCATGGATATAAATGTTAGTTTCTATAGCTATCCAACGTCAAACACCATTTGTAACTGGATGAATTAGAAAGGGGTTACTGTATATCATAATGTTTTTTCGATTCTTTGTCCTTTTCTTTACGTGATTTCTCAGCTATTCCAAATATAATCATCATTAATTTGCTCCAAAACGGCTTTCTTTTTGCAGTTAATGTCACTTCAGCCAATGAGTGCCAAACTCCTACTTCCAGCCCACTTTTCACGATCCAGGAAAATCATGTTTCTACCTACATAATTGAACGTTAATGATTTCAAAAGGCAAACATCTTTCTTTGGATGAACATGCATTGATTAAAGATGCACAAGGAAAGGAAAAAGAACAGTTAAACAATGTGATATAAACCTTTTCTCATTTAATCCGTTGTAATTGCAGTCCGTGTGTCTTTTTTTCAAGGTTACAGAACTAATTTATTGATACAATTGAGAACATAATCCATATATTATTTTTATTCAAACTATACAACCTACAGACACACATTCACGCTAAATAAGGATAAAATATTTATCTTTCCAAAATCCTCTTCTTCTGCCCTGGAATTTGATCCTCTGTTTTACAACAATCAGTTACACTCTTACAGCATCTGATGCGCACAAACACTCTCTCACACAGACACACACACACACATAAACACACACACTCATGTGCCCTGAGGAAAATCCATCCCTCATTTAATCTCACGTTTGGGTGGAGTGACTCAGCTGCATGAGAAATAGTCTTTGTGTGGAGAGTGTGTCATTGTGCATGACAGTGTGTGTGTGTGTGTGTGTGTGTGTGTGTGTGTGTGTGTGTGTGTGTGTGTCTCATAGTGATGACCTTACTCGTGTCTCAGTGTGATGACAGGCAGATGTGGGCGCTCTTTCTTGTCATTGTTGCTGTGAACTTGCATAAGAGATGTGTCACACACACACACACACACACACACACACACACACACACAGTCAATAAAGTTAATAAAGCCCGTTCAATGTAAAGTGTAAATGATCCAAACAGACATTCAGAAAGGAATGAATTCAATAACTAGACGCTTATATTTTCTCAAGACCTTGTGATTTGTGTTAACTTGTGCAAAACCTGCTGTTTTAATTCTAGGGTGTTCTGTGTGTGGTTATCAGGCTGTTTCTGTGTATCTCATAAGGCATTCTGGGCATTGCTATGTGGTTGCTTGGGTTGTCTATGTTTTAGCACTATAAATGTTACTCGTTTTTCATTTGTAAATGTAACACATGATGCCGTTCCACATTCATGATAGGAATCGAGGACAGGCGTTTCTTTCATTCTTCAGATGCAGCTGTAGAGGAGTGTGAGCCGGTGTTGTACTCTTGCTATGACTTTAATCTAATTCAGCATGTATTACTCAACGCCCTCAAGGAGATGCTTTTTCCTTCAGTAAAACTGTGTTTCGCACACTCACATACCACATACAGACCCATATACACAACACAGATGTCAGCAAGATCTCCTGTGAAACTCGCTTATGAGTCACTTATTAGGACTGCAGCTAGGTTGTAAAACAGCATATATGTGCAGGTGTGTGCAGAACATTACTGCTGGACTTACTGTAACTGTAGACTAGTACACACACATACACATACACACACACACACACAGGTCTTAGTATTCAGCTTTGTGGTGCTGAAGATAAGATGACTGAATAACGAAACACTCACTGCTGTGGCCTTACAGGAAGCACGGTCTATGAGAGAAAGGGAGAAAAATCCTTATTGTTGTACAAAAACAAACAGCAATTAATTTTTCTTGTGTGTACCACAGAATGTAATGTGGCGAAGAGCATGTTTAGTGTGTTACATAATCCATGATGCATTTTTGCCCTTATTAGTAAATTCTGAATTGACCATGGTTTTGTAAACTGACCCTTTGTGTGTGTGTGTGCGCGTGTGTGTGTGCGCGTGCGTGTGCGCGTGCGCTTGCGCCTGCGCCTGTGCGTGTGTGTTTGAAAGAAGTCTCCTCTGCTCACCAAGGCTGTTTATTTGATCAAAAATGCAGTAAAAAGAGAAAAAAATTAAATATTATTACAATTTCAAATAGCTGCTGTTGTACTATATTTTAAAATAATGATGCAAAGCTGAATTATCAGCAGCCATTACTCCAGAACGTTACGTCCTTAGAAATTATACAGTTTTCATGATACATTTTTCAGAATTATTTGATGAATAGAAAGTTCAAAATAGCAACTTTTATTTTAAATATTAATCTTATGTGACATGATAAATGTCTTTACTGTTATCTTTGATCTATTTAATGTATCATTGTTTAATAAAAAATTGTATTTCTTTAAAAAATTACTAAATCGTTGACCCTAAATATAAACTAAAGGGTTACACTTCCTTGTTACAGTGTAATTACACATTACACATTTAACAGGTGTAATTCACCTGACTGGAATTATAATTAAATAGAATTGTAAATTGGCAATTTAAAAAAATGAGGAAAAATTATGAAATTATGCAAAATTGTCTCCTTTAATGACAATGAAAACTACTGATTCTCATAATACAACTAATCAGACTCCACTGCGTGTTTCAGTACCATGGACAGCGAATGATCACAGTAAAGTATGCTTCAGTACCATGGACAGCGCCAGCTCTCACTTTAGACCACACTGCTACTGGAACCTAATTCTAGAACTTCCAGAGACCGGAGAATTCCAAAGCTCTCGTGTTTCACTGAGAATCGTCTTGCCGTGGAAAACAGCCCAGAGAGATGCCCGAAATAAACCTGGCATGATGCCCAGTTGTCCATCAAATAAGCCTGGCCTGATGTCAGACAGAAGTGCATTGTGGGAGAGTCAGGGGAGGGAAGTTAGAGTGCTGATTTTACCATCCAGATCCATGATAAACAAACATCCCCCCGGAGTAAACTCTGACCTGTCTGCCAAGAGATGGTGGCACCTGTAATTCAGCTGATCACACTCACGGTGTAATAGCTGGTGTCTTTACAGCTATGTGAGCACTAAAGATGCACACTGAATGGTGATTTCCTTGGATTTAAGCTGTACTCATACAGGGTTGACCACCCTTGTTTGAAATGATAAGTGTGATTCTCTTTATTATTTTGCTGTTGTTTCCATACATCTTTAATATGTTAGTGTTTGTCTACAATGTAAATATCTCTATAAAAACATCTTGAATTCTCGTTTATGCATTTAGCATAATTTTTATCCATGCATCATGCATTCAAGGTTTGTATTTTATTCAGTAGGGAATCAAACCCATGAACTTGGTGTTGCTATTTATAAAGGTCAAGAACATTTTGAGAGCAAGTTCAGCAGATGTGTGCTGTTTGAATGCATTGCAGTAGATATGACTTAAATGCATGTTTCACAGGTTATTCGCTGTTAAACACTAATGTTGTAGCTGTCAGTCTCTCTGAGGTTAGGAGAAATGGCAGAAGTGCTGTCACAGAGCGAGACTAAACTCCTGTTAAATGTTTGAGGATGGAAGTGGAACAAAAATGTCAGTTTAGAAGAAAAAAAAAATCCTTGAACTTGCACTTTCACTATCGTAGTACACATTCCTGGCTTTATTGTGCATAATTCATGAATATTTGGCCTTGTAAGCCTTTTTCTTTTATCAAAAATGTAATTGTTTGACTTTTGAAATGACCTTTCTTTCCTACTGATGTCACCCAGGCTGCACAGATTATTAGATATGCCCATAGCTGAAAAGCTTTTAAGGCATTATTTTAGTAAACATGAATTCAGGTCTGACTCCCCCCCCCCCCCAGATGATTTATTTTATTTTATTTTATCAAACATCCTGTTCTACTTGGCATTTGATGATAGATGTCATGGATTGCCATGTCATTTTGACTTTTAAGATCCATTGCAACATCTTGAAATGTCCTAATTCTGGTGATTACAAGCATTATTAATGACAGATGATTTATTTTATTTTATTTTATCAAACATCCTGTTCTACTTGGCATTTGATGATAGATGTCATGGATTGCCATGTCATTTTGACTTTTAAGATCCAATGCAACATCTTGAAATGTCCTAATTCTAGTGATTACAAGCATTATTAATGAGTTAGAGCGGTAGTTCTCAACCTTTTTGACTCCAAGATGTCCCACTTTCCACAACAATATGTTCAAATGTAGACCAATAGATTTCCTCTGGTACATCTGCAGTAATGACAAAGTTTTGTTTAATTTTTTTTGTTTTATTTACAGAAACTAGGAGTCTCCATAGATTCAAATAAGTAACTACAGTAATTAAAATAATTATATTTCAGGAACGGAATGTGCCTCAGGGATCCCACACTTCTTAACCAATGATTTACCACATAAGGATAAGGATTTAACTTAATTTCTACCCTAAAAATGCTTTAGATCTTGATTTTCATTTGTTTTAACTTATTTTAAAAATTTATTTTAAACCATTTTATGCCATCTTGAGGCCTCCTGGTTTCTGAGTTGGTTACCAATCCAAAGAGATAGTATTCTATTTTACTAGAATAATAGCAGACTAGAAGGATCCCAAACACTGACTGTGTGAGAGTTGCTTTAGTAAATGGTTTGGCTGCAGAACTCAGGATTTACATAATTAATGAAGATGTTAATGAGCTTAAAGGGCAGGAAACACTAAATACTAATGTGTTCAGTATAAATTTTAATCAGAGTTTTCTGTGTGTGTGTGTGTGTGTGTGTGTGTGTGTGTGTGTGTGTGTGTGTGTGTGTGTGTGTGTGTGTTCACACCACCTAATAAAATGTGTCTTTTGAAGCAAAAACACTTAACCGGAGTGCCAGGCGCTCAGATTCTCCTCTGTCCCATCAGTTAACTGGACTGAATTATTTAAACTCTAAACACATGGGAGAAGGAGAGATTTTCATTATCTGTATTAATCTTCTATCTCTCTGTCTATGCAGGCTAAGAAGCAGGATCTGCCGCGTGAGGAACAGGGTCCGTCCATCAAGAACCTGGACTTCTGGCCCAAACTGATCACGCTGATGGTGTCTGTTATTGATGAAGACAGAACGGCCTACACACCCATCATTAACCAGTGCGTAACACACACACACACACACACACACACACACTGTGAAGCCATCTGAATGTATCTATACTTTCTGTTGTTGTGTTTTTTCCACAGAACAGAAAAACTGCAGAAATATGTTAATAATATATATATATATATACATTCCCATCAGTTATTTCTCCTAGACAGCAATGATCTGAGTTTATCAGAGGTTTCTCCAGTGACCTCAGAGGAATCTGCTTCAATAAAGAGCTCAGCAAAGATACCTTTGCAACTTAAGCATCAACTTCCTCCATATCAACTTGACCATTCCTCATAAAATTCTTCCAAGATCAAATCATCTGGCCATATGAAGACTAAAGATGCAAAAATCTCAAATATTTTTTTCTTTTAAATTAGCATTTTTATCAAGCTTCTATGTTTAGGTTTAGTAATTTCACTTTAATGGCAAAGAAAATATTATTAGTCAGTTATTGAATGCCTTATTTCCAAAAAGATCCAATGATATTTTCATAGGAGCCTGATTAAAAAGAAAAATCTCAAACGGACTAAGAGGTTTTTGCATCTGAAGTCTTCATATTCATTTTAAAGCTGTGCACTCTAACTGATTGAACGTTTTTATTTTAAGGGGAAACATCTGAGATGCTTCAATTGAACATAACTGGGAATTCTTTCTGAGAATCTTGAGATATTTAAGAGCAACGTTTCAGCAATAAAAGCTTCTCTTTGTAAGACGAATGATTTTGGGATGTTCTGAACATATCCGTGGATTGCAGTATTTCATAAGCACATTGCAATGAAATGCAGTATGTGGCGCGCGTGCCTGCGTGCGTGTGCGTGCGTGTGCGTGCGTGTGCGTGTGTGTGTGTGTGTGTGTGTGTGTGTGTGCGTGCATTTTTGTGACAAATGAGGACATAAATTTGTATAATGGCACAGGTATGACATAGGTATTACAAGGAGAAGGTGACTTATGAGGACATTGCCCCATGTCCCCACTTTTCAAAACGCTTATAAATCATACAGAGTGAGGTTTTTTTTGAGAAAGTATAAATGCACAGTCTCCTGTGAGGGCTAAGTTTAGGTGTAGGGTAGGTGTAGGGTGATAGCACATACAGTTTGTACAGAATAAAAACCATTACGCCTATGGGATGTCCCCATTTTTCACAAAAACAAACGTGTGTGTGTGTGTGTGTGCAAAACAGACATCGATAGCTGTTTCTGCAACAGAAATTCACAGGCAGGCATTAGTTGTGAATAATTCAGCATCCTGAACAAACACAGAAGAATCGTCTTTCCCTCGATTTGTTCTCCTTTCGCTTCAAGCATTTCTGTTTATTCAACTCGTTCTTATCTTTTATTTCACCCTTTGCAGGAGTCTCTCTCTCTCTGTGTGTGTGTGTGTGTGTGTGTGTGTGATGTTACTGGACTTACAGAGTCATTAGTTCCGGTCTCAATTAACCACAGAAAAGGAAAACTAGATTTGCTTGAGAATCACACTGCTCTACAAAAGCAAAACACAGTAACACTGCATCTGAGAGAAATGACTTTGATTGTGTTTTAACTGAGTTTTAATCAGTTTTCACACTTTGTTTTCTCTAAATTGGAACAGTTGAGTCAAACCCATCTGTCACGGGACGGATCACAGTCCAAGAAACTCTGTGTTGTTTTCTGTGATTTGTCTGTCTATAGCAGAGCAGTGTTTTAGGTGTAAGTTTTAGGATGAAATTTAGAATGAAAATGTTGCAACAGAGAAAACCAATCACAGTTCAGTATGCAAATATTAAAATGACATCATGTCTTGTTTCGAGTGATGAACATTCTGTCAAGTCAGTGCGAGATTTTTTTAACAAACCTATGTTTATTAAGGTATAAAGTTTACGAAATTCCAAAAAATCAGATGGTACGTTGAAATTTATTGTAGAAAATGAAGTATGAATAGAGTCTGTGGGAATAGTCTATAGAGATTTGTGCTGAATTATCATCTCGTGGTGCATCTGTAATGCCTCAAAAGCTTGCACTGGTGTTCAAAAGTTTGGGTTGGTTAGATATTTTAATGCTTTTGAAAGAAGCTTCTTCTGCTTACCAAGGCTGTATTTATTTGATCAAAAATGCTACAAAAAGTTGTTTTATTTATTTAAAATAACTGTTTTCTATGTGAATATATGTTAAACTGTAATTTATTCCTGTGATCAAAGCTGTATTTTCAGCATCATTACTCCAGTCTTCAGTGTCACATGATCTTCAGAAATCATTCTAATATGCTGATTTGCTGCTCAAGAAACATTTCTGATTATTATCAATGTTGAAAACAGTTGCGCTGCCCAATATTTTTGTAGAAACGGTGATACGTTTTATTTTTCAGGATACTTTAATGAATGGAAACTTCAAAAGGACAGCATTTAATTGAAACTGAAATATTTTGTAACTTTATCAGTCTCTTTAACTTCATTTTTGATCAATTTAATGCATCCTTGTTGAATAAATATACATCTTACTGACCCCAAACTGTTAAATGATAGTGTATATTGAGTTCAGCGCCTGGAGATTTGATGATTTCTGATTTTCCATCCTCTATTTCCACACTTACAGCAACTACAAATACTTAAAATCAACATGACTCTTTTTGTATTTCCTTAATGCATGTTCCTATTATGAACAATTCATCAGTGTGTGCTGTTAAAACAAACAATGTTTGTCTTCATAATCTTTCATCGTAATAATAATGACATCCTCTGCCTTCTTGCTCCCATCAGATCAAATCAGTTTTGCACAATAAATCACTTTACAGAAGCAAACGTCTCGTGAACGACATTTCTTGCTGAATTTAAGTCACTGCTGTACAGTATTATCTGAACATCATTTGCAAAATGACAGCGTGGACGGTCAGTCCAAAAGATTTGAAAACCAAATTGGATTTTTATGCTTTGTGAAAGTCTAAAATTCATTTTTACAGAGCAGAGTCACAGGGAGAAACGCTCCCTAATGAAGCGCAGTAAATGACTCTGGTTAGGAACATGTCCTTCCAGCACTTTGAGAGAGAGTTCACGATCATCCTGTGTTCATCTGCATTCATATGTGTCCGTCTCTGAGCTTCTTCTGTTGCTCCTAAAGCAATTAAAGCGGGTTGAGTCTGGTGTAGATTGATCTGAGCTTGTTTTTGATCAGTGGGGGAGCAGAGAACCGATCGCTTCACTCACTGATACAGTACGGCAGCGGTTGCCATGGAAACAGCTCTTGCGGCGGGAAGTGCAGTGAAATTGGTGGCCGTGAGCAGAATGTGCTTGTATGTGCAAAAACACACACGTGTAAAACGGGACGGGACCCTTGTACACCCCTCTCTTCTCTCTGTCACTGATGGTTTGTGTCTTTTTTTCTTTCTTTCTTTCTAGATTTATTCAAACAAAATTATTCTGATAAAAATTATTAAAATATATTTTAACAAATTTATTACGACATTCATTTCAAATGTTTATTATTCTTTCTTTCTAGATTTATTTTAACAAAAATAATTCAAATAAAAAGTTATTAAAATATTTTTGACACATTTGTTATGCCATTCCTTTCTTTCTTTCTTTCTTTCTTTTTTTCTTCAGGAATTTATGAATAAAAATAATTCTAATAAAAAGTTATTATATGTTTAATTTGTTACAAAATATATTTTAACAAATTCTTTCTTTCTTTCTTTTGAGATTTATTTATTTTAACAAAATAATTCTAATAAAATTATTAAAATATATTTTAACGAATTTATTATGACATTCATTTCAAACATTTATTATTAATTCTTTCTTTCTATAGAAAATAAAATAATTTGAATAAAAAGTCATTATAATATATATTTAACAAATGTATTTTGTTTACTTTATTCCTTCAAACACATCTTTTATATTAATTATTTCATTTAATATTTATTTAGTTATTTTTAAGATTTTTAATAAAAATTAATCTAATAAAAAGTCATAAAAATATATTTAACAAATTGATTAATAAAAAAATTACACAATTATTTATTTATTATGTATTATAAATATTTCAAAAAATAAATATATATATTTTTATATAATTAATTCTAATTAGTTGCTGCATGTGATGTACACCACAGACAGCAGGATGTTTACGTGGTTTTAAGAGCTCTGAAGACCAGGACCACTAGATCAGGACTCTGATGGAGTGAGGGGTGAATGAACTGCTGTATGGTTGTAACGATGTCTGTTTTTATGTCATTTCAGGTTCCCTCAAGAGCTGAATATGGGCAGAACCAGTGCTGAAATCATGTGGAACCTCTTCGCTATGGACATGATGTACGCAATGGAGGGTGAGTTTCTCCTGCTCCGGTTTTTACCGTCTCTGTGGGCTTGCTGGCGTGGTTTTTCTTCTGACGTGGTTTCTGTTCAGATCTGAGAGCAACACATGTCTCAAATCGATTGTTTCTGAGCAGAACTCAAGCTGCTTTTACATCACTGAGTGTTTGAGAAACATCATATGTGATGCAGGTTTATGCTCGGATCCTTCTGAAGCCTCTTTTATGCTCTTCAAGGAGAAATATTGTTCGGTTTAGTAGCAGTTTGTTTTATTTTTACTCTTAAGTCTCCGTTTAACATAATATAATGTTTTACTGCACCAAAAACAGTACATGTAATGATATGTAAATGTGGGCGGTCATATGTTAATGAGGTGTGATGTCATAATCATGTTTTCTGAGTGAGTTGTATTTTTTAATTTAGTTTCTATAAAAGATCTGGCTGTACTGGAGAGGAAGCTGTGTGTTGAGTATGTCTGCAAACTACATTATAATACTAGAATATTTCTATTGTGTTGTTTGTGACGCTGACGGCAGCAGGGCAGTGTGACATCAGTGTTTTATGGATAAATTTGGAACAAACTCTCTAGGATTCAGATTCACCTGCGAAATTTGATTCAACCACAGATGGTCTGCTGTCAAAGGATGACACACACACACACACACACACACACACACACACACACACACTGCTGTGCCTCTGACCACAGATTGTCTGCTTGGAAAGCTAATAGAATGAAAGGCACACACACACACACACACAACTGTTCTTGAAAGTAAAAGGTGAATGAATTGCAAGGTTATTCTCTCCTCACACACACACACACACCTGACATTAGAGCATTTAAAAGGCAATTCCCTCTGATTCAATCTCACACACATTGGCTGATCTCAGTAAGGACGTGCCATAGGCTTCAGTTATTTTTAAATAAAGCAAACACACACCTTTAAAGACAGCATTTTTCATTTTTAGTCTTTCTCGAAACCTGTATACATGATGCATTTTTTAAGGTTTTCATAATGCTTAATAACACATCCTGTAATCCTCTGTATCTTTTCATTAAATCATTTACATACACACTGTTAATTCATGAGCATGCTTTTAGAGACTGTAATACATTATAAAACAGTATGACACATGGAACGTGGTTTTGATCTTGTACTGCATTATATTTTCTAAAAGTGTGAGCCTGAATAGTTGAGACTTAAATTGTAATTCAGCGACTTTGTTTATAATAACCACGTACCTGTACAAACGCAAATGATCGTAAGGTTATTTTTAATGCATTATGAATGCATTAAGAATGTAATTATGCAGTGTGTGTGTGTGTGTGTGTGTGTATACAGTTTATATATACAGTGTATACACACACACACACACACAAAAGAGAGGGAGAAACATTTTATTTATTTGATTAGATTATTTAATTTTGAATTGCAGTTTTACCAGTGTATGCAGTTTTAGTGTATGATTTTACATTGTATGTTTACTTCGTTAAATAGAATCTTTACATTCACTATAATTACTGGTCATTTTGATGCTCCATTATTATTATTATTTTCATAGGCTACATAGATGTCTGATGTTTGTTTTTGAGTTTTTTCTCTTTTCTGAAGTAATTAACTTTTAATGAAGCAAGTAACTTTTTTTTTTACACATGAAATACTCTCAATCTAAATCTCAAGCTGTTTCACACAGTGAATTATAGATATTAAAGGGACAGTTCACCCATAAATGAAAATTGTCATCATTTGCTTACCTTCATGTTGACAGTAGCCATTGACTTCCATAGTGTAGTGAAAAATACTATGGAAGTCAATGGCTACCGTCAACTGTTTGGTTACCAACATTCTTTAAAATATCTTCTTTTGTGTTCAACAGCTAAAAGAAACTCATTTTTTCATGTTTCATTTTTGGGTGAACTGTCCCTTTAAGAAAGACAAAATAAACACTGATATTTAAAAAAATGACAAAACTGTGCAACCTAAGGTTCAGATCTCACAGACTGAAGCGTCTGCACACACACACACACACACACACACACACACACACACACACTTAAACACCAGGGATGACCTGCAGCCGATGTCGTTCTGCTGTTTCTGTGGCATTTGAACATTTATGTGTGTGTGTGTGTGTGTGTGTGTGTGTCACAACCTTTGACAGCAGACCATCTATGGTTAGATTACACACACACACACACACACACACACACACACACACACACACACACACACACACACACACACACACACAGCATCTGTTTCACAGGTTACAGGACCATCTTAAGGTTGCCATAGGAACCAGGTGTCAATCTATAGATTTCACACACACACCTCTCAGCCTCTGCTGTCATTTTCTTATTAATTCGGATTGACATGTTTCCATGAGATGTCACAGAAAAGAAAAGCTCAAACCTTTGTGCAGTTTCATTTTCCTTTCATCTGTGTTTTTCTGGAGGGCACGTTCAGAAATCTCTCTTTCATTTGAATATAATCTAGATTAGTTTGTGTTGACACATTGACGTTGATGTGAGGCAGAACGCATTCGCTTTAAGGCACATAAACACACACGAACACACACACACACACGTTGATCTGTTGGTTTGAACTTGTAGCTCAGTGTTTAGAAACCTGCTTTTTTGGATTCAGCGTTTGTGTTTTGACTTGTGTTTGGATGTTTGTTTCTACTTTTACATTGTCTGTGTTTGGTATCTGGGACAGTCATATTGACTCGGTATTTAAGACAGACATGATTTGATACATCAGAAAATAGAGGAACTGTCAGATGAGAAGATGTGAACAATGTATTGTACAGTAGATAGACTGCATATTATAAGTATTGTTGACTCTTTCACAAATTGCTGTGGTTCCTTGCTTTTGATAAAAGCATAAATGTAATGCACAATCAAACCCATATTTTTGTTCAGAAGTTCTCATTAGAATCTCAAATAGCAGTAGTTATGAAAAATACTAATCCCATTTGCTCTGTAACCTCGACTTGTTTGATATAAATGATCATATTGTATTGATCTCATTCGGCACTGGGTGCTAAAATATTGACATTTTCTGCTCAACAGAATAATATTATCAGTTCTGCAGTGAAATCCCAGCATGCATTCATTTCTTTGTGCTGATATGATAAAGAAATATTACAGAAATGTAAGCTAGAAGCAAACTTGGCACTCGCATTTAGACTTTTAGATAACACTCGGATCGAACTCTGCTCTTCTTCTGTGTTGTGAATAGAAAAGAGCTTGACTCAACATGGATCTCCACTAAAAAAAGCACATATTCAATGCTTAGTGTTCACAGCTGCTGTACTCAGATCAGAAATGAGCATCATACAGTATTGAGCGGTAAACTTTACTACCTCACTTATGAGAGAGAGTCATAACCTCATAATCAGTCTACAGCAAAGCTTCTCTGTTTTGACAATATTGTCAAAGAATCAAAGTACTTACATTGAACAGGTCAGTGAAATTCAAGAAATTAAAGTTTAAGTCTAATAAATGTATTATAATGGCACAAACTGACTAGTAGTAGAAATAGATTTTTCCTTATCCTCAATCTTAAAAAAATAAATAAACAATGTATATATATATATATATATATATATATATATATATATACATAAATGTATATGTATATATACATTCATTATTTATTACTCTTTATTATTTCATTAAATAAATGAAATATACAGTATATATAGAGAGAGAGAGAGAGTAATTATTTATTTATTTCATTAGATAATAAATAAATAAAATAAAAAAGTTTTACCAAATCTTAAAATTATACTACAATAAAAAATATACAGTATATAAGAAAGTGTGTATATATATATATATATATAGTGTATATATATATATATATATATATATATATATATATATATATATATATATACATAATTACTTAAAAATCTTATTTTCATTTAGTAATCATTCAATTCATGATGTTTACTATTAATTTAATTTTTTTTTATGAATTATGAATTTTTTCAGCCCATTTGTAGTTTGGGATTGCCATATTAAATTGATATTTTTAAAAATGTAAGGTTAAAAATCTTTACTTATGTTCATTTTAATGTAAAATTTAAATCTGTATAATTATATATAAGAAAAGGATACATTTATTGAATAAATTTAATTGTAAGTCTGTGTTTTGTTTACAGTTTTATCATGCCGCAGGTTGAAATAGTGTGCCGTTTCAGAGCTGTAACTCTGTTTTAAAATCTCCTTCATATGTCAGTGTGTTTGGTGGTCTTTTTATTGTGGTTGTTATCAGTGGAAAAACTGACTTGTGGATTATAGCAAATCTGCTCTTCCACCCGGAGCCGCCACCTGCCCGACCGGATGAGCTCCGGCGCTCCGAGATTAAAGACCAGGATCTCATGCACACGTGTCTGAGAGGCTCTCTGCAATGCATATACTGCATACATGATATACAGTTTGAATGCACATATTTCACCCAGCATATTCAGAGTAACATAATTTCACACAATGACATGTCATGAATATCTAATGCAGGTGTTTTACATATATTAGCATGATGATTTATTCATATCTAGTAAATAAGCATATGAAACGATTGCATACCAGCAATCCCTCTCTCTCTCTCTGTTGTTCTCTCTTTATGAATCTCCCGCTATTTCTTTCTCTCACAGAGTGTGACATATTGTTCATTAATGTAAAAGGCATCAGGCGAGCAGCTGTACGGCTCAGATTAGGAGTTACAGTGTGAGGTTGCTTGTTAGAACAGGTCTCTAGAAATGGCTTGGGTTTGTCCTTTAATGTACAGTAAATCTGTGTGATTTTTCAAGTTGTTCATCATTTATCATTATGGGTTTGTTATTAGATTTTTGTGCATACTAATAGTGTAATCTATAATAAGATGAATTTACATACAAAGAAAGAATGCGTGTTTGTGATGAATGACAATGACTTTTTTTTATTTTTCTTTCTTTTTTTCTGGAAAATTTAGCACCTGGTTAAAGTAGATTGCAGTTACACAGTTAGTGAATAAGATTGCACTGAATTTCTTACAAAGCAACCTTCTGTCAGATCAACCTAACAGTCTGCTCCGAGCTGCGAGATGGGGAATTTCACCGTGCTAATTGTGTTGAGCACACATTTTGTGCCGTTACCTGATTAGCATAATTCCTTCAGTGAATCAGGTGCTAGAACAAAGCAGAAGCACAAGCAAATAATCTGAAGTGAATTCCCTCCTCATTATTTCTGTTTGGTGCAGCCAACTGTGCAGAAATGACACGCTACACCTTGAAAGGAATAGTTCACCTAAAAAATAAATAACTGACATTTGTTGAAGATGAGATGAGTTTGTTTCTTCATCAGATTTGGAGAAATGTAGCATTGCATCACTTGCTCAGCAATGGATCCTCTGCAGTGAATGGGTGCCGTCAGAACGAGAGTGCAAACATCTGATAAAAACATCACAATAATCCACAAGTAATCCACACCACTCCAGTCCATCAATTAACATCTTAAGAAAACAAATGCATCAAGACATAATTCATAATAACGCTTCCTCCAGCTAGTGAAAAGTGATCTGCTCTGAATAAGGAGAGAAATCTGCACAGATCAAGCAACCCAAAACAGTCCAAAACAGCTCTAAACAAATGTGTGGCTGGATTTTGATGTGAGAGACAACAGGAGATGGATTTTTCACTGGAGGATTTTTGGTCTCTAGCAATCATTTGAAGTTAAAAACATCTTAATGATTGATTTGTTTCATCTTTTGTCTTCTCAAGATGTTAACTGATGGACTGGAGTGGTGTGGATTACTTGTGGATTATTGTGATGTTTTTATCAGCTGTTTGGACTCTCATTCTGATGGCACCCATTCACTGCAGAGCATCCATTGCTGAGACAGTGATGCAATGCTACATTTCTCCAAATCTGATAAAGAAACAAACTCATCCTAATCTTGGATGGCCTGAGGGTGAGCACATTTTAATTTTTGTGTGAACTACTCCTTTAAAGCTCTGGAGGAGGATTCATCGGATGAGCCTGATGCTGTATGTAAATGACTTTGAGATGAGTAGATCTGTGCTCTCAGAGGTTTTATCGTAAGGGTTCATTGCTCGGCCAGGTTAAGTGAGAGACACTGAGTATATGAGTCTGGGTGAGAGATAGTTCACATGCAAAACTCTACAAGAGATGATCAAACATTTCATCTTAAAGAAGAAGCGTGTTGTGTTTTCTTTGTATGCATCTTATTTGCCACGCAGATAAAACGCATTCAAACTGAAACCAGTCAGGGGTTTTATCTAAGAGAAGACAATGTTTGCTTTGCACAACTTGTCGGTTTTCTTCTGAAATATTATTTTGCTTCAGTGTAAAATCATCTGTACACACACACACACACACACACACACTCCTGCTGTATTGCTGGTGTGTTTCTGATGGGTTTTGTGTACAGCGTCTCTTTAAAGGCTCCAGACGTCATATGTCCAGCAGATCCTCCAGATGTGTGGATCAGTATCTCATTAACATCAGCGACACACAACCTGAGCTGTTTACGAAGTCAAGCCACACTATCACTAATGCTCATATTTAGAATGCGATTTAAAAAAATATGTTTATGTTGATCGGTGGAACAGTACTTCATCAAGATGATCAAATGATGGAGAAAAGTTTGTAACTGGGTTTATGTTCACATATTTAAAAGAGCTGATTTTTTGGATCTCAGTGGCAGACTGATGCTGATGAAGTCCCAGTGAAGTAATCGAGCACTCAGAAGCGACCTGCGAGATGGGGAATTGCACCATGCAAATTGCTTTCAGCACAGATTTTATGGACACGCTTGTGTTGTTACCTGATTTGCATAACTCCTTTAGTGAATCACTATCAGTCGGTGCTATTAATTCTTATTGATTCCATCCAGCAGTGTTTGCACTCTTCAGGAAGTCAATATACTCCATATATTTATAGTTAAACCTGTACATTAAACTGGGAGAAACGAGCATGTTTGGGTTTACACTACACTGTAAAAATGATTTTATATTTATAGTATAGAAAATACTGTTTCATTCTTTCTACTTCAAAATGTCACGTTTGCTGTTTATTGTTAATTCTTTGTGAAATTTAATAACAGTTTTTGCATAAAGATTTTGTAATGCTTTTGAAAGAAGGCTTTTATGCTCACTAAGGCGACATTTGTTTGATCAAAAATACAGTAAAAACTTTAATATTGTGAAATATTATTATGATTTCAAACAAATGTTTCCTATTTAAATATGTTGTAAAATGTAATTTATTCCTGTGATTAAAGCTGTATTTTCAGCATCATTACTCCAGTCTTCAGTGTCACATGATCTTCAGAAATCATTCTAATATACTGATTATTGTCAGTGTTGAAAATAATATTTTTTTATTATAAACTTTACATTTACAGTTTACAATTTACAAATAACAGCATTTACTTGAAATATAAATAATATTTTAGCATTATACATTTATTTAATATCACTTTTGATTAATTTAATGTATTTGCTGTAAAAATGAATGTAATTAATATAAATTAACAAGAAATTAACAAGAAATAATCAAATAATAAATAGCAACATAATAAAATAAAACAATAAAAGTATTAATTTATTTTTTGAAAATCTTGCCGACCCCAAACTTTTGAATGGTAATGTATATTAATCAGTTTTAATATCAGAAAATTCCTGCTGAATTTAAATGTAAGTAAAAATGTCTTGACACAAACTTGAGTGGCAGCTTAATTGGCAAAATAAGAGCTTCATTACAGTTTTAATTAGTTTCATTTAATCTAACTGATGAAAACTGTTTTCCAAAGTCACGTAAATTGCATTTAGCTATTTTTATCTGTTTTCTAGTAAACAAAAGCAATCAAGTTTGCATTTACTCTCATTACGGTTGTATTTTGTCAAACCCCTCTCGGCATGCAAATCATTTCTTGTACAAAACTCTCCCTCCCATGTGCCCTACAGTATCAGCCGTGTCCTCAGCTAACGTTTACCGAGTCGTGTGCAGAGAGCGGTGTCTCTTCTCATGCTAAAAGGCATAATGAAGTCGAGTTGTAGAGTTGAAAAGCTGGCCCATCATCCTCCAGGGGTCACTTCCTCCAAATGGACAGAACTAACTCTCTCTGACCTGTTTATTCATTTAGAAACTTCTACCCAGAAGCACTTAGGAGCGCACGAGTTGTTTCTCACCTAATAGAGACTTTGATGTACTTCCTATTTGGTGCCTTGAGGCCAGTCGGCTGGAAGATGAAGGTGGTTCATTTTACTGCGCGAGAGACTCGTTGAACACAGGACTGGAGACAAGCTAATGTATTGCTAATTACAGACTGAAAGACGTCACCGTACATGCATGTGAAGGGACGCTTGTGTGTGTTTATTCTATACACTACTTTACTTTTCATGTAAAGGAATACCCTTGCGAAAAAGTCGAACATTTTAACATGCTTTTATCTAAGTACTTATTATGCAAATATCATACACTGGAGAAAAAAAAAGGTGTAAAAGCTCACTCAGAAATTTCTAGTAAATTTCACAATTAATTGCAAAGAAACAGCAAATAACACATTGAACGTGAAATTCTGAAGTAGAAAGACTTATTGTAATTGCATGTTATTTACAATTAAATGAAAATGTATTGTAGGTTACATTTATATGAAATGCAATTGGTTGAGTGTTTTTGACTTAATTAGGACTTAAGTTAATCTTTATATGTAATTTTATTTTATATTTACTTATTCTGTCTTTGAAATATGATTCAATTGTACTGCTGAATGTACTGGCAAGCATTTTTGGTCAACTTAAATATACTTTAATGTAATTTCTACTGAAATGTGTATGTCATGCATTTAAATATGTTTGTAATTACACATTTGCAGTGATGAAGTTGCAATTTCGTGCATTTAAAAATATTACCTTTAAATGTAATCGAATAACACTCTACAGTAACAATTATAATCAGGTATTTTAAACGTGCTTTAGTATGTTAGTCAACATCAAAATAAGTGTGCTTCTTTAAAGAACAACAACAGCCTTTTAAGTGAAACGCTTAATTTGACATTATTACAAAGTGCACTTTTTAAAAGTGTACATAAGTGTTAAGAAACAGTTATGAAAGTGTATGTTTTCATTAATATTATATTATCTGTATATTTTTAAATTATATTACAAAAGTGATAATGAAAAAAATTATATATATATATATATATATATACTATCACTTTTGTTCAATTTAGTGTGTCCTTGCTGTATTAATGATACGTTTTCTAACAGATTTGTATTAGAAAAAGACTAAATTTTGATCGTTATGTACAAAAATCTCTCTTCTGTCCACTATATTGAGAAACAGAAATGTACATATTCAGCCTAACTTTTGTGTTAGAAGAAAGAAAAATCGTACAGCTCTGGAACGACATCAGGATGAGTCAATGGTGGCAGAATTTTTATTTCCTTAAATTATACATTTCTTATTTGGTGAAGCAGGACAGCTGAAATATCATCAGACTCCTCAACGGGCTTGTTTCACGACACACAGCTCGAGTCGATGTGGGAGTGATAGTCAGGAAGAATTTTATTTTCTGTGGCATGAGGGAGACCATTGTTGTGAAAATTGTTCATTGAGCTGTGAAATTGTTCACAGTTGAAAGCGTAGAGTCCTCTGAGGTGGTCTAGTTTGTGTGTGTTGTCTGGGCCTGAAGTTCAAGACCACTGAAATAGAGAATAATCCAAAACAGCAGCCGCAGCCCAATGTACAAGCTCGATAAACAGTTATGGACAGAACCTGAGATCACTGAACTATGGAGATGTTTGTAGAGTGGTTAGAAACACACTGCGGGTCCAGAAAGTGTTTGAACACTTAAAAAAATCTGAATGTCAAATCATCTTTATTTATATAGTGCTTTTACAATACAGATTGTTTCAAAGCAGCTTCACAGGACAATAACTGTTCAAAATTCACCAATTATGAAACTTCAGTTTCATCTGTTAAGCAGCTCTACAGAAGACAATAGTGTCATTATTCAGCTCCATTCAGATTTAATAACAATGTCAATGTTACAAAGTTCATCAATTATGAAACAACTTCAATTTGAGCTGTAAAGCAGCTCTGTGTCGTTGAATTAGATCAAATCTCATCGTCACAATTTTTGCTCATTGTCTCTTAATCAAAAAACATTTGTTTTTTAAAACAATTATTTTTGCTCATCAATTTCTAGTAAATTTCACAATTAATTACAGCAAGTAACACATTAAAAGTGAGATTCTGAAATGTTTTCTTGTAAAACATACATCTGTTTTATTTACAGCTTTGAAAATCTGTTTTTTTACAGTGTGCAAACTTATTTGTCAAGTGTGTTTATGCATCTTTCTTTACAATAAATGACACTTTATTTGATACTTTTTACTACATAATGCAGTGACATTCAGATGTTAATTGTGTCTTAAAGGAATAGTTAGCATGTTCTAGTACACCCCCCAAAACAAAATCAAGACTTTGTAAAAGAGCATAATAGGACCCCTTTAATGATGGATTTGTTTCAGCTTTTGTCTTCTCCAGATGTTAACTGATGGACTGGAGTGGTGTGGATTACTTGTGGATTATTGTGATGTTTTTATCAGCTGTTTGGACTCTCATTCTGACGGCACCCATTCACTGCAGAGGATCTATTGCTGAGACAGTGATGCAGTGACACATTTCTCCAAATCTGATGAAGAAGCAAACTCTTCTACATCTTGGATGGCCTGAGGATGAGTGCATTTCCAGCAAATGTTAATTCTAGGGTGAACTTCTTCTTTAAGTACCTAAAATCTTTTCGTGGCCGCTGATCTTGAGGTTTTGTGTCTGGATCAGGAATGGCTAGCTGTGTCGGTGACAGCTTGCGTCTCAGTTTTATTCTGCACTTTCTCTTTTCTCGTTCCATGATCTCCTGTCCCGATAAGATCAGCAAACGGGGCAGCAGTCTGTCAGCTCGGCCCGAGCGTGATCTTGCAGGACATTACAAAGCAAAAATGCTTTGGTTTTTGGGAACATCAGCATTAAACTGTTGGAATCCATTAATGAAGAGGTCAGTCAGTGTTTGGCTCATATCAGCCCGGTGTTAATCTTCATGTTTAGCAACCTTAACACTCTGTAAGATGTTCTTTTAATCAAGCCGGACCTGGCGACACGGGTGTTAATCTTTTCCACTGTTTGCTTGTATCGATTGACTGTTAATCTCAATGAAATCTCAATGGAGCCGTGACTCTTTCCTCGGAGGATGTGGCTGTGATTCTCCACAGAGACGCTGTATCTGTCCGGGCTCTTTGTGTGGGTGTTTGTGTTTTTGTACAGGAACAGCTCATGAATGCATTTCCTCCTGTGGCCCTTTGAAAGCATGAAAACATTTTTGAAGCTTCTGGAAAATATGAAAAGTTAACCCCCGTGAGATTGACTTGACTTTCTGTTGAAGTCTCAGATAGCCCAGTGCTGTGTGTGATAAATGATGATCCTGAGTGGATATTTGTGCTGTTTATAGCACTGTGATGCTTGGTGCTGCAAGGGCGTTGCTGTGTGGTTACTATTGACCTATCGGTAAGCCCCTCCCCTTAAATGCAGACTAGCCAATGGCAGTTGAGTATCAGTTGCACAGGGAGCGGAACTCGGACATCTTTAGGTTTCAGCGCCATAGAGAAACATTAGAAGATCCGACGCTCGCATCGTTTTTATGAGGTTTATGCTTCAAAAATGGAAAAACGATGTGCCTGGGGTACTTGTAACAGTGATTCCAGGTATCCTGAGAGGATAGGCAATGGAATTTATTTTATTCTATTTCCTAAACCCAAACAGAACAGAGCAAAATGTCCCTAAGCATTCAACCCCAACCCCAATGAATATAAAAACGTTGATTTTCTTGTTGTCATACACTCATGTTAATGTCATCTTGTGCTTTAGTAAGGTATCTCTGGCTAAAACTAGCTAACGTTAAAATTAGTCCATGCTAATGTACAAACCTAAATAGCGGACTGTTCTCGCGTCTTGTACAGTGTAGGTCAAAAACACATAAACGAAGGTCTACATTTCACTGTCTCTTCATATTAAACTGGTTAAATGTAATATAATCTTATACCCTGCGGTACATGAACAGTGTTGATCCAGGATTTTTTCATCTGCAATCGTGACGACTGTAATATGAGACTTCTCCCGCTTGCATTGTGATCTGTGAACCCTCGCTTCCAAATTAATACCCACAATATTTATTTTCAAATCTTTTATATGTCCCTCCATGGCATATTTAAGTCCCACTTGAATGGTGGTCCTTCTGTGTCCAAAATTTATCGAAAGCATATAGGGACAAGGTCAGAGCCAATCCTCCCTATACGCAGAATATGCAGGCTGCGTAGGGCCCCTGAAACACCAGGGGGCCCCCTTGCTCTCAAAGATGTTTTAATTTTAGTTTCGTTTTCGAGTTTGAGTTTTGAGCTGTTGTGAAAACATGAATGATCGTTTCTTTAATGCGGTGCGCTGTCACCCTATCTACGTAAAAATCAGTCAAATAATGTAACGTGAATGTCATACAGTCTCTTGTTTGAGAAAAAACTAAAAAAAACGAGTTGAACGTACCGCGAAGAGATACTGTTTCTCGAGCGCCTTCCGCGAGCGCGATTCGAGACGGAGTGAAACACGGACAAATGCGTTTCATCCATCACACTGACAGCTGTCATTGAAAGACAGTGAGGAACTCCGTTTGTTTGTCTGAGTTCACAACAGTAATTAAGGGGGGCGGGGCTTACCGATAGGTCAATTGTGTTTTGAGTGCTATTTAACAGATTGCTGTTTGATTGCTAGGGTGTTATGGGTAGTTGCTAATTGAAGAAAAAATTTAGGGACCACCCATAATACCCCATTTTTTTATTAATATTATCATTTAGATTTTTTTTAGTCAAGTTCTTGTGCAGCAGATTTCTGTCACTGTTTATTTTCTATTTTTTATTTTTCTATATTTTATTTTATTCGGCTTTTTTTGTCAAGCCCTTGTTCAGAACAAATTACTGTAAATGTGTTTATATTTTATATTTTTATTTATTTTATTTTATTATTTTACTTTACTTTTTTTGTCAAGTATTTTTGTCAGGTCACTGTCAATGTGTTTTATCTTATTTTGCTATTCATGTCAAGTTCTTTTTCAGTATAAATCACTGTCAATATATTTTATTTTAATTTATAATTTATTTTATTTTATAATTATTTATAATTTTATTATTTTATTTTAATTTTATTTGGCTTTTTTCAAGTTCTTGTTCAACACAGCGACTGTCATTATTTTTTATTATTTCATTTAATTTTTTTTGGTTAAGTTCTTGTGCAGAATAGATAATTTTCTATTTTTTTATTTTATATTAATTTTATATTTATACAGTATTTGTATATTTATTTACTGCACTGGATCTCTGTTTGAGTGAGTTTATAGGTTTGAGGGTTGAGTTAAGGAGAAAGTAAAAGAAAATGAATTGAGTTTGTACTTGTTTGCAGTACCTCAGGGTCTGATGTTCCTCGAGCAGCAGAAAAGCAGCTTTTACTGTTCAGAAGAGGGCACAGAGACGGGATGGGTTGATTTTCTGGATCTAATGAAGGTTCTGTGAGTTATCGGCCTCTCGGGTCAAACAACTGAGTTACTCAGAACGACTCGTAGATTCACAAAATTCATGAAATTCATTGCCAACCCAAATCAAACTTGGGAAAGCTTAATGTTTGCAAACAATTTTATACAAATTGATACAAACCTAAGTCCCTCCCAAGATCATGAAGATAGATTTATTCTCAATAAATCCATGAGATTTCATGAGATTTCACATCTTCAGATGAAACAATCTCCACTGAGAGTGTAAAATGAGAACAGGACACTGTTCTTACTGCCTTCAGTCTGAACTCAAAAATGATTGCCCTTTTGACAGTTATTGCTTATATTAAAGGAATAGTTCACTCAAAAAAGTCCATATGACTTTCTTTATTTAGCAGAATCATCACACTGTTCTTTTCTATAAAATGACAGCAGATATTACCCAGAGGAACTGATCTACAAAAAACATCAAACTATTTTTTTTTAATTAACTGATTATTTATTTATTTATTTAATATATATTTAATAATAATAATAATAATAATTTTATATTTTTAATTTTATAATATTATTATATTTAATATTTATTTTTATTTAACTATGATTTAATATTTAAATTTCTATGTATTTAATAATAATAATAATAATAATAGTAAATATATTTATTGAGTATAAATTTTTTATTTATTTTTTATAAATTAAATATTTATTTTTTCAACTGCTTTCACACATTTTCAAACCTTCAAACTCTTTTTTTCAAAACTTTACACACAAATCCAAGAATTGCACACACAAAATGCAAAATGCCTCACATCTCTTGCAAAATGAAGCACTGCATTCAAAATATCACAAACACATCTTAAAAGCAAACATTTGCAAACACCTTTGCCATAATATTAATTCCTGTTAGATAGAGAACTGTGTGTTGTGTTTTGCAAAAAGTGTTTTATGAAATTGAAAACGTAGTCAAAGGCTGAGAATTAGTTTATGGTTTTGCAGATTTGGTGTGTGCTTCTGCTGTTTGAGTGTCAGCTTTCAGAAACTGTGTGACAAGTAAAGATTTGTGTGTAAGCAGCTGAAAAAAACTGTAATATTCACAACAGCAAATTTGTATGCAAGCTCACAAACTTTTCCTTTAGGAGTTTTAACATTTATGCATGAATTGTTTTATTCGATTTTGAGTTCACATCGTGACATTTTATAAGTTGCATCTGCAGGTAAAAATATGACCTGTTCTGCAAACGAAATGAGAAAGTGTTGACTGCGACGCCGACTGTGTCTGACTGGCTTTAGTTGTTTGGCAGCTGAACATGAAGATTCAGAGAGCATCTGCAGGGCTGATTGTGTTAACCAGTGTGTGTGTGTGTGTGTGTGTGTGTGTGTGTGTGTGTGTGTGTGTGTCAATTACCACTGTATGTGTGTGCAATCAATGTAAACAAGCAGGTTTGTTGTGTTGAAAGCACCACAGGCAGTCTTTGTGAAACATGATTGGTGTCAATCAGCAGGCTACTGTGTGTGTGTGTGTGTGTGTGTGTGTGTGTGTGTGTGTGTGTGTGTACATACATGACTGGATAATTGCACATATTCTGTGTTAAACAGCTGTAAGATTTATGTGTGCTGTCTTTAAATTGTGTATCTTGTGGTCATATATTGTGACACTTTGGAGTCATCAACTCTGTTTCAAACCCTAAGCTGCCTATCTAGACAACATTTTAAGGCATCTTAGACACACTCCCGATTCTTTTGGCCAAATTCGAAGGCAGAATCACATGCATACAAACACATTTTGTTTGTTTATTTGTTGAATCACTACTACTAATGATAATTTTATTTATAAATAATATGTTTTGATAATATTAATGATAATAATGATTATAAAATTTGTTTATAATTGTTACATTTTATTTTCAATAAGAATTCTTTATTAATATTAATTATTTTTTATTTTATATTTATTATATTATATATTGTTTTATATTATTATTAGTATTAAAAATAATAATAAATAATGATATATTGTTAATATTAATATTTAAAACACTGTTTTATGTAATATCATGTTAGTAAGGAGAAATTTCTTTAACATGAAAATGATGTGGACAAATGTCCAAAAATACAAAATAGCACAATAAAAGCACTGTAAAATTTCAGTATTATTAATATATTCCATATTTGTTCCATTAATAAATATAAATATACATTTTTATTTTATTTTTTTAGCTTGACAGCCTACTTATTGTCATGGTATGGAAAAGAGAAGTGTGAACATTACTGGATTGAGTCTCTTGCGGTTATGAGTGATTTGGAAATAAACTCTGATATAAAGACAGCAGTTGAGCAGAATTGAATCCAAACCTGTGTTAGGTAGAAATGAATCACATGACATGAATCCACGATGAGATAATTGCATTAAGACAGACATATCCGTGCAGGGATCCGGCTGGGGTGGAAGCAGCGATTGCATTCAGCGCTTCACCTCAGTAATCAATACATTCCTCCCAGAGAAAGTCTTAATCAAAACTGCAGCTTCATCTTTATGAGCCGCTGAACTGAAATGATGAAGCACAGATAATGAGATCCTTCAGAGCTCTTCAGCGTCCACCGTAGATGAATTACAGACGGCCATATGAGGCCTTATTCTTCTGAATCATACGCTGTTTGTCTGAGATACTGTGTATTCAGCTTTACTTCTGAAAGAAGTTTTCAGAGGAATTGATCCACAGCAAAAACTAGAGAGAAAAAAAGATATAGAGAGAGTGTGGGGAAGCTTTCCATTTGTACAAAAAACTTTTGAATTATCTGCCTGATTATTATTTTATTTATTTAGTATGTATTTAATAATAATAATTACAATAATATACACACTTATTTATTTTGTATTTTGTAATATTTTTTTTTATTAATTTATTATTTTATATTTAATTTTCAATGTATTAAATAATAATAATAATAAATGTGTTTATGGTTTAGTTTTTTCATTTAAATTTTAATACTACTACTTAGGGGTGACCCCGAATAGTGACGATTCGATGCTTCGATAGGAGGAGCCTGATTCGATTCCCAATCTCACAGTCGAATATTCGTGGGGTGTTATGATCATGCCATTTTGGCTATATGGGGGTGCTCAATGTCTGATTTCACACAGAACTACCGGTTTTCTCCCAATAAGTTAATATACAGCCTATTAAAATAATGCTGTAAATAAGAATCTGAAAAGAAGGAAGCTTTAAATAGATATTTTAAGGTGCATGAATAAATCCAACCACCCCCATAGATTTAAGTTTCAATTTCCATAATCCGTGACCGACAGAGGAGCATCTTGGCGGCAGGGATTCAAATCTTTAACAAGACTCAAACTGACACAGACAGAGTGAAAGACTGGATTTTTTCGAGCAGGTAGGGTACAAGTGATTTCAGCCGGTTTATATATATCGTGTATATATTATTTATCTCATATAAGATGCATTTGGTTGAGTTGCTCTGGAGTAAAGCGCTTCATTGTAGTACTACAGCGAGCAGCGCGAGCACTACAAACAATGCAGAATATGAATAACTATGACTGGGACTGTCATATACATAACGTTATAATGAGAGCACTATTGTAAAAAATGTTGTGAATTCTTAGGGTTTCGCTGACGTTTAATGTTAACTTCTATCTTTTAATCAAAACATAAAACATTATTTACCCCGTTTGTATGCGAGGCGTCCCTTAGGCTATTTTCCCTGTGTGTTAACGTCAGTATTTATGACTGTGGAATGTCATGTATTTTGCCCCGCCCCCAAACATATGCTTGGACTATCAGTCGACTATCGGCATGATTCGAAAATCCTGATTCGACTATGAAAATCCTTAGTAGGGGACACCCCTACTACTACTACTACTACTACTAATGATAAATAAATAAATAATTTTATTTTTATTTTTACATGTAACTATTTTATATGCCACTTTATCCTTATGTGCCTTATGCCACTTTATCCATTTTTTATATTATTATTTTTATTTTTTTCTACATTTCTGTCCTTATTTGTAGATTTGTAATAGTTGCATTTTTGTGTACGTATATATATATATATATATATATGTTGATTTGTACTTATCTGTATTTCTGTGTTCTACTGTTTAGTGTTTAGTGTTATCTGTATGCACCAGGGAGTAAGAGAGTAACACAGTTTCAATTCTCTGTATGTATGTACGGTACATGTGGCAGAATTGACAATAAAGCAGACTTTGACTTTGACTTTTGACTTATATTTAATTTTCTATATGTTTAATAATAATAATAATAAATGTTTTAGGATTTAGTTTTTCATTTAAATTGTAATACTACTACTAATAATAATTAAATAATAATAATAATTTATTTCAAAATTTTTAATAAAAAAATAGTAGTAGTAATAATAATAATAATAATGATTAATCATATGAAATCATAAATACATTAGTATTACAGGTAGTGGTGGTGGTGTTTGGATACACCTACTATAGTTACCTTGCAAAATGTAACCATCACTCAGCTTTTCAATATTTTATAAATATGACAACACTGAAGAAAGTGTCAATGTAAAGTAGTGAGTGTACAGCTTGTATAACAGAAGTGTCTAAAGCTACACAGCAAATTTACCTGTTATACAAGCTGTACACTCACTACTTTACATTGTAGCAAAGTGCCATTTCTTCAGTGTTGTCACATGAAAAGATTAATAAAATATTTACAAAAATGTGAGGGTGTACTCACTTCTGTGAGATACTGTAGTTGGATATATAAGTACATGTAGCTTCATCCTCATACAGTACATATATTATACTCACATAGGTTGATATACACTTTATAGCAAATCTCAGCTGCTTGATTGCTTTTATCATCACAAAATATGAACTCTATTATTGCCCAGCTCTTACAGCTGAATGTGTATTCATGTTTAAGATACTGTTAACATTAATATCATGATTTTCTGTAAAGCTGCTGCGAAGCGCTACAAATAAATGTGACGTGACTATTTTAGACTCATTTGTTCTCTAAATAGGACGTAACATGAAAACTGCATAATGCACGAGCGGCTTTGCATGATTTGTTCAGTGCTGAAATACTGCAGATATCATGTGCTCTCACTATCTATAACAGTTCACTGGAGCTTGTTAAAAGGTAGATCTTATGTATTCATGTGGAGATGATGACGAGGTCTGCATGTGAATTATTCCTCAGGAGAGAGACGTGAAAGCTGTCGATGAACTCTGTCAAAACACATTTCACTTTAGGATTTCATTATCACGGCTTATTATTGCTGTACTTTTCATTTGGCTTGAGTAATTGTGCCTACCGTCATGAATAGATGGCACGTCTTAATGTATTCATAATTGAGAACCATTAGCAGAAGAGCAGATCCATGATTGGCATGTAGTGCATTGGGTTTTATTAGGACGGGTGTGATATTTGACGAGTCTGTGATGCTTCATCTGAGCAGCTCTTCTCCTGTGTTTGGACCCTCATCCATCCCAGTGTTTACCCACAATGCCTTCTGCTCCGGAGCACACAGACAGTGTTTGTTTGAGGGCTGTTATTAGTGGTAAATTGATTTGGGATTGTTAATGATCACAAGAGCAGTTTGGTGATTTAATGTGATGTAATTTTGTTTTATTCATTACATTTTCAACTATCAGCTATGTTTGTGATCACTTTGTTGTCTGTTTATTTTTTTATGTCATTGTTCCTTTTTTCATCTTGTGATGTTCTTTAAAGGCACTATACTTCTACTATTATTACTACTAAAACTAATAATAATTCATTGATTTAATAATTTATGTATTTAGTGTGTGTTAATAATAAAAAGAAGAATAAGAAGGATAGAAGAGATGCTTATAATTTAGGATTTTTACTTTCATTTTATTTTTAATGCATTTATTGTTGTTATTATTATTATTATTATTGTATATATAATTGTACATTTTAATGTTTTAGAAATTATTTTGTTTTAATTTATTTAATTTAATTTAACAACAACAACAACAATACATTTGTTTATCATTTAAAACTTTTTTATTTTTAATAATTATTTATTATTTTATTGTATATTTATTATTATTATTATTATTATTATTACCAAGGATGATTGTATTTATAATTGTAAATTTTAAACTAATTTAAATATATATATATATTATTTTTTAATTAATTTTATATTATTTTAACAACAACAACAAATGTTTATAATTTAATGTTGTTGTTTTTTTATAATTATTTATTATTATAGTGTATTATTATTATTAAGAAGAAGATGATGATGATTGTAATGTATTTATAATTTAAATTATAATTTTAATTTAAAAAAATATTTTGTTGTAATTGATTTAATGTATTTTTATTAACAACAAAAATGACAACAACAATAATAATAACTGTTTAATTTAACACTTTTTATTTTTTTATAATTATTTAGTATTTTAATGTATTATTATTATTATTATTATTA
The DNA here is from genome assembly GCA_027422415.1 of Schizothorax lantsangensis. Taxonomy (NCBI): domain Eukaryota; kingdom Metazoa; phylum Chordata; class Actinopteri; order Cypriniformes; family Cyprinidae; genus Schizothorax; species Schizothorax lantsangensis. The sequence continues at coordinate 2,062,935 of CM049846.1, forward strand.
TTATTGGTGTTTGGGCGCACCTACTGATTATTGACCAAATATATGACCAAGACAAAGTAAAGCTGTCGTATTGTTTTAGACTCCGATGATCACGTGATGCTGATGAGCACTAGACTGATGGTCAGTATGAAATCTCTGGTTAGAGAGTAAGGAGCTGAGAGTCTGTGTTCACTGTGTGTGAATGTGTTGCTCGTCTGGGTTCTGGAGGAGCCGGTGGAGGTGTGCTGGCTCTCTCTCTGTGTCTGAAGCGCTGCTGACTCTGTTAGCCTGCAGGAGCAGTGATTAAAGCAGCGCTGTCAGAGAGCATCACATCGCTCTTCTGAACATCCACCTCTTCACACCACACTGAGGGACAGTCAGAGAACTAAAGACCAGCAGAGGATGCTGAGGACTGACCCGAAACATGGTCAAATCACATTTCACCTAAAACAATCCACACTGCTCCAGGTGTGCTACAGTAATGAGAGTCAGACAGAAATTGTGCTAGAGTATAATTGAGATGCTTTTTATTAAAAAAATTTTTTTTCAGTTTTATTGTTATATTTTATAAAAAATATTGTATATTTTCCATATTCATTTTAATTTTAAGTAAAGTTTGAGCAATTTTGTTGTGTTTTTTTATTATTATTAATTTTTATTTTAGTTTTAGTTATTTTACGCCAAGGTAAACTAAATTAAAATGAAGAATGTTGTTGCTACTAGCTGAAATAAAAAAAATGTTTTATATGTTTTTTTATTTTTGAAGGTTTTATTTTATTTATTTATTTATTTTAGTTAGTTAGTTAGTTAGTTAGTTAGTTAGTGAACTATAATAGCCATGATCTGGACTTTTTACTTGTGAGTTTTTGTTATGATTATTATGATTTTTTTCTCATGCTGATTTTAAATACTTCAATTCACTATTTTTTGTATAATAAATATTAAACTACAACAAATAAAACCATAATGTATTACATCGAATAAATACAAAATGTACTAATCTTTTTATATTTTATCTCACTTCAAGTAAAATATTAGCATTTTATTTTATTTTGTTTTTGTTTTTGTTTTGTTTTAGTTTACTATAGTAGCCATGATCTGAACTTTTTACTTTTGAGTTTTCATTATGATTATTATGATTTTTCTCATGCTGATTTTAAGTACTGCAATTTATAATTTTATTATAAATATTAAACTACAACAAATACAACCACAATGTATTATGCAGAACAAATAGAACATGTACTAATCTCAATATTTGTTACTAAAAATAAATAATATCTGAAAGTATTTATAGAACGGGAAATAACATTGGGCGGGACTAGTTTATCAGCATTTAATTGTATTGTTTGTTAGTTTTTTATATTATTATTTTTCTCTTCCCACAAAGCAAAAGCTCTTTTTCTTTATGCAAAATATTGATGTTTATTTCTTTGTTGTTTTTGGAGTGAAATATGACCCTCACATGTTCTTGGCAGGTTTCATGAGATTCTGTGTTTCAGTGAACAGAGACAGAAATGAGTTTCCACAGCTTTAAATGACAGACGGCTGGATTTAAATGGAGGAAAGCAGCAGGTGTTTATCAGGCTGCTCTTTGTGCTGGAAACTATGGATTATGAACGCTTTGATGTTAAAGTGAGAGGCGTTTCTGCTGATGAGGTGTTATATTTTATCCTGAAGAGTGGCTCTGACTGTATCTGATATCCCTCAGGCTCTTCCCCGAGAAAAAGCACGGCTCCTTTAAGATAAACGAGCAATTATCGGCATGCGGCACATCCACACAATATGGCAAGATTTAGCACTCAGGAATGAAACTTCTCCGAGAAACAATGAGCTGCCAGAAGAGTTAGTCATTCATTTGAATAATTCATGCAGACATGCTTCATAAGCAGGTGTTATTAATGTCGTTCATTATGGGGGTTTGGAAAACATATGAAGCATTATGGAAATGCAGAGCTGCATAAACCAGTCGACTCCTTCAGTCATAAGTCTTAGAGTTCAGCTCCGTGTGTGCAGAAAGTGTTAATGACAGCATTCAATAATGACTTCCAGAACTTCCAGAATGAAATATTCAGCAGGAAAAAATGTACAGTAGGGCGGGACTTGAATCCATATTGCATTTCTCTTCCATAATGTGACAGATTTCAGTGTGAATATTCAGGTGAAAATAATGTACAGCAGGAATCAGTGTTATTTCACTTAGCTTTTATTTTGTATATTACATTTTTTTAAGTTTGGTTAAATTTTTAGTAATTTTATGGGCTTTTTTATTGGCTTTTTAAATGTTATTTAGGTTTAATTTAATTTTAGTTTTTGATGTTATTTATTTCCAGTAATTTGTGCTTCAACTTAAACTTACTTCAGTTAGCAACATTTCTAATTTTCAGTTAATTTAAAATTTTCATCTAAAATGTAAATTTTATTTCAGATATTTTTCAATTAACAATTAATAAAAATGTTTTTAATAGTTCTAGTTTTAGTTCTGTTTGTTTGTTTATTCCTTTGTTTGTTTTTATTGAATAAAATACATTTGTATTTATGTATGTATTTATTTATTTATTTATTTATTTATTTGTATTTTGAAATGTGCTTAATGGTTATAAAAATCACATTTGAGAAAGTCATAAAAGGCTTTCTTAATACAAAAAATGTGTTTGTTTTATTAACAAAAATGTTAACTATTTTTAATAGTTCTAGTTTAGTTCTCTTTCTTTCTTTTTAATTGAATAAAATGCATTTTATTATTATTTGTTTTGTTTTATTTATTTATTTTGAAATGTGCATATGGTTATAAAAATCACAATGCAAAAAGTCATAAAAGGTTTATTTTTCTTTATGCAAAATTATTGTTTATGTTTATATTTTATTTCAGCATTATTTCAATTCACAAAAATGTTTTAATAGTTTCAGTTGTGATAATAATCCTGATGGGATCTGTGAGGATTTTATGAAATTGTTTAGTTGATTTTATCTTTCTCTAAAAACATGCATTGTATAACCAGAAACATATTTTAGAGAAAGGTAGCTGACTGGTTTCTTTTTGACATGAATGCATGTGTGATTTGTCTCATTATAATGTCATGTAACAACAAAAATAGCAGCAGCTTAATTATCTCTGAAGATATGATGAGTTTTGAGTAACCCTGTAATTATGGTAATTCTGCTGTGATACTAATGCAGCATATTTTTTCAAGTCATAAGCAGCAGTTAAAAATCAGCATGTCTGAATCATGATCTTTGCTTCCAGACTTCAGCGGTTGGTGTTTGGGCTCATGAGAAGCTGTTTAAAGCTCATGTGAATGGAGGTTTGGTCAGAGCGGGTCAGAGACGTGAGCGTATCACTTCAGCCGAAGGCCTTGAAATCAGAAGTTCACAGTGCAGTGATGAATGAGAGCAGCTAATGCCTTATTAATTATTAACTGACACTTACATTCAGATGTTGACAACCGCTGTCTGATGGGTTGAATATTTGAAATCATACGGTGAATATTCGAGAAGGTGGCCTGTAGCTGTCATGAGACCTTAATCATATCTTACTGTTATCATAGTTCTGTGACATAGTGTTATGTTAGCGCTCATGTCGTTTGAATATGTTCTTTATAAGGTTCTGATTGGTCAATTGCAGATTTCTAGAGCCCAATATTATGGTTTAATTTACTATTGTTTTCATGTAAAGAATTGATATGCAAGGCATACACAGGGGACATTATTGTGAAATTAAAACACGTCAGGATTTATTTTGATATTATTGTATAATGAGTGGCTGACTGTATATTATCACACTTACCAAAAAAGAAAGAAACAAAAAAACGAACGAACAAACAAATATTGATAAATATTGTGTGTAAATATTTAATATAAGATTTAAAATGTAATGACTGATTCAAAATTAAAATTGACTTTTTTATTACATGTTCAAATGTAGTATTACATGCTGGGTCAGTAAGATTTTCTTTTAAAGAAACAATTTATTCATTCATTAAATTGATCAAAGGTGACAGTAACAACATTTATAATGTTACAAAAAAATCAAAGAAATTTCAAAGAAATGCTGAGTTTTTTTGGGGGGTTTTTTCTGTTGATCAAAAAATCCAGAAAAAAGTCACTTTTTCCGCAAAAAAAATATTAAGCATTAAAATATTACCAAAAAAATAAATAAATAAATAAAATAAAACAATGAAATATAATAATAAGACCATTTTTAACATTGATAATGAATGTTTCTTGAGCAGTAAATCAGCATATTAGAATGATTTCTGAAGAATCATGTGACACTGAAGACTGGAGTAATGATGCTGAAAATACAGTTTTGATCACAGAAATAAATTATATTTTAACTTTACATTCACATAGAAAACAGCTATTTTAAATAGTAATAATATTTCAATTTTTTTCAGATTTTACTGTATTTTTGATCAAATCTTACTGATCTCAAACTTTTGAACCGTTAGGAAAAGATCACAGTGTCAGTTTAGTGTCATTATGCAAATATGTTTGACTGCATAATGTTACAATGGACCAATCACAATCAAGTATTCCATATATGGTTACGGAAGCACTTGAGAACTTCTGCAGTGTTGTGTTTGGGTATTAAGTCAATACGAGTCCTCCGTGTCAGTCAGAGGGGATTTGTCCTCAAGTTTACCGCACATACTGTACATGTTGACGTCTCTGCATGTTATTCCCTGCGCTTGACAACTGCAGGAGTCGAGTAAGCTAACTCACTGTCAGTCCTCCTCTAATGGCTGTCAGACGCTCGTCTGCTGTGTGTGGATTAACATTAGAACCAGCAGCTGCTGTAGGTTTCCCACAATCCTCTCTGACCTTTATTATGTGTCCGGTCGGAGTCTGTCTCACAGGCGTCGTCTGTCCGTGTCGTATCCTCACAGGTGGACAGGTTTGTGTGCTTTCATCTTTTCTGAAGTCTGGGATGAGCACAACAACACAGATCAGTTCTTCACTCTCCTCTGTCCTGTCTTGTTCTTTAAGCTCCCCGGGGAAAGATTTAGGCTCAGAGGATGTTTTTTTCGCAGCCTAAGTCAATGTGAAAGCAAAATTAATATGTTTACTTGCTTAATACGTGTTCCTGATCTTAATGTGAATAATTCATCTGTGCACGACATGTTATTCAAACAATTGTTTGTCTGGAGACTCTTTGCTCTTTATTTAATCTCATTGTCCTGTGTAAACAGTTGAAATATTAAAAACATCTCAGTTGTGATTTTCCTTTCATAATGGTTTCATGTGCTGTTTTAATAGATCATTTCAGGGTCTCTGCGGGTCTTAATTCACAGTTTTATAAATGAACGCCTTAAAATGTCTTAAATATGTGCAAAAAGGCTTACATTTTTGACATCATGGCATTAAATGATACATGCGCTGACATTTTTTATTATTTTTCTCAGAATTTTGTCTTCTAGTACAAGTATCTGAACATCTTTATATCAGGATTCATTTACTTGAGATGAAATTTGAAGATATGAAATCATGTTTTCTGAGAAACCGAACAACCTGAAGTGTGTTTATGCTTAAAAAACAAATATCTGTCAATAAAGAATGAAATCTTGTATATGAAGTTGATTTTTCTGAGCCTATTGGCAGGTATTTAGTCATGTTTTAATCATAAATTCACTTATGTCTCATGTGATTTTGCTCCTCAAGTCAGTGCGTCTTGATTTAAGAATCTTTTATTTTAGTTATATTAATTTACTTACTATTTAAACATCACTGTTTAAGTTTAATGCATTTTTATTTCAGTTTTAATTTGAGTTTATTTTTGGCTAGTTATTTTAATGCTTTAACCTAAACTTATTCCAGTAACTTACCAAGGCTACATTTCTCATTTTCATTTAGTTTGTCTTTCAACTAATATTTATATTTGTGTTTTATTTCAGCTTTATTTCAATTGACAAAGATGTGTTTAATAATTGTAGTTTTATTTGTAGTTGTGTGCTAGTTCATGCTGGAGATGTTTGTATGTTTCACTGTTGACTCATGACTCTTTCTCTTCATTTGCAGAACACGACAAGCATCGTCTATGCAAGAGCACAGAGTACATGAATTTGCACTTCAAAGTCAAATGGTTCCACAACGAGTACGTCCGAGACCTGCCTGCCTTTAAGGGAATTCCTCCAGAGTATTCACTGTGAGTTTCCTTCACATCTCACTCTCACATAGTCTGGAGGTTTCTTCTGAAATCATTGATAGAAACAAAAATCAAGCTCATTCCAGTGTACAGGTTTAAAGCATGAGGAACTAGTTACCTTACACCATCAACAACAAAACAATACTATATATATATACATATACATTTTTGCATTAATTTAGAAAAAAATGCCATATTTTTTTATTATGATGACGTCATCATGACAATTTTAAACAGCAAACTATCTAATTTAACAATCGTACGTCAGTGGGATGTTACAAAATCACATCTACTATATGACTGAAATAAATGACTAAATTAAGTTTGAATGGGGTTTGTGGATTAAAGCGTTCAAGCTGAATTAATTACTTGAAATCATGTTCCATTTGTTGATATAATCATAAATTATATTATTATTGTTATTATTATTTCTAATATTTCTATTATATATATATATACTGTATATCAGTATTATAAATATAATTACATTATAAGTTCATTTATATTAAAGTGTTTGTAAGTATGTTTTTAACATTGTTGCATTTATTTTAAAAAAGTGCACATAATTCATAATTTTATCATTTGTTTTATTTTTTCTACCGTATTAATCAATCATCAGATATATTTCTGGATAATTATACAAAATCATATATATATACATATATATATATATATATATATATTTGTATTGTATTTATATATATATATTTATTTTTTTGCATTAATTACAAGTAACGCATAAATTGGTTTTCAATTTTATACATTTTATTTCAAGTTTTTTCATGTCCAAATTTCACCTCCTCCATAAAGCGCCATTGGATCACATTTACAGTGAATGTTGATCCATCCATTCATAACCCATCATGCATCTGTCCTGGATCTGCAGACACACGCTGGCCTCTCATTGGCTGCTGTCTGTTGTCAAAAAGTCACTCATTCATTAATGTGAGTTATGAGCGTGGAGAGGCGGGATGACAGACGGGATGGGACATCAGGGAAGAGCCACACAGCTGTCAATCAAAAATCTCCTCCTGATCCGCCCAGCGTATATATTATCATAAGTGACAGGAGAAAAAAAACTGATTGCATTTGCTGAAGGAAATGCCAGCATTTTCAAAGCAGCAAAGGAATAATGCAGAGGTTTTAGGTATGTTTCAGTTTGAAATGAATTAAATTAATGAATTAATGAAAATATGTTTCATGATTGAAATTAATTACTAAATTAAGTAAGGAATTTGTGGGTTAAACAACTCAAGCTGAATTAAATGCAGAAATTTGAGAGAAAAATAAGAATAAAAATATATTCTTTAAGGATTATTAACCCAGTGTTGCCTTGCAAGCACAGTAAAAATGTTTTTAAAATGATTCCTGCAGCAGCAATACAAACTAAAATGTGCCAACATCAGTGCAGAGATTTGATCATTAACACACACACACACACCACATCACCTTCCTGATTTTCTCTCCACTCTCAGCTGTTCAAATCACTCACTTATCTCTCACTATTAAAATACTATGATTACTGTTATTCTTTATATTTTATTTCACAGAGATCAGTGATCTTCCTACATTACAGCAATTTCAACAGGCATTTTAATCAGATGTATATTCCCTGTTACACATCATTTCCTTAGATGCATATTTATTTATCTGTTTGTTTGTTTGTTTATTATGCAAATTGCCTGCAATACATAATTTAATCATTTGCATATTGTATTTATTGATTTATTTGTTTGTTTGTTTTTTAATCAGATGCATATTGTCTGCTATACATAATTTAATCATTTGCATATTTAATTTATTGATTTATTTGTTCTATCTATCTATCTATCTATCTATCTATCTATCTATCTATCTATCTATCTGTCTATCTGTCTGTCTGTCTGTCTATCTGTCTGTCAGATGCATGTGGCCTGTTATACATAATTTAATAATGCTTATTTATTTATTTATATTATTATTATTATTATTATTTTCATTTTTATTTTCAAATGCATATTGCCTGTTCTCCATAATGTAATCAGATGGTATCGTTTGTTCGTTCATACATTTATTCATTTATCTGTCTGGGAACAGTGTTTTTTTGTTTTTTTTTTACCTTTTCTTTTAAGCAATTAGGCACAAGTAGCTATATGATTAGTCTCAATATTATAATCTCATTATCATAATCTCACATGATAAACCAGACATACAGTCCCCAGAAAGCATGTGTATATCGATGAGGTGAAATATCACTGCTGGAATACATCGTATTTTAAAGGTCATATTTATGTACAAGCATCTGATAAAATTGATTAAAAGTAATACATATACATTCAAACTAATAAATGTCAGCAAGAGCATCTGCTAAATGTTGTCCTGACATTCAGGGACATGTTGCAAATGAGAAATGGCTGTAAAACTTACACCTACTGCAGATGTCAGGCTGATCTCTCTGCAGCGTTCCTGAGTGGTGAGGACACCTTCACATAGAGCAATCCAGATCAATATTTAAGATAGCGAGCTAAATGTCATCATATTAATTCCCTTATTACTGTCAATAACAGTGAGCTACTGCAATCCGTACAGATCTGAGTAAACAGCTAGCTGAGGTTCATTACATTAGCAGAGCTATTAGTGTGATTCTGCATGTCACCGGCCGTCCACAACGCTTCACTTGATTTAAATATATGTGTCTCATTTCTGCTTGTCTGTTACGATGTTCAGTGACTCCACAGAGCGAATGCTTGTTTGTCTAATGCAAGTGAAATGTTTTTAGAGGATGTCTATACTGACTGATGCTGAAAGTTTTGAACATTCTTATATATATCTCTTCTGTATATGTTTACTGTATGTGTGTGTGTGTGTGTGTGTGTGTGTGTGTGTGTGTGTGTGATTAGCTTTTATATATATATATATATATATATATATATATATTATTTTAGTGTCATTTTTGGATTTTTATTTTTGTTTTATCTAAGTTATTTAATTAAATATTTTATTTTAGCCTAATTTCAATTAATGTAAATATTGTGATAATATGTTAACAGTATAAGTATTGCATATTTTGCAGTATAAAGGAAAGAAATAACAGAAGATTAGATAATAAGGGATATTATATCAAATTTACCGACCTAAGGAAATAAGAAAAGAAAAGAAAAGAAATGAATTAATAAAAGAGTTCAATATGCATCTGATTAAATTATGTATAACACGCAATATGCATCTCAGTATGTACATGTAAAAGTCAAATTAATTAAGTAAATAAATGCAATATGCATCTGATTAATGTACGTATATTGAATGAAAGAATGAATGAATGAATACATTCAATATGCATCTTTTTAAATTATAACAGAGTGTACGAGTATAAATAAAAAAAAAATGATATAACTAAATAAATAAATACAATACAATACACATTTGATTAATGTATGTATATTGAATGAATGAATAATAGGTACTGATAATAACCCTGGATCATTCAGAACCTTAAAACACTAAGCATGAAACTTTGGCACATTATTTGTCTCTGAATGATAAAATAGGGTGAAAAACCCCACAGCATGAAGCTGATGCATACAGTGTCTAAAGAGCAGAACGTGTGAGAGTTTTTCTACAGTCTCAGCCCGTGGCGTTGGATCTGAAGACTGTTGTGTTGTCTTCTCTCTCTGCAGGTGGTTCGAGCCGTTTGTTATCCAGTGGTTGGATGAAAATGAAGACGTAGCGATGGATTTCCTCAACGGAGCTCTAGAGAGAGATAAAAAAGATGGGGTGAGTTTCTCGCATTGATATTTTGCTTCGATAGAGCTTTTCATTTGTAAATGTGTAAACAGTCTAACGCTGCAGTTACCATCTAAAGCTCACATTAACACGAAACGCTGCATTTCTCTTCTGCTTTTATGAAGCTCCTGCAAAGTTCCTACTTACACGTTTTAAAATTGTAATTATGACGGCCAGGATGAAGTGAACACACCGGATGAGTTTATTTCTTACTCTTGATTTTGCAACCTGACAAAAACGGGACATTTTTAGTGCCCTAACAAAATGAAGTGCAAAGGATACACTTTGTTTGTGTGATTAATGCTTTATTTCTATATTAATCACTCTCATTCTGCACATATAATATTGGGAAGTGTCACCTCTCTCCTTGTAAACCAGCTAAATGAGTATTTTTTGGCAAGCTATTCACTATTATTCATCATCAGTACACAAATGCGTGAATAATAAATTGCACAATCAACATTCACAGTTGCATCTTAATTATGATCAATATCAGTTTGCGTGTTTCTTTAACCTTCATGTTGTGCTCCAGTCATTTTGACCCGAAGAGGACTTTCTTTTTCCGGAAAATGCTAGTTAATGTTATTGCATTAAAAATTGCTTATAAATTTCACGTTATGCCATATTATTACTAAATCTTGTATTCAATCTTTTTGTCTACTTGTTTTCTTTCAGTTAGCACAGGTTTTGTATTGCTTTTTGAAACTGATTGATCATAAACCTTATTGATCTGAGCTCATGCACTGCTTGTTAATTAGACGTGTGGATAAACTGCTAAATTGAAAGCATTAGGATGATGAGCGTTTGTTTAATAACAGAACAAATATTTCATTTGTAACATTATAAATGTCTTTTGATCAATTTGATGCCTGGCTGAATTGAAAGTATTAAATTAAATGGTATTTTACAATAAGATCCCATTAGTTAATGCTAGTTAACACATGAGTAAAACAGTACATCCGTAACAGTGTTTATTAATCTTTGTTAATGTTAGTTAATAAAATTAAAATTGTTCTTTGTTAGTTCATGTTAGCTCTGGTCCATTAAATAATATTAACATTTTAACTTTTGATTTTTTAATAATATAAACTTTAGATTTTAATAATGCATTAGTAAATGTGGAAATTAAAATTTATAAAAAAATAATAAATGCTTTAGAAGTATTTTTCGTTGTTAATTCGTGTTAATGTTAGGTAGTTAACTAATGTTAGCAGAAAGAACCTTAAGTTAAGTAAATGAAATTATATTAAATTAAGTAATTTAAATCAAATTAGATTAATTTAATTATATTGTTAGTTCATGTTAATCTTATGTAGTTAAATAATGTTAGCAGATAGAACCTGAAGTGTTACAAATTTCTTACAAAATTACAAAAATTAAATTAAATTAATAAATAATTAATCAAATCTCACTGGCCCAAAACTTTTGAATGGTACTGTTTATCATATGAAAAAGAGCATTAATAAAGTCATAAAACGTCTATTGTTTTTGCGAATTAAAGACGGCAGAATTTTCAGTTTTATTCTATAAACAAAGGACAAAATGAAGCTATTCTGGGGTCCTTGAATCACTATTGAAGAACCATGCCATTTTTGAGTGCATATTGGCAAAATTATCTACAAATAATGTTTTTTTTTTCACTCAAAACTGAGATGCATAAGTTCAGATCAATGAGGCTTATGATCAATCAGTTTCAAAAAGAAACACAAAACCTGTGCTAATTGAAATAAAACAAGTCGAATACAAGATTTGGTACAGGATTTCGCAATTTTAAAAAGGTTGGTTCTTCTTTACTTGAACAAAGAGTTAATTGATAGTTTTCACGTGACGTCACACTCTTATAGGAGCGCCCACCTGGAGGGCAAAACCAAGCTTGGCTCCACTGACCGCCAGCTATTTTTACGCAGATTGCATCAAGTAATAATGTAGTAAAACGCAGATATTAAAAGGCGAGATTCAGTGGACACCTTATTGATGATGTAGGCAAGAAGATGAAGCCAGAATATAAACACAATGTGCAAAGTTTCACGTTAAAGTGCTTCCCATAGAAAACCATTAGAAGGAAAACACTGAACTGTTAAGCGGACTGCGTTCATGTTCCCGGCCTCATCAGCTTGCCTGTGTAAACTATGCATAATTAATGTGGCGATTACTAAATTTGATCTAATATGACTGTTTTAAATATATTAAGCCACTTTAAGTGTTTTTACAACGTTTTGTCGCACTGTTTATGATTGAAATATTGCCGCGGGTGCTTAATATGGATTGCAAATGGCCAAAACTTGCATTTTGTTCAGAAACACCTTTGTTTTATTCTTTTGAGAGGTGATCTAAATACTTGCAGCTGGGAAACAGATGAAAAATTGACACGCTTGTGCAGCAGCTCTATGGATGTTTTTCCCTCCAAGTCTTCGAGCCGGTCACGTGACTGAAAACTATCAATTGCAAATCCTAACTAAAGTCAAAATCACTAGTAAAACAATATGTGTTATAAATGTGTTCATTCTTCAGTTCAAGGCAGCAGTTGAACAGGTTTATAACAATTTCAGCTTCGATAAGCTCTCTCTCTTTGGATCCGAGCGTGAATATTAGAGATATTTTTCTCTTTAATGACATTTGCACTGTGAATTCATAGACAAGTGCATGTGCGATGTGTTTTCCTCCGCTCCGACACGATGAATGGAAACAGACGTGTGGAGAAACTGCTAAATTGAAAGCATTAGTCTGATGAGTGTTTGTGAAATAACGAAACAAACGCTTCTGATGTGAATATGAGCTGCTGTTACTGTACACACATTCATCCTGCTCAATGATCCCCTCGCTGGTGAAAACAAGTCACCGGCGAGATTGGTTTCATATGCTAATTGCTTTCACCTGAAAAACACAAATCATTTAGTGCTCTTAATATCGGCCAATGCTGTGATGAACGGCCACGTTATTATATGTGATATGTGACACTGACAAATATAATTGCACATGAGTATTTCAGACGCAGGTTAGTATTTCAGAGCTGTTTTTCTCCAGCGCTGCTTCTGAGATGACATGAGCGGAGAGAGTTGCTAACTGTGTTTAGATGTTTAGCTGCGCTCGGGTTCAAGTCTTGAGAGATTCAACTCTACATTAAGATGCTAATGGAGCAGCACTCTCAGTTAATTGTCTAATGATTATTAGGCTTGTGTTTGCTGGCAGAAGCGCCTGGAGAATAAGGGCAGAAGCGCAGGTTAATTGTGTCATAGGTTATGTTGGCAGGCATTCCCAACGGCTGTGAATCATACCAGCGCTGGCTGCTTATAAACATCTTCAGTACCTCCTGGCAGCGTCTGAGCTTCAGGGCTTCTTATCAACCAGCAATACCATGTGAAGTATTACTACGGTTTAAAATAACTGCTTTAAAGTGTAATTTATTTCTGTGATCAAAGCTGTATTTTCAGCATCATTACTCCAGTCTTCAGTGTCACATGATCTTCAGAAATCATTCTAATATGCTGATTTGCTGCTCAAGAACAGTTGTGATGAATATTTTGTGGAAATCGTGAGACATTATTTTCAGGATTCTTTGATAAATTGAAAGTTCAAAAGAACAGTATTCAGGTGTTATATCTATAACAATCATAATCAATGTCTTTAATGTCATACTGTCTGTACCCAATCTCAAGAAAAGTATTAATTTCTCTCTTTCAAACAATATATATACAGTATATATATACACACACACACACACACACACACAAGATAATATAAAAATTTATATATATACTATTTGTTTTTCGTTTTGTTTTGTTTTTATTTTGTCTTACAGTCAGCCACTGAAAATAGCTAAATAAATTCTGGTTTGAAGTTTTTAAATAAAAAACTTTTGTAACATTATAAATGTCTTTACTGTCACTTTTGATCATGTCTTGCCGGCCTTGCTGGATTGAAAGTATTAAAACAATGAAAAATAAAATATAAAATGAAACAAAATAAAATAAAATAAAATATCTTAATGACCTCAAATTTGTGAACATCAAAAAAAAAAGAGCATAAAAAAGTCATAAAAATTATTTTGTTTTGGAGTGACGTTACGGTGAATTAAAGTTCATTTTTGCGGTGGCATATTCTATAAACAAAAGAAAAATAAAGCCATTCTTGGATCCTTGAAACACTAGCACTGTGAAGAACCATACTAGAACTTAATGACAATCTGGAATCAGGCTGTAAAACTCTTCTTGAACCTTGTTTCTTGTTATGTAGCAAAGGCTGAAATTATGGGAAACATAAAATGATAAGATTGTTGTGATATGATCATTAATGCTTCTATTGTGGTGTTTTGATTGCAGTTCCAGCAGACGTCAGACCATGCTCTCTTCTCCTGCTCGGTGGTGGATGTGTTCACACAGCTCAACCAAAGCTTTGAGATCATTAAGAAGCTGGAGTGTCCAAACCCTCAAGCTCTCGCTCACTTCATGTGCAGGTTTGCAAAGGTAAGACCGAATCCAAAGAGAAAGGATGTCACTTGAGGCTGTGCATTGGAGATTTTGCCATGCACTTAAAAAAATCTATAAAATCTAACCTCTAAAGATGGAAAATCTATGCAACTCACAGTCTGTGGCAGTATGATAAAAGATACCAGTGTTCAATAAAGAATTGCATGTGTTAACAATAATAATCACAATAAACGGTTGTTCCGCCAAGCAGTATTACTCTTAACTGTAGGGTGCCATACGGTTGCCAGGCAGCTGAGAGCATAAAATGATGAACAAATGATGGAGAAGAGCTTTGAAATAGAATAATCTAGACCTGCATTGCCTGAAAGCACTATAGTGTTGCTAAAAAAAAGTTTGGGGTTGGTATGATTTTTTTAAAATGTTTTTAAAAGATGTCTCGTTGCATTTATTTGATCAAAAATACAGTAAAATTGTGAAATGTTTTTACAATTTAGAATAGCTGTTTTCTATGTGAATATATATTAAAATGTAATTTATTTATGTGATCAAAGCTGAATTTTCAGCATCATTACTCCAGACTTCAGTGTCACATGATCTTCAGAAATCATTCTAATATGCTGATTTACTGCTCAAGAAACATTTCTGATTATTATCAATGTTGATAACAGTTGTGCTGCTTCAATTTTGTTGTGGAAACCATGATACATTTTATTTTTCAGGATTCACAGATGAATAGAAAGTTTTTATTTGAAATAGAAACTTTTGTAACATTATAAATTATTTTTATCACTTTTTAATTCACTTTTCATCCTTTCTGAATAAAAGTATTAATTTCTTTAAATATATATATATTACTGACCTCAAACCATGGCTTATTTATCCACCTTATTCCTCACATAAAAATGGACACAGCCATTTGTAAATTCTATGGGTCTTGCTTCTGGTCTCATTTGTTTCCAGCCATTTTTTGTTGTACAAAACCGCTCGTTTGGCTGCTTGATACTGCAAATGGGTGTGTCTTACCATATTATTTTAGTGTATTATCTGAATTATGAACACACTGGTTTGTAATGCAAACAGATTTACAGTTTACTGCACGTTGTTATTCTTCTCGTTATTTCCCTATAGAGGCTAATGAACCGGAAGTCTCGCCCATAGGCTGTCTTCCACGTTTAGGAGTAGTGGATAGGTGTCTTTGAATATTAGTAGTATTTTAACATCAAGCATTACATGCTTCAACTTCAAGGAATTATTTTAAATCATCAGGTGCAAGTATTTACCTACTCTTTACTGTGATTTACAGCAGTGAAAGCTCATCAGCTCTAGCAGGCAGTGACAGGGTTCAGATAAAGGGCTGAAGATGGATTTAATGAAGGTTTAGAGCAGTTTACACTGAGTGGATAAACCTCCGTGATTTACTAAACATCACTCTGTGTGTGTGTATGAGAGCGTTTTGTTTGAGTGAATGCATGTAGAAGGCTAACAGGAAGATTTGAGATTGATGGTAAATCATTGATGCCTGAGCCGAATGTTTGATCAGATATACAGACATCCTCAGTTCAACTTAGACACAGACTGCTTTATTGGTGACTGTTTCCATACAGTATAGTCAACATATTTGATCAGTACAGAAACTGAAACAATTAGGAAAATAATAATGTAGCATTGCATCACTGTCTCAGCAATGGATGCTCTGCAGTGAATGGGTGCCGTCAGAATGAGAGTCCAAACAGCTGATAAAAACATCACAATAATCCACAAGTAATCCACACCACTCCAGTCCATCAGTTAACATCTTGAGAAGACAAAAGCTGAAACAAATCCAGAATTAAGATGTTTTTAACTAAAATATGAGTCCTCTATCCATAATATTGCTTTCTTAAGTGAAAAAGTGTTCTGATCTGAATCAGGAGAGAAATCTGCACAGATCAAGCACCGTTTACAAGCCAAAACAGCTCTAAACAAATATGTGGCTGGATTCTGATGTGAGAGACAACAGGAGATGCACTTTTTCACTGGAGGAAGTGTTATTATGGATTATGGACTCATATTGTAGCTGGAAGCTACGGTTTAGAAATGTCTTGATGGATTTGTTTCAGCTTTTGTCTTCTCCAGATGTTAACTGATGGACCGGAGTGGTGTGGATTACTTGTGGATTATTGTGATGTTTTATCAGCTGTTTGGACTCTCATTCTGACGGCACCCATTCAATTATTCCTTTAATTATTATAGTTATATGTTATAACACTTATATATTATAACACAGTTTTAGCCAAGATGTTAGAGGTTTGATCACGTCGTTAAACCTTTTAGCAATAGCAATAGTAATGGTTAACTTTGAAAACACCACAAATGAACACATCAACTCAAACAGCTTATAAAAACAGTGTACTCACTCGCTCAAACACATAGCAGATTTTATAAGAGATTTCAGGCCAGCTAATGTATTTTCCTATTGTAAGTGTCTCTGGTGAATGCAAATGAACTGCAAAGGGCAGAGAGAGAGAGAGAGAGAGAGAGAGAGAGAGAGAGAGAGAGAGAGAGAGAGAGAGAGAGCGGCGCTCCTCCCACAGGATTATGGGTTATGAGTAAAGGGTCTTGTAGGAGGCATTGATTACTTCAAGCAAACTTGACACGAGAAATCTATTACGGCGGCCTTACAAGACGCATATCATCATTACTGCCCTCATTTACTTATTTACATATTTATGAATATGTTTAGAGCTTTATTCTATTTCCTTGGCTCCAGGTTACTAATCTCAAAGTTCCCATACTTTTTTGATGGATGCAAGCACACATGTCGTCACATGGGCTACAATTGTTTTAGTATTAAAAAGTCTTTTTTTTAATAAATTAATATTTTTATTCAGCAAGGAAGCATTAAATTGATCAAAAGTGACAGTAAAGACATTTATAATGTTACAAAAGGTTTCCATTTCAAATAAATGCTGTTCTTTTGAACTTTCTATTCATCAAAGGATCCTGAAAAAAATCACTTTATACGCAAAAATATTAAGTATATTATATTTTAACATATTTAACATTTTTTCAACATTGAAATAATCAGAAATGTTTCTTAAGCAACAAATCATAATATTAGAATGATTTTTGAAGGATCATGTGACACTGAAGCCTTGAGTAATGATGCTGAAAATTCAGCTTTGAATCAAAGGAATAAATTGCATTTTAACATATATTCATATACAAAAGGCTTATTTTAAATTATAATAATATTTAAAAAAAATTACTGTATTTTTGATCAAATAAATGCTAAGTGACCCCAAACTTTTGACTGGTAGTGAATGCACATGTGTTTTAGTTCTATAAATAATAACAGTAACACAAAACAAAAAAAAAGTTAAACTACTGTGTTTTATAATATATAATAATCCACAATTTATTCTCATTCCAGACCATAAATAAAGTTCTTCTCCAGTATGCTGTAATCATTTCTAAAGACTTCAGCAACCATCTGAACAAGGAAAAAGTGGTGAGTCTACAAACTTCCTACACACACACACACACACACACACACACACACACAAATCTGCTTCGTCATAAAATGTCAGCGTGTTTTAAAGTCATGACCCTGCGAGTGTGGCTTGATCAGATTATAGAGGGACGTTGCCATCGACTTTGATTGGACATTTTGTAGATGCTTCCTTCATAACAAATAACTTGCGAGACCTTCTCGCGTCCTCGTCTCCTTCCTCTGTGCTTTCAACTTTATGCTCTTTGTGCAAAATGACATGATTCGCGGCGCTAACTCAGAGCTGCTTTTGTTCTACCTCTAATTTTCACCGTGTCTTCCTGTAATGATTATAAAAGCTTGACACGCAGGACGTCTGCGGCGGGAAGAAAGACAGATGTATCTTTTAAGTGCCTTGACAGGACCACAGAGAGACAAAAATTAAAGACATATCTCTGTTCGGTCTCCTCGGCGCTCATTCATTGCTTAATTGACAGCTCGGTTCATCCTAAGAATATCCACATCTTTAAACCCACCGATGCCCATAAATCAGCTCACCGGAGTTTATATACATTGTCTTGAATTAAATTTACGAGTGTGTGAGATCAGCTGCTCTCGTCACAGAGACGATGTTCCCTCGTTTCAATTAGCACGACAGCTTCGTATTTGGGTTTCAGAGCTTCACACCTATTTGTCACATGGCTGACATGTGACCTTTAGGAAGTGGGTCGGTGCAGACAGTAAGAGCCAGTTTTAATTATCTTATGGACTCCTGCGCTAATTACACACTCCTACCATCCAATTAACTCATGGGATGCTTATACAAGAGCGTTATGACTGCTGGATCTCTAGTTCATCTGTGTGTCAACACACATCTGCTTATTTGACATTTACTGGAACAGACACTTTTTACCCAAAGTGCATTGCGTCTCACCTGGAGGAGCCCGGGGTCAGTCGCTTTGCTCATTTAACACCAGTCATCACAAACTGAGTCTGAAGGTCATACCATCAGCTCGGTTATTGAGTTTGATGTTTTTATAACCTTTTCAATTACAGATGTCATTTCACACATAAAAGAACATGCTTTTAATATATTTGAAAATGTGAAAAAATATATATAAAGATATTCATACTGTATGTTCTAATGCATTCTTTTCATTAGTTTTTTCCCCAAAATAATAATAAAAAAATAATAATAATAGAAATTTTTGTTTATTTTAATAATAATAATAATAAGTGTCATCATTATTATATAATTTATATTATATATTTTTTTATTTTTTAATGCAGTCTAATGCATTATTTTAATTTGTTTTCCCCAAAATAATAACAAATAAAGTAAACAATAATAATAATACAAATAGTAGTTTATTTAATAATGTTATTAATAATAATAATAAGTAGTAGTATAATCATTATTGTATTATTTATATTACATTTTTATATTTTTATTTTTCTAATATTTTTTTTTGTTTATCCCCCAAATCATAAAAATAAAGAATGCATAATTTGTATAACAACAACAACAACAATAGTACTAAATGTTATTATTAACGTTTTTGTTTATTCTATCTATCTGTCTATAAACAGTGTAACAAAATACAACTGACTTTAAATATTATTAGATATAAAGAAACATTATGCTTTAAGAATACAGTTGCTGTACATTAATTTCATGTATTTTCAAAAGGAAATGAGTGTTTAAATTCAACTCAATTGTGTTCCGTTGTGTAAATCTGCCATTTCTCTTGAGAGGCGGAGGCATAGATTTCTGTGTAATGAAATTCAGATTTACTGCCACTGATGAAAGTAAGATGTGCAAAATCAACGATCAGCATCCAGACGAATCGATGCCCTGTGTATATATTCACAGAAGTCTTCTAGTACAGACGTCTGCTTGCATTAGCCGGGCGGAGGGTTTTGAAGACTGAATGTATCTGGAAAGCTGTTCAATCGATCAGTCATGAAATATCTTGACTATCTTTCTTCTCCTGACAGCCCTGCATCCTCTTGAACAACATCCAGCAGCTCCGAGTTCAGCTGGAGAAGATGTTCGAGTCCATGGGAGGAAAACAGGTCAGTAATCTAATCAATGTTTCTGAAGTTTCCCACTAACTGTCTGTGTGAGGGAAGCTGTTGAACGTCCCTTACTGTAAAGCTGCGTTCATGAATGTCTGAATTACCGTAATTATGAAGC
Organism: Schizothorax lantsangensis; assembly: GCA_027422415.1. NCBI lineage: Eukaryota > Metazoa > Chordata > Actinopteri > Cypriniformes > Cyprinidae > Schizothorax > Schizothorax lantsangensis. The sequence continues at coordinate 2,082,914 of CM049846.1, forward strand.
AATTATTGCAACTAGAAGGTCCAAGAAGTTCCAGCTTCTTCCTCTTGACATCAGGCTTCGGCAGCTACAGCTGGTTAGTTTCCTACATCGATGCATACTGATGATTTATATGTCACTGAATAGTCCTGGAGTGCTTGCTGTGTTTCTTCAATGTCAAGATTCTGGTTCAGAGTCTAATTCAGTTTAGTCCTTTATGTCATTCTAATTCCTTTATGATTTCATCAATGACTCTTTCAGTACTTAAAGATTAATTAGGCCTAATTATATACTTAACAAATACACTAAACAAAAACAGTACTGTTTTTGCTAACTTTTATTTTATTTTATTTTAAAATACATTATTACATTATTGTTTTTGGTAACTATTTTATTTAATTTTTTATATATTTTATTTTATTTCACATTTATTTGATGTGTATCTTTAGATGTTCACTGAACTGCCAGTTGGAAATTACACACTTCTCAAAAAATACAGTAACAATAAATAATTATCATTTCAGTTATTTGGGTTAATATTTGATTTGAGTTTTACATGACAGAAGTAATTATTTGTAATGATCATAAAATAAAAGCAATACTGCTGTGACACTTTATTTTATTATTTCATTTAATTTTATTTTAAATAAATTTCCATTTATTTGGACAAAAATGTGAACATGTATCCTCATGTATTTGAGTAGTTTGACAAAAGTAATTATTTATAACGATTACTTCGTTGAGTGATTCAGTCTGTGAATTGTTAGAATTATTGAAACCAATGAGTTGACAGATTTTTTAATCTTTTACTTTTATTAAATTTTTATTAAATACAACAAATCCATTATGTTGATATGTTTTTGTTGTTTCCATCTAGAGCAGACAGTGCAATAAAAAGACATGTTGTCTATTTATATCATTAGTATTGTTTTGCCTCATTCAGTCTTTCTTTCTAATCACATTTATTTCCTATTTCACTGTTGTATTTTAGCACAGTGTTTTGTTAGCATTGGCAATAAAGAACTGTTCAAGAAGCTTTTAAGGAATAGTTCACCCAAAAATGATCATTTGATGAACATATACTCACCCTCAGGACATCCAAGGTGTAGATGAGTTTGTTTCTTCATCAGATTTGGAGAAATGTAGCATTGCATCACTGTTTCAGCAATGGATGCTCTGCAGTGAATGGGTGCCGTCAGAATGAGAGTCCAAACAGCTGATAAAAACATCACAATAATCCACACCACTCCAGTCCATCAGTTAACATATTTAGAAGTTAAAAACATCTTAATGATGGATTTGTTTCAGATTTGGTCTTCTCCAGATGTTAACTGATGGACTGGAGTGGTGTGGATTACTTGTGGATTATTGTGATGTTTTATCAGCTGTTTGGACTCTCATTCTGACGGCACCCATTCACTGCAGAGCATCCATTGCTGAGCAAGTGATGCAATGCTACATTTCTCCAAATTTGATGATGACAAAAACTCATCCTTATGTTGGATGTCCTGAGGGTGAGTATCTGTTCATCAAATGATCATTTTTGTGTGAACTATTCCTTACATTTCCAGCAAATTTTCATTTTAGGGTGAACTGTTCCTTGAAGAGAATTATGAAAATCATTTAATTCATTAAAAAAGGAAATAATTCTCCATCCCCCAAACCTATTCAAGATTCGCCACACATGCATGGATCCATTTGACATCCATTGTTGCCATAGAAACAAATGATTCCAAATGATTCGGTGAGTTCAGAGTAGAATCTCAGAGTCGCCTCATAATTACGGTAATGATGTGAACGCAACTTAACATCCCGTGTGAACTGTGCATGCGTGTTGTGATTCTTCTCTCTGTTCTCTCCAACTATGACAATATCCTTGTTTCTTGTCGTTCCCATCTCCTCTGGGCTCTTGCACCAGGAGGAAGGGACTGTGGTCTTCTGCAAGGTGTGTGGACAGGTTTCCTCTAACATCTCTATACACCGCTGCTCTACAGCCAGAATTCTGTCATCATTTACTCATCCTCATGTCGTTCCAAACCTGTAAGACTTTCTGTCTTTCTGTTTGGAGCAACATTAAATGACAGCAAATGATGACGCTGCTCTCTGGTTGGGAATTCTGGCTGTAGTGTACGGTCCTAATTCATCCCGGTTGAGTGGTTTAACTGGACACGTTTGAGCAGCACAAGCACCCATTGAAACGCCTCACTTCCTGTCTCTCGTACTTCCTGTCCCGCCCCCTCAAGAGCATGCTGCACCTGCTCGAGTTTCCTGGCATGAAACCTCACCAGGACGATTATCTTCAATAACTGAGGCTGCTAACACTCAACGTTTAAGGGGTCGTTCAGCCAAAATTGAACAATCGGTCATTATTTATTCATCTTAATGCACTCACATAAATATTTAGGCCTAAATTTAAGATTTATGTATTTGAATTGCATATAAATGTGTGTGTGTGTGTATACCAAAAATGTCCAAATATAAATCGTAAATATATTTTTTCTTTTTTTGAAAATATATTTAAAATATATATGTATATCTATATATTTTTTTCAAAACATTTCAAAGTATATTTTGCCCTCCATATATTTCAGTCCAATGAAAATACATGTCACATTTTAAGAAAAATTGGAAATGTATTTTCTTGCCCTTGAAATACATTTGACAATACAGTTGACATGTATTTAAAATATATTTATATATATATATATATATATATATATATATATTGCCATAAGGAAATTTATTTTAATGTGGGCTAATGCATATTTCTCAGTTAGAAATTATGAACATTGTTCAAAAAATTGTTCAATTAAAATATGAGAATGAATTTTTTTTTTTTATTGATAATAAATATATAAAGCTGGTTACTGTTGACTAAACACATTCACTTAATTAGTAAGGTCAGAAATCTGACCGGTTTCATTGATGTATGACTGAGAAGTATGCATCACATTAAGTTCATTAGTTTGTTAAATCTGTTTAATTCAAATGGATTTTATATGCAATTCAAATACATACACTATATTGCCAAAAGTATTGGGTCGCCCCCTTCTAATGAACAGGTTTGACTACTTTAGTAATTTCTATGAGTACAAATCTTAATGTTAAAGCATATAATGATATTCAAGGAAATTGTGTGCTTCTAATATTATAGCAACAGTTTGGACAGGAACACATTGGTGTTTGGTGATGAGTTTTTGGCTCAAGGTCTGCATTTACAGTCACACCAGAGGTGTTAAACTGGGATTAGGACTTGGTTTTATGCAGACCAGTCAAGTTCTTCCACACTGACTGAATCAATCATTTTCTTTTTGAACCTTGTCTTATACACAGAGACATTGTCATGTTAGAATAGAAAAGAGTCCAAACTGTTGCTATAATATTAGAAGCACACAATTTCCTAGAATATCATTATATGCTTTAACATTAAGATTTGTACTCATAGAAATTACTAAAGTAGTCAAACCTGTTCATTAGAAGGGGGCGACCCAATACTTTTGGCAATATAGTGTACATCTTAAATTTAGGCCTAAATAATTATTTGAGTGTGTTGTTTCAAACCTCCATAACTTTCTATTTTATATGGAACACAAAAAGAAAACTTTACAAGAATGATTATTCTCGCATGCAATGTAAGTGAATGATGAATAAGCTCTAAAAATGACAAACAGCAGCTTAAAAGTATCATAAAAGTAGTCGATGTCACTCATGCACATGTACAGTATTCCCATGCATATATTTAAAGTCATGTGACAGCTGAGCTTTGTGTGAGGAACACACTGTACATTTAGGTAAAAAAAAGTCACATATGATACTTTTATGGTGTTTTTTTTTTTTTTTTGCAGCATAACAACATTGTAATTCACTTTTTTGCATTGTGTTGCATCACTTTCTTTTGGAATAGAGCAGCATGAACATATTGAATACCTTCTTTTGAGTTCCATGGGAAAAAAAGAAAGTGACAGGTTTAGAAGAAAGACCTGAAGGTGAATAAAGGATGACAAGAACTAACCCTTTACTGATGGCTAGCAGAGCTGTTTTGCCTGAACTTGCTTTTTAATCATGTGCAATGTTTATGATTATGGATACCAGAGTTTGAAAGGCTTTAGGTTGTTCCTGATGTTTAGGTTGCACTATTCTCAGATTTTTTTTTTAAGGGACCTATTATTGCCCCTTTTATAAGAAGTCTAAGGTGTCCCTAGAACATGTCTGTGAAGTTTCAGCTCAAAATACCCCACAGATCATTTACAGGGGTCATGAAATGCCTTGTGTTTTATTTGTTCTCTGACCCCTTTAATATTCCACACTGAAAATGACAATTTTTTTAACAGAAGCAAAAACATGCAGATACATGTATCTTTAAATGCAAATGAGCTGCTGCTACACGCCCCTTTTCCAGAAGAGGGCGGAGCCTTTACAGCTCATTCCTCACATACTCTGCCAAAACAAAACATCTGTTTGGTCCTGATTATCATCTCTCGCAGTCATGCTCACGTGACATTGCAGTTCTTCAACATCATGAAAGTTTATTATTTGCACGCGTTTTAAAGCCATATCAGTATAAACTTCTGCAGTAGAAACTACGTTCTCTTTTGTGTCTTATTACACTTAAACTGTCAAATACACACAAGGTTACGTAAAAAACACAAACACAGTCGGTTATGTCTGTGAACTTAAACAACTGGGAAAGAAATGGCATGTGTATATTAGCAGTCGTTGAACGCTGTTCATAATGTGCTGAAATCACTGGGTAGTTTTTGTCCAGCTATAAAGTATTTCAAATTAAAGATTCATAAAGGCAGATCATTTGTACGAGCGCCAGAGGTCTGTCAGATTAAGGTTATATGTCTTAGCTCTGTTGAAATGAAGGCTACAGTGCTTTAAAAAGAGTCCAGCTGTTTGAAAGAGTGACTCATTTATGAATTCTGCCTCCCTCATGAAACTCAATTCGTTCTGAGGAAATAAAAGCGAAACGCTCCAAATATAACCCTGCTTGCTCTGCCAGCGCCACCGTTCCCAGAGCAATTAGCCAAGTGAAAGAAAAATGTAATTACAGTGGCTCGTTATCATGGATTTATAAATAAAAGATCCCGAACTGTCCAAGAAAAATTGATTGCGGGAGTCAAAGTTAGCTGCGATAGCGTGAGCGTTCACGCCGCTGTCCGTCAGGCTTCCGCGGGGAATAACCGGACACACGTATCGCCCGTTATCTGCTAATTAATGATACGAGGTAGACCACAGGTGCGGTATACAAGAGTAATCTATTGTACAATTTCACATCATGATTCCCTAATTAAGAGTCTAATTAGAATATAAAGAATTCAGCTATAACTTAACAATGTTAATATTTCACTTCGTACAGCGGTTTTAGACCATGATTTAGCACAAATCCTTCTGTAATTATTATAGTCAGTCAGACCTCGCTGGTTTCAGATGCTTTTAAATCCTCGCATAAATACAAATCTTTTAAAACACATGAAGCTTCATACATAAATAATATTTTTGTTTGTTAGGTCACTCCTCTTTCTGTCTCGTGGGTAAAAACTTCTCTGGTGATACAGTTTTTCCTGGTCACCTTTCAAAATCAAAAATAAAAAGGATAAACTATATTTTTCCACACTAATTTCTTATAACCGCATTGAGGAAAAAATGAATTTTCATTACCATAATGCTTGCATATGTTTTACTTTTTATTTAGCAGTGCAAAAGGTGATAACATGAATAAATAGTATATTTACAAAATGTATTTAATACTATAATATAAATAAATCATATATATAATAATATTATAACAAATATAATATATATATATTTAATATCACATATATAAATATAATCATAAATAAATCATTTATATATATAAAATACTTCCGTTTAAATGAGTATTCAAGTATCAAGTGAATTTAAATATTTTATAAATATATAATGCAGTGTCTCGTCATATTACTGTACTAAAAATAAATAAATACTAAATACATAATATAAATATATAAAATAATACATAATATATATATATATGATAATAAGATATATACATTTATAAATTATTAAAAAATTTGTACATTTAAATTTACTTCAAACTTTAAAGATACTTTTCTCATTTAAATTGTAATAAAATAACAAATACTTTATGATTTAAATGAGTAAAGTATTTTTATTAAAGTATAAAGTAAATATAAATTTATTTATTTCTATTCATTACTGTAATGAGAAAATTATATATATATATATATATATATATATATATATATATATATATACAGTGGCATGCGAAAGTTTGGGAACCCCTTGTAGAATCTGTGAAAATGTGAATAATTTTAACAAAATAAGAGAGATCATACAAAATGCATGTTATTTTTGATTTAGTACTGTCCTGAGTAAGATATTTTACATAAAATATGTTTACATATAGTCCACAAGACAAAAAAATAGCTGAAATTATTCAAATAACCCCCTGCAAAAGTTTGGGAACCCTTGGTTCTTAATACTGTGTGAGGTTACCTGGATGATCCACGACTGTTCTTTTGTTTTGTGTTGGTTGTTCATGAGTCCCTTGTTTGTTCTGAACAGTTGAACTGAGCACTGTTCTTCAGACAAATCCTCCACGTTCTGTAGATTCTGCAGTTTTCCAGCATTTTTGCATATTTGAACCCTTTCCAGCAGTGACTGTATGATTTTGAGATCCATCTTTTCACACTGAGGACAATTGATGGACTCAAACACAACTATTAAAAAAGGTTCAAACATTCACTGATGCTCCAGAAGGAAACACGATGCATTAAGAGCCGGGGGCTGAAAACTTTTGAACAGGATGAAGATTTCCAACTTTTTTCTTTTGTTGAAATATATATATTTTTCCATTTATTACTGCCCTTCAGAAGCAACAGAAGATACTTGCATGTTTCCCGGAAGACAAATTAAGTACAATTTACCTTGATCTTCAAATTCAAAAAGTTTTCACCCCCCGGCTCTTAATGCATCGTGTGTTCTTCTGGAGCATCAGTGAATGTTTGAACCTTTTTTAATAGTTGTGTTTGAGTCCATCAATTGTCCTCAGTGTGAAAAGATGGATCTCAAAATCATACAGTCACTGCTGGAAAGGGTTCAAATATGCAAAAATGCTGGAAAACTGCAGAATCTACAGAACGTGGAGGATTTGTCTGAAGAACAGTGCTCAGTTCAACTGTTCAGAACAAACAAGGGACTCATGAACAACCAACACAAAACAAAAGAACAGTCGTGGATCATCAGGTAATCTCACACAGTATTAACAACCAAGGGTTCCCAAACTTTTGAAGGGGGTTATTTGAATAATTTCAGCTATTTTTTTGTCTTGTGGACTATATGTAAACATATTTTATGTAAAATATCTTACTCAGGACAGTACTAAATAAAAAAATAACATGCATTTTGTATGATCTCTCTTATTTTGTTAAAATTATTCACATTTTCACAGATTCTACAAGGGGTTCCCAAACTTTCGCATGCCACTGTATATATATATATATATATATACACATACATATATATATACATATATATATACATACATTTATATTTTATTACAATAATGAATATCATGGTAATGAGAATTGGGGTGGAGATGCCATCATAAACATGAGACGTTTCTTGAAGCACAGTATAATTTCTTCTTTTTTATAGTATTGCAGATTAAATAATAACGTGTTTGTGTTATCAGTCGTGGCTGCTGGCCGTGCTTCTCTGATCTCCATTAACCTGATGAGATCTCACACACCAGCATCGGCCCGCTGCCATCACTGATTGATCTGGACGGTCCTCCGCTTACCGGGAACCATAAACACTGTTACAATTCACAAGACTGCCATTCATCCCCAATACATGGACATCCTGTCCAAATACAACCACTAAACATGCTAAATACAACTCACATGCTAGGAATCATGCATGAAAGCTAAGCATTGTGCTTCATCTTTAGGAGACGTCAGATCTGATGACAGCCTTAGATTCTGAGACATAAGCATAATCATAAGACTCTTTTTTCAGTTTATCATTTTCCTTGTAGAGGCTTTTAAAATGGTAGCTGTTGTCAGTAATTATGAATAGTGATTATTTTCTGCAGATTTTTTTTTTTTCAGCCCTTAGGGCACTTTGAAAGTGTGATTGCCAAATGTTACATTATATTGTATTTATAATTTTGGATATAACATTTTATATTCTATTTTTTTATATCTTATTCCACAAAACCTTGGACCTTGGACCACAAAACCAGTCATAAGTTTCAATTTTTTGAAATTGAAATTTATACATCATCTGAAAGCTGAATAAGTAAGCTTTTCATTGATGTATGGTTTGTTATGATAGGACAATATTTGGCTGAGATACAACTATTTAAAAATCTGGAATCTGAGGGTGCAAAAAAATCTAAATATTGAGAAAATCACCTTTAAAGTTGTTCAAATGAAGTTCTTAGCAATGCATATTACTAATCAAAAATTATGTTTTAATATATTTATGGTAGGAAATGTATAAAATATCTTCATGGAACATGATCTTTACTTAATATCCTAATGATTTTTGGCATAAAAGAAAAATTTATCCTTTTGACCCATACAATGTATTGTTGTCTATTGCTACAAATATACCCGTGTTACTTATGACTGCTTTTGTGCTCCAGGGTCACATATTAAGTATTACATTTACAGTCTATAAACATGTATTTTATAGCAAAAAAAACCTATAAAATATATGTTTTTGCAAATGTTCTATATTGTAATGCATTTTAAATATAAAAAAATTAAATATGTTTTTTCTTATTGGATTGTAGCAATATAATAAGATTATAAGAAGAATATTATATATATATAATATTATAATAAGTATTTTTTCTTATTGTATTTTATTTTACATTTTTATATTATATTTTGAATATTTCTTATATAAAACAGTACATACCTTACATTTTATATTACATTTTTGCAGTCTATGAACATATATTTTCCCTTGCTTTTATTACAGAACGAATCTTTAAAATACAGTATATACAACAGTACTATTTTTGCAAATATAATTTTATACTTTTTTTATGCAAAATACCTTTTATATAATAATTAATTTTATGTATGTATCTATGAATGTATTTATTTATTGTAGTAATTCTGCTCTTAGGTCATTTTTTAAAGTGTAATTGACAAATTTTGAATGAATTTTGGAAAGTAATTTATCTTATATTATATTTTATTTTACATTTTTAGATTATATTTTGTGTATATCTTACATGTATTTCCCCTTGCTTTTTTATTGCAATTTTTTTTTATAAAATATATACAACATGCAAATATGCAAGTATTCTATATTTTAATAAATTTTTATACAAAATGTATTTTATATAATAATTTTATATAACGTGTATGTTTATTGATTGATTGATTAGGGATCGTAGGGATTCTGTCTCTGTTGACTGTGTATCACTTGAAGAAGAATCTGCAAATATTGAACATTGTTTTTGACTGGACTTGGGTGAATGCATTCAAACCAAAGGTAGAGCACAAGCTTCACGGACAGAATCCAGCGTGCATTATGGGTAAAAGCCACCGTTGTGACGCAGACACGCCGAACAGCTGCGTCTCATTGGCTCGTCTGCTCTTGTGTCTCGTACTGAATTTGCAGTCATCATTAGTCAAGAGATTCTTCAGTCGAGACCTTCTCAGCGGCTCGGTTCGCTTGACTGAAAGCTCACTGTTCAACAGCAGAGAGAATCACCAAACCATGTCTTAAAAACACAAATCATACAACCAAACATCAGCTATTTATCTCTACAGGCTATAAAAGAAGGGACATTCAACTTTTACAAATATATATTATAAGATCAAATATATCAAATAAATATCAAATATCTATATATATATTTGTGTGTGTGTGTGCATACATACGTGTATATTTATTTACATTTATAGGCCATAAAAATATATTTTGAATTACTTTTTATAACAAAAATAATAATACAGAATATAGATAGAGTATACAGTATTTATTATATATTTTTGTAATAACAAATGTAATATAGATGTATAAAATATAAACAGATGTATATATATTTTTACATATTTACAAAAAAAAAAATATTTTTATGGCATGTTTTATTTATTCAGTAATAATTTAATTTAATACATCTTATTTATTATTTATTTATTTATTGTAGTAATTCAGTTTTTAGGGAGTATATATCTGTTTTATTTAACTTACAGCATTTAATGTTTTTTCATTATTATTTTTTTATGATTTCATTGATTTTTGGACCCTGGATATGACTAATAAATACATTTTTGGATAATCAGTTGCTGGATAATGCAGAGCGGTTTACTACACAGGCATGTGACGTTACGGCTGAATCTTCAGCGTTTCCTGTTCCTGTGGTGTGTGTCATGTGACTGTGTGTGTTTTCCAGCTGGACGCGGATGCCAGCGATCTGCTGAAAGAGCTGCAGAATAAACTCAACACGGTGCTGGACGAGCTCAGCAGCGTCTTCGGCTCCAGGTGACGTATGAGGGAATCATGGGTAAAGCTGCTGAGACGCAGGAAATATGATCAGATCCTAATGGACTTGCTAGAGTCAAGTAAAAATAAATGTTATTGTTACACATACAGTATTTGATTGGATGCTGTGGCTATTATATGTGATCCCTGGACCACAAAACCAGTCATAAGGGTCCATTTTTTGAAATGGAGATAAATAAGCTTTCCATTGATGGATGTATGGTTTGTTATGATAGGACAATATTTGGCTGAGATACAACTATTTGAAAATCTGGAATCTGAGGGTGCAAAAAAATCTAAATATTGAGAAAATCATCTTTAAAGTTGTTCAAATGAAGTTCTTAGCAATGCATATTACTAATCAAAAATTAAGTTTTGATATATTTACGGTAGGAAATTTGTAAAATATCTTCATGGAACATGATCTTTACTTAATATCCTAATCATTTTTGGCTTAAAAGAAAAAAGTATCATTTTGACCCATACAATGTATTGTTGTCTATTGCTACAAATATAGTGTTACTTATGACTGATTTTGTGCTCCAGAGTCACATTTATTATTGATTCACAGCTTTGATTATGTCAGCAGAGGGAAAGAAAGTTAACACATTTAGATAAAAAAGGACATAAAGCATGTGCGCTGATGAATCATTAAGTAATGTAATTAGGATCCATTTTCCAGTCATTTCAGATTAGCTTGAATGTCACAGTTTTAATTTTTTTCTAGGTTATTTTATTTTATATTTTATTAGAATCAGAATCAGAAAGAGCTTTATTGGAACTTGTCTTGGTGACAGAAGCTGAGTACACAGACAGGATGATGAGTGACACAGATAACAAAATCAATACAAAAGGGATTAAACAGAAATAAATTCAAATAAAATAAAACTATTTTTATTGAGGACATATATTTTATTTTATAGTTAAAATGATAAAAATCACAGTTTTTTATTTATGTATTTGTTTATTTATTTATGTATTTAATACAATAAAATATTTGTATTGATTAGAATTTATGAAATAAAATTAGTGCTGTCAAATGATTAATCGCATACAAAATAAAAGTTTTTGTTTATATATTTGTGTATTGTGTATATTTATTATGATAAATACACACACATCCAGCATATATTTTGAAAATATTTACATGTATATATTTATATTCATATAATTTATATCATATATAAATATATTTAATATATAAATGTAACATATTGTTCTTAAATATATGCATGCATGTGTGTGTATCATTTATATATACATAATAAATATACACAGTACACATACATATATTAGGTAAACATAAACTTTTATTTTGGATGTGATTAATCATGATTAATCGTTTGACAGCAATAAATAAAATAGAAAATAATTTTTATGGAGGACATTTATCTTTTATTTATAGTTCAAATATTTAATGAAGGTTTTATATATTTTACTGTATAGCTAAAATAAAATACACATGCAACATTTATGGAGGAAGCATTTAGATCAATTTTGCATTAATTTCATGTTGCCTTCTGTGATTAAAAAACATAGACATACAGATGAGCTTGAATGATAAAAATCAGTTTTATTTTATGTTATTGTTTTAAATAAAAATATTTTATAGAGAACTGATTTATTTTATGGTTATATAGACATACAGATGATAAAAATGTGCTCAGCATGTTCTCATTCTCAGATGAATGCTAGTATGGATATGGTTTTTAAGTTTACCATGTCTGTGCAGTTTCAAGCCGGTCATTGAGGACTGTGTCAAACAAATGAACCAGGAGCTGATGCAGATGAAGGGAAGCGCAGGGAACAAGAGTAACGCAGCCATGGACGCAGAGATCGTCCTGAGACCCCTCATGGACCTGCTGGACAAGAAGTGAGGAAACACAGAGCTACATCTGTTGAAGCACCAGTTGTGTTTCTTTCTTTCACTCCATCCCTCTTCTTTCTCTCCAGCCTAATTCTGTTTGCCAAGATCTGTGAGAAGACGGTTCTCAAACGGGTCCTTAAGGAGCTGTGGAAGATAGTGCTCAACACCATCGAACACCAGATTGTTCTTCCACCTCTCTCAGACCAGATAGTGAGTGTAGCACGTCTGTCACACACACACACACACACACACACGAGACGCGTCTCTCTGCATCTGCTCCTAACACAAGCTTATGGAAATGTGAGTGAAGACACAATCACAGATCAGCTGAAGATGGACAGAACCGTGCTGCTGTTTGAAAAGTGTTGTTTAGCGGATCTACAAGAGAAATAACCAGAATTAGGAACACCAGATGTTTCATAGTTTTAAACGTATTTATTTATTTGTTTGTTTGTTTGTTTGTTTATAAAATTAAAAAAAAAATTATGGAGGGCTTGCATATATTATTTCATAGCTATAAAATGAATAAAAATGAAATAAAATGGATGAATAAAAATGATATAAAATAAAATAAAAATAAAATATGTAATGGAGGCCGTGCGTATTTTACTTTATAGTTAAGATAAAAGGGAATAATAGAGAGCTTAATAGATTTTATATCATAGATAAAATAAAATATTATATTATATTTAATGGATGGCTTATATATTTTACGTTATAGCTAAGATAAAACAGAAAATGGAGAGCTTAATATATTTTATTTCATAGCTAAAATAAAATACACCATTTAATGGAGGGCTTATATATTTTACTTTCAGCAAAATTTTAATAAAATATTTAATGGATGACCTGTATGTTTTACTTTATAGCTTACATTTAATTAAATTAATATAAAAAAACACTTTGTAGTTAAAATAAAATATTGGAGAGCTTAATATATTTTATTTCATAGCTAAAATAAAATACACCATTTAATGGAGGGCTTATATATTTTACTTTCAGCAAAATTTTAATAAAATATTTAATGGATGACCTGTATGTTTTACTTTATAGCTTACATTTAATTAAATATAAAAAAAACACTTTGTAGTTAAAATAAAATATTGGAGAGCTTAATATATTTTATTTCATAGCTAAAATAAAATAATATTTAGTGGAGCGCTCATACTGTATATTTTACTTTATAGATAAAATAAAATATAGTATAAAATAGATAAGTATAAAAATAGAGTATTTAATGAAAGCCCTATATATATATATTTTTTTTTTAAATGTAATTTTAAATTAAATGTTGGCACAATGGCCCTTACTGTCTTTGGAAATAATATTAAAGTGTAAATAATACAAAATGTTCCTTGCAAGCCTTCTGTCCATCTTCTTAATAAGCTGAATCAGCAGCCGGACACCTGACAGCCAAACACACTGAACAACAGTGTTTCCTGAGAAACTTCATTCCCTCAGGAGTCAATGTCATGTCCACTCTTTGTGTTGTGTTTTGTTTAACAGCAAGGGGCTCAGATGATTTTCAGCGCTGCCAAGGACCTCGGCCAGCTCTCCAAACTCAAGGTGAGGACTCGCTTTTCTAATCTATGCTAAACAAAACATTATGGCCTGGTTTCACAGACGGGGCTTAGACTAAGCCAGGATTAGATCATAGTTCAATTAGGACATTTAAGTCATTTTTATAAACATGCTTAGAAAAAAACATTGCTGGTGTTCATCTTGAGACAAAACAAAGACACTGATATATTTTAAGATCAGTCAGTGCAAGTTTCTTTCAGTTGAAACAGCTCAGATTTACACTTTAGTCTAGGACTAGACTTAAGCCTCGTCTGTGAAACCGGGGGGATAACTTTCATTTTAAAGGGATATAGTTAACCCATAAAATAAAAATTGTGTTGTTATAACTCCAAAAAAAGGTGTTCAAAATCACCCAGCTAACAGAGAACATGTTCAGAATGATTCAACAATGTTCTCTGAAAGTTATGAACAAACATTCCAGTAACGTTATTAAAACGTCTATTCAAAGTTATCTGGTCTTTAATAACATCCTTAAACATCCTTTATTTATACATCGTTTATGGAACTTTTTTTTCTTTCTGGAAACGTTTTAGTTGCATTTAATCTAAATTTTAATATTTTTACATTTTTAAACCATTTTTTTAAATGTTACTACTGTTTCAGAACATTCAGAGAACATTCAAATGTAAAATTTGCAAAATTATACAATGAAATGTTCCATTAATGTTCACATAACCCAGAAAAGACGTTTCAGATGAAAACGTTCAGAGAACATCCAGAAATAATGTTTTCATAACTTAACAGGAACGTTAGCAATACGTGAACATTTTTATTAGCTGTTTTTTTTTTATTAAATATTATACAAAATGAGCTTTTGCAAAAAATAACAGCATGCAGGAACATGTGGGTGCATACATTTTTATTTCATTAATATTTCATTAACAGTTCCTTTTGTAACATTAATAGAACGTTCCTTCAAAGTTAACTGGTCTCTAATAACATTCTCAAAACATTTGCACAAAAACGTGATTTATACATCGTTCAGGGAGCTTTTCTCTGAAACGTTTCAATTGGATGTTCATCTACAGTACCATTACAGTACAGTTTCTGAATGTTACTATGTTCAGAGAATATTCAAAAGTAACGTTCCCATAATGTTTGCAAAATGATAAAAGAGAAATGTTTCTTTAAAGTTCAGAGAACATCCAGAAATAACGTTGTCATAACTTAATGGGAACATTAGCAAAACATTCTTAGCACATTTTATTAAATGGTTTTTGGCAGTATACAAGTATGTAGGTGTGTAGATTAGAATTTGTGCAAGAACTGTTGCTTTAAAAACATTAATAGAACATTCAGAGTTATCTGGCCTTTAGTAACATTCTCAAAAATGTCATTTATACATTGTTCATGACATGTTTTTTGTTCTA
The DNA here is from genome assembly GCA_027422415.1 of Schizothorax lantsangensis. Lineage (NCBI taxonomy): Eukaryota > Metazoa > Chordata > Actinopteri > Cypriniformes > Cyprinidae > Schizothorax > Schizothorax lantsangensis. The sequence goes on from CM049846.1 coordinate 2,098,223, forward strand.
AAATGTTTTAATTGGATGTTTGGCTACCATTTCTTTTTTAAATGTTACTGTTACTTTGTTCAGAGAACATTCAAAAGTAACGTTCCCATAATGTTTGCAAAATGATAAAAAAAAGGAATGTTCCCATGTTCACATAACCAAGAAAAGATGTTTTTAAAACATTCAGATCAAAATGATCCGAGAACATTCAGAAATAACATTTTCATAACATCGTAAGGATAAAAGCATCTTCTACATGAATAAATGTAAATAAAATAATGGGAATGTTAGCAAAACGTTTTTGGTCATTTAAATATAGAGCTGTTGCAAAAAAAATAACAGGATGTAGAAACGTTTTGTGTGTGTGTGTGTGTGTGTGTGTGTGTGCGTTTAGTTTTTTGCATGAACTATAAGCAAATGGCTTTCATGTGTTTGAACACGACCCCAATATAAGAGGTAATTGGTTTAATAATCAAGCCTGTGAATACAAATGTGTGCATCAGATTGTAGACGTGAGCGAGGCATGTTCAGTTTAAAGACGGGCTCGACTGACAGCGAGTTTAATGTTTGTCAGGTTTGGAAGGCATCGCTCCTCGTGGAGCAGCACTAGATATCCACTATCCTCACAAATTACAGCAGCGCTTTCATGTAGCTCCCGTTTAGCTGCAAAAACACTTTCTGGCTTATGCCAAGGCTTTACAGCTGTCCATCAAACGCTGCCCGTTTGCATCATTACGGTCTCTCTGGAAAACTTTCCTGCTTCTGCTGGTGTAATTATATGCACCTGCTGAGGAGTTTAAGTCCAGAGGAGGACGAGTGCTTTGGATCGAGCAGGTGTCAGACAGATGGAGGGCTTCTCGTCATTATGTCTCCACAGTCCATCTCATTTGTCCCTCTCTCTGTCATTGAAACATCTCTGCTCAATTGCAGCTTTAGCTCCAAATGTGTTTTTATGATTCCAGTTCTCTGTGCTTTAGTAATTGTGTGTAGAATTCAACCGCTCTGTTTCTAAACCCAGTGAAACTGCAGTACCGTCTATGGCTTTATGCATTATATGCAACTGCCTTAAAACTTATAAGTGACTCTTTGAAGCAACTTAAGTGCGGATGAGAATCAACTCACAGTTGCTTTCTGGTTATTGTTTAAGTGATGCAGCATTTGGCACTGAGTAATATTGCTTGTTTTTAATTCAATTGAAGCATTTTTTATGTTAGAAGAAGTGTCTTCTGCTCAGCAAGACTGCATTTATTTGATCAAAAATAAAGAATAAATAGTGAAATATTATTGTTTTGTAAAATAACTCTTTTCAATGTGAATATATGTTAAACTGTAATTTATTCCTGTGATCAAAGCTGTATTTTCAGCATCATTACTCCAGTCTTCAGTGTCACATGATCTTCAGAAATCATTCTAATATGCTGATTTACTGCTCAAGAAACATTTCTGATTATTATCAATGTTGAAAACAGTTGTGCTGCACAATATTTTTGTGGAAACTGATACATTTTATTTTTCAGGATTCACAGATGAATAGAAAGTTTAGAAAGAACAGAATTTATTTGAAATAGAAATTATTTGTAAGAATATTAATACATTTTAATCAATTTATAGCATCCTTAATGAATAAAAGTATTAATTTCTTTAAAAAAAATATCTAAACATTCAGAAATCAAGATTCATTTACTTGAGAAGCAAAAGTAGTTAAGATATTAAGTAAAATATGTCAACATTAAGTGAATTTAAGTCTAAAGCAAGAAAAACAATCTGACAGTGGGGTTAGAAAAATAATTTAAAAAGAAAACGATTATTTTTCTGACCCCACTGGCAAATATGTATTCTTGTATTAAGCAAAAACTCACTTCATTTTGATCAGCTTTTCAAAACAATTTTACTTCTGAAGTAAATGTATCTTGATTCAAGAATGTTTAAACATTTGTACTGAAAAACAAGACAAAAATTCAATTCAATTCTACTGATTACTGTACCTTATTTGGCTGCTGATGTGTGTTTTTATTGCACTGTACATCCAGTGAGGTTTTATGAAAGTGCAGTAAGATTTAACACACACTGAGTTCTGTGCATTATTCGGATGCACTGGTTTGCAGCGAGTCTGAATGAACAGCTGATCAATACACTCTGAAGCTGGGAGAAGTCAGTGGACAGAATCAGCTCTTCCTGCTCTCTCAGATGAGTTTACACTGATATGATGTGGATTAATGTTCATCACACGCCGCTCTCGCTGGTATCACTCTCAGGTTTATTTGTATTAGACTTTGCACCACCATTGACCTGTAAGATTAAATGAAATTGAAGTTTTGCTGACTTCTCGTCTTGAATCATGGAGTCTCCTGGGATCTGTCATCTTTGATTCTAATGAGCGGTAAGACGCTCCAAGAAAAGCCCTGCTGACCTCTCAATCTTGTATGCATGCAAAGCTCACATTAAAAGACTAACGCACACTGGCCATCCTTATTAATCCTGAGATTTTGTGTGGGTTTTACCTGAATATTCCACCTAATGTTATGGACAGGGTTCTAAAAGAGAGAAACAAACTAGGAAACATGTTAAACAAAACTGAATGCTCACAGCCCTTTTATTTTATTGTTTTTATTTTATTTAGCAATGAATTGAAATATATAAACCCTTCATAATTATTTTTTTTGTACTAGAAAAAGATTAAAAAAAAATACTAAAAAAAATAATACATGAAATATTTGCTAGATGGCTTATATATTTTACATTTTATAGCTAAAATAAATTTATAAATAAATAATGGAGGGCATATATATTTTTCTTTACAGCTGAAATAAAATAAAAAACAGCAAACTTGTCAAGCAAATCTGAACTCTCAGATTTATTTTATTATATTAAAATATTTTAAATTATTTTATGCATTATATTTTATCAAAATGGTTTAACATAAAGTAGTTTACCTTGACCAGCTTTGGAAATGGATGGAGGAAAATATTTATTTTATTTTATTTTATTATTTTAGCTATGAAGTAAAATATATACACCCTTCATAAAAGAAAATATTCGATTTTATAACTATATTATATATATATTATATTTAGTCATTTAGCAGATGCTTTTATCCAAAGCGACGTACAAATGAGGAGAACAGAAGCAATCAATTGAAGTATTAAAACAACTAAAAACAGATCCAAAACTAAAAGCTAAAAATTTATAAATACTACATACACATTTTAAAATATAAAGAAATTACATAAAAATGACAAATGCATACAACTAAATCTCAAAACTTAACATTTAAATGAATAACAAAAAATAAAGCTAAAAATAATTCAAAATATTAAAGAACAAAAGGTATGAGTATAATAATGATTCTAACATAACATAACACTAAGCCAAACACCAAAAAAAAAAAAAAATAATAATAATATAATATAATATTTTTACTGGAGGTCTTATATATTTTATTTATATAAATATTATTATAGCTAAAATAAAATATAATATAATATGGAAGGCATGCATATTATAATTAGCTAAAATAAAATAAAAACAGCAAACGTGTCGAGTCATTTTATGCATGGCATTTCATTCAAATTCTTTTACATGAGGTGGTATATATAGTTAGACCAGTGTTGTAAATGAATGTAGGACACGATCTGAAGTGCATTTTAATGTAGATGTAAAGACAGTAATTGACTCGGTCTCTCTCTGTGTTCAGGAGCATGTGATCCGGGAGGAAGCTCGCAGTCTGAGCCCTCGACAGTGTGCTGCCATGGATTTAGTGCTTCCCACCATCAAGGTATGGGCTTCTCGCTCTTCTTCTGCTGTGATTCAGGGCTCAGTCACATGAACTGATGCTACAATCAAACACCTGCTTTTAAATTCAGGTGCATAAAAATGTAGCTTGGTTTGGAAAATTAAGACTGGTTATCATTAGACTTATGTTTTTTAGGTATGCACACAGACTGTTCACTGCTACATATTCCACACATAAAAACAGACTTAAAATTGCAATATCATGTTCAGTCTATGCATTTTATTTTATGATTTTGTTCCTCTCCAGGCCTCTGGAGGGCGATGCAGTGCATGCATAAACTCCAGCATTAATGAACAACTTCATGCAACTTAAACGCACTCCGTTTTTTCCTGAAATGCATCAGGTTTAAGTGACGATGTGAATTTTTCCACCGTCGAACCACATTTTCTTCAGTTGAAGCATGTGGTATTGGAGTCAGATTAGATCTGACCTGGATTTCATTACTTGCGTCACATATATAAACACACACGTGTGGTCACAGTGGTGTGTGACTGTATATGTGGTATAAATATGCATGCAGCGTCAGAGATATTGTTGGGATCGGTCATGGAGTCTGAATTTGGCTCATTAGTATTCAGAGGACAGAAGCTAATTAGGGAAGTTCACAAAAGCCTTGAGTGAAATGTTGCCGATGGAAACGGCTGCACGCAGAGATGAGCTCAGGATTCTGTGCAACGACAGCGAAGATATCTGCTGAGATTAATGAGAATAATAATTAATGTGTGAGAGAAGAAAAGAGACAAACAGATACAAGGAACAATCCCTGTCTGATGTCTTTGTTTTGTCTTTATGAATCCATCAATGAATTGAATTGAATATTTTGCACTTCAAAATATTTTTTTTCTTTTAATATTTTCTATTAAAATATCTTAACATTATTCAAATATATCAATAATACTGTAAGACTTATTTGCAGAATATGATGAATCTTGATTTATTTAATTTTTTTCCTAAAACATTAGCAGTTTATTTTTTAGATAGATATGAACAATCCTATACAAATAACATTTATCATTTATTATTTTGTATTGTTATAATTTTATATATTTATTTTTTATCAAAAATAGGGGAGATCTCGAATATGATGTATCTTGATTTTTTTTTAACAAATTGGCAATTTGTTAATACTTTTTAACCATATTTTTAGATAGATATGGACAATGCTATACAAATAACTTTTATTATTATTTTTTAAATTAGTTTTAGTGTGTTTTATTTTTATATTTATTAATTTATTTTAAGTCAAAGTGAGGGGAAAAACTGTACGATATTTAGATATGCAAAACATTAGAAATGCTAAACAATAAATGCATAGATATTCAGATGGATTAATATTTTGGAAGATAATCATTATTAAAATTAAATTAATAATATTGTAAGAATTATTTGCAGAGAATACAAGGTATATCTTGAATTAAATTTATTTTTCTTAACACATTGGCAATTTTTTACCACATCTTTACCTTTTTTCTTGTTTTAAGCATAATGTTGTTGGAACTGATGCATTGATGCAAATTATAATTATTAAATAATTCAAATCATTCTCTGAATGCAAGTCTTATTATCTTATGCAACTTTGCAAATAAATGAATTTATCTAGTTTTAAGGATGCTTAGATTTTTATGTATTATAATTATTATTTTTGGTGCCATAAAAATGAATACCGCTTTACAAGTACAACATACATACAAACATATGATATTATTAGTGTGTTGTTGATCATCTGAGGAAAATGTCAAATATATCTGCAAATGACAGATGGAACATCAAATAGAACGTGAAATAAAAAATATAATAAAATAAAGCAGGGCCTTCGCCACTGCTCTCAAACACACAATAGAAAAAAGCTCTATATGAATAATGCAGCTGAAATAATGGGCCACCAGAAGATCAAAAAAGCATGCATTTGAAATCCAGCATATTTCAAGTATTTTCATAACACAAAGACTGATCTGATCAGCACATGAAAGCATATGAAACATATAAACATGATCCTTTAATATGTGCACTGAATCTGTTACTCTGATGAGTTTCATAAAAGCTTGTTTATTCTTTATTCTGTATTATTACCAAAGTGATGCTCGTCCTGACCAATCAATACAGCCGACAAACCACATCAGCCCTTCATCATCAGCTCGATTAGAGTCCAGCTCACAGACAGAGTCCTTCATCAGCAGACAATCAGACAGAACGAATGATAGATAGATAGATATTTCTTTATTATTATTGAGGTTTATAGATAGAAATGAATGAGGCTATACAAATAAAATGTATAAATTATCATTTATGTTTATTGAGTTTTATAGATATGATGATGTTACACAGATAAAATGTATTATTTATATATTGATTGTTTTTTATTTTTATTGAATTTTATAGATAGATATGAATGATGTATTATTTATTTATTTTAATAAGGTCAACGTGAGGAAACTAAATGCAAACATTAGATATGCAAAACAGAAAGGCTAAACAATACAAGGAATAAATATTTAGATGAGTAATTTTGTTATATATTTTTATTTTGACCTGTGAAGCACTTTGAGCTGCATTTTATATATGAACGATGCAATTAAAATGTATACAATTTAAATACAATTTTACTTATATATGATTAAAAATATTTGATTTGATTTTAAAGGTCAAAGTAAGGGAAAAAGTCAATGCAAGCATTGAAAACGACACCTGGCCTTTCCTGAGCGCCGGAGCGATTGATTCCTCAGTGGAAATCTCATCTGTCTCAATCACGGCAGACATGCAACCGTCAGCACTCGTCCTCACCGCTCACGCTCTAATCAGCCCTTACGCTAATACAATAATAAAGTAGATCTGATCAAATGCCAGTCGTCTCTCACACTCGTGTCCAGCGGTGGACGCTTCTGTTTAACCCTGATCTGATTGTGTTCAGCTGACAGATGAGTTATCCGTCTCACGTCTCGCCGTTAACTCAGCAGTGTAATAGTGTGAGAATGTCTCAAAGGCAATGCTAGTCACAATGTGCAGTCAATATTCACAATATAAGTCTTGTCCTTCTATGAAATGAATTCTGTCATTTCTGCTCTGCAAACCCTTCTGAACTCTAGAACTTTTGCGTGTGCTGTAATTTAAGGAAGTTTTTTTTATAATGCATTTATCAAACAATCAAAAATATGCACAGGTCAAACTCAGACAGTGAAATTTTATCATTTACATTTTTTTATTTTATTATTATATTAGGTTTTATTTTATTATTATAGAATTTTTATATTTTATCATAACAGATATTTTTATTTCAGATATTTTTATGAGATAAAAATATTTTTTTATCTTACATATCTTATATATTAAATATTTGTATTTTTTATTATTAATATTTTTATATTTATAAATATTTTTATTAATTTTTATGTTTTGTTTTTTTATTTAACTATAATTTATTTTCTATTGTAATTTATAATTTTATTATTTCAGTTTTACTTTGAGTAATTTTATTACTTAATCTTTTTTCAGTTAGTTGCTAAGGCAATATTTCTAATTTTCATTTTCATTGCATTTAGTTTCCTCACTTTGACCTTATTAAAATAAATAAATTACTAATACATTTTATTTGTGAAGCATCATTCATATCTATTTATAAAACTCAAAAAAAGTAAACAATAAATAAATGACATTTAATTTGAATAGGATAATTTATATCTATCTATTAAACTCAATAAAAATAAATAAATAAATAAATAGATAATACAATTTATTTGTGTAGCATCATTCATATCTATGTATAAAGCTCAAGAAAAATAAATAAATTACATTTAATTTTCATTTTTTATGAGATTGTTGGAATTACTGGAAACATAATATTATAAAAAAATATATTTAATATAATATAGTGCTAATAATACAGTGTAATATAAAAATATAATAAAATACAATTTTTGCATTTTACAAGAAAGTATTTCAGTCATTCTACTTCATTATTTCTGGTTTAATTCAATGTTACTTCTTTGTAATTATTTGTGAAATTTACTAGCAATTTCTGAGTGAAAATTGTTTTGAAGTAAATCCTATATCAATTTTCTCAGTGTAGGCTAAGCCAATATTTTATTTTATTTTATTTTATTTGACCCACATTAAAAAAAAGGATTTACAATGTTTTTAGACATTTAAAGATCAATGAAGAAACACACGATTTCCGTCTTTAAAAATTGACTTTAATATTTCATCCAAAATATAAAGACATGAACATGTGCTGCTTAGTAGAAGTAACCCTGATGCTCCACCTTTACTGTATATGACTCGTGTGTTCTGTCACAGTGAATAGATGTTTTCAGGTGTTTTCTGAGTGAAGGATGAGCGATCTGCAGAAACACACAGCATGTTTGAGTCTCTCAGTAACCAGTGTGCTTGTTTCTCCGTTCAGCAATATTTCCATGCGGGTGGAAACGGTCTGAAGAAAACCTTCCTAGAGAAGAGCCCCGAACTCAAGTCCTTGAAATACACCCTCAGCCTTTACACTCAACCCACAGATGCCTTGATCAAGAAATATATATGCACCCAAACCTCTCAAGGTAAGAGCATGTTTGTGATTCTGGAGGAGCCGATCGTACATCTCGCTGTCAGGAGAGAGACAGAGAGAGACAGAGAGAGAGCGAGAGAGACAGAGAGAGAGAGAGATAGAGAGAGACACAGAGAGCGAGAGAGAGAGTGAGAGAGACACACAGAGAGAGAGAGAGAGAGACACTTTCATGCAGTGAGACAGTTCTGCTCGCTTGGTTTGTTCAGAATGCAGTTTTAAAGTAGTATGCAGTGTGTATACTTTATGTAATATGCAAGTTTTCTGTATGCATGAATGATCTGCTACATTTATCAAAACATGTAGTGACTCTGGTCTAAAACATACTGTAGTGTGCTGCCTACTTAGACAACATTAGACATACATTAGCAACATTCTCATTCCTTCTCTTGGCCAAAGAAGTCAATCCCAGAATGCATTCTGACAAACACAGTGCACAAAAAAGTGAGAGAAATAAGTTTACAATTCTGAATGATCCAACTTTAGGTGTGTTCTGCATGAAAATATTAAACATATTTTATGGTACTGTCCTGCTTTTAATAAAGTAGACAATATTTTATTCAATAAGCTCACTTAAAGAGGTCATCATTGACCCTCATGTATGAGTTTCTGCTGTTGAACACAGAAGATATTTTGAAGAATGTTTGAAATCAAACACTTTCACCAACATTCTTTAAAATATCTTTTTATATTCAACAGAAGCAAGACACTCATCTAGGTTTGGAACAACTATAATCTAATACCCTAAATATAATATGATAAAACTGCTGTATTTTATTTATGAAACACTTACTTATTTTGTAACTCAGGTCTTGTCTTGAAAATAACCTTATTTTTATGTAAATTTTAGTAATTTTGTTTTGTGCTTTTGTTATTTTTATAATTTTTTTAGTGTTCATCTTTCGATTATTTTTAATATTTCTATTTATCTTTCTTTTATTTCAGTTTTAGTAATTGTTATGTAGGTTATTTATAAAAAATATATATTTTATTATTTAACTATAATTTCTTTTCTATTGTAATTTATAATTTTATTATCTCAGTTTTACTTTGAGTAATTTTATTACTTAATCTTTTTTCAGTTAGTTGCTAAGGCAATATTTCTATTTCTGTCTAATATTAAAAGTTGATTTTATTTTGATTTCAAATAAAGAAATGTTTAATCATTTTTAGTTAACAACAACACTGAAGGCAGTTGCTAAGACCGTAAACAGCAGGTTTTGGAACAGAGCCAGCGTATCCCACAATGCAGTTTGCTTGAATTGACTTTCCATCGTGACCAGTGAACCAGAAGCGATATTTCTTCTTAACTCATTATTTTATTGGTCTGCCAACAGACAGTAAGTTTGGCAAACTATTTATTTTGAAGATAGAAAATGAACTTCACTTGTTCAACTTGTGTTAAACATGCAACTAAATGAGGTCATGTGACACCCATACTACTATTTGAGATGTTTATAGTTGGAGACCGATTCAAACATTGATTTTTAATAGCATACAGTATATATTGTGCAGTTCTCTCTCTCTCTCTCAAGGCCAAAGGCTGCAGACAGAATATGATTTCTAATGTGTGATGCACAGTTTTGTGTGTGTTGAGTTGAGGATGTGTGTTTCTTCCCCGTACATGTTTATAATTCATCAAACTTCATGTTTAGAGTTATTCATCACTGCAGTTCTGGGGTTTTCTGTCGGAGCAGGTGATGATTTCTTGGATATCTGGGCTCTTTTGGTTCAGATGGAGAATCTCTAGGGATTTTACACAGCAGACACGTCACACACACTCATATTTTTAATGCACTGTCAGGAAGAATGTCTTTAAACTGAGATAAAACTCAATCTAACAGCATTATATATGTATTTATACACTGGCAGTTAAAAAAAATTGAATAATTATGATCTTTAATGTTTTTGAAAGAAGTCTCTTAAGCATTTATTTGATCTAAAATACAATAAATTAAAAAATACTTGCTAGCACAACTGTTTTCAGCATTGATAATAATCAGAAATGTTTCTTGAGCAGCATATCATCATATTAGAATGATTTCTGAAGAATCATGTGGGTTTTGGAACAGAAATAAATTACATTTTAATAGATATTCACATATTTTGAACTGTAAAAATATTTAACAATATTTTAGTTTTTACTGTATTTTTGTTTAAATAAATGCAGCCTTGATGAGCAAAAGAGACGTATCAAAAATATTAACAAAAAGTATGTGTGTGTGTGTGTGCGTGCGCATGTGTGTGTGTGTGTGTGTTCACCTGTTACTTATAGTCATCTTACCCACAATCTTCAGTTGTAAATACATTTGTGTGCATCTTCCTAGATATGTTGCCCTGCATTTCAATCAGATGATGAGATGAAGTGATAATAATATGCAAACCCACTGAGAAATATAAAGCAGCTTATTTCGCCTCGATTTAAATGATGTGTTCATCAGAAGTCTAGGTCTAGCTATGCAGGAATAGCAACACAATTTAATAAGCACTTCTATAGTTTGCTGTGACCTCTGACTCCTTCAGACAAGTTCTGGAAGTAATGAAGGGAACATCTGCTGCAGCTCATGATCTGAGATCTGACTGCTGTAAATCTCACTCGTTCTTTCTGGACTTCCCTCCAGAGACAGCTTTATTTCTTTCTGTGAAAAGGTCTGTGTGAATGTGTCCTGTGGGTCTGAGAGACGAGTTCAGAGTCCACCTGAATGACTCTGGACTGCAGTTCTTCAGTCTGATCGTCTACAGAGGACAGGAGAGATTGGTTTTGATTTTACTGGTCATATCATACATTTTTTTATTACTATTACTTTGGTTTTCTCCTTGAGGTCATTTATAATAAGTTTTATGGAGCTGAATCACGTTGTAAAAGATTTATAATTCAATAGAGAAAGTTTTGAGTCCTGAAAGTCTTAGAAGATCAATGAAAATTTGATTTTTCATGATATGAACCCTTTAAAAAAAACTTAGTCAAAATTATGCATACGTTTATGCAATACAATTTTGATGATCACAGCATTTTTCAGACTTTATCATTTGTAGCATTATTGTAAACCTTTTTTTTTTGTATTTCTGTATATAAAATTGCTTATGTCATATTTTTGTGCATTTTTTGTACTTATGTACTTGTACATTATTGTATGATGTATCTGTAAGAAATGGGAAATATATTCATATAATAGAATAAATAAACAATATTATATAAAAAGTTATTTTTATTATACATAACACTATATGCATATTGCACACTGCATAATATATTGAATATAATGGAGTATAATAATAATAATTATTATTATTATTATTATTTTGTGTTTGTATTTATGCTTATTACTAGTTAGCAATGCTTTTCCTAGCAGATAATGTTCTAAATTGAATTTATTATTTATTATTATACTTTAATAAATATTTTTTGGTTACTAGGTAAGAAGTAAAGTGATCAAGCAAATTATGCTATTTATATCATATATATGATAATATAACAATTTCAAATAAATTAAATAGAATTGAGTAATATTATTATATTTTTTGTATTTGTTATTATAATAGTTAGCAATTATTTTCCTTGCAGACAATGTTCTAAAGTTCATTTACCACCTGTTGATTTACTAATAATTTAATATTTATCATTAATTGCAATTACAACAGCTTGATTAGTGTTTATTAGCATTATTGTTTAAGTTTGTTTGCATTTCCAGCCTGGAAAATAAATCCACAGACTCTTCAGGCATCTGTCACAGAAGGTCTTTATGAAAGCTGGCGTTTGTTACGAGGTCAGAGAGCAAATGAAAGCAGAGGAGGTTAATCCAATCGTGATTGATTGTTGATGCTGTGGACGCTGTGTAGGTCATTTAGCTGACACTCTTCAGTTAGTTTGGTTAAACGTGGCCTTGACAGTTCCCTGTTTGCTGCAAACCTTCAGGAGCAAATGCAAAGATACAAAACACAGCGTTCAGAGCGATCTGTCTGGATCTACTCCAGAGAAGACAGGGTTTAATTCTTCCAAAAATATAGTCTAAACCAACAACCATCCTGAAATCCATTAGACTAGAGTTATGTGGTTGTGAATTCTGGGGTTTGACAGTATACAGCTATTAAATATGAATCGAGGGGAAATGAATCTCTCTCAGGATACATTATATTGACTTTTCGTAAAGATTGCAATGACTCATATGTAATTTTTTTTTTTTTTAACAGCCTTAAAGCAGCTCTCCAACTTTCTCTATAATAAAGTTAAACAACTTTATTAGCTTTATTGACTTTAATTTAAAATTTTCAGGTAACTTCCAATTGAGACACAAACTAATTGCTACTTAACACCAGTTTTTTTTCTTCTCTTATCTGTTTTATAAGTTGGTTTATTGTTGTATCAGAAAGAAGTAATATATACAGAAGTGAGAAATACAAGTTGTGTTTGTGTTGTTTTGTTCTTTTTTTTTTTTTTTTACTACTTAGCCTTTGTTTTCCTAGGAGATAATGTTCTAGATTGCATATTTACCATCTGTTGATTTATTATTTTAATTTGATCATTATTATAATTTTAGTTATTATATATTCTTTTTTTTCTGTGTGTGTGTTTATACTGTATGTTGGCTATTATTATTAATAATAATAATTATTATTATTATTATATGTTTTGTTCATATTTATATTTATGTAGCAGTTCTTATATATTTTTTTAAGTAGGTTATAAATAATAATTATTTTGTTTATATGTATGTTTTCTTTCTTTTTGTACCGTGTGTGCGTGTGGGTGTCTGATGATTTATTATCTAGATAGATAGACAGACAGATAGATAGATAGAGTTTTTTGTGTGTGAACAGATTTGATATATGTTGGTTATAAATTAATATAATTTTTTTATTATTTGTGTGTGTGTGTTCATATGTTGGTTTATTTGTCTTGGACAGATAATGTTCTACAACATAATTAATCACAACAGTCTCATATGTCAAGCTGAAGCACATTTCATTAATCACTCTATCTATGGTTTTATTGTGTATTTATTTAGTGTAGTGTGTGTTCAGTGTGTAACGCATGCTCTTATCTGACATACTGTATGATGTTCATGTGTCTCAAAACTGATTCCAGGTCAGTCCACGTCTGGATCCATCGGGGAGGTCGCCATCCAGGTGGACCTGATCTCACACCCCGGCACTGGAGAGCACAAAGTCAGCGTCAAAGGTAACAGACACAGACACACAGACAGAGACAGAGACAGAGACACACAGACACACAGACACAGAGACACACACACACACACACAGACACATATACACACAGACACAGACACATATACACACAGACAGAAACAGAGACACACAGACACAGACACAGAGACACAGAGACACACAGACACAGACACACACACACACACACACACAGACACAGACACAGACACATATACACACAGCGCTTAATTCATGATTAAGATACTCTGAAGTCTAAATTACTCAAATTAGCATGTTTGTCTTTGCCACAGACACTGTATTCTTTTAATCAGTTTGTGTAATTTCACTGATAAAGCTTTGCTGCTGCTCTAATTATCAGAATGAGAGTTTCCTCTCGCTGTAATGGCTCTCATCTGGCCACTTTATCAAGAGCTCAGGATCTGTTAATGAGCTCCGTCTCTACAGGAGACACAAAAACTGGACTGAAGAGAGACACCTGCACAACAAAACACTGCTTAATAACAGACCAATGCATGAAAAATCATTAAAAAAAAGTGGCCTTTGAGGAAAGCAACAAAACAAATATTATAATATTCCTAATTAACTTCCTTCATGAATTATTGTTGTTAATATATTTGTAGGCCATTTACTGCTGGTGAGTTAATAGAAAATTAAAAGATCATATTTGCCTCATCCAATCAGCCGTAATTATGTTTTATAATACAGCATGTGATCTAGTTTACTACACTGTAAATAAAATATTTTTTGAAGTTGTAAATAAAACATAATTTGAGTTAATTATATATGAAAATAACGTTTCAGTCTTTATTATGGAAGCTTGTTGCTGCAAAGAAATTAAAAATATAAAGGTAATTGTGACTTTTTATTTCACAATTCTGACTTTTTTTCTTTTACAATTTGGAGTTTATATCTCACAATTCTAAAAAGTTTCTCACAATTCTGATTTATTGTGAGAAATTCTGACTTTCAGAATTGTGAGTTATATACTCAGAATTGTGAGATATAAATGCAGAATTGTGAGAAAGAAATTTAGATTTCAGAGTTTATAACTTGCAATTCTGAGAAAAAAATGTGAGATATAAACATACAAATTCAGAAATGTAAGGAATAAGTCTGAATTGTGAGATATAAACTCAATGTTTTTTATTCTGTGGCAGAAATGGGCTTCAAAAATTCTAAATTTCACGTTTAATTCCGTGTCTTGCTATTTCTTTGTAATTATTTTTAAATTTACTAGCAATTTATAAGTGAAAATCATTTCAAAGTAAATCCTATAGCATGTTTTGTCCCCCCCCCCAGTGTAAGCAGGTCTGAATATCTTCCTTGTACCTGATCATGTGACTCTGTAGTGATAGAAGTCATAATTAAACATGACTCTCTCATGTTTACTGATCTAACTCGAGAGCATCCTCTTCCTCTGCAGTTGTGGGGGTGAACAATATCAACTGGCAGACGAACGCCATGTTTCGGCCCTTCGTGGAGATCAACGCCATCGGCCCGCACCTGGCTGACAAGAAACGCAAGTTTAGCACCAAAACCAAGAATAACAACTGGTCTCCAAAATTCAACGAAACATTCCAGTAGTGAGTATTCATTTCTTATAGGAACGGAACCGGTCTATAGTTTATATTCATAACAGTTGTTGTGTACTTAAAGATATAAAAAGTACCATGTTTATGGAGATGGAACCATGCAATACCATGTTTTTTGGGATATTTACTAAAATATTGTGTGCAAAGCACTGTCCATGTTCAGTAACATAAACTTGATTTTTAATTTTTGAAAGTCTGCTCACCAAGGCTGCATTTATTTAATAAAAAATACAGTAAAAATGTAAAATATTATTATAATTTAAAATAACTGTTTTCTGTATGAATATATGAAGAGTTAATTTGCAAAAACTGATAACTCCGTTTTTAAACATTTTCAAAAATCATGTTTTTTCATTGTGCATTCCAAAATATCTCAATCAAACTGCAGTTGGGTTATTTTGATTAAGTAAAATAACTAAAAAAATACAGCCAACTAACACAATAAAAACATGATAACATGATAAAAAACATGATTTTTGACAACTTCAACTTCACAAACTCTTCATATGTTCAACTGTAATTTATTTCTGTGATCAAAGCTGTATTTTCAGCATCATTACTCCAGTCTTCAGTGTCACGTGATCTTCAGAAATCATTCTAATATACTGATTTACTGCTCAAGAAACATTTCTGATTATTATCAATGTTGAAAACAGTTGTGCTGCTTCATATTTTTGAATAAAAAAAGAAAAGAACAGAATTTATTTTGTAACATTATACATGTCTTTACTGTCACTTCTGATGAATTGAATGCGTCCTCGCTGAGTAAAAGCACTTTTGAATGGTAACGTATGTCAAGGTGTCACAGTATCATCACTGATACATCACAGAATTGATTTCTAAGAGTTGGATGTGAATCCCACAGGATTATATATTACTGAAAATGACTAGTAAATGGATAAAGAGTGGTGATTAGATATGTGATCACTATTATTCCCTCCGTAACCCCATTTCTCTCAGTCATCGTGCCCTCATTTCAAAAGTTTTACAGAAAGAAATGAATCATACTTTTGAAAGATCGATGTAAAACTCAGTAGCCTAATAAAATATATTTTATTTTATATATTGAGCTCATTGAGCAGCCGAATATATCTCACTTTATCTCCTATTATGGGACTCTTGATTGTGAAATAAATGAATCATGTCTGACTGTAAACAGAGCATTCGACATCAGCGATTGTTTCGTCTGCTTCCTGGCTTTTCACAGCGGTGTTGACGGATGCACAAATGCACTTGAACAAGAGCACAGAAACCAAGCGTCCACGTGAAGACTTACTCCTGACAGTCTCATTGTAGGCTTGTGAAGGAAAAGATCATTGAGAAAGGCTTTCCAGAACAGTTGACTCAACAAAAAGACCAGCATTTGGTGCTTCAATGGCGTTCAAAGCCAGCGAGTAAAATGTGATGGAAAACTCAATGACACACTGAATTAACCTCTCTCTTCAAGCGCACGTAAAATAGCATGAACTCAAAGCCCACCTTTGGATATTAAGGGCCTTTTATCTTAATGGAGTCTTAAGCCGTTTTTGCGTAGAATCATAAAAGAGCTCCTGTGTGGCGCTTTTCACTCCGTCAATGCAATTTCTGTGTCAGATAAACATTAAGCTGACTGGGTTACAGAAACGCTGCTTTACAAACACATCTGATATAAATACATGCCTGTGGAAAAGATTTTACATTCATGCGCTGGACAAACATCTTTGTGTATGTTGTGCTGGCTGATATGACAGTCATCTGAATGCAGAAAGCATGAATGCAGCATCGTGCAAAGGTTACGCGTGTCACTGTATGCTCTATTCACCACCAGCCATGCAGCTGAATGTGAACTAGCAGAAGTGGTCAATAGGGTGGTTGGCATGATAAAATGAGTAATATTCAGTCAGCTTTACGTACAATAAAATACAGTAGCTTTTGAGGCTGATTTGACTGGAGTCGTGTTAAAACGCTTGGACATCCATTAAGTGAGACATTCTGGAGGGTTGAAATGTAAAGCTCACATTTATGTTAATTCCTATGTACAAATATGTGCATTATTTGATCTTTCAAATGTATAAATTATACTTTAAGTGAATGGACTACTTGTGGCCTTTAGGTCTCTTTCTTCTAAAACCTTTCTGGTGTCATTATGCATATAATGCAAAAGTTATTGAGTTTAACAACTCAACATGGTGATGACAGTAGTTGAAATATTGGATTAATATATGGGGAAAACTTTACAATAAGTTCTTATATATTAACATTAGTTAATGCATTAATGCAGGGTTCAGTCCTGGAGGGCCGGTGTCCTGCAGAGTTTAGCTCCAACCCTAATTAAACTGCTAATCAAGCTCTTACTAGCTGTACTTGAAACTTCAAGGCAGGTGTGTTGAGGCAAGTTGGAGCTAAACTCTGCAGGACACCGGCCCTCCAGGATCAAGTTGTATGACCCCTGCATTAATGCATTAGTTAATGCACTAATAATGAACAATATTTCTTTGGAATTTAATCATCTTAATGTTCATTTACTAACGCATTTTTAAGTTCAAAAGTGTGTGTATGTGTATATATACACTGCTGCTCAAAAGTTTGGGATCAGTAAGATTTTTAATGTTTTTTAAGGGCGTCTCTTCTGCTCATCAAGGCTGTATTTATTCGATCAAAATTACAGAAAAAACAGTAATATTGTGAAATCTTATTGCAATTTCTAATATTGGTTTCCTATTTTAATATACTTTAAAATAGAATTTATTTCTGTGATGCAGCGCTGTATTTTCAGCATCATTACTCCAGTCTTCAGTGTCACATGATCTTCAGAAATCATTCTAATATGATGATTTATTATGAGTGTTGAAACTGTTGTGCTGCTTCATATTGTTTTTTTGGAACCTGTGATACTTTTTTCTTAATTCTTTGATGAATACAAAGTAAAAAAAAAACAGCATTTATTTAAGAAAGAAATTTGTTACAATATACAATGCTATTCAAAAGTTTGGGGTCAGTATTTTTTTCTTTCTTTTTTTAAAGAAATTAATACTTTTATTGAGGAGGGGTGTGTTAAATGAATAAATGTCATAGTAAAGACTTATATTGTAAGGAAATATTTCTATTTTGAACAAATGCTGTTCTTTTTAACTTTGTATTCATCAAAGAATCAAAGAAAAGAGTATCACTAACTATATCATTATTACTAACATTAACAAAGATTAATACATGTTAATATATTTTTTATATGTATATATAATATATTGTTACATGATTAATACACTTTTTACAGTGGGAGGTAAACGCTTAACGTAAAACTTTGTGCATTGCGTTCATATTCTTGGCTCTTCTGCAGAGTTTGATCTTGTAATATCACTTAATGCATAAACCATGTTAAAGGGGTAGTTCACCCAAAAATGGAAATTAACTCAACCTCAGCCTCTTCTTTAAGACAAATACAATCGGAGTTACATTAAAGTGCCACTATTATAGGTTATGAAAGGTTCATATTTTGGTTTTGGGAGTCCCCGACAACAGGTTGACATGCATGCAAGGTCAAAAAACACTTTCATTGTCTTATAATATGCATTTATTTTTACCTTATTTGCTCAACGATTCACTCAACGATTAATTTTTCCAAACCCCTCCTGTGCGTGATGCTAATCTGCAGCGATTGGTCGATTTTGGTCGAGCAGTGTTTGTGAGCTTTTAACGATCCAAAAGCAGCACCTAGTGGCAAAGAATGAATTTGCATTTTCATTCAGACCAACGCGAAAATCAAGTTTTCCCAGGTCTGCACGCGCAGCAAGTGGGCGGGAAATATGCAAATGTTTCATGTTGACGTCAAAATGAAACGGCTTGGGAATCGGTTTAAAAACGACTCGTTTCAATGATTCAGAGTCAAATCTTTTTTTATTTTATACAGGTGCACTTTCAGATTGAAAACTTTGCAGGATGTTTTCATTCACTTAGAGCTGTGTTACACACTGCATGACAGGTCATTTTCAAAAATCCATAATAGGGCACTTTAAAAAATGTCCTGGCTCTTCCAAGCTTTATAATGGCAGTGAATGGGGGTCAAAATTTTGAAGCCCAAAAAAGTGCATCCACCATCATAAAAAGTACTCCACACGGCTCTGGGGGGTAATGAAGGGAAGCGAAGCGATGTGTTTGTGTAAGAAAAATATCCATATTTAAAACTTTTTAAACCATAATAACTGTCGTAAGCGAGTTCCAGCGGATGACGTTGGCATAAAGTATATTTGAATGTTTATTTGGGTTTAATATCTTGCTCCATTGAGTGCATTGTGTGTAGTTTTGTTTGTTTTTACAAACTAAAGGATTAGTTGAATTGCAATGAGTGTTAAACCCGGAACGTTTGTTTAATACTTAATCAAAAAGTCAAATTTGATGTGAATTAACATAAATGTTGTTGTGCCTTCTCCATCCAGCGTGCTGAGTAATGAACACGGCCCAGAGGCCTACGAGCTTCACATCTCCGTGAAGGACTACTGCTTCGCCCGAGAGGACCGAATCATCGGCATGACGGTTCTGCAGCTCAGAGAACTGGCCGAGAAGGGCAGCTTGAACGCCTGCTATCCGCTCGCCAGGAGCGTAACCATGGACGAAACCGGCCTGACCATCATGAGAATACTCTCGCAAAGGACCAACGACGAAGTGTCCAAAGAGTTCGTACGTCTCAAATCAGACACGCGGTCGGCCGAAGAAGTGTCGTAGAGAAGAGCGGTTGTGTTTGTTTTTGTGCATGTGTGTAAAACATCTGTTGGAATGTTCATTTTAAACTACAAGTACGTACAAAAGTGTTTACCTACCGTATGCTCTCTATCAAATATTATATTCTACGAAGTTATGTTCAAGAGACAGTTTTGTATGACGATTAGTCTTTTTGAACAGATATCGTATTTGTTCAGATAAAGTGCCAAACCTGATGAGTTAAAAAAAACAATAGACTAAATACAAATGCATATGAATTATTGGTGAAGTTGGTATCTTTCTAAATTTGCTCGATTATTTTGTCCGGTGTATATCATCCCTTTTTAAGTGTGTAGCGGTTTTGTTTGTCTTCATTCCCGCACCGTTTTTGTTCGTTCGTTTGGTTTTTAACACACGGCACTGGTGGTGCATGTCTCGTTTTCTTGGTGACGTCTCTCTCCCATGTGTTCACAGTGACTGTGGGCATCGGCTCGGACCCGCTCCCCTCCAACGTTTTGTATTCGAGTCCACTTTAAAAAGAGACCATTTTTTAAAATGGCGATGACTGCTACGAATCTCTTCATAAGTGTTTGTAATTTTATAGTCGTTGACAACAATGAAAACCACCTCGAGTGCTGCCAGTCCAGGCAGGAGGGGTGGGATGTTCTTTTCGTTTGTTTTTCGTAGGTTTAGTTGCTTTACGTTTCCTTTTTTACCATAGGCTTTCAGCCTTTCTGAATTATCACTGTGAACATGGGCTGTGAAAGGCAAGCTTACATCACATTTGTTGACTGTTTGATATCATCTTTTTATTTTTTCAAACAACTTTGATTCTTAAAAAAAGAAGAAAAACTGCCAAAGTTATATGAAGATGTTCATACAAAAGCAATCCATGATCTGTATGGAAATCAGTATATACTATGTACACGTGCTACATACTGTACATTATGTTTCTAGTATTGCTGAATCAGTTCTGATTGTCGATGGGCTGGTTGTGAGTTTATTTCGGGATGATTTCTGTGGAGTTGTTTTATCTGGTATGAGCGTGGTAAATATTGCTTTACAGAAGAGTCACATCGATCGCCGTCATCTCATTTATTTTTGTTTACAGAGGAAAAAGTTTAACATTTGGTATTTATGCAACATTCCTATGTATTGCACTGATGGCAAATTGTATGTCATGTAAATATATTTAGTGAGAAATTGTAATGAAGGTCTCGTTTGCATTTTTAAGGAAAGCAACTTTTTAAACTCTCTATCAGCATTGAACGACGGTTTATCATTAAACTTTCAGGCCTCACAGAGGAAGTCAAAGGGTTAATTTCACAAATACATGGCCAGGTTATCCCAAATTTAAAATAAGAAATTGCATCGACATTATTTTCATGACAATTAAACACACTGACTGCTCGCCAAATTCTACATTTTTATCAACAATACAGGCAAACTACACATCTCAGAGGTACTTTGCCTTTATTGATGATATAAAAAAAATCTGTACAATATATAAATCTGGTTCAAGGAGATACATAGATACAGATCACTTACGAAAATGAACCAAGGTTTTATTACAAATAAAACCGAAAACCCATAGTTAAACCACGGTAACCACAAATTAACCATGGTTTTGCTGTACTAACCATAGTTTAACCATGGTATTTGTAGTAAAAGGTTATAGAAATGGTCAAAAAAAAAAAGACACAGTTACTGCACTTTTACTATAATTCAATTCAATTCAAGTTTATTTGTATAGCGCTTTTTATGATACAAATCGTTGCAAAGCAGCTTTACAGGAAATTAAGTTTTTATATATTTATATATTGTAGAAACTTAATATATTTAACTTATGGCAAAATGTGGTAATTCTGTATATTGTCTGAGGGTTGGCATCCTCTGAGGTCCTCTATAATAAAACCATGGTTAATTTTCGTAAGGGATATGTAACTGGATGGCAGTATTTGTTGTTGGCTTCGAAACAGCGACAGATCTCCTCACAGTATGTGGTAACAGACTCTGGATGTGACTGGCACACATAAGATGACAGCACATTTTGAGACGGGAGCGTTTGTCATGCTGCTGGTGAACAGGAAGCTGTTCACGGATCCAGAATGGCGCTCTGAGAGACAGGTCACGTGACGTCTTTGTGCTCTTTTGCACGCTAGCGGAGAGCAGGAGGGAAATACATTCAAAATGATCCATGTCGCACCACAGATGGTAAGACCACAGATACAAATACACAGATTCCGCATTGGTGACTATTTGCAAGTTATTGACAATCAACGCCATATTGGAAAGGTCAAACTGACAGATGTGGCGCACTACAGACAGCAGCTGTTCCAAACATTTGGTGCGTCATTAACATCAGACAATTCATCTTAATGCAGATTATATACTGTACCATTAAAGAGAAAACTGGTCAAATATTCTTGTACTACATGACATTATCAGGGTGCAACATTATTGTTTTGCTGTTTTGATTGGCAGTCATACTATAGCTTCCATAATTTAATCAAGAATGCCAACAGCTTCCATAAAATGTGACCCTGGACCACAAAACCAGTCATAAGGGTCAATTTAAATAAATAAGCTTTCCATTGATGTATGGTTTGTTATGATAGGACAATATTTGGCGAGATACAACTATTTGAAAATCTGGAATCTGAGGGTGCAAAAAAATCTAAATATTGAGAAAATCACCTTTAAAGTTGTCCAAATGAAATTTTTAGCAATGCATATTACTAATCAAAAATTAAGTTTTGATATATTTACGGTAGGAAATTTACAAAATATCTTCATGAAACATGATCTTTACTTAATATCCTAATGATTTTTGGCATAAAAGAAAAATTGATCATTTTGACCCATACAATGTATTGTTGGCTATTGCTACAAACATGCTATTTTTGACTGGTTTTGCGCTCTAGGGTCATATGTAAGAAGTCAGAAAGAGCTTTATTAACAAGTATGTTTACACACACACACACACAAGGAATTTGACGATGACAGGAGCTTCCAGTGCAGAAGAAAGTACGGACATAGTGCAAACATACATGATAGTGCAGACATACATAGGAATAACACAGTAGAGATGGAATATAACACTAATATATATATATATATATATATATATAAAAACATGAAATTAAATAATGCACTATATACAGATGTAGAAGTGTAGAAAAAAATGTAATTGTTTAAATGAATGTATTTACAAGTGTGCAGATATGCAGAATAATATAATTCGTAACATAACAGATGCATTTTATAATTTATAGCAATAACTTGAGTAAACTTTTAGTAAAGGAAAATGTGTAGTCCCCACTTCTTTAATGTTATCATTGAGCCAGACAAATACTGCTCTGATTGTCATTTAAACAAACAATAACCTTTTTATCTTTTAAAAGAGATTTAAGTCCAAAGAACTGCTAATATTTTCCATATTGATTTTCACAGTTTTTACAGGTATTTTGAATTACACGTTACTTTGTGTTGTGTCTTAGGGTTAAAGGATATGTCTGTAAATTTAATGGAAAATGTACTGGTCATTTTAATTTTAAAAGTAATTGTTAATGGAATTTTGAAATTGAATTATAAAAATTTACCAGCAATGAACATTAAAACCAAAGTATATAATGAATTATAAAGTTAATGGCACAAACTATATTGTGTACATTATAAACATGAAGCGTTGACCTTTTCAAGATGGCGCTGATGTTGACACATCCACTGAATATCAGCCGAATACATCATCACTGGTTTAAAAAAAATTAAAAATAAATCCAGCTCCAGAGGTCTGAAGTTTTCACTTCATAAATAATACACTTTCAAAAATAGTGAATGAAAACATCACCATCAAAATGAGCCATAGTTTTACCTTGTTTGAACATTTGTAAAAATCAAAAAATCCATAGAAAACAGAAAAGGTGCTAGTTTCTGCCAAGACATCATCTGTTAAGTTTATGGATATTTTCTTTAAGCCTAAAACACAATGGAGTGCGTAATTCAAAATACAGGTATTTTTAAAACACCTTGAAAATTCCTTCATATTAACAGTACATTGGGAAATGTTTACTTTTCTTGCGTACCTGTTCAGTTTTATTGAGGACAGACCTGTATGCTTCTGCAATACTGATTTTATAATAAATTATTGAGTCAGTATACCATATTCAATGCATTTACACGCAGCCATTTGACTGCAGCCTCGGATGCATGGGAGGCAGTTGCTATGGAAACGCTGTATCTCAGCCTCCGAGTGCTGTGGGTGATGCTCCTCATGTCTTTGACCATAAAAACTGACATCTTAAAAAGCGTAATCACCAAACCAGCAATCAGCCAATATTTCAGCTCCTGTGGGTCTATAGTGAAGCTCTGACCCGGTCATCAATCTCTCAGCGGCGGCTCAAAGGGAAAGAGGCCTGTTTGAGAAGATTTAGAGTAATGTTGAAGGCGTTTGCTGTATCTCTTACAAATGCAGCTGAATACCAACTCAGTCTGTTTGTTTTTGCTGACCCGCGGTTTTCCTCTTTGGCCTCGACTGCATCTCTCAACCACAGCAGATCAGATTTTACAAGATTTTGTGTAATTTATAATCGTCACGAAGCTCATCCTGCCCATTCAGCCGTGTTTTATTAAATGCTAATTATTTTTTCTAACATCCTCTTCATTCAGTCTCAATGGGGAAGAAAAATGGTTTCCCTTAAAGACTTTTGCTATGATCTCAATATAAACTCAAACATGTTTCAGCAAATTCATAAAAGATATTACAAGAAGCATCTGAAGTTGTTACTACAATAAAAGCGGAGTCCTGATCTGTGCTCGTATGACACAATAAATAAATAAATATTCAACCTTTATATACCAAAATATATTTCAAAATGTATTTCAGGGGCAAGAAAATACATTTCAAATCTTACAGTAGCCTACAATTACACTTCATGTACACACTTCACTTCACACGTTATAGACAAGAAAAACAAATCTGATTTGACATGTGAATGTATTTTCTGGATTGAAATACAGTATATGGAGGGCAAAATATATTTTGGAATGCTTTTGAAAATTATATTCATATTTTTAAAATATATATTTGAAAATATGCAAATAAAAAAATGGCCAAGAAAACATTGGTAGAACATATTTTTCTATAAATA
This sequence comes from Schizothorax lantsangensis, assembly GCA_027422415.1. Lineage (NCBI taxonomy): Eukaryota > Metazoa > Chordata > Actinopteri > Cypriniformes > Cyprinidae > Schizothorax > Schizothorax lantsangensis. The sequence continues at coordinate 2,123,147 of CM049846.1, forward strand.
TATATTGTAGCATACTGTAGCAAATATATAGTTTTTGCCATTTAAAAATAGATTTGAAAATAGATTTTTTGCCATATGGGGAGGGAAGAATCTCTCAGGAAAAAGTTTCTGCACACTTAAAACAAAGATTCTTTATTGCACAAAAAGGTTCTTTAAATTATGAAACGTTCTTTAAAGGTCTTTTCACTGAAAGGTTCTTTGAGGAACCAAAATGGTGGTTATTGCAACATAAAAAAAATTGGAACCTTTATTTTTTTTTTACCTTTAAAAGTGAGGGATGAACAAGACTTTTAGAGCCCAAATCACCAAAACCAAATAAATATATTGCACTTGAAATTCCTCAACCAACTACTTTGGTTTGGAGGATTCACATCGTTGTATGTTCATATGGCAGTCAATTCTGAAAACACAAATATACACAGACGAATCCAACACTCCCTTCTGTCAGAAACAGCTCATGCTGTGATTCATGAATCTGCTCAGAGCCGAGGACACACACGAGCAGGTGGAGATTGATTTTACATATGCCCTTCAACTGTCTGCTTACAGCATATTATGAAAAATCTTGAAACGGGGTGGATAGGATGACATGAGACCGTGCAGACAGAGATAGACTCAAGATTCTCATAGCCTTTGAATGACACACTTATAACTTACACAGGTCCAGAGAAACATTATATTCCTCAGAGTTTGCTCTCTAAAGCTCATGGCTTTTCGTTTGTTTCAAATATCAACTTCGTCACAATCATTTCTCCTAAAAGTTCTTAGAAGAAAAAAATGGACATAATAGAGGCAATAGTTAGACAAAAGTATATACAGTGAGAGAATTCTTTGAGAAACATCTGAGACAAAGTTAAAGGAATAGTTCACCCAAAACTGAAAATTTGTTGAAAGTTTAGGCCTGGACATTAAAAATGTAGATGAGTTTGTTTCTTCTATGTTCATTATTATATGCTCTGCAACAACAGTCCAAACAGCTGATAAAAACTCAATAATACACAAGTAATCCCATTCTTGTTGACATCTGCTCCGGCGTGTTTGGTGAAACAATGGCGGACTGATGACAGCTCATCTTTCTCTCAGCTTGTAAACGGTGCTTCATATGTGCAGATTTCTCTCCTGATTCAGACACCAGTGCAGTCTGTGATTAAAAATTAACTAATTAATCACACATTTTTTTCTGAAACGATTAATCCCACCTAACTACTGTCAATCAAACTATCGTTTAATATTTGCTTAATGGCATCTTTAGGGGCCAGTATCAGATACCAGATGTGTCTATGACCATTGAATATAGGCATTCAACATTACAGTATAATTTAGAGCTATCAATTTTAACATTTATTAGACTTTAAAAAAATAACAACTTCTAATTAAAGTGAACTTAAAACAATATTCACATAAACCCATTATAATAAATGTCATATTTACCTGTGCCCTTCAGCAAATAGGAAATATACAGAAATTGAATAAAGTTATCAAACACTAAATTCTAAATTAAATAAATGAATCATTAAAGCTACAAAAGTTATTGAGTTCTTTGAAGAACAGAATCACAGCAGCTGGTTATTAGGTTTTTTGGCTGCTATTGCTTTAAGAGCTACTGCTGCTGAACGTGACGCGATTCTGACACGCATGATCATAATTTAATTTGTTGTGTACACACATTTCAGTTCAAACAGCATATGGCCTGACAAATCTCATCTGACTGCAGTTCACTGTTGCTGAAGCTCCTCGTCATGTATTTACGTGCTCGTTTGACAAGTGCCTGCCACTGAGGTTAAGTTAGAGAGCGCATCTTAATGTCGTTCAACTGGAAAAATGTATTGCCTTCGTTAACGTGCTGATTTTGACGCCACTAGTTATTATGGATTATGGACTCATATTTTAGTTAAAACATCTTGAAAGCTCGATTTGTTTCAGCTTTTGTCTTCTCCAGATGTTAACTGATGGACTGGAGTGGTGTGGATTACTTGTGGATTATTGTGATGTTTTTATCAGCTGTTTGGACTCTCATTCTGACGGCACCCATTCACTGCAGAGCATCCATTGCTGAGACACTGATGCAATGCTACATTTCTCCAGATCTGGTGAAGAAACAAACTCATCTTTTCTTTCCCATGAGGTGTGATAAAAACATTAATGTTGGCTTGCAAAAATACACAGCTGTCCTTCCAATGTTCATATATTTTGGCTAAGGACAGAAGACTAAAGCGGGTTTCAAGTCTTCAGTGTTTTCAGTGATATTAAGGCTGAGCTGCTCTGGAGGCTTTCCTGCATCAGTCATTAGGACATTTGCCTCAGACAACAGACACGATGCTCTCTAATTCAGGAAGCGTCTTGGGGAAGAAACGCTCCGGTGTCATTGGTCTCGCAGCGATTCTCAGACGGCTGTTTGTCCTTATTGGACATGTCTCGAGGAAGCGAGCTGTCCTGCTTCATCAAGCACAGAGAAACATACTGTACATACACAAGCAGCCAAAAGACATTAACCTTCAACCCGCATTCTCGCACCAGCTCATAATAATCTGCTCATAAACACAAGGAGAAAAAGACAGAAAGAGATGCATTACCAAGAGTACAGAGACGACTTAATGTCGGTTGCGACCCGAAGCTCCCGTTCACATTACAGAAGTCTTTTAGCATCTGTTCAAATGACAAGGACTTCAAATGTCGTTTCACTTTCATCTGTTCCGGGTGTGTCGACATTCATCTGACAGTTCAATGAGACGTGTTTGCGAACACCACGCGGCATATTTATGGGTTGTAATAATTGCTTTCAAGGACAGGAACGGTGACACCTCTGAATATGTTTGAGTTTATCATTCCATCAGGAAATAAAGGTCTCGTCTTCACAGAGGACATCATGACATGGTCACCACGATCACACGGCAAAGTTTCAGTAGTTACAAATGCATTTACATGTACTGTATGAGTGAATCTCCTAAATTAATGAAACGTTGCCAGATTCACATCCATCTGAACATGCATTTAGTGCCATCACTGGACATTTCACTTAAAAAAAAAACTAAAAAAAAAACATGCAAGAAGCAATGTAATATTTTGCAACACATTTTTTTCAATAAGCTTGGGTTAAAAAAAAAATTGTTGTAAAAAATTTTGCACTCAGAAATTGTTTGTTAATTTTACAAACAATTACAAAGAAATGGCAAGCAACACATTGAATTAAATAGGCCATTCATGTTTTAGTTGTAACATAAGACAAAAGAAATTGTCAATGATCTATAATAATAATAATAATAGTAGTAAAACGGTATTTTATTTTAGTCTGTTATTTATTAGATTTACAAGAAAATTTAGCAGTTGTCAGCTGTAGTCTATGAAATATTACAATCACAAATGCATAAAAATGCATGACAATAATAAAATAAAATAATGAGAATATAAACTATTATAAAAACATGCACATTAAAGGAAATACTGTACATAAAGCACATTTATGACCACTTTATTATTTTTAACCTCATTTCATTATTTTTTTCTCATTAAAAATGAGTTTAATTATAAATAATTGTATTTATAATGATTTTATTAAAACTAAATATTGCAGCTGAAAAGATGTTATAAATACTGTTATAAAAATAATAATGCAAAAATCCTAACAATCCTAAAAATAGGATTCATTTTTATTCATTCATCTTTCCTCAGATTTTGTAGTGTTCCTGTAGCTCAAACAGTTGAGCATGATGCTTGCAACACCTAAGTCATGGGTTTGATTCCCATGAAATGCATGAACTAGTATAATCTTGAATGCATATCTTGAATGCAATGTATGTCGCTTTGGATAAAAGCGTCTGGCAAATGCATTAACATAAATGTTTAAAAATGTACATGAAATATGGATATTTCAGTAACACTTTACAATAAGGTGTCATTTGTTAACATTAGTTAATGTATTAACTAACATGAACAAACAATGAACAATGCATTTATTACAGCATTTATTCATCTTTGTTAACGTTAGTTAATAAAAATACAATCATTCATTGTTAGTTCATGTTAGCTCACAGTGCATTAACTAATGTTAACAAACACAACTTGTGATTTTAATAATGCATTAGTAAATGCTGAAAATAGCATTAACTAAGATTAATAAATGCTGTAGTAGTATTGTTCATTCTTAGTTCATGTTAACTAATGTTGTTAACTACTGTTAACTAATGAACCTTATTGTAAAGTGTTACTGATATTTCTTTGTAAGATTCACTGTTTTACTGTATACTGGGTTCCTCTACTTGACATACTGGATTAATAAGCAGAGTGAATGAGATCATGTTTTCAGAGATCATCTTAAGCAGGGACGTGTGAAAGACGATAGAAGCTCCACAGGTTACTAATCAATCAGGAAGAGCACTAGAGGAATGACACAGATCCGCCTGTCCTCCTGCTGGTCCAGTTCTCACAGCTGCTGCACGAGAGAGGAGAACTCGCCCCCTAATAAGAGTGCGTCGCAGTCGTTTAAGAAATATGGATAAACTCCTCAATGTCGTCTAATAAAGGACGCCTCCACCTCCAGTCCCTCCCGACAGCAGGCCTCAGCCTGACGACTGAAACACTTCAAAGCTTTGATGCTGCGCCACAGACAGAATATCAAGTCTTGTATTTGATAAAGAGAGCATCACTATTACTGCTCATAGAGACTGGAGTTTCTCCAAGCACCACTCTGAATTTAAAATGCAAGTGAAATGATTTCCTGCGATTTCTCAGTATGCAGATTTTCTATATGCATGAAATGACTTAAAGTGATTGAAAAGAATGATTCGTTTGTGAACCAGACATGACTCTGCACTGTTTTTCTGAGGCTCTGGATTAAATGTTGTAAATAACGTTCAGTTTCTTGCACAGACCGATCTTTCTCTTCATAAGACCACAATATATCGTCAGGAGCCATGGGTATTAATTTTGTATTGCCATCTCGAAGTGATGGAAGCCATTGCATTTTATGAATCACCAGAGAAAAATATTCTTTACTGTTCTACTGAAGAACAAACTCAACTACATCTTGGATGGAGTAAATTAACAGCACATTTTCATGTTTGGGTGAACTATCCCTTTAAATACTACAAATGACCTGAATACTAATGTCTTGAACTTCTATTCTAGTAGATTTTTTTTGTTGTTTCCCACTTGGTTAAAGGGCTCATATAAAGAAAAAACAAATATTCCTTGAGATTTTGAACTTAAAAGTCTGATATACTATGAAAACTGCAGCTTTCAGAATTCAGACAGCCTACATCTATTGAAATTAAGCATTAAAATGAATCATCCAGAACTTCTACAATGTTCTGACATAAACTAGATACACATTTACAACGTTTGTTTTATATCCATTCGCAGTGAAGTAATGAGAAAGTAGGATTGATGTTAGACTATTCTTCCACATGACATCAACAAGCATAGAAACGAGCAGCTGAAAAGTTGTTTTTTTACAAAAGTCTCCAATCATTTTTGCTTTTGTATGCAGGTAATTAGATTCAGCCATCACAAGTTACTTCTTAGACCATATTTGTTGTACAAGTTTTTAACTCTCTAATGCCCCTCGTGTGGCTGTCAAAATTTACCAATTTTTTATGTCAATGAAAATAATGTACTATATTTTAGTTCGATAATGTTTTTTATTTCATATTTTGTATTTTTAGGGGATTTCATGGTACAACATTTTATTTATGCAGTAGTTGTGATCCATTTATTATCTTTTAGACACTTATTGTCGCAAATGCTTTGAAGCATAGACTTAAGTTTGGTCTCTTTTTAAAGAAGACACCTTGCACTTTGCAGTGAAAATGTTTTAAAAAGTAAAAAAAAATATATATAGTTATATATATATATATATGCTTGCTTATTGTTATGAATTTTTTTTTGAATATGAAATACTCTAAACAAGTTGTGTTCCAAATTTGAGGCTGGAACGTTTCCACTAGGATATTTGTTTCCATTTTTCTCCATTTGTTTCCACTTTTTTGTGTGTGTACATGACAAGTGCCAAACCAAACTTTACCATGTTTTGTACCATTCTGATGAAGTTAAAAGAAAGAAAAAAACAGAATAGTGAAAATGTTCAAAATTTTCAGAGAAACTCACCAAGATAGTGAGACAAACATCTGTCTTCATGAATGTAATATTGTTATTGAATTGATCCAACATATGTTTTTGAAGGGACAAATTCTCTCATTAAGTGAACTTACTGAACTAACTAGACAGTGAAAATGTTAAGTTGAATTAAAACTAAATCAGAAGCTGCAAGATGTGTCAACTTGAAAAAATACTTGGAAACAACTAAACTGTGAAATCATTTAAGATTTTGGTCACATTTGAAGGTGTTTCACTCTTGGCTTGTGATTGTGATCCTGCACATATTCAGTCTCTTCATGCATACATTCACACGGTTCATAATGTTTCTGGGAGAAGCATTGAACAGCTCTGAGGGGAACAGCAAGTACAGCAAACAACCCATAATCAATACAGCTCTCTATAGGAGCTATACCTGCACAAACTCAAACATACAGCGTTATTTTCAGATCTGTTATTTACAGACTCTGTTTCTGGAGACACTAATGACTTCACACATTTCAGACTATATATATATACAGTGCCCTCCACTAATATTGGCACCCTTGGTAAATATGAGCAAAGGCGGTTGTGAAAATAAATCTGCATTGTTTATCCTTTTTATCTTTCATTCAAAAAATTCACAAAATTCCAACCTATCATTGAAGTAAAACAATTGAAAATGGGGGGAAATCTCATTGTGAAATAAATGCTTTCACTATTTCATGTTGGCCACAATTATTGCATTACACGTCCTTTTCCCAGGGTAACAGCTCTGAGTTTTCTCTATAATGCCTGAAGAGTTTCTGATAAGAGATCAGAGACCATTTCTTCATACAAAATCTCTCCAGATCCTTCAGATTCACAGCTCCATGTTGGTGCTTCTCCTCTTCAGTTCACCTCACTCATTTTCTATAGGGTTCAGGTCAGAGGACGGGAATGGCCAGCAGAAGCTTGGTTTTGTGCTCAGTGACCCATTTTTGTGTTTTTGAGGTTTGTGTTTGGATTGTTGTCCGGTTGGAATATCCAAACATGGCCCATTATAAGATTTCTATCAGGGTCAGTCACTTATTGATTTTTTATATGTTGGTATTTAATAGAATCCATGATGCATGTGTCTAAACAAGATGTTCAGGACCTCCAGCAGAAATATAGGCCCACAACATAAAAAATACAGCAGTATATTTCATTGTACACATGGGGTACTTTTTTATCCCTGTGTGCACCAAACCCATCTTGAGTGTTTGCTGCTAAAAAGCTATTTTTTTTAGTTTCATCTGACCATAGAAGCCAGTCCCATTTGAAGTTCCAGTCGTGTCTGATATCTGAATATGCTGGAGATTGTTTTTGGATGAGCTAGGAGAATTTTTCTTGAAACCCTCCCAAACAACATGTGGTGATGTAGGGACTGTTTGACAATTTTTTTCTAATGTTTTCTGACCCCGAGACTCAACTATATTCTGCAATTCTACAGCTGTGATCTTTGGAGAGTCTTTAGCCACTCAAACTCTCCTCCTCACCGTGCATTAGGACGATATAGACACACGTCCTCTTCCAGACAGTTTCGTAACATTTTCTGTTGATTGGAAATTCTTAATTATTGCCCTGATGGTGGAAATGGGATTTTTCACTGCTCTAGCTCTTTTCTTAAAGCCACTTCACTAATTTGTGAAGCTCAATTATCTTTTGCTGCACATCAGAAATATATTTTTTGTTTTTTCTCATTGTGATGGATGATTAAGGGAATTTGGTCTTTGTGTTCCTCATATTTATAATCCTGTGGAACAGAAAGTCATGGCTGGACAATTTCATGCTCCTAGTCACCCTGGTGTGCTAAAAAAAATTAAATATGAATGGAATATACTTCAGAGATATTTTACTCACAAGAATTTCTAGGGGTGCCAATAATTGTGGCCAACATCCATTGGAGAAAAACATTTATTTCATCATGAGATTTTCTCCCCACTTTCAATTGTTTTACTTCAATGATAGGTTAGAATTTTGTGAATTTTTTGAGGGAAAGATCAAAAGGATAAACAATGCCGATTTATTTTCACAGCTGCCTTTGCTCATATTTATCAAGGGTGCCAATATTAGTGGAGGACTCTGTATATATATATATATATAATATATAATAATATATATTTTACTGTAAGAAGCCAGTGGAGAAACTCTTTGTCCCAACAACGCCCTGTAATGAGCTTCTCTTGAGAGAGCTCATTATTTTACATTATACAATATGCTGTGGGATGCAAAAATAAAGCAGCTAAAGTGCTAAACTGTGTTTTATATTTGGGACATGAATTACTAATTCAGTTTGTGAGTAGAGTAATTCATAAAAACAAAACAAATGACAGGGTTTGATGCACATTCACAGAAACAATGAAACTAAATGAGTGCAGAACTCTGTTCAGGTCAAGAGTCAGATTCTACACCAGCGCGATGCATTTATCTGTATTAATAATGCACAATAAACTAAACCAACATCTCCAGCCTGCTTTTGTTTAGTTACACAAGCTTTCCCACAGGAAAGAAAAATCACTACGGGTGTCTTTTACATTTCTTCAATATTTTTTTTCCTAGACAGCGATGCAATTAAACGGAGAGCTTCTGCGTCTGAAAAGTTTCTCCTGAAACAAACAAAACAACAACAAAAAAACTAGTAATCTGACATCTTTCTAAAGTTTCAGTAGAAATCTCACCAATGTGCTCAGATTTGCAAATATACTAAATAAATGCAATCAAAGATTTAAGATCTTTGAACGCAAACATTTCTCATCAATTCATTTCATAGCTCTAACTCTATACTGTCTATTTTTATCTCTTCTAAAGGATTTTAGGAGGATCTGAGACAGTTCTTCACAACATGAAGGAAATCTGCAGTTGTGTGATTGGTTTTACTTCCAGGAGTCTGAACCATGAGGGATTTCTCAAAGTTAGACGCATCAAATCTTTAAAAGATCAGTTTAATTTGAAGCACTAGCAAGTACATTAAATATATTAAGCAGAAATTCAGCTTCTACTGTCGACTGTTTTTATAAAATAGGCTACATTAAAAAAAAAATCAATTTGTTCAAATTACTTTGTTAAAATGGGTATTTTGTCTTAATTTCATTTATGTTCAATCCACTTAAATTGAAGTTAACAAACATTTTGTGCTGAGACTACATTAATCATTTTTGTTGCCAAGCTAAATTGGGAGTGGATCTGTAATGAAGTCAAGTCACACAGGAACTTAAATTCATTGTTTCGACAAACATATTTTATTTTATCAAATGAACTTTTTTAGTCTTGTTACAGACCTAAACTAATTGCATGGAGGATAAAGTTCATTAATTTTATTTTCTTTCTATTTATTGATTTAGCGAGAATGTCCCATACTTATTACTTTAGCACAGACATAAATAAGTATTCCTGTGAACTGAAAAAAGAAGAAAAAAAAGAGAAAAACAGATGATAGCAGAAAATTACCAATATGTTACGTTTACAGATATTTCCTTCAGCCCACAAATAACACTATGCAATGTGTAAAATTAGTTCAAATAAAACCTGTGAAAAATCAATACAGAAAATCTATGAAGAATTGATACAGAAAAACAGTACATTGTGTGCATTTTTACAGACTTTTCTCACAGTTTTTCAAACAGTAGAGCATGGCACTAGCAACATCAAGGTCATGGGTTCGATTACCATATATGAACTGAATAAAATAAAATGCAAGTTGCTTTGGATAAAAAAAGTCTGACAAATGCATACAAAGTCCACATTTACATTTATTCCTGGCATTTAGAAATTACTTTAAAAAAAATGACATTTATTAGCTGCTATGTAATTATTTGAAAAGAAATGTACCCATTTTTGGTGCCATTTCAAAATTTCAAAGTATTTCTCAATTTTTTAATTAATCAATTTTTCACATTCATCCATTAATGAAAGTTGCTGATCAGATACAGTACAGTTTTAAGTGAAAAATATGAAGTAATGACTGTTTCTTAAAGGAACAGATCTTCGGGATCCATGCCGTATAATAAGTGTTCAGATCAACAGAAACAGACAGTTTTCAGTGCAAAACCCAGACTGATGTAGCTGGATTTACAGACGTTTACTCAGATTTACTGTGTTAACCGTCATCATAGATCAGCATAAGGGCCACGGCTCTGCTCTCTAAAGCTGTTCCTGAAGCTCTCATTCACACTATTGATCCTGGTGTGTTTGGAGGGGTTTTTGGCACCGGAGACTGTCGGATCACTCGAGCGCTGATCCACTCATGCACTCACGCCTGGATCTGTTTCCTGTTTAATCACACACGGCTCTGCTGGCTTCCTGTTCAATCTCTGCCAAATCTGTCATCAGCGGAGTGGACGCCAACTGTCCCGATCGCAGCCCTGAGCCAACCGGAATAACGGCTGCCTATGAGAGGAGACACTAGGGGCGCGTGGGTTACTTAAAACTGTTACAGGGCAGACAGGGGCAAGTTGTCACATTTTTTAATCCAGGGTACATTTATATTTTAAAAGGGTCATATGATGTACGATTTCAAGTTTTGCTTTCTCTTTGGAGTGTTACAAGCTAGTTGTGCATAGATAAGATCCCTGAAGTTGCAAAGACTAAAGTCTCAAAACCAAAGAGATATTCTTTATCAAAGTTAAGATTCTGCCAGGCCCCCCTAAAACGGCTCATTCAGACACGCCCCCACATGTGTACGTCACGATGTGGAAATATTTGTTTAATGCCGCCCAAATGTTCACGCGAGGAAAGAAGGCGTGGTTTCAGTAACCGCAGTAGTGTTGATGCAGCAGTCAGGGAGATGTCAGGGAAAGAGACGTCTTCTACAGTGCACAGTGTAAAACTTAACTCAGCAAATACTCTTTACTTAGTGAAAGGGTTCTTTGGAAATATAATGTTCCAAAGCATCTACCAAAGAAGAATTCAAAATTTTGCAAAATAAGTCTATCAAAGTGATAAAAGTAGATGAAAGCTAAAATAAAAAAAATTTAGGAGTAATCATTAAGATTACTTCACAACAGAACATTGGCACAACCCAGATGTTATAGCATAAAAGAGGACAACACATTTGTATGAACAACTGTTTCGTGAGGTCTTTACCTAGGCTAGAGGAGGTAATGTCAGACTTTGCTATGACAGAAGTGAATCTGGTGCTTCTGAATCAGCAAGACTGTATGTTTTTGTTATTAGTTTTACAGTAGTGGTTGCTATTGTAAAACTTGTATAGGGATGAATGTGTCATCAACGCTGTCATGACTGTTGTTGGCTTGCAGAAGATGTCTGCATTATTGGCATTTTTTCAGCATGACAATGAAGATATTAATTCTCCAAGGTGAAAATCTTGTGACATGTATTTCACTCAGTCTTAACGAGAGAGAGAGAGAGAGAGAGAGAGAGACGAGTCACATCAGACAGGCAGGAGTAAACAGGACAGATGTGTGGTGTACACTCATGTGTAAAGTTCTGTGTACTGAATATTATACATTTGTGAATTAAATCTGTGTGAGCTAATTTACTTATCTTACAGAGAGCGTTTTTATTAAGTATATGTTTAATACATTTCAATTTTGATGTCACATCACGCGCGATCATCAGAGGGGTCGTGTGTGTGTAGATGCATTTAGGAATCATTAAGATTACTTACAACAGAACAGCACAACCCAGATGACGATGACCGTTTCGTGAACCTAGAGAGGAGGTAATTCAGACTTTGCTATAACAATCTGGTGCTTCTGAATCAGCGACTGTATGTTTTGTTATTAGTTTAAGTATTTGCTATTGACTGTTCAAATGCAGAGTTTTGCGCGTCCTGTGTGTGTGTGTGAGAGAGAGAGAGAGAGAGAGTCACATCACAGCGTCGTGTGTGTGTGTGTGTGTGTGAGAGAGAGAGCGAGAGAGTCACATCACAGCGTCGTGTATGTGTGTGTGTGTGTGTGTGTGTGTGTGAGAGAGAGAGCGAGAGAGTCACATCACAGCGTCGTGTAGTGTGTGTGTGTGTGTGTGTGTGTGTGAGAGAGAGAGCGAGAGAGTCACATCACAGCGTCGTGTGTGTGTGTGTGTGTGTGTGTTTGTGTGTGTGTGTGTGAGAGAGAGAGAGCGAGAGAGTCACATCACAGCGTCGTGTATGTGTGTGTGTGTGTGTGTGTGTGTGTGAGAGAGAGCGAGAGAGTCACATCACAGCGTCGTGTGTGTGTGTGAGAGAGAGAGAGCGAGAGAGTCACATCACAGTGTCGTGTATGTGTGTGTGTGTGTGTGTGTGTGTGTGTGTACAAACACATAAGAGCTTCATCACTGTGTCTGTCATGTGACTCTGTTTCCCTCTCCGGCTTGAACTGATGGTAAAACTAACGACATTATTAACTGTCTTTACATTTATTTTGAAAGCTAAAGCCCACGATTATGGAAAGGGGCTTTACATTTCCGACTGGTGCTTGTGGTGTTCGGCCAATCACAATGCAACTGTGCCAATCAGAGCAGACTGTGCTTGTCGGAAGGAGGGACTTTGTAGAAAACGACTCGTTTGAGAGAGGCGGGGCATAGAGGACCTACAATAATGTACAGTATTTAAAAAATAATGTGTTTTTTGAACATTAAAGCATGTCAACATATTCTGTTACACCAAATACACAAAATAATGATCTTTAAAAAAGCATCATATGACCCATTTAAAATGAATCTCTAACAAGGTTTTTGAACATATCTATTGTTTGAAAAAAAAGAGCGATAGCAAGACATGATGTCCTATTATGTGGAGTGAGTTTATCATGTTTGTGTGTGTGTGTGTATTATTTTATTTTTATTTATTTTAAAGCAAAACATTTTGTTCTGATTTAACATTATTTGGGGTAGGCAAGATTTTTAAATGTATTTAAAATAAGAGTCTTCTGCTCACCGAGGCTGAATTTTTTAAATCAAAAATACAATAAAAACAGTGAAAATTTGAACAATTATTACAATTTAAAATAGCTATTTTCTATGTGAATATATATTAAACTGTAATTTATTTCTGTGATCAAAGCTGTATTTTCAGCATCATTACTCCAGTCTTCAGTGTCACATGATCTTCAGAAATCATTCTAATATGCTGATTTGCTGCTCAAGAAACATTTCTGATTATTATCAATGTTGAAAACAGTTGTGCTGCTTCATATTTTTGAAAACGTGTGGTACATTTTTATTTTCATGCAAGATTCTTTGATGAACAGAAAGTTCAAAAAGAACAGCATTTATTAGAAATCTTTTGTCAAACTTTAAAATGCCACTTTTGAACAATTTAATGCATCTTTTCAAATAAAAGTATTATTTGACTAAATCTTACTGACCCCAAACATTTGAACAGTATTTATTAACATATTTGACCATGATGCATTGAGTCATTAAAAGAATTCAATCATCTAAATACAAAACAGACTCAGAACTGCAGATCTGCCTGTAACTCAATTGAGAGAGCCGCGGTGTTATGAGTCTGGCTCAGGATGTGCTGAGATGCAGAGTGAATGACAAACATATGTGAAGTGTGTCGCTCTGTTCACCACAGAAGCGCAGCGTCTCAAGCCATCTGTCACACCGGTAATTACCACTACAGGGCAAAACTCTCTTTGTTTTCAGCACTTTTGGCCAGTGCCTCATTTGCTTTTTACTTCTTTATTTTAGTTTTTTCTTCAGTTGTGTTAAAAATATTAAAACGCAATTATCCATTTTTCCTAGCATCCTTTGACTAGTGTTACAATAGACTATGTACACACTATCAAGCACAATAAGACGCAAAAAAGTAGTAAATTCAGTTCTGTGCACAGAAAGCCGCTTAGGGCAGCGCGCCAGAAGCGCTTCAACGGACAAAAACACACAATTTTGTCAAAATGCCCGTTTCTGGTGAGTGACCTTGTAAACATAAGTTTATGTGAAGATTGTTTTAAGTTCACTTAATTACAAGTTGTTATTTTCAAAGCCTATGTTAAAAATAATGGCTTTAAAATGATACTGTAATGTTGAAAGGCTATAATTAATTGCTAAAATTAAGGGAAAATGCATTTAATAGAGACATCAGTAGCAGTATTGGTATCAATAATGACTACGTTTACATTTCCAATAATCAGAGTAAGGACTTCATCGCATTATGATGTTTACATGTCAAGAGCAAAGCTCTTCACTCTCGTTTACATGCAATTTCCATTATTCTTAATATTCACTAAGAATTGTGGTTATTTTTTTACTGCCATTATTCACATACCCCACTGCACAGCACAAATGATGGACTCAGAAACAGCAGGTGTGTTACTGGCCGCTGTTTTAATTTATTTTCGTCTAATGCAAAACACTTTTGTATGGTTGTATTCCATGCTTTTTCGGCAATTCGTTTGCCTACGCTGCCATCGCGTTCTACTCGCTGTTTCTGGATGAGGGTAAGGAACAGAGACTGGTGGCAGCGAGTAGTGTTTTCCTCAGAAATGCGATGCTTTCTTCTCCTCCATCATTTCTAATCTCTGTATTATTACAGATGCGTGTCACGTTATTCATGTATGTCACAAGCGCATGCGCACTTTGGTCAGAGCAGCAATACTGTGATTAAGGTGTTAACATGCGTGTATATTTCGATTAAAATCGGCGTACACCACCTATGTTAATACGATTATGTTTGCTGCGATTATGAGCTTAATCGCATTATTTAAATCGAAGTATTGCGTTTACATGAGATTACAAATTTAATCGCAATATTGCCAAAATCTCATTATAATCGCATTAAGAGGGTGCATGTAAACGCACTCATTGCCTTCATTAATAATAGGCTACTTAGTAAAAAGATGCTATTAAACACACATTTAAAATATATCTTTAAAAACATCTTTGTTGTGGAGATTCAGTGTGAAATTATGACAATATAAATATATTAATATATGCGATTAATCACAGAAAAATGTGTACGTAATTAGATAATTTTTAATCGATCGACAGCAGCACTAATAATAAGCTAAAACAAACCTCTGAAAATCTCAAAAACTTCAGTTTGCCCTGATGACCCCTCAGATCAGACATAACCCTGTAGTGACCTTTAACCTTTTCTCAAACTGTCCTAAAACCAGCTCCAATGTATAAGTGGAGCAAAATGTCTCATATCACCAGTGAAAATGCTTCCATTTTAATTGTAATTTTTTTATTATTTACTATTATAAATTATATTATAATCATGAAAAACAAAGTAAAAGTGGAACTAAAACTGAATAAAACAATCCCAAAACTTTATTTATTTCCATACTTTATTTCCCAGTTTATTTTGAGTAAAACAAAATATTCAGTTATGGGAAAAGCTGGATTTTATCCACCGGGAATTGAATGGCTCATAAAAAAATGGGCAAAGATCTGCAAAATAGTGCATTTTGATTTGATGTTAACTTTAAAATATTCGAGAGATGCATAATGTAGTTCTGTGGAGGTTTCTCAATATTCCTCCACCTTCACAATGCAATAATTAATCTGACACAAACGTCTGCAATCATACTCCAAAGTCATTACATTCCC
Organism: Schizothorax lantsangensis; assembly: GCA_027422415.1. Classification (NCBI taxonomy): domain Eukaryota; kingdom Metazoa; phylum Chordata; class Actinopteri; order Cypriniformes; family Cyprinidae; genus Schizothorax; species Schizothorax lantsangensis. Next base: position 2,138,738 of record CM049846.1, read on the forward strand.
AACTTAATTAACTTACGATACATCCTTAACTTTATTGTTGCACTTACAATCGTTGTAATTACATTCACAGGATATTTCATGGTGCACAAACTTTACAGCTCATTACTTACAGCAAAGCTTGGACTGTAAAAAAATCCAATCAATCATTAACGATTCTTTGCTGATGCATGGTGAACATATTGCTTATTGTAAGAGATGATTAAAGATCAGGCCTGTTGACTCATGCGGACAGTGTTTAATTGTTAATCATACACACCTGTGATGAATAATTAAACTTCAGAAGCTGTATGTTGCATTTATTGAAGTGCAAACTAAAATTTTAAATCAGCGGGGTGTGTGGACGGCTCTGAGCTAGTGATTAATGCCAGCCTTGAGTAAATCTTCTGGGGTTTGTTAAACACAAACCAAGAGACTGATGAAGAGGAAGCCATATTAATGGATGTTTAGAACTATGTTATACATGAATTTGTGTTAAAGAAATAGTTCAGCCAAATATGAAAAACAGTTTGCTGAAAATGTGCTCATCCTCAGGCCATCCAAGATGTAGATGAGTTTGTTTCTTCATCAGATTTTGAGAAATGTAGCATTGCATCACTGTTTCAGCAATGGATGCTCTGCAGTGAATGGGTGCCGTCAGAATGAGAGTCCAAACAGCTGATAAAAACATCACAATAATCCACAAGTAATCCACACCACTCCAAGTCCATCAGTTAACATCTGGAGAAGACAAAAGCTGAAACAAATTCATCATTAAGGTGTTTTATACCATTTGCTTCCTGGGCTAAAATACAAGTCCATAATCCATAATAATGCTTCCTCCAGTGAAAAAGTGGAAAAGTGTTCTGGTCTGAATCAGGAGAGAAATCTGCACAGATCAAGCACCGTTTACAAGCCAAAACAGCTCTAAACAAATATGTGGCTGGATTTTGATGTGAGAGACAACAGGAGATGGGCTTTTTCACTGGAGGAAGCATTATTATGGATTATGGACTCATATTTTAGCCAGAAGCATCAGTTTTAAGTTAAAAACGTCTTAATGACGGATTTGTTTCTTACTTTTGTCTTCTCCAGATGTTAACTGATGGACTGGAGTGGTGTGGATTACTTGTGGATTATTGTGATGTTTTTATCAGATGTTTGGACTCTCATTCTGACGGCACCCATTCACTGCAGAGCATCCATTGCTGAGACACTGATGCAATGCTACATTTCTCCAAATCTGATGAAGAAACAAACTCATCTATATCTTGGATGGCCTGAGGATGAGGACATTTTTTAGCAAATTTTCATTTTGGGGTGAACTATTCCTTTAAGTTCTTAGCGATATATCATCAAGTGAACTGTCCTGTAAGTGCAAGAATTCAGCTGTGCTTATGCTTTCTTGAAAAATATAAAGAAATGCTATGCAACAACACATAAATGTCAAATAAATAAATCTGTATCTGTGCTCTAATCAGACCGCAGCAGTTTCTCAGCTGACTGACGCTGAAGCACCAGAGAACAAGAGCCACTCAAACACTGAAAACAAGCTGGCTCGACTCGATAAGCAAATCTGTCTCGACAGCGTGTTTCCTGCCATTGAATGAAACACAACCTGCAAATGTTTAATCTGAACCAGAAAGGGCTAACAAATTCATAAGTGCTTTACAAATACACAAACAAACACACTCATATACTGAACTACACAGCATGAGCACTGAACAAATCCTCTTCATAAACAGCTTATTAGTGTTGTTTTTCAGTAAAAATAATGAAACGTCTCTCTTGAGAAGGAACATTTCCAGAAGGTAGAACGACATCTTGTTTTTAACGTTATATGTAATGAACATGCAAATAAATAATATTTTTTGAGCTTTCCATAGCTAAAATGCATTCACTATAAAGACAGGAAACATGCTATATATTCTGTAGTTTCAGCATGAATATATTGTGGAAATTCTCTGATTTAAAAAGTCCCAAACATCCCCAAATGTCTTTGTGGTTTTATTTCAAATGCTTAAATCTAATCTAATTTGTTATTGCAAGTATGCAAAGCATACTTTAATTATTGGCTTGATTACAGATGAACATATTCACAAATTCATAAACTTTGAACTGAATTATTCTTAAATTAAAAGTACAAAAACAAGTTAAATTAAGACACAAAAACTGACTTAAAACATTTTTTTAATTATTATTTACTCTTAATTATTATTTACCCTTTTCAAACCTGTATTCTAACTAAAGAATATGTAAAAGAAAAACTACAGAATACATAAAAGTGTATTTGTGCTATAACTAAAGGCACAGCAATATATTATTCATGAAAAATATGATATTATTCATATGTAAATGCATAATGTCCTATTTATTGTTACTATTGTAAAGCCATTATTAAAATATTTTAAATTATTGTTACCTTTACTCATTTATTTATTTATTTATTGATACTACCATATTTTAATGACATCATATTTATTAAACAAAAATAAATTATTTCGTAAATAAATTAATAGTACAAATGTTGCTGAATTGATTGTTTTGAACATGTATTAACTTAATAATATGCAAAACACATTATTGCCTTTCATGCATTCATCATTAAACAATATTTTCCCACAAAATGTGTTCATTCATCAATGTTCAATAAAAATATCTGTATTTGTTCTGCATTCATACGCTACAGGAGTAGGGAACAGCACATTTTCCAGAAGGTGTGTCTTTAGTCACGTTATAGAAAGTTGTATTCATTTCGGTATAAACTTGTGCAATGCATTATTCTTATTTTTAACAGTGTTTCTTGTGTGTGTACATAAACACAGATGAAACGAAGAGCTTCAGGCAGAAACACAGATGCTGTTTTGAAGCACATGACAGTCTGTGGAGTTTCAGGACTCCACCTGAAGCTCTAATTCTGTATTTGGATTCTTCATAATACAAGCAGCTACACGACGCCGGCGAGCCTGTGAGGAGTTTGAACAGAGACGATCTAAATATAGCCACCCAAATCATCATCATCATCATCATCATCACCATCGCTGTGAGAGGAACCGATATGACGCCCCTCCTCTGAATCTAACAACAGCCAGGGACACAATGGGTTTGTTTTACTGTGTTTCAATGATGATGATGAGACATTTTAAATTCATTATGACAGTGCTGTCTTTTCCACGGGGGAAGATATTACCATCTCAGTAATAACAGCTGATCATCACAAACCACTCTTTTTTAAAAGGTCACCCAGAAACGAGTGCGCTGACGTATGTGCCGTGGTGTAGAGGTTAACGCTCAGGATGGTAAGCAGGAGGCTTAATACTCGACCACTGTGTTAACATGAACTAGACCTCCAGTCACTAACCTGTGGCCTAAATATGATGCCAAATCTAAAGAATAGTTGTTCCAATGAAAAAAAAAAAAGTACATAAAATATATATATATAAAAAAAACAAATAATAAAATTATAATTATTTTTAGTAGTAGTAGTGTGGGCATTACAGTATGACTTTCTATGCAAATAACTTAGATTTTTATACTACTAATATAATAATAATAATTATTATTATTATTATATATATAAATACTGTATCAATTATAACTAATGGATGGCATACATAAAATGTATTATTATTATTGATAATGTATAATTATTACATTTTATTATAAAATTGTTGTTCATTATCGAATAATTTATGTCATGTCACAATATATATATATATATTAATGGATGGCTGTTATGTTATTGATATAATAATAACAATAATAACATTTTATTATTAAATTATTATTATAATTAATGAAAGACGTCTCTTTTATCACTTTTTTCCAATTATAGCATTTTACCAAAAAAAAACACGTACACACACACACACACACACACACACACACACACACACACAGTTACAACCGGCTCCAAATTGCAACATAAACGAGAGCCAACACGGACCAACAAATAGCAAAGGAAAAGCATAATTAAGGTATTCAAACAGTCAGTAGTCAGTATTAATGTAAGTCAGTAATGAAAGCGTGCATGTCAGTGGACTGTAGGTTCAAGGTCTGAACTGTATGCAAACAAAATAAACAACAAAACAAAAGAGCAAGCGGCAAGCCCCCCCATCCTCATCAGCGCTGCAGTCTTTATAGCTCCATATAATGAGCCTCAGGTGGGAAGACACCCACAATAACCAGAATACCTGCAAACCAAAAACAAAACAAGAAAAAACACAGGCCCAGCACTCACTGGGACATAACCCCCCTCAAAAAAACATACAGTGATATAAATAGTCTGTTAAAGCTCTTTATTGATTGAATCACTCGAGTGAAGGCTCTAAAATCATGAATGGCACATGTGCTGCTGTACTGTGACTGTGAGTGTGTGTTTGTGCGGCTCTGCTACAACCACTCTCAAAGCAATAACACCTCCAACAGTCTGAAACATCAATCTGTTTCCAATGGGAGCACAGAGTGTGTGTGTGCGCGTGAGCGTGTGTGTTTGTGTGTGTGTGTGTGTGTGTGCATGTGCGTGTTAGACAGAGCTGTCTTTGATCACACACTGGTTTCATTGTAGTCAGTCATGAGAAGGTTCCTCAGGAGATGCTGCTAAACAGCGCGACACGAGGAGAATCCATAGACTGAGGAATATTTAACCCTGCTGGGAAACTGATAAACACCTTCTAGACGCCTTTAGAGCTTGAGTTTTCACCTTTATTAGACGGGACAGTGGAGAACTGACAGGAGAAAGAGGGGGAATTGGATCGGTACGGGCTGGATTTGAACATAACAGCTCGCTACCCTTTGTGTCACAGCTCAGACAGACGAATAATGCAATTTAAATAACATTAAGCTCCATCTGTGACATTACAAAGAGAAAATCACCGACTCGTCCCTGAAAGCAAAAACAACAAATGTTCACAGTAATGTATAATCATTTTTTATATTTTTTCTTTTGAAATAAATGAATTTTGTTTAGCAAGGATGCACTAATTTGATAATAATAATAAAAATAATAAATTATAATAATGATAATGTTTATAATGATACAAAAGATTTCTATTTCAAATAAATGCTGTACTTTTGAACGTTTGTGAAGCATCATGTGACACTGATATGAAAGCCCGTTTTTTGCCACTGAATAAGGTAATTATGACTTTTAATTTCACAATTCTGATTTTTTTTTCAGAATTGCAAGATATAAACTCACAATTGTGAGTTATAAAGTCAGAATTGCAAGATATACTGTAAACTATAAGCAATTCTGACTTTTTTCTCACAATTGCGAGTTTATATCATGCAATTCTGACTTCTTTTCTCAGCATAGCGAGATTCCAGTTCTGAAAAAAAAGACAATTTTCTTACAGTTGTGAGTTCATCCCTAGAATTTTAGAAGTTTATCTAGAATTGTGAGATAAAAAGTTGCAATGACCTTTTTTATTTTTTATTCAGTGGCAGAAACAAGCTTCCATACACTGAAGACTGGAGCAATGATGCTGAAAATTCTGCTTTGCATCACAGGAATAAATTAGATTTTAGAATATATTCACATATAAAACAGTTATTTTAAATTGTAATAATATTTCACAATTTTACTGTATTTTTAATTAAATAAATTCAACCTTGGTGAGCAGAAGAGATTTCTTTTAAAAGCATTACAAACTCAACCCCAAACTTCTCTCCACATACATAGGTTCAAAGAGAGTCACAGTGACCTGAATTAATGGGTGTCTCACTCCTCTTTTCTTCGTTTGATAAAGGCCATGAACCTCTGGAGTGTGTGCTGGACAGTTTGACAGAAACGAGCACCTCTGTCTGTCTGTGTTGAGCCGACGGCTCTGTTAATTGATGCTTCTGAGAAACACGTCAGCCGTCTGATAATCAGCTCATTAGATCTCACCATCTCATCTGTGTTCAATAATTCTCCATCACTCTCAAAACTATTGGTGAAGAGAAATGTTGCCCTTTAAACTCTTGCTTATAATTAGTGTTATTGATTTGCATAAACCACAAACACTGAGTATGAAAATTATTCCTCAAATCACTTTGTTTCTTTACTGAGTGATCAGACATACAATTGCCACCCGCTGCATAATAAAAGACAAAAAAAATCCCACAGATGCACATTAAAGAAGGACTCTTTTGATGCCAGACAGGAAGAAAACACCTAGTAACTACTTAAAACTCCCTAACAATGCCCTAGTAACCATCCTTTTAATTCATGTAGCATTTTTTTGCAGGAAGGAGCCACCTAGCAACACCCTAGTAACCATCTAGAACTGTGGTTCCCAACCTTTTCTTCATGGGCCCCCCATACGTACACATATGGTAATCTGATCAGCCCTACTAACCATCCTGAAGACCTTAACAACGGCATAGCACAAAACATTAACCACTCAAAACATTCTATATCATGCAGCATTCTTTGCAAGGAGAAACCACCTAGCAACTGCATAGTTATGCCCTAACAACTACTCAGAACATCCTATATCATGTAGCTTTTTTGCAAGAAACGATCTAGCAACCATTAGAACCCCTAGCAATGCCCTAGTAACATCCAGAAGACCTTAACAACTGCATAGCTATGCCCTAGCAACCACTCAGAACATCCTATATCACGTAGCATTTTTATGCAGAAAGACACCACCTAGCAACTACTTAGAACCCCCTAATAACCATTCAAAACACCTTTGCCAATTCATAGTTATGCAACCACTCAGCACATCCTAATTCACACAGCATGTTTTGAACAGACAACTCTTCTCCATCTCTGGTCCTGCATCAGCAGCAATCGAGATCGTTTCTCTGAATGACTGTAGTTAAATGTTTGTGCGATGCTTTAGCTCCGTTTCCCCTCATTATCGTTAGCGTTAATGCACGAGCTGCATCAGTCCTCGAGTGTCGCTCTCTCGACGCACGTTAAGAGACTGATTGCTGTTTACCAATAAAGAGACGTGGCAGGCGGTCAACGACTCACAACATACTAATTGAATATGAAGTACTTAAGACGCTCTCTTTAAAACACTTCAGACAGACGAGCAGGAGACGCGACGGGTTCGAGAACACGTGACACTGCATGAAATCACATCAGGTCTGTCATCATTTACTCATGTTATTCCAAGTTTTTCTTCTGTTCTGGTGACCAAAGCTGCATTTATTTGATCAAAAAAAGCAGTAAAAAATGTGAAATATTTTTACAATTTAAAATAAGTATTTTCTATGTGAATATCTGTTAAACTGTAATTTATTTCTGTGATCAAAGCTGAATTTTCAGCATCATTACTCCAGTCTTCAGTGTCACATGATCTTCAGAAATCATTCTAATATACTGATTTGCTGCTCAAGAAACATTTCTGATTGTTATCAATGATGAAACCTGTTGTGCTGCCCAATATTTTTGTGAAAACCGTGATCAATTTAAATTTTTTAAGATTCTTTGATTAATAGAAAGTGACTGGAACACAAGCATAATTCTTCACATTATATAAGAAAAGTTTCTTAAAGAATAAGAGTTTAGCTGTTGTACGGCACACAGGGAATGTCAGCAGCGTGTGTTAAAGAAGAAAAGACAGAGAGAGGAAAGGGAATCCAATGTTTTGATAAGAAAGAGAGAGAAGAGCGGAGGAAAACCTGCTCAGTAAGCATGTCTGAGGAATATCATAAGGCCGCAGACGGTCCGCAGTACATCCGGCCGTTTCTCCAGAGAGCAGAGCCGGAGTTTCATCTCTGCTGTTATAGAGAGTTATTGAACAGCTCTGAGAAACAAAGAGAGAGAGAAACAATGTGTGTCTAAGAGAAGAGAGAGAGAGAGTATTACCAGAACACACTTATACAAGCTCATGTCTTCTTTCCATTCATTCATAACTTACTGCTATTTTTCCCTCAATTTCAAACTCATCAAAAGTGACAGTAAAGACATTTATGACGTTACAAACGATTTCTATTTCAAATAAATGCTTTGCTATAAGTTTGATATAATCATTGCTGTTAATAGAGTTCATCGTCTGTTTGATTACATGACATTAACTGCTTGATTTTTACCATACATTTCTGCCATATGGACATCAACTTGAGATAGTCACCACTGATAAGCTATTACTAAATATAATGTAGAAACTTTAATTTTCTGTAAAGCTGCTTTGCAACGATTTGCATGATGAAAAGTGCTAAACAAATAAACTTGAATAGAATTGAATTGCTGTTCTTTTGAACTTTGTTCATCAAAGAATCCTGAAAAACTAAATTTATCACAGTTTCCACAAAAATATGAAGCAGCTTGAAAACAACTGTTTTCAACATTGATAATAATCAGAAATGTTTCTTGAGCAGCAAATCAGCATATTAGAATGATTTCTGAAGATCATGTGACACTGAAGACTGGAGTAATGATGCTGAAAATTCAGCTTTGATCACAGAAATAAATTACATTTTAATATATATTAACTTAGAAAACAGTTATTTTAAATTGTAATAATATTTCACAATTTCTGCTGTATTTTTGATCAAATAAATGCAGCTATAGTGAGCAGAAGAGACTTAATTTAAAAACATTAAAAATCCTTATCCCGAATTTTTTACAATTTTACTGAAAATGTTTTTATGAATTTTAACTCATAAAAATGTATTTACACATTATCTAGTTAAACATAATTGACATGCATATTCACATATAAAAAAATTTTTTAAAATAAATTTTTAAATATTTTAAAATATAATAAATGCAGATTGTTACTCTTTTTGTTTTGTTTTTGTTATTTTAGCAATTCCTGTCCATCACAGGAATAAAATATATTTTAAACTATACTTGACAAAAACAATTATTTTAAACTGTAATAATATTTCACAAAAGTTTTTACTGCATTTGTGATCAAATAAATGCAGCCTTGGTGAGAAAACATTTGCTCATAACAGTAATGTAAACCTCTGTACACATTCACAAACACAAACACGTTTGCTGTTAAAACCGTGAGCGTCTATCAGTTACATTTACATTTAACATTTAATCATTTAGCAGACGCTTTTATCCAAAGCGACGTACAAATGAGGAGAACAATAGAAGCAATCAAACCATCGAGAGAGCAACAGTATACAAGTGCCATGACAAGTCTCAGTTAGTCTAGTACAGTACACGTAGCTAGGAATGTTTTTTTTTATTTTTTTTTTTTAAATAGAATAGGTAAGTGTTAGTATTATTTAGTCAGGTGCTGGCGAAAAAGATGTGTCTTTAGATGTTTTTTGAAAATGGCTAAAGACTCAGCTGTTCGAATTGAGATCGGGAGGTCATTCCACCAGCTGGGCACAGTCCAGGAAAAGGTCCGTGAGAGTGATTTGGTACCTCTTTGGGATGGCACCACAAGACGTCGTTTACTTGCAGAACGCAAGCTTCTGGAGGGCGCATAAGTATGAACTAGCGAGTTTAGGTATATTGGTGCAGTGCCAGTTGTGGTCTTGTAGGCAAACATCAGTACCTTGAATTTGATGCGAGCGGCTATTGGTAGCCAGTGTAACCTGATGAAGAGAGGGGTAACGTGAGCTTTTTTCGGCTCATTAAAGACCACTCTGGCTGCTGCATTCTGGATCAGTTGCAGAGGCTTGATAGTACATGCGGGAAGGCCCGCCAAGAGAGCATTACAATAGTCCAGTCTGGAGAGAACAAGAGCTTGGACAAGGAGTTGTGCAGCTTGCTCTGACAGGAAGGGCTAATCTTCCTAATGTTGTATAAGGCAAATCTGCAGGACCGGGCCGTTGTAGCAATATGGTCTGTGAAGCTTAACTGGTCATCGATCACAACTCCAAGGTTCCTGGCAGTCCTGGAAGGAGTTATGGTTGACGAACCAGCTGTATAGAGAAGTTGTGGTGAAGTGATGGGTTGGCGGAGAACACGAGCAGTTCTGTCTTAGCAAGATTGAGCTGAAGGTGATGGTCCATCATCCAGCTAGAAATGTCACTCAGACAGGCTGCAATGCGATCAGTTACCGTCGGATCATCTGGTTGGAATGAGAAGTAGAGTTGAGTGTCATCAGCATAGCAGTGGTAGGAAAAGCCATGCTTCTGAATAACCGATCCTAATGACGACATGTAGATGGAGAAGAGAAGTGGTCCAAGCACTGAGCCTTGAGGAACTCCTGTAGCAAGAAGTTGTGACTTTGAAACCTCACCCCTCCAAGACACCCTGAAGGACCTATCTGAGAGGTAAGACTCGAACCACAGGAGGGCGGTTCCTGAGATGCCCATCTTTCTGAGGATGGACATGAGGATCTGGTGGTTAACTGTGTCAAAGGCAGCAGACAGATCCAGCAAGATGAGTACAGAGGATTTGGAAGCTGCCCTTGCCAGTCTCAGGGCCTCTGTAACCGAGAGTAGGGCAGTCTCAGTTGAGTGGCCACTTCTGAAGCCAGATTGGTTGTTGTCCAGAATGTTGTTCTGTGCAAGAAACAGAGATAGTTGGTTGAACACAACTCGCTCAAGTGACTTTGCAATGAAAGGAAGAAGGGATCAACACATCTGCAACACACCTAATCAGTTATCAACACATCTGCCTGTTGTTACACACGTCTTTCTAACGAGCTTTGACTGCTGTAAACAGAGATCAATAACGACCCATCGATTCAACAGCATCTCACACATAGAGAAACAGAAACAGTTTCACATTATTAATTGTGTCCAGTGAATCTTAACAGAATGCTCTTCATTTCTCAACAAATAATCTGCTATTCACATGAATGTTTCAGCTCTATACTGTATGACAACTATGACTCATTTGGATGAAGTTTTTTTTCCCCCCTAAAGACTCTGAAGAGAACTGTATTAATACTTGATTGACTCACATCTGAGTACTTCATTAAGTCTCCTCTGATGTGAAAGAGAAACACTTCTCCATTCATGGAAGTCTATTCTGCGTCCCATCACCCATTTCAATCAAATGTCTTTATTGAAATAATGAGATGACACATTTTCAAGGTGATGCGTTCAGCAGCAAACAGGTCAGTTAAACGACGTTGCTTCAATATTTAATAAACGCCGTCTCCGTAAGCACTTTGTTTAATGATCTCATTACAGACTCGTTTGAAGAGACCTGAAACGTCTCCTGAAGGGTCAGAGCGGATCGAGACTTTTGCTGCTCTGCTTTTCAAGCAGGTTATTGTTCTTCACCAAAACTAAAAGTATGAAAAATGGTTTTGCTAGTTGAAATAAAGCTGAAATAAATGATAAATATTAGATGAAAAACTAAGTGAAATTTGGAAATGTTGCTTTGGCAACTAACTGAAATAAGTAAAAGTAAAGGCAATAAAACTATAAATAAAAATTAAACTGAAATAAAAAGAATCCTAAATTAAAAAAAAAAAAAAATGACAAAGAACGAAGATGCTCTGTAGACTTTTAAGTTACATATTAACATCTCATATGTTTCTCCCAAAAATCATTAAATACAATAAAAATGCAAGTAAAAGATGCAAATGTGGATATAAAATTAATGTGGATATTAATGTGGGCATAACTCAGAGAATTTGATGAGAAATGCGTGACTTCATATTGATATATCTGATTTTTGATTGCTGACTTAATAAAAAAAAATACAAATCATAAAGAAAATGAGCTGTTATTGAAAATAAAATAAAGTGAAATAAATAAAATATATAAAATATAAACTTGTTATTTCATCTAGTTGCCAAGGAAACATTACTCAATGCTATTCTTGATGTAATAAAAAACTTAAAAATGACAAAAACACACAACAAAATTACAAAAATTTAAACTAAAATTAAAAGGAAAATGGAAAATATAAAAACTATTAAACGTTTAAAAATATAAATGGTTCTTTAGGTTCAAGGTTCTTTATTATTTGTCACATACACAATCATACAGGGTATAATCAGTAGTGAAATGTAGGTATAAATGTATAAAAATAACTATTATTAATAAAAAAATGATACTATTTCAATGATACCAGATTAACACTGTTGAACTCTGGAGAAAAGCAAAAGTCTCCAGTCTGAGACATGGCTTTGTAAAGAATACATCAAGATCTCAGAAATCACCCGCACATTCATCATCATCAGGGGCCATTACCCACAATCCATCAGCTGTAGATCTGGAGAGCAGTGCACACAAACACAGAATAATCCCACGTCATCATGCGTGTCAGTGACACGTCTTCATGAGAGAGGGAAGGTCATCTTCAGTAACACGTTTGACACGGACTGAATGTGTTTCTTGTGATCGAAAGGCTTGAATGTGTTTTGTAGTCAAATATCTAAGAAAAACAAAAGTCAGCTGGTAATTAATGCAAAAATACACCATGACACACTTATCAAGCTCTTGCATCGGCCTGAAGGAGTTTATTTTGTGATAATGACTATTACTGCACTTATTATACGGCTATACTTACCAAATAAACACATGCAAAAAAAAGTCCAGCAAAAAGACAAACTGCAAAAATATTAGCAAGTAATTATATATTTTACATATCATTGCAATCAGAATTTCTTTTTCTACAGACGAGCTGCGTGTTCTCTCTCATCCAGCTCTCTGCGTTTATTACTGATCAAATAAACATGAACATATTATATTGATTTGAATTTAAAATACATATTCATGCTTTTAGACTAATAAGACTCTGCTACAGCATAAAAATAAGTCAAGCAACAAAAACTGCAAAAAATAATTTTACTAAATAACTGTATATTTTATTTGCAATCCAAGTTACTTTTTATATGTGTCCCTATATGTTTTAATTTCTCACTCATCCTGCTCATTATGTTACTTATTGTACTTATGAGGCTACTTACCTAATAAATAAACATGATCTTAAAATAGCAATTTATAAAGTATACAATATTTAATCATTTGTAGACTTCACCTTAAAGTTTCTGCCAAGAAAAACAGACTATTATAGTGTTTAAAAATAAAGAGTACATACACACTGTATGATTTAAGTTGATCCAGCTCTGTTTCTTACTGGTTTCTTGTTCTTCCAAGTGATGATGTCATTTTCTTGGAGATATATATAGCCTATATATATTAACATATATAGTGAGCATAAATCCTTTTATAGATGTCTCGAAGCTTGGGAATATATATATTTCATGTCAACATAAATTGACATAAATTGTTGACAAATTTCATGTCAACAGCACCTTTAGAAATATATTTACTGAGACAAATGATGATGTGTTCAATCCTTATTTTACCCGCTGTATATATGTATAGTTACAGTTGCACTATTTCATGACTTTTTATTATGCATATTTTCCACATTTTAAAATGAGTAGGTGTATCCAAACTTTTGACTGGAACTGTAGGTGTATGAACTGATAAAATTGTAGAGCTTGAATGCAATGTAAATCACTTTGAATAAATAATAAATAAAATATAAGCATCTGGCAAATGCATAAATGTAAGTGAATGATACCTGGGATGCAATCATTCTTGTTTAAGTCTGTTTGTTTGACAGGAATGCACTAACAAACAATGAATATTGACCAGCATTTCAACATCGGCCACTCGGTTCCCAACAGTGGTTCTGATAATGATGGTGAAGTGAAACGAGAGAAAGAGAGACACACAATGTTCTCAGGTGCAGGAGAGAAAGGCGCCAGTATTTGGGCATTCATTCTGACAAAGAAATTATTAGGAAAGCAACTATCAGAACACACTGTGCCGGCCTGCGGGGAGACGCTCATAATATTGTGACTCGCTGAGAGGAAATTTATGCCTCTGTGGGAACCTGCCTAATTATACTTCTCTAGTGCACTTCACCACAGTGTGACTGAATTCACATACACCACAAACACACACTTGACTCTTTAACCTTGAGAACTAGTAAAAGAGTTGAGGCCGGCTGTACAAGCTGTGCTTTACAACTCAGTCCAGCTGTAGTGCATTAAAACTTATGCACTACTAAATATGATATAATTATGCACTACTAAATATGATATAATTATGCACTACTAAATATCTATGCACTAAACTTGTGCACTACTAAATATTATATAAATATTATGCACTACTAAATATCTATGCACTAAACTTTTGCACTATTGAAAATGTATATAACATTAAATAATTGTGGAACTAATCTGATTTTAAGATAATCCCAAAAACAAAAGTTTTTAAACGCACTGTATTTTTCAGAAAAATAAGTCACAGTGTTAAGAGAAAAATTATAGTGAGGAGGACATAGTTTAAAATTCATTATTAATTTAAAAGGATAGACTGCTCCACAGCTATAACAATAACACGGACAAACGATATGATTGGAACCACTTTCAAAACAATATTTTTCCAGCTCATGAAAAATAAAAACATGGACAGCCAATCAGAATCCATCCTGCGTTCTACAGCATAATCATTTAAAGCAGCAGACGACAAACAGTAAATAAACAAACAAACAAACAAACAGAATCAATGTTATCCTTTGGTGTGGGTGCTAATATAGTTATCGTTTTAGGTGTAAACGAGCCTTAAATTATTACATTCAGAAATAGAGGAAGATGGGGTAAGATGCCCCCCCCCCCTTAAGAACAATGTAGATTTAATATTACATTGTAACATTTATATATCTTTAAAAGTGTCTTTAATGTAAAATACCAAATCAACTATTCTATTTCTAATTTTATTTTGAGCATTTACAGGTGCATCTCAATAAATTAGAATGTCGTGGAAAAGTTCATTTATTTCAGTAATTCAACTCAAATTGTGAAACTCGGGTATTAAATAAATTCAATGCACACAGACTGAAGTAGTTTAAGTCTTTGGTTCTTTTAATTGTGATGATTTAGGCTCACATTTAACAAAAACCCACCAATTCACTATCTAAACAAATTAGAATATGGTGACATGCCAATCAGCTAATCAACTCAAATAGACTGTATAAAAACATGGACGTAGTGTCCGTGACGTCACCCGTAGGTTTCTGAAGAGCATTTTTGAAGCCTAAAGTAGGCGGAGCCGACCGCCGCCATCTTGGCAAGCGCGTCACCACGCGTCACTCCCGGATAATCGAAAATGGGCAAAAAGGTGGGACGTGGGTGGAGCTGGTTGCTGAAACCACGCCCGCCTAGCTCGCCAGTGGTGACAGCAGCCGCAATCCGCCTGTCACTCAACTGGCCACGCTCTTAATTATGCAGAACTTTAAGGCTCAATATAATTTAAACAGATGAGTTCTAAAAAAATTCACCCCCCCTCACAGTTGTCATGAAGGGCAAAATTAGCTATATAGATCAAAATCTTTTTTTGCACCAGGCTGTAAACATGTTTTTTCTGCTGTAAAGTTGGGCATTTTAACATGGGGAGTCTATGGGATTGACTCCCTTTTGCAGCCAGCCTCCAGCGGCCAGTCGATGAATTGCAGTTTTAGTCACTTCCGTGTTGGCTTCACGAGAGAGAGCGGGAGGTTGCCGCTTGATCCCTACTCAAAACACCTGCAAAGGTTTCCTGAGCCTTCAAAATGGTCTCTCAGTTTGGTTCACTAGGCTACACAATCATGGGGAAGACTGCTGATCTGACAGTTGTCTAGAAGACAATCATTGACACCCTTCACAAGGAGGGTAAGCCACAAACATTCATTGCCAAAGAAGCTGGCTGTTCACAGAGTGCTGTATCCAAGCATGTTAACAGAAAGTTGAGTGGAAGGAAAAAGTGTGGAAGAAAAAGATGCACAACCAACCGAGAGAACCGCAGCCTTATGAGGATTGTCAAGCAAAATCGATTCAAGAATTTGGGTGAACTTCACAAGGAATGGACTGAGGCTGGGGTCAAGGCATCAAGAGCCACCACACACAGACGTGTCAAGGAATTTGGCTACAGTTGTCGTATTCCTCTTGTTAAGCCACTCCTGAACCACAGACAACGTCAGAGGTGTCTTACCTGGGCTAAGGAGAAGAAGAACTGGACTGTTGCCCAGTGGTCCAAAGTCCTCTTTTCAGATGAGAGCAAGTTTTGTATTTCATTTGGAAACCAAGGTCCTAGAGTCTGGAGGAAGGGTGAAGAAGCTCATAGCCCAAGTTGCATGAAGTCCAGTGTTAAGTTTCCACAGTCTGTGATGATTTGGGGTGCAAAAGCCGTGTTTCCACTGTCGGGCCAAAAGCGGGCATGCCAGTGCGTGCCAGGGCCAGTCTCCTTTCCACTGTCACTTCCGGGACTTGAACGTGCCTCGTCGGTGCTTCCTCGGGGCCAACGGCCAGTTTTTTTGGCCCAGACGAAAACCTTGGGCCAAAGCGGGCCAGCTGGGGCTAAAGGAGTGGTTATGAACAAAGGCGGAGTTTCTCAGCGTCTTGAGAGCGTCAGTGTCGCGGATCATTAAACATGGTAAAAACGACCGCTTGAAGAAATAAGAGCTTCTCAGTCAGCTTCTCAATCAGGCTATCACAATTGTATATTTATTTAGTAACATATTTTATCTGTCATAAGTGTCGTCTCAAGACTTTAGCTCCGCGTATGTCATAAAAAAATATAATAATGTTTTTTGTTCGGGAGCTCCCTCTTCTACTCAGGTTGTATTTTTGATGAAAAAAAAAATATAGAAATGATTCTAAATGTGATGTATTCTGTGACTACAAATAAACAGAAACAGACTCGACTGAAAGTAAGGGTATGTGTCCTCTTTCCTTTGTGAAATAACGGTTTATACCGCTTTATTTCTGTGTGAATAATTTTCAATCCTGATTAATTCATTATGATCAATGTATCACCTATTAATGTAAAACATTGATGCTTTTGGATTGAAATCTTTAACAAAATATGCAAACAAACGGCCGCTTTTATCATGTTCGTTTTGTGATCGCGCTAATTCCAGTGACTTATTTCTTATTTGTTTTCTGATAACTTCTCTTTGTTGGTGAAATGATGGGGTTGTGTGACGTTGTTCTAGAGAGGCGTGTAAAGGGCGGGTTTTAGTGAAGCGCTGCAGAGCTTCTGGCCCGACGGTGGAAACGCAGCGTGATTTTGGGCTCGGTGATACAGGTCCGAGGCTATTAGCCCCGCCCGGCCCGTTTAAAGCACTGGCTCGCACTGGCCCGACAGTGGAAAAGAGGCTATTGTCATCTGCTGGTGTTGGTCCATTGTGTTTTTTGAAAACCAACGTCACTGCACCCATTTACCAAGAAATTTTGGAGCACTTCATGCTTCCTTCTGCTGACCAGCTTTTTAAAGATGCTGATTTCATTTTCCAGCAGGATTTGGCCCCTGCCCACACTGCCAAGAGCACCAAAAGTTGGTTAAATAACCATGCTGTTGGTGTGCTTGATTGACCAGCAAACTCACCAGACCGTATTGTCAAGAGGAAAATGAGAAACAAGAGACCAAAAAATGCAGATGAGCTGAAGGCCACTGTCAAAGAAACCTGGGCTTCCATACCACCTCAGCAGTGCCACAAACTGATCACCTCCATGCCACGCCAAATTGAGGCAGTAATTAAAGCAAAAGGAGCCCCTACCAAGTATTGAGTACATATACAGTAAATGAACATACTTTCCAGAAGGCCAACAATTCACTAAAAATGTTTTTTTTTATTGGTCTTATGAAGTATTCTAATTTGTTGAGATAGTGAATTGGTGGGTTTTTGTTAAATGTGAGCCTAAACTTTTCCACGACATTCTAATTTATTGAGATGCACCTGTATTTGAATAACTGAACAAACAATGAAAGCAGAATCCCAGTAAAGGAGATTCATCTGAAGGTGACTTATAAACAGACATATATTTACATAATTAATTGTCCATTTTTTAATAGAAGAAATCTCATAATAAGAAATGCCAGTTTAATGATTTCACTATTCGTTTTAATGAAAGTGAAGATGCCTGAAATGTACATCTAATTCATTAATATTAAATAATAACCCCATTAATTACAATAAGTATTATATTTAACAATAATAACAGCACTCTCAAAATAAAAAAAAAGGTACAAAGCTGTCACTGGGGTTGTACCCTTTGTGTACATATTAGTACCTTAATGGTACATGTTTGTACCATTTGAAAAAGGTCCAGTCTCAGTGACAGCTTTCATATCTTTTTTGTCCCTACATTGAACATCAATGTTGTTTGTCTTCTTTTGTGTCTTGCGTTAAGCACAAATGGTGCAACTAAGGCCTATCGTGTTAAGTACTGGCCTACAACCAAATGAAATAATAGTTACTCAGCCCCCGGTGTGAATTTACATTGCAATTTAAGGAAGAATTCACGAACGGCTGCTGCGACCTCATTCAGTTCAGCTGAAGTCTGTAATGAGGAAACGCGAGCGGAGGTTTAAACGAGCTTTTGGGCTGCAGGTGTCTGATCTGAGGGTGAACCGAAGGCTAAACTGCTCTGTGTCTATCGCTAATTGAATTGATTTTTGTAAATGTCACTGTTATTGTTAACCAGCTCTTGCTGGAGAGGCTATTATGAGTTCGACCGCGAGGTGAATGTTCAGATTATTCTTTAAACTGATTTATCAGAGAGAAAACAAATATTGTAACTGGTCTAAAAAGAATACAATGCTGATATTACATCAGATCCAAACTGATGCTGAATTCATTTTTCCTGTATAATTATGTTACTTAGTTACTTTTTATGTAATGCGTTACGTTACTTGTGTTATTTTTTGTGTTTAAGTCTATAGACAAAATGAGTTGATTTAAAGATTACATTTTTCATATAGTGGCTTTGTCTCTCTCAAATACACCATTCGTGGATTATTTTTTTTTGGATTATTTTTGTGTCCTATATTGTGCCCTATTTTTACAGTTTTTTTTAGAGTGTAGACTTAAACACAAAAAGTAACACAAAAGTAACGTAACGCATAACATAAAAAGTAACTAAGTAACATAATTAGTTACTTTTTAGGGAGTAATGCGATATTAATGCATGACTTTTAAAAGTAACTTTCCCAACACTGATCATTTGAATAGCTTTATTTGAAGGAATAGTTCAGATATGAAGATTTACTCGCCCCTTGTGTCTTTCCAAACTTTATTTCTTATGTGGAAGAAAATCTGTCTAATCTTTGGCAACTTTGATGTCAAACCTTGTTGCAGCAAGTTTGAACATGCTGATATAATATATGACTGTAATAATGAAAAAAAAAGATTTTGTATAGTGTCAGAAGAAACTGTTTTGGACTTTTTTTGAAGACTTACATCTCCTGGTCGCTATATACTTTATTGTATGAAAGCAGCTGCATGAACATCTTTCTAAATTTCTCCTTTTATTTTCCATAGAAGAAAGTAAGTCTTATAAGTTTGGAACAACATGAGTTGATTTAAAGATTACATTTTTCATATAGTGGCTTTGTCTCTCTCAAATACGCCATTCGTGGATTTTTTTTTTTTTTTTGTGTGCATGACATTAAAAGACGAGATATCCCATTTTGGTGTCCACATGAAATTACATCTACCAAAGTGATTTTATATACACACTGTAAAAAAAAATGGCAGCTGTGGTTGCCGGAATTCTACCGTAAGAAATACAGTAACAACATTTTAGGTTTTACGGTTTTAACTTAAAGGAAAACGCCACCGTTTTTTTCCATATTGCAATATGTTCTTCCCTCAAGTTAGACGAGTTGATGCGTATCTCTCCCGTCTCAGTCCGTGCACTTAATCGCTCTAGCGCGCGGCACCACTATGTTAGCGTTTAGCTTAGCACCATTCATTTCATAGGATCCAAACAGGGATGAATTTAGAAGCCACCAAACACTTCCATGTTTTCCCTATTTAAAGACGGTTACATGAGTAGTTACACGAGTAAGTATGGCGACACAAAATAAAACGTGGCGATTTTCTAAGCGGATATAAAATGATAACTATAATGTGTGGCGGAAGAGCACTTCACAGCACTTCGACCTCGGCGCAGTAATATCATCACTTCTGAGGTCGAAGTGCTTAAATAGGGAAAACATGGAAGTGTTTGGTGGCTTCTAAATTCATCCCTGTTTGGAACCTATGGAATGAATGGTGCTAAGCTAAATGCTAGCATAGTGGTGCCGCACGCTAGAGCGATTAAGTGCACGGACTGAGACGGGAGAGGTACATATCAACTCGTCTAAGTTGAGGGAAGAACATATTGGAATATGGAAAAACGGTGGCGTTTTCCTTTAATTTACAGTTAAATACCATAATTTCATTAACTGATATAATGTTAATATACCAACCTATTAAAGTACTGAAATCTGTTTTGTACCTTTGAAATACAATGATAACCACCAAAAGCAGGTGGTTATCGCATTACTCCCTAAAAAGTAACTAATTATGTTACTTAGTTACTTTTTATGTAATGTGTTACGTTACTTTTGTGTTACTTTTTGTGTTTAAGTCTACACTCTAAAAAAAACTGTAAAAATAGGGCACAATATACTGTATAATTTTAAGGAATTTTTCTGTATTTATTTTTTACAGGTGTTTTACCAGTATTTTGAATTCTACATTTCGTTGCATTGTGTTAGAGTTTTTATTGATTTTGAGGAGTACTGAATGTGTTTTTGTGCAGGTGAGATGAGTAAATGTTGATATTTAGTCTAGAACTACAGTAAGATCATGTTCACACACACCGCTCTGCACTTACTCACGATTTCTCTCAACATGGCAACACCAGAGCTGTCAGTCAATACATGAGAAACAAAGTAACTGGACTTACTTATTTGAAAGAGTAACTCAGATATGTTCTTGTAAATTAAAAAAAGTAATGCATTATTTTACTAGTTACTTACAAAAAAAGTAATCTGATTACGTAACTCGTGTTACTTGTAATGTGTTAACCCCAACACTGCAAATGATTTTCTGTAATGTGGTTATGCTGAACCAATCTGCTCTTTCCATGTGAAAGATTCAGATAATTCTCAGTGCATCTGGTCTCAAAATGGGACCAAGTCCCACTTCATTACAGAGATGGAAAACAAAGTCTGAGGATAAAATGGCACTCAGAGTACTCAAACCCAAGCTGGACTCCTTCATTTTGTTTGTGAGTGCATTTGTATAAAGGATCTGATATGAAACATTTACCCCATTGGCTATAATTTTATAATTCATTTTGATTTTATGCAATAATAAATCTAGCTGCTCAGACTGCTGGCAACCGAAGACCATTGGACTCATAATCAATCTCAGTGTAATCAGGAGAAGCATCAGATCCACAATCCTCCTGACAGCGAAGATCAGGCCCTCAACTAAAGTTTGTCACAAGCAGAAAATAAATCACACGAGGGGTAATTAATCACAGAAACTTCAGCAACAGTCACTTTCAATGAATAGCTGGAAGACATGGAGACTCCAACAACTTTCACAACAAACTAGAAATCTCATCTCTGTGTGCTGAATTCAAATATATATATATATAGAAAATATATGTGGCAAAGAAAGAAATGGAGGGGAAAACAGCAAGAGACAAACAGGCATGTGTTTCATGTTATTTGGAGAAAGAAAAGTGAGAATCCAGATTAGAGATCACTGGAAAGAGGACAAGAACGAGAGTGAATGCAGTGCACCCATTCATATTTTCATCAGAGGCACAAATTCAGAAAACAAATGTTTTGCTTTGCTTTAAGACTTATGTTAACGGTTTACTTGAAGTTATGTATAATGCATTATAAATGGTTATTGAACGGTATAATGCATTATAATTATTCATAATGTGCATTGCAATAAATTATATCTATTATATAATTATAACAAATAATTAGAACTGAATTTAAAATGCATAGTGTAACAATGAATTGATAAGTGTTTTAATGTAGTAACTGGTTACAATTATTCATGAGACTGTACAATGCATTATAGGTGCATTACAAGGCATAATTAATAGGGGTAGCTCGATACCACTTTTCAGAACCGATACCGATCCGATACCAAAAATTCTGAGTATCTGCCGATACCGATATCGATCCGATACCTGGGCAGTTTTTTTTAAATCAGTGTTGAATTTTTATACCTCAATGTGTGTTGACCTGATCATGACTTTTTTGTGTTACACACAAAATATGTCTACTAAATATAGACAACTTTATTGTAAAGAAAAACAACAAATGAATGCATATATAATTATAATCTATGACAAAAATACTATTATAAACTAGGTTAGTGGATAATTCAGTAGCAAAAGTTACTCTAGAAAAATTGCACAATTTTATAAAATCTAAAATTAGTGGGGAAAAATACATTATTTTACAAATAAAATAAAAATAAAACAAATAAAAGTTAATAAGTGTAGGACAAAATATAAAATGATCATGTAAAATGATATATATTGCTCTTAAAATACATTCATGAAAAGCAAGTAATATATTTCTATATATATACACTGTAAAATTAAAAGACATTTCTTTTAAATGTATAGCACAGTAAGGAGGCAGAAACATGTGATAGATAAGACGAACAAGAAAGGCTATTAATATTGTGATTAATTATGCTAATTGTGATTCGAAAGGCTTCAAATCCAGAGCGGCACAAAGCGCTTATGCGCATCCCGTGCGCAGAATGATGCGCTTGAAGCAACACGGAGTCAACGTGCAGGTAGTCTCAGCCTCAGACGTCACGCCCACGGACCGTTGGCTAAACGTCTGATGCACATGGCACACTTATCTGGAAACACTTCAGGAGTGTCGAAGTCATCATCGGATTGGTTGAATTATACAGGATTTGCGGGAGACGTGTGTGTCGCGTTCTTTAACGTTACGCCTGGAAACAAAGATGCCGTGGCACCAAACCCCCTCACGAAAGAAGAAAGCTGTCGTGTTTACAAATTTGACGACGAGCGCTTATCAGGATCAACTAAACGCTGGATTTTCAAAAGTATGTGAAATATTTAAAGTTCGCGGCATAGAATATTTAAAATACGTCCGAGAGTTTCACACGTCTGTTATTGTGGTGACATTTCCACGCCCCGAAACGTGACACTGAACGAAACGAACTGTGATTGGTTGTTTGACATGTCGGTCAAATGGCCTCATGGGCGGGCCTTGGCCAATAAATGATGCCATCTATTCCAGACCTTCAGCCGTCAGATATTAATGCGTTGTGTATTAAATCTGTGTGATAGTTTATTGAGCCTTTTCTTTTAACAGTTTTAAATTTCAGTTACTGTGCTCTTTAAGAACATAGAGCTCTCTAGTCCAGTGTTGTGATCTAACAGACACCAACACGATTTTGAAAACAGCACGAAGATAAAGTCCTTTTATGCAAAACCATTTATCTTTATTTACAGATCAAGTATAATATTAGGAACATTTAATAATCTTGGAGAGAGTTTCATCGTTTTGACTCTAGTAACTGAAAGTTTGAACGCTGAATGGAGGATGACACAGCCGCAGCGGAGAGAAGAGTTTACATCAACTTGACTTAAATATTCATCTGTACCTATTAAACTGTGTAACAGCTTCAGAACACTTGAAATACAGTGCACGAAAACTTTATGGTGTTTTATAATGTGTTTGTGGATTTTGTGGGGCTTAACAATTACACAATAGTATACGCACAATATCGGATTTGGATCAGTCTCATCTGACCGATACCCGATCCGGCAGAAAATGCCAGTATCGGAGCGATACCGATACAGCATATCAGATCGGCGCACCCCTAATAATCAATGTAGTATAACTACTTTTATGATGCATTATACATAAAGGCTTTAACTGGTTTTATAAACTATTATCTACTATAGTAGGTAGTTTTGTGTCATATACCAAAGTTGTATAAATAAATTGTATAAATCCAGACTCAAAACTCATCTGTTTAGCTGTGCATTTGTTGAATGAGCACTGTGCTATGTCCCAACTGACTGCACTGTATTTTATGTAGAATCATTTTCTAGTTAACAGTTTTAAATTTAATTTTAAATCAATTTCTATATCATTTTAAAATTCCTTGTTTTTATTGCTGTGAATGACTATTTCACTTTCTTTTATGTAAAGCACTTTGAATTACCACTGTGTATGAAATGTGCTATATAAATAAACTTGCCTTGCCTATTATATATATAACAACTAAAATCATGCAAAGTCATTATTCTATTGAATTTATATTTACTACATCATTTTGAATAAATTATTTTTATAGAATAACTAACATTAAATACAAATAATAAGAAGAAAGATTTTTTGATACAGTACTATTTAAAAGTTTGGGAGTAAGATTATGAATGAATGAATGAATGAATGGAGTTTTTCTTCATCAAGCACACATTAATTTGATAAAAAGTGACAGAAAAGACATTTATAATGTTGCAAATGATTCCTATTTCAAATAAATGCTGTTCTTTTTAACTTTCTATTCATCAAAGTGTCCAGAAAAATAAAATGTATCAGTTTCCACAAAAATAATACATACATTTTGGTAAGAGAGAGACAGTAAGTGGGTCATCTATGGGATCAGATATGTGCCAAATAAAACGATCGAAACTTTTGCGAAAACGAACAAAAAAATACATTGATAAATGAGAAAAACACTCTGAAAATAAAAAACAATCAACTAAATAGCAAAAAAAGTAACATCGTCTTCAAATAAACTGCATTCTTTGTTGACTTCACTTTCAGCTTCACTTTCGCTAAACAGAGTTTTGAATGTGCTGCCAGCATTTTCGTTTTCGCATTCCAAGTTTTTGTTTGCGCTTCGCAAATTTACGTTCGTCATTCTGGCACAAACCTCTCGTGAGGGCGGGCTTAACAACGGTTCGCTCTCATTGGCTAGTGAGATTTTGATTGGCGGCTCATTGAACCGGAAGTAGTGTTTCAGTGGCGCGGGACAGTGGAGCTGTAAGTAAGTAGTCTAATGATAATAAGAGTGTATTAAATAACATTAATGATAAATCACGGATATTTTCCACATCAGAAGAAGAAGAAGAATAGGGTTATTCAAGATGAGTAACGTTAATCGGGAGGCTCACGGAGCGTTGTCAACATCCTCCTCGGCAGGACATTCGAGGCAGCCTGAGGTAAGTTTGTGATTATAACTAAGATAATAAAAAGAAAAATCGAGATATACGTTTTATTCCTGTGCAGAATGCAACAGTTGTGTCTTTATTTAGATCGTTACTTATGAGCTGGACTGCGTTTCTCAAAAGCATCGCAAGCTAAGATTGTTACGTTAGAGACCATTGGTGCAAAAGTATACTTCGTCATTTATTTTAGGCTTACAATGGATATGTGAAACGCAACGCTTCTTAATGGTCTTTCTTTAGTTGTAAATTGTCTTTTGTATGTACTTTAATGATAACACCTTGT
Source organism: Schizothorax lantsangensis (assembly GCA_027422415.1). Taxonomy (NCBI): domain Eukaryota; kingdom Metazoa; phylum Chordata; class Actinopteri; order Cypriniformes; family Cyprinidae; genus Schizothorax; species Schizothorax lantsangensis. Next base: position 2,163,893 of record CM049846.1, read on the forward strand.
CGTTAATCTGATTAAGAAAACGATTCTATCTTTATTATTGTCCATACAAAAACAAATGTAAGATTTTCGCCTAATCCTCTTTTCTTTTGATATTAACGTTAAGTTACTTATCAGGACCAAAGAGACATGTCACTTCTCCAGGTAGGCACTGAACCAATTCATGTTGTTCTGTGTATATAAAATACCAATTTACAGGGGGTTTGGTCATGGTCACTTTTTAGGTGTTTTTAGCAGGTGATTTTATTAGATTTAAAATCTAATAAGTTTAGCATGGAATTATGTACTCACTCAGCCTGAGACGCAAGCTAACTATGCATTGTTTATACCTGCAGGAACAAGTGCGAGAAGATATCTTGCAACGTATGCTAACTAAGTTTCACTCAATTTGTCGGAATGAAACTATAGATATGGATTACCTCCTGGATGTTGCTCAGCAAGAACTAACATTGGCAATTGCTGCATCAAACCATGTTGACATCCCAGGGGAATTAATAAGGAGTCTACAGGAGTTAATAAACCTAATTAATACTTCTCAGAGTTCAGAAGAATCTTCAGTGAATTTATCTGAAATTGTAACTCTCACCTGCGGTAACTTTGGACGCCCACGTTTGGATATCCACAGGGACGACCTTAAAGAACTTCTCTCTACTGCTCTTCCTTGTAGAAACTCTTGCACAGCTCTGTGGTGTTTCGAGACGAACACTTAACAGAAGGCTGAAGGAGCACTCCCTCTCTGTCAGAGGCTGTTATTCCAATATATCTGATAATGAACTTGATCGTCTCGTGAGGGCAATAAAATTAAGAATGCCCCATGCTGGGTACAGACTTGTAAAAGGTGAACTTCTGGCTAGAGGGCACCGCATACAATGGCACAGAGTGAAGGCCAGTATGCAGCGGGTGGATGGAGCTGGAATTTTGGCCAGAATGGTCCAGCTTGGTTTTATAGCCGTAGAACTTACTCTGTTCCTGCACCATTGTCGCTTGTTCATGTGGATACCAACCATAAACTAATCACGTGAGTATTTGCTTTCTTAATCTCATTTGCATGCTCACACACAAAGAAAATCTTACTTTATTCACACACTAATACATCCATATGTACATTAAACATATCCATTACTAACAGTAAACAGAATGGTTTTATATCTGAATTTTTCCTTAGATTCAACATTGTGATATTTGGTGGGATTGATGGTTTCTCTAGGAAGGTACTGTCAAATTCTGAATATGGTTTGTTTTTTTAAACTTGAAAGGTTATAGCAATGTTCTATTGAAAACATTGTTTAATTTTCTATATAAAACTTTTTATAGGTCCTATATCTTGATGCTGCTGCAAACAACAAATCATCGACCGCCTTCTCATTCTTTTTGGATGGTGTTCACAAACATGGGTGGCCGTCAAGGTAAAAATATCTTTACTACATGGTCATGATGTATCATGGTCTGAAGCTATAGTTCATGACAACACATATCTTCAAATCTGCTGTCAGATCGCTTCTTTGATAATTCACAATAAGCCATCGTCGCTCACATGAACAAGCACTGACTTGACTCCGATTTCAGGCTTTTGTCAGCAGCCTACAAACTGAAAGAGATAGTCAGGGCTAAAATCAGTAGTGTGTGCTTAAAATTAAACATAGAGTTACAGTAACATGTAAAACAGTTTAAAACTCATTAACTGTGGATTTATATTGCTTAAATCTCTTCCAGAGTACGTGGTGACCAGGGAGTTGAAAATGTGGAAATTGCACGTTGCATGTTTTCTGTACGAGGAACTGGCAGAGGCAGCTTCATTTCTGGAAAAAGTGTGCACAATCAAAGGTACAAGCCACAGGTCAAACCATTAAAAGCTGCATCTCAGGCTCTTTATTTATGGTGGGGCACAGTAACGTGTCTTACCCAACATGATGCCACACATCATTTTGTCATATTTCTATTAGAAAGTGCAAGTTTGGTGAACTCTTTCCTCAAATTCATGTCATGTGAAGATGTGTGACCGAAAGAAGATCAACATGTCATGCTGTGACCTCTAAACTGAATTAAAATAACACCACCTTTAAAGCTGCTGGTCTGCAGCATCACAGGAAAGTGGAGTAGATTGTATGTTTTTACAATCTGAATTTCTACAGACACTGCAACAATCAATATGACGTCACAGTCTACAGCACCTTGTGTAAGTACATACATTCGACATCAAAATAAATACAAATTGTTAAAACATGCAGTCTACTCCACTTTCCTGTGATGCTGCTGCCATTCAGCTTAAAATTTTGTATTCTTTTAATTCAGTTTAGAGGTCACACCATGACGTATCAATCTTCTATTAGTCATATCTTCATGTAATATGAATTTAAGGGCAGAGTTCACCAAAGTTGAACTTAGGAACACACCAAAATGTGCATGAGCTTGAGTGTGTTGTCTCTCATATTAACATGGTTATAAATGGAAATCACTGAAGTGGGAAGTGTAGTGTGAACAGCTTTTACAACCAGGGATGCAAAATTGCCACCTTTTGGTGAAATTCGCCGTTTTCGATCCAAAAGAGTTTATTATTGTGATTTGTCTAGATCCGATGAGTTTTTGAAAGTGTGGGGTGGGGATTGCAGAGTCACGGTGATTGACATCAGGCTTGTTCGAGATTCATCGGCGCTGCACTGTCCTATCAGCGTATGACATCAAAGTACCGCAAGAGCGTTTTGGAGACCATACAACTCCTTATGCTTTTGAATCACTCTCGTGGTAATTTGATGTTATACTCCGATCGGTCTGTGCAGAGCCCATGCAGATCGAGCAAGCCTATCAACAGACTCGCACCTTCTTTTGCATGCTCATTTTTTGTCACCTATTTCACACCCTAATGAGTTTGCATCCCTGTACAGCTGAGGAAAAGGGTCTAGCCCAATGCATGGTAAATGTGGAGGATTAAATGGCTTTCAATGTTCCCAAGTTACCGCAGGTGATGGATTCAATTTCAGATACATTACCTGAAGATTCTTTCGAACTTGGGAGAGATGTTAATTAGGTTTATTAACTCCTGTAGAACCCTTTTTAATTCCCCTGGGATGTCAACATGATTTGATGCAGCAATTGCCAATGTTCTTGCTGTGCATTTTATGTCTGAAAGGGTTAGTTAACCCAAAAATGAAAATTGTCATTTACTCACCCTTATGTTGCTCAAAACCTGTAGGATTTGTTTATCTTCAGAACACAAATGAAGTGCTTTGCTTGTGCAAAAAAAAAAAAAAATATATATATTTATATTATTTACAAAATATTAATCTTCAGTGCGCGTTCACGAGAACACCGTACTACATATGGTTAAAATGAGGCCTTGAAAGTGGTAGTCATGTTGGCTGTTACTGGTGGGACAGAAAGCTCTCTTTGAAAAGGTAACATTTTAACAATCTTCATTTGTGTTCAGAAGATGAACAAAAGTCTTAAGGGTTTGGAACGACATGAGGGTGAGTAAATGACGACAGAATTGTAATTTTTGGGTAAACTAACACTCTAAAAGTGCACAACTACACATCTGGTGGTCTGCCCCTAATGTTGATATGCCACAAATTTGGGATACTCTAATACTTCACATGATTTACTATGGACAAACTGTTTGCTTTTTTGTAAGCTATGTTTTGACCATACTAATGTCTTTTTATTTTAGAATTGAGCGTCTATGGTGTGATGTTTGGTCAGCTGTCTCTTGTAAGTACTATGAAGTACTTCATACAATGGAAGAAGAGAGAGTGCTTGATTTGTCAGATGAACTGCACCTCTTTTGTGTGCACTATGCCATTCTTCCACGGCTGAAATTTGACTTGAAGTGCTTCATGGGTAGCTGGAACAACCATCCCATCAGAACAGAGGGAAATCTTTCACCAGAACAGCTTTGGCACATTGGAATGTTGCAGACACCAGTGGCTGAGCCAGATTTAGAGGTATGCTTTAAGCATTTATGCAAAGTTAGGATTCAACATCCAAAAATTATAATTCTGTCTTAATTTCCTTAACCTTAAAGGGATAGTTCACCCAAAAAGGAAAATTCTGTCATCATTTACTCACCCTCATGTTGTTCCAAAACCAGAGGACCTTCGTTTATCCTCAGAACACAAATGAAGATATTTTTGATGAAATCTGAGAGATTTATGTACTTCCATTGACAGCTAGCACTTTCAAGGCCAAGAAAGGTAGTAAAAGCATCATTAAAGTACTCGATGTGATTCCAGTGGTTTAACCTCATTTTTATGAAGCCACACCAGTGCTGTTTGTGCAAAAAACTATTTACAACTTTATTTACAAAATGTTATTCAAAGCATGTTAATGCAAGGTCTGCTTTGTCAACACAACATGCATGTGTATTGATGCTTAACGCACCTTAAAGAAAAATATTTAGCAAATAAATTGGTAAAAAAAAAATTCGCTCATAAATTGAGGTGAAACCTCTGGAGTCAAATGGATTACTTTAATGATGCGTTTACTCAGGGCCCTGAAACTGGTTGTTGTGTAGGCTGTCAATTGAGGGACAGAAATCTCTTGGATTTCATTAAAAATATCTTGAGTTTCAAAGATGAATGAAAGTCTTGCGGGTTTGGAACGATATGACGAATGACAGAATTTTTAGATGGACTAACGGTACATTTTTTTACTGGTGCGGAGTAGACTGAGCATTTTCAATTCATTCCTTTAGAAGATGAGCTTCACACCCATGCTCAACTTCCAGAGGAATGAACTGAAAATGCTTGCTCTGCTCACTCCATGCCAGTGTGCATGGACCATAATGCTTTAAATAATTGAAAACGCATATGAATTTCATTCTTCTGTGGGCAAGATATTTGGCACAGTTTAACTCGGTCATGCATAGTGTAAATGCTTACATGGACAAATGCGTTCTGTCAACCACTGTGGCACATCTGAAGTTTGGTTAATTATGGTAATGCACTGTAGTAATAATCTACACTCTTGTCAAATAGGCCACTCCAGACTAAGCCATACATTATTAACAACAGGTAAAGATCCTCCTTTATGCCCCTCTTGTCAACCCATTAAATTTAACAGACTGTGATGGCATGAACTCTACTTTTCAGTTGACTCTTATGAAAAGATTTTTAATGATGTAAGACCATAATTAATTTTAGAATATTTGTCAAGGTTAAATGATTTAAAAAAAAATATGTACATATCATTTTTCATCTTTTTTTATTCATGATTGTAGCCGGGGTAGCTGGCATGGCATTAAACTGTTAATAAGCAAACAAAAACAACCAAACAAACTCTGTAATATATAATTCATTCTTTCATCATGAAGCTACTCATTGTCATAGTAAGAGTAATATGCTGTCCTTCTCCCCTTAAAGTAAAAGTGGTCTCAAGACTAATTTAAATGCTATGTGTAAATGGGGCCTATGTTACATGAGATTGGAATGATGTGAAGTAAATGTCAGGATTTTCATTCTTGACCTATTCATGTACTTGAATATAGTTACTCTGGGATTATGTAAAATCCTTTAGCAATTTATCAAACTAAATTAAGTTCAGGCTTATCTTTTGTGAATTCAAAGCAGTTAGCATTGTTACACAACCTAATTGTTTCTTTTTCAGATGGTGGAGCAACTTTTTCAAGAGGAAATTGTTGACAATGACACAGAGGATGATGGTGTGGTGGTGCCAGAGATCTGTTGTTCTTTATCAGACCAAATACTCGCTGTTCTGCATGGATTGATTAATCCTTTGACATCACCATTGAATGACCGGGAGCTATATCTACAGACACTTGATGTCATCCAAAGATTGTGCTCTATTTAACATTTGACTTGTGAAAGTCATACGGGTTTGAAAGAAGGGAGAACCCTCTCATTGTGTTCAGATGCATCCACGGGGTTGTTCATGCAAATGCTTCATAGCGTTATGCTGGCAATTTATCTTGTATCTTGAGCCTTCTCACTGCGTCTGTCAGCCTGTGCTTTACCTATCTGAGGAGTCAACGCAGCTTAATGTTTAGGACAAATGCAATGCAAGACGTTACGCATGTTATTTATCAACGTATGAATGATTAGATTAGAAACCGCTTTCTGTTGGTGTGTTTCAACGTTTTTAGCTTCTTTTGCTAAGGAATAACATGATCCAGAAATTTTAATATCTTCTATTTTCTGTTGTTGTAATAGATCTCTAGAAAATGACTTTACATTGCCATTCATTTATTTTGAACAATAACATTTATTTTTGTAAAATACTGTAACAAAAATAAAGACTTTGTACCATTCAGAAGCATGTAAAATAAGTGTTGTTGAACAGTGTCTTTAAATTTAAAGATGAAATTAAAACTACAGGGGAAACATTCTGTCTAGACATTTGAGTTAATTTCAATCTACACAATTCAAAATGCCATTCAAACATTTAATTATTTCTTTAAAATACTGTAACAAAAACATTTAAGTCTTTGTAAACCATTCAGAAGCATGTACAATCATTAACAAGTGTTGTTGAACAGTATCTGAATTTTGAAGAAGAAATGAAAACTATTGGGAGGAACATTCTGTCTAGACATTTGAGTTCATTTCAAAATCTACACTCTGTAAAAGCAAGCACCATCTTGCACTGCTGTTTTCATGATTTCTTTAAATTCATTAAAATCTGACAGATGTGCAGTGGGAAATGTAATGGTTTGGGTGCATGCGCTGACAATAGGATAGCAAAGTGTGTGGTTGGCATTCGCTGCATGCATGTATGATCAAACTCAACAGTTATTTTAAAGGCCTGTCTGTCTGACAGAAGCAGGTGCCTATGTGCCTGACCAGTCAGCCACTGCATCACCCGTGGGACAGAGAGTGCCTCCTCATCCTGAGTATCGTCATCTAGGGCAGTAAAATACACAATATGTATTTAAGACATTTAATGACATCACTACATGTAGTACAATAATCATTCAAGACACCGAATTTGAAACTACAATTTGTAACTAACTGCTGCTTTAGAAAACTGCAAGTTTACAGACAAGGTTAACATTAGAACAAACGGTATTAATAAAGCCGTTTCTTTCCCCTTTTTCTCCATTTCTTGTACATTAAAAGTACCTGTCAAAAGTTGGAAACATTTAATGTTTTTGAAAGAAGTCACTTATGCTCACCAAGGGCGCATTTATTTAAAAGTACAGTAAAATCTAATATTGTGGCACATTTCAATTTCAAATAAGATTTCTATTTTAATCATTTTAAAATGTAATTTATTCCTGTGATGGTAAAGCTGAATTTTCAGCATCATTACTCCAGTCCTCAGTGTCACATGATCCTTCGGAAATCATAATAATATGCTGATTTGATACTTAAACATTTCTTCTTCATCATCATCATGAAATTAGTTATATAAACTATTAATTAACAAAAATATTTAAAAAGTATCACTATTTCCACAATAATGTTATTCAAATGTTCAACATTGATAATAATCAGAAATGTTTCTTGAGCAGCAAATCAGCATTATTAGAATCATTTCTGAAGGATCATGTGACACTGAAGACTGGAGTAAATTATCTGTAATCAGTCAGTTATCAGACATATTTTGTAATCAATGTCTGTGAAAATACTCTATCAGTGGACTTCTATAATAAACATTTGCATTCATTGACATCTGAAGTGAATACGAACTTACCTTCAAGCTCCATTAGGAAATCCTGGAAGTGATTCAGGATTTTCACCTCTTTGGCATGTTTTAGAGTGCCACTCTCACTCATTTGTGGGACAAGATGTGACACAATGTAATGGGAGTCCACCTGAAGAACATGCCAGGAAGACAGAAAAGGGCAAACATTATCTAAACAGCATGCAGGATAGAAAGAAAAAAAAAATGTTATTTTGTGCTGTAACCTTTTATAACAGCAATGCAAATAGAACTAGTAAGTTTTTGCAATCACCTTATCATCACCACCTTGCACAACAAACAGGCTGCGGCACACTTCTCTGTTCTTCTCCATGATGTCTATCAAATTGTAAAGTTGTAACCCTTCACGGAGCTGCTGAAGCATGAGGCTTCGACGAGCAGCTGCATGCATCACAATTGCTCTTTACAGAAATAGAACAAACAAATTTCAGTCAATGTTAATGTCTAATCGATTGTATTTTCTATGGAAGATATATTTAAAACTAATGCATAGAGTAAAACCTTGTTATTTTCTCCTTGTTGTCCTCGTTTATAGGCCCTGTGTAGCCACAGTTAACAATCTGTTCACTGTAAGATGACAACTCTGAAGTCTCCTCAATCTATAAAGAGTTAAAAGTGAAAAAAATCAGGGTGTTACACATCTAAAAAAAAGAATACATGGCAACAGAAAGACACTAAGACAATGTTTTAAGATACCATTTTAATCAGTGGTGTAAACTCAGAATCGTAAACGTCATCCTTCGTAACATTTTCAAGGGTTCCACTTAACAGAAAATTGTAACACCAGCCCTGTAGAAATCTTGGAGCTGGGCCACCCTGTGCAAGGCTAACAGCAAAAACCTCCCCAGCAACTCTAAAATGACAATAAAAAAAGAAATGCAGTATAATATTTTTTTTCCTGTTAGTGTGATATGAATTTTACATGTTTAAAATGCATTTGCTTCTGAACGTATAGTTCACCCTGAAACAAATGTAATTTCTTTCCACAGAGAAGGCTCACTTAAAGGGATAGTTCACCCAAAAATAAATTTCTGTAATCATTTACTCACCCTCAAGTTGTTCCCAACATGAATTAATTTATTTGTTCTGTTGGACACAGAAGAAGATATTTTGAAGAATGTTCCTACTACGGTAGGAACTACGGTACCTACTACGGTACCTACTACTCAGTGTGGTATGGAAACAGCTCCAATCAAGACTGAAAAGCCTTGCAGAGAGTTGTGCGCTTATCTGAGCGCATCTCAGGGTCTGCTCTCCCCTCTCTGCAGGACATCTACCTCAAACGCTGCAGAAGCAGAGCTGTCAAAATCATCAAGGACTCAAATCACCCTGGAAACTGTCTCTTCACTCTGCTGCCATCTGGTAAGCGCTTCCGCTGCCTGATGGCAAAAACTGAGAGACTTAGGAGGAGTTTCTTCCCCAAGGCCATCAGACTCCTGAACTCAAACTCAGCCTCTTAACATCACCATGACTTCACTTATTAATCACTCACAATCAGTAAGATATTCACACTCATTATTATCTACCTCATACTGACAGTGTCATTTGCACACATCACTTTCTGTGTTTTGGTATCTTATTTATTTTTTTTTTTTTTTTGAGATTGCTGCTACATGTCAACCATGTACAACCTATTTGCACATTCCTCTTGTACAGTCATGCTTATCTTAATATTTAAGTCTACAGTATACTATCATGCACATTTTATATATTTTTTTTATTCATTTCATTTTATGTATACTACTTTGTGTTGTTTTCTATAATATTGCACTGTCCATGGAGCGGACCTGACTCACATTTCACTGCTGGTTAGTACTCTCTGTATAATCGTGTATGTGACAAATAAATCTTGAACTCTTGAACGGAACATTCTTCAAAATATCTTCTTCTGTGTCCAACAGAACAAAAAATAATTAATGTTGGGAAAAACTTGAGGGTGAGTAAATGATTACAGAAATGTATTTTTGGGTGAACTATCCCTTTGAGCTTGGAATGATATGAGTGTGTGAACACCTGACAACTTTCATTCTTAGGTGACCAATTCCTTTGATGAGAAACACTTACCGAAACAGGCCATTGTCAACATCATTCAGGGAGTATTTTGGCATTTTGCCTTTGCCCTCCTCCCCTTCAAAGAGCCTGGTCTCTATGCCGCCAATCAATTCTATAGACGGGGAAGAAAAAAATTATAATAATTTAACCAGAACAAATGAATTAACAACAAATCCAAAGTATGAAATCCAAATATGTACAAAAAGTACAAAACAAAATCCTGACCTGTCAGGAATTATTTTCTCAAAGCCCCAGTGTCTACTCCAGCTTCACCAAAGAAAGTGATCTTTAAAGTGTTGACTGGGGAGCTTAACTTTTGTCGCCTCCAAAGTAACAGACTTCGTTCCACTAAATTAATTCTGGACACACAAATGCAGAATTCCTTGGAGGTGTCAACTTGAGCCGCTAGCCATCGTAGGACATCCTCCTCACTGTAAATTGATTTTATATTCAAAGGTTAACTCTTTTAAATATTAAGCAGGGAATTGTTGAGACAGCATTATAATAAAAATTTATAAATTATACGAGTACATTATTACATATTGTACACATTATTACAATGTTCATGTTACTTTATGTACCATGACATCTCTTCATTTTGTGGATCCACTGTATCAGAGCTCCTTGATTGAAGGGACACTGGACTAGGAAGAAAATTTAATTGTGAAAATATAATATTGTTTATGTGAAGTAAAACATTTAATTCAGTGCTTTAATATATAGCTAAAGTCTAATTTGCCATATAAATATACTTTGGAAATCCAATGTTCTGACTCATGATCTAACTAGAAATGTCAAAATCTACATCACATCATGCACCACAAAATTACACTGCTGTTTCTACACTGCTATGTGTGTATTGCATTACATTTCCAAGTCACCACAGTAACTTGCATGGACCTCCAATTCTATCATGGGAAAAGTTTTCATGCAAACAGGACACTTTGCATCTGTCGACTAAAAATAAATTATGTAAATACAAAATAAAAGCAGTCAGAATTATGTCATCCCATACAATAAGCAAATTACCTTTTCTTCAAATGCTGGTGGTGAATCAGTTTCCTGGTAATAGACAAAAACATTACATTTAAACAAAAAGTTACAGATGCAGCCTACATAAGTTACTCAACCAAAAATTACCTCTGGTTCCGAGTCTGAAAGTGTTTCACATTCCAGAGCATCACATTCCCTGACATGCAGAGCAAGAATCTGCAATGGCATTATTTTATAGCATTTCTTGCATTCTGCTTTTGGCATTAAAGAAAATTCCTGGGCATCAGATGGAAGGGGGGATAAATCAAATTCATCCTGTAAAGGGACAATATAAATCATGGTCTTCCCCCCTCCAGTTGCACATCTGATGGTACTGCCACAGTACACTTCCGACTCTGGAGGAACAAGATTCAGCCGCCGCCTTCCCTGTCCACCTGAATAAAATATTACAAATATGTATAAATAAAGTTTTATATATAATTGTCATCTTTTAACAGTCTTACAAAGTGCTTTCAGGAAAACAATTAAATAAACTCACATGCACAAAATAAAGTGTTAAAACAAGAATATAAATGAACCTGTTAATCATACTAGTAATGCACTGATATTAGTAATACCTTTTATTTGGTTATTTGGGATTTGGCTGATAATGGAGGTTATAAAAGCTTATTTACATTGAGTTCTAAACCTGACTTTTTGATCGTCAAAAGCAAAATAAGATATCCTGAAGAATGTCCATATAATGAAAGTTTATGGGGAGAAAGTTTTGTTTTTGTCCATATTGAAAGTTTATGGGGGAGAAAGGGATTTTTGAACAAAACTGACTTTCATTTTATGGAAATAAACAGCTCAGACATTCTTCAAAATAAATTGAGCCAGACATACATATTTAGAACAACGTAAATGCGAGTAAATGATAACAATTTTGCATGAACTGCCCTTAAGTTAAGACCTGCTGGATCAATATTTTTTGAAATCTTTAATTACTTTTCTGGTCACTGTGTGTTAATTAACTTTGAATTATGTTTAATTGCTAAAAACGTGAATATTGACTATACCAACCTATTTAAATGTACATACATAAATTGAATGACATATGCATATTTACATTAAACTAGTTGCCTTGTGTGATAATCTGAATCTAGTTACTTTTATTACACGGAATTGGTAGTGGTGTCAAAATCATACCAGCTGACTTATAGAGAAGCCATCCACCGGACGCTGATTTCATTTTGGGGTACGCTTCTGTAAATAAGTTGGAAACCTAAAATCCAAATTACAACAAATCATTACAAATAAAGTTACTGTCTAATATTTGCTGAGAGAGTGAAGCATAATTTTTAAGTAAATATTTATCTATGTGTATCACCTCTGAATGAGTCAAATCATCATTCATTGAGAGATTTCGCTTTCCCAATCCTGCCTGCATGAGTTGAAGTTCCTCAGCTGGTGAAGGGGTTCATTTCAGTATTTTTATTTAACAGGAACACAGAAAACATGAATGGTTTCCAAGATTTACAGAACTTTGTGGGTTTATTACAGCTGGGTAGACGTCTTTTGGACCCACGTTTTTTAAAAAATCCTGGGAAAGACCTTCAAGAAATGAATAATAGAAAAATTTGTTAAGGAAAACTTATAGAACAATTCTGTGTTTATCAGAAACTCGGTAGACCTTCTCTGACTATTACTGTGACAGCGAGAGTGCTTATGCGACTCTATTGTAAGTCACTTTGGATAGAAGCATCTGATAAGGGAATAAATGTGAAAAATTTGTATTGCAAACACGAAGTGTCATTGTTTTTAGTCATGTCTGCAAACTGAAACCTGGCCATGTCTTGTTCCACAGTTGGACACTGTCCGAGCGCTGCCCCTGACTCGTGCTGGTTTTGCCCAGCGAATGGTTAAGCACCTCTATGATGTTATGTATAGCTGATGCAGCATCAGCACCAAGGTTTGAGCCTTGCTGCAGAATAAAGATCAGTCTGAAATCATTGCTAAATATACACGCAACATCCTTGAATATATTACTTATCATCGCCTTGGAATTATAAGGTTCTCTCTCACATTTTTGTCAAAACTGAGTTATTCACATTTGTATTTTGTGACAGCTTATATTTACATTATGTGATTTTTAGATTCTATCTACAAAGTATTTTATGCAAAAACTTTGAAGCTCAATATCTCAAAACTGCTCAGAAAATTATAATTCCAAGGTGGCAAAATGTTGTGGTATAAAGAGCAATCAATGTAACGTACTGAATCAAACTGCATGTAAATAGCAAACCTATGAGTGACAAACACTTAACGATCTAAATAAAGACACAACTGTTGCATTCTGCACAGGAATAAAACGTATATCTCGATTTTTCTTTTTATTATCTTAGTTATAATCACAAACTTACCTCAGGCTGCCTCGAATGTCCTGCCGAGGAGGATGTTGACAACGCTCCGTGAGCCTCCCGATTAACGTTACTCATCTTGAATAACCCTATTCTTCTTCTTCTTCTGATGTGGAAAATATCCGTGATTTATCATTAATGTTATTTAATACACTCTTATTATCATTAGACTACTTACTTACAGCTCCACTGTCCCGCGCCACTGAAACACTACTTCCGGTTCAATGAGCCGCCAATCAAAATCTCACTAGCCAATGAGAGCGAACCGTTGTTAAGCCCGCCCTCACGAGAGGTTTGTGCCAGAATGACGAACGTAAATTTGCGAAGCGCAAACAAAAACTTGGAATGCGAAAACGAAAATGCTGGCAGCACATTCAAAACTCTGTTTAGCGAAAGTGAAGCTGAAAGTGAAGTCAACAAAGAATGCAGTTTATTTGAAGACGATGTTACTTTTTTTGCTATTTAGTTGATTGTTTTTTATTTTCAGAGTGTTTTTCTCATTTATCAATGTATTTTTTTGTTCGTTTTCGCAAAAGTTTCGATCGTTTTATTTGGCACATATCTGATCCCATAGGTCATCCAGCCCACAGAGACTGAACCACTCACTGATGTGGAACAAAAGTCGGAAGTGGGTGTGTGCACACAAACACACACACACACAAACACACACCCCCACACTGGGCTGATGTTCACTGGTTGTGTGTGTGTGTGTGTGAACTGCAGCATGTTTCTCCGGGCGTCAGGTGTGTGATCAGAGCTAACAGGCTGATCTCAGTACAGTGACCTGAACACAGATCCACATGCTGCAGACTCACTCACTCTGTTCACATACAAACATTTACAACACCGCAGTGCAAAAGAATCCTTTTAGCATTCAGGCAAGTTTAGGGTTTATTTCTGTGTAAATAATATTTGCATTTTAGTGTTAACTAAAACTAAAAACAAAAGTGTTTAAACGTGTTTTCATAAACTGGAATAAAACAAATAAAATGAAAAACAAACTTAAATTCAATTAGAAAGTTTTTCTTTGCAACAAACTGAAATAAAATAAGTTTAAGTACTAAAATTACTAAAACTAAAACTGAAATACAGTACAAATGAAGCTAAATATAGAAATGTTTACAAAAAATTAAAATGACAAGAGCATATACCAAAAATTATTAACTAAAATTAAAATTAAGATTTAAAATATTAAAAACAAATGCTAATTCGAAAAACATAAGTGCTATAATATATAAATAATACTAAAATAACACACTTGCATATGAGAATAAACAAATTGTGATGATATTTTCTAAAGTTGGCTATATAATTAAATAGATGCAACAAAGAAAGGATCACAAATGAATCAATTCAGGATGTGAATATAAATAGAACAAAGACAAATCAGAAATCAGTATGCAACTATTACAAATGACTTTGAAGCTGTCAGTTTAATATTTAACCATATAACTCAATGGGTGACTTTTAAAATAGTTTTCTAATAGTTTTCTATTCTTTTAAAGAGTTAAGAGTTAAAGAGTTTAGACTATATTGTAAAATGTTATTTCTGTGATCAAAGCTAAATTTTCAGAATAATTACTCCAGTCTTCAGTCTTTAGAAATCATTCTAATATGCTCTAATCTTTCTAATATGCTCTTATATATATATATTATATTTGGCATAAAATAAAAATCTATAATTTTGACCCATACAATGTATTGTTGGCTATTGTTGGTCCAGGGTCATACTTTATATGCAAGTATGACCCTGGAGCACAAAAGCAGTCATAAGTAGTACAGGTATATTTGTAGCAATAGCCAACAATACACTGTATGGGTGGGTCAAAATTATAGATATTTTTCGATTTATATTTTTCTTTTATGCCAAAAATCATTAGGATATTAAGTAAAGATCATGTTCCATGAAGATATTTTGCAAATTTCCTACCTTAAATATATCAAAACTTAATATTTGATTGGTAATACCCATTGCTAAGAACTTCATTAGGACAGCTTTAAAGGCGATTTTCTCAATATTTAGATTTTTTTGGAACCCTCAGATTCCATATTTTCAAAATGTTGTATCTCAGCCAAATATTGTCCTATCATAACAAACCATACATCAATGGACTGCTTATTTATTCAGCTTTAAGATTATGTATCAATCTCAATTGCAAAAAAATGACCCTTATGACTGGTTTTGTGGTCCAGGGTCACATATATATATACAGTATATACAAGTGTTACATACATATAATTCAATTAAATATATAACTAAAAACTATCCATAAGGCTTCAGCAGTAACTGCAGAGAATTATTGTTCTTGAAACCTCTCACATCTATCGAGCTTCACAGAGGACGTGAAGAAACATTAGTGATAAAAAAAAAAAAAAAGACAGTGGACAGAAGCTCAGAATAAACATGGACTGCCTCTTTTCTACATGACCCTGCACTGTAAAACACTTGAGACGGCCTAAGTGAATAACACAAGGACAAAGAGGAATCACCAGAACCTCCCTGAGGCCCCGGGGAGCCCGCTGTGCTTCACATCGGCATCAAGGTTAACGGCATCCCTGGACGAGTCCGGCAGGAGCAGGACAAATAACCCTGTTACAGTAAAGCTGGAAACTGACACACACACAGCAGAGCCTGGAGAAAACCTCCGGCTGTCAAAGAACACAAAGAAACGGATGAGGGCTGAGTGGAGATTTACGCAGCAGCGCAGCACGACTCCAGTTCATCACAGATTACTGACAGACAGAATGACAAAACTACAAAAACTACACTCTCCTGAAGAAAACGCCAGCGGAGCCTGATCATGCTAATACTGGCGCTGTAATGCTAGGGTGGGTGGTTACCAGGGCATTCCAGTACGGTTGCTAAGGGATGCGGGTGGTCATTAGGGCATTGTTATGTGGATACTAGGGTGTTGCTATGTGGTTTGAGTGGTCACTAGGGTGCTGCTATGTAGTTTTGTTGGTCACTAGGGTGTTGTGATGTGGTTGCTAGGGCTTGTGGGTGGTCACTAGGGAGCTGCTATGTGGTTGTGGGTGGTCACTAGAGTGCTGCTATGTGGTTGCTAGGGATTGTGTATGGTTACTAGGGTGTTGCTATGTGGTTTTGTAGTTCTCTAGGATGTTGCTATGTGGTTTTGTTGTTCGCTAGGGTGTTGCTATGTAGTTGGTCACTAGGGGTTTGTGGAGGTCACTAGGGTGTTGCTATGTGGTTCTGTTGTTCACTAGGCTGTTGCTATGTGGTCGCTAGGGGTTGTGGGTGGTCACTATGGTGTTGCTATGTGATTGCTAAGATTAGTGGGTGGTCACTAAGGTGATGCTATTTGGTTGTGTGGTCACTAGGGGTTGGTAGTGGTCACTAGGGTGTAGCTATGTGGTTTGGCTGGTCACTAGGGCGTTGCTATGTGGTTGCTAGGTGTTGGTGGTGGTCACTAGGGAGTTGCTATGTGGTTGTGGGTGGTCACTAGGTTGTTGCTATGTGGTTGCTAGGGGTTGTTGGCGATCACAAGGGTGTTTCTATGTGGTTGTGGGTGGTTGCTAGGGTGTTCAGAGTGGTGTTTCCTTCCATGAAAGTAAAATGTTTTCATCGGATGTTGGTGTTTTCTCATCAGGCAGTCCACCAGCTGAACTCGGTGTATTTGTTTCCTCAAGGCTTCACAATTCAAGAGCCCAAATAAAGTCTCTTTGTGTGAGAAAGTCGAAAATGAGAAAGTCTTGCCTCATTTTCTCACCTTTCCACTCTAAAAGACATTTTTTTGTTTTAAAAAAAAACTGATGCCAGAAGCTTTTGGAGGTCAATGTAAGAGAGTCGCAGGTGGCCTTGAGTCTCAAAAAACATAAATATATGCAGATGCAAAATTCATACAAGCATGCATTCAATAAATTATTCATAACAATGAAAAGGAACATCTTAAACACCCCGTGGGACACAGATGCATTACAGCAGGTGTGAAGCTTTAATTCCTTCACATAATGCAGGGAAATACACTGATTTCTAACACTGAGTTTGGCATGTGCAACAAACTCTGGTACTAATTTCTAGGGCCTTATGATTTCCGCGATGCGGAAAATGCAGATGGAATCTAGTGATAAAAACAGAATTTACTGTATAACACGGAATGCCACTGAATTGGCCAATTTTTGGATGATTAAATCAAAAGTAGTTCAGCACACTTAAATCAAAACATGATATGGTCTAGTAGAATTTAAAGCTTTAAAAATACCATTTAAATATGGCTTCTGCATGTTCTGTGTGTCTCTGTGTGAATGAATGACACAGACGCACAGTTTCGTTTACTATACACATACTGAAGCGCGCGTGACTCTCGCTGTGTTTTCAGCCTCTGCTGCCTCAATATACGAGTACATGAACACATGAACAACATCTCTTGAACTGCTCTGAGAGTCACTTCATGAGCATTTTACAATTTCTTTTGAGTAAAACTATCGTCATATCATATACAAACAGAAACCTAAAGTTCTTCACAGCAACCCGCCAAAATAAAAGTTCGGTTTAACTTGAAGAAACCTTGACAGAAATATTACTTAATGTAATGATAGTAATCCTGCAACTTCTAACAAAATTATTATTAAAACATTATTTTAAAGGAATATTTACCAGAAAAACTATTTACCAGAATTTATTTAGCAGAAAGGTGTAAATACACTACAATGTATTTCTGGAAAATTTAAATCAATTAATTAGAATTTGGTAAAAATTAAAAAATAGAAAAAATAAAACATTTCATAGGGCCTTAACATTTTAATTTTTGTTAAACATTGTGGTTTTGAGATATTTAAAGAACTTTCATCAGGCAAATAACTTTTACTATTGCTGATATTTTCCCTACAACTACTCAAAAAACAATTTTGAGATTGTCGAGTCGCCACTTGATTACGGGTTCTGCAGCAAATCCAACTGAAGACTCACTCATGTTCTAGAGTCCCTTTCTGCCTTTTTAATTATAAAAGTCCCTTTAAAGCACAAGGAGGAGCGTCTGTGGCCTCATGTTTAATTCACAGCAGGCGATCTCCTTCAGTCTCGGAGAGAGATCAAAACACGGCTGGCGTCAGTCTAACCTTCCTCTTACTCCTGCTGATGCTTTTAAAAGAGCAGAGTTTGATTCAGCAGGCAGAGGAGATGTCTCGCTGTAACAACACTCACTTTTAATTGTCAAGAAGAGTCATTCCCTCGACTCAAACTGTCCCCGGTGTCTCGATGGGAAATCTGCAGGACGTGTAAGCAGATATGAGCTGCATGCAACGCATTACAAAGGACAAAATAAGCAAGGAACGGAGCAATCAGCAGCTCTCAGAATAACTGCTCTTCTTCTCTCTCTCTCTCTCTCTCTCTCTGAGGAATATCAGCTTTTGTAGTTGCTCTCCTCATACACAGCCGTAATGCATTTTAGAAGAAGAGCCGTGGGGAACCTCAGTTCCAAAGCTTAAAGGGATAATGCATCCAAAAACAATTCTATCATCATTTTGTTTTCATTTACTCAAGTCACTCCAAATTTGTTATTTATTTTCAATTGAACACAAAACATAGTGACCATATTTAATAAAAACAAATAAATAAATAAATAAATAAAAACACATACAGACATAAATGTATAAATACAAATAAATTAATAAACAAACAAAACAAAATAAATAATCAATAAATATATGTTAAAACATTTAAACATTAATTTAATACATACATAAATGCAGAGATTAAAATAAAATAAAAAATACATTAAAAATAAATACACATGCATACATAAATATGTAAGTTAAATTAAAATAAATAAATAAATAAAATTACATTAATTCAAATAAATTAATTTAATACATACATAAATATGATTAAATAAAATAAATAAATACATTATAAATAAATAAATAAATAAATAAATAAAATACATCCATAAATAAATAAATAAATAGTTTTAGCAATATTTATATGGGCAAACAATATATACAATGTTTATTTTACTGGTATTACTTTTATTAGGTGTAGTACAGTTAGGAAAATAATAATTACAACATGAAAGTAGGCCTATATTATAGTCTACAATAACATTAATACAAGAACTGACCAAAAATTGAATCATGGTATAATGCAGCTTGGATTTTAATAACATCAAATTTGATTATTCAGTGAATAATGACTCAAATTTCAGTCTTTTTTTAAAAACAAATCTATTGTATAACTTCAGAACACATGGAATCAAGCAAAAAAATCATATGGACTTTTTTTGCTCATATGATGCTGTTTTGGTCATTTTTAGAGTAATTTTTTAGAAAATATCAGAATCTTTTCACGTTGACTAGAATGCAACCACTTATTAAACTTTTACTTTTATATGTATAAAAATATGTAAAGCAGTAACATTCCCCAAACACTCTTGTCCCCTCAAAACACAACTTGTCCTATAATTCATAATTATAGTTAGGCGTTCCTGATTCTGTTCTCCTTCAAATGAAAACTTATATTCTATAAAACTTCCATGTGTGGGTCTGAGAGCCAGAATGGAAATGCATGCAAAACCACAGCGGAGCGAGAATATCCCTTACATACTGCTCATCTAACACTGACAACATTCAATAAAGCTCTAATAGTAACAAATGAACCACCTGCAACTCAGCAGACGCTCCAAACTTTCCAGCCATACAGTAATGATTCTTGCTCAGCAGAACATCCCAAAACTGGGTTCGGTGTGGAGCGGCAGTAGATTTATGAGCTGTGAGAGAGGCCTGTGAGCTCCGGCCGACTCCGGCCTGCATTCGGCTACAGCCATCCGCTGTCTTTATGATGATTAATGACCTGCAGGAAAACTGAGGATCCGAAGCAGGCCAGAGCCTGAGCCAAACACACATACAGCAACCTGCACTCCATCCGACGCTGCTCAGAAACTACAACATCTCAGTTAATGAGGGACTCCTTAATGAGTTAATGAGTGATCATTAATGACTGAATTAAGCCGACTCCTCCACGTGTTAATCTCTCTCAATCTCTATGTGAATGTAGGACGGCTGGTCAGAGAAAGACACAGGAGTAAATAATGGGGGGAATCTCACTAAAACCTCAAGAAACAGCCCGGGTCGTATTTCACAACACAATAAAATAAAAGAAATAAATTATATCCTAATATAAATCCCAGTTTAACACCTCTGCTGTGACTGTAAATGCAGACCTTGAGCCAAAAACTCATCACCAAACACCAATGACTTGTACATATGGGTTCATTCATTTTAGACACTTACAAAACTGTTGCAACAGAGATGAAATACAATTTTTAAATACATGAACTATGTTCCCATCGTTGTTGCCACAGATTTGGAAGTGCATTTTTCTGTTCTAAAGAAGGGGGTGCCAATACTTTTGTCTATATAGTGTATGTACAAGTCATTGGTGTTTGGTGATGAGTTTTTGTCTCAAGGTTCATTTACAGTCACACCAGAGGTGTTAAACTGGGATTAGGACTTGGTTTTATGCAGACCAGTCAAGTTCTTCCACACTGACTCAATCAATCATTTTCTTTTTGAACCTTGTCTTATACACAGAGACATTGTCATGTTAGAATAGAAAAGAGTCCAAACTGTTGCTATAATATTAGAAGCACACAATTTCCTTGAATATCATAATATGCTTTAACATTAAGATTTGTACTCATAGAAATTACTAAAGTAGTCAAACCTGTTCATTAGAAGGGGGTGTTCCAATACTTTTGGCAATACAGTGTATCTGTACTTTTGTTACTTTTACTATTTTAAAAAAATATATATATTTAAAAAAAAAACAGTAAAAATGACAAATGAAAAATGACAATGAAAAATAGTAAAAATGACAGAAAAATAAAAGCTATTTTATTCTTAAATACTATAATATTATGTAAATAATACTACAATAACACTGATTAGACTGCCAAAAGTTAAGTCATTTTTACACAAAATGATATAATAATAATAATAATAATAATAAAATGAATGCAAAATTTTGTTTCTAACTGTACACCAGTCATATCTAATGTTAGTCATAAGACAATGATAGTATATAACTGTAGTATAGTACTATTTGAAATGTTAACAATAGTAGGCACTATACTGTCCAGTGCTCAGTGCATAGTAAATTAATATTTCGTTCCAAACAGCATCAAATGACACACTTGAAGTGCACAAGTCATACAGACTACTTTTATGGTGAATCTGGGGTGTTTCGCTTCTTTTTTCAACACTGAAAAGTATTTTTCAGAAATGTGTTTCACAGAGAAAACATCAGCATATGGGAATGACAAAATCTTCATTTCGCCATTCCTTTCTACACACTCTCGTGTTATAGTTCAGTTGTGGCTCTCAATCATGCCGCCATCTGTTCCATTCAGCAGGAGCAGGAGCTCGTATCACATTATCAGATCACAGCCAGTCGCTTTCAGAGAGACGGTGTGTGTAATCACACACACATTAAGAGACAGGTAGAGGCTGATCCTTTAATTCAGCGCTGTCAATATCATGTCATGCCGACTCAAAACGGACAACACTGCCTCAAACGGTGACTGTAAGCCACAGACCACAGACCGCCCACCGTCCATTCACACAACAGTCTGATTCATGCATGTAATCAGACAGAATCCCTCGCTGGTGCCGAGCCATGAGCTGGATAAACAGCTACAAAATCCACACTGACACTGATCTGACGGAAATACTTCAATACTTCATCAAAACGATTTGTTACAAACCAATAGTGATGTAACGATATCAAAATCTCATGATACGATAATATCACGGTATGAAGTCCACGATACGATATTTATTGCAATATTTACAAAAAAGACAAACTGAGAATTAGAAAATTAGAATTAGAAAAAAATGAATGTTTTGTACATTTTAAAGTGAAATTATTCTATCTAACGCACTTTGAGAGTTCAAAATTAAGAGCTCCAACCCATGTTCTTAACTAAGAAAACCTCTTTTTATCTGTGATATACTGTCTCAGTCTAAATTACATTCACACTGGTGTTTTAGGAAGACAAACAAATTAGAATATAATAATTATAATAATAACAATGACAGTAATAGCCATATATTGTAAAACAATTGCACTGTAAAATAAATGAAAATGTATATTTCATAGGTATATTATTTTTGCTTTACACAACAGTAGGGAAATTCCAATACTTCTTTCCTTATTTCTACACTTGAAAGAGATATTTTGAATTTGGACTGCATTTAAACTGCTAGCTGTCAGCAATACATACTGCACTTTTAAACTTTTATTTTGAAGGAAAACTCCAGCTTCGGTGAAAACATGCTTACAAAAACACATCTCACTACAAATCTATGCTGTAATCATCTGCCACGAAAATAAAGCATAACTGATGGCTGTTTCGTTCCCAAACGCACGCTACACTCACAGGAGTGCAATAAACGAGTTGACTGCATTCATTCAGTGTGAACAGAGCCGTTCAGAGACACTGAAAACACCGGATCACGAGCTGATCGTCTGAACGAAGTGCAGCTTCACTTTGAAACACGCAGTGAAAACAGACTTGATGAAGGGATTATATTGTGCTTTTGGTTTGAGTTTGTTTGACAGATACTGTGCCAACGCATAAGGGCCCAAAACACAATTTTAAAGACCTTTTATGTTAGAATAAGAAGTTTAAATATATTTTAAAAATCGACACTTTTTGCCTGGAAGACCTATTGTTTCGTTTCATCATGTGACGACGATAATATCGAGACCGTTTTGCTATCACGATAATCACGATATCACGATATTGATAATCCCTACTAACCAACCAACCAACCAACTAAATAAATAAGTAAATTAAATTATTACCAGTATTTCTAGCAAAAACAACTACAAATCTATGCTGTAATCATCTGCTGATAAGATACTGTGCCAAAGCATATCGTCATGTGACCACGATAATATCGAGACAGTTTTGCTATCACGATATCACAATATTGATAATCCTTACTAACCAACCAACTAAATAAATAAGTAAATAAAATGATTACCAGTATTTCTAGCAAGATCCCAATCTTTAATGTTTAACAAAAGAATGTTGCAAAAAATATATTAAAAAAATTATAAATAAGTATTTGTCTTTTTTTGCTTTCAGAGAATATATCATGAAAGAAAAAATATCGCTATGTAGAAATATATAAAAATAATAATAAATAAATAAATAAATAAGGGCAAAAGCACAATTGTGAGTTTATATCGCACAATTCAGACTTTTCTTCTCAGAACTGCGAGTTTATATCTCTGACAAACTCAAACTCTTTAAGCTCTGGTATATCTAAAGTGCAAACTACATGTCATCTGAGAGTAAATGCACAACGACCACCATCTGCACACAAGCTTCATTTCTCAAATGAAAACTACTGTGATTTTATAAAGGATCATTTGAACTTCTTTTGATGGCTGAGATCCAAACAGAAGACGAGCAAATCCATTCGTGTTTTTCACACGTGCGTTTTCTTTGTCAGCGTCTCTCAGATGTGTTTCCTGCGTGAGATCAGGACACAAGAAGCTGTGAATCCGGCAGCGGTGTTTATCCTTTCATTTGGAAGCATTGATCCTCTAATCTCTCTTCTCTCCACCACCTCTGCTTTCATTCCTGACGGCCACCCGACTGACAGGCCTTTCATTACACTTCCAGTCTGAGCCACGAATTAAAGACCAAGACTTCATTTTACACACACAGGTAGCCATGCACGAATGTATTTACACACGAGCGCTCGGGAGATTCAGCGTCAGTGCACTGCGCTCTACCTGAGCTCAACTTACAGTCAAATACTAGTAGCTTTCTGAAGCACTTTAACAGCTGGAAATCAAGGGAACTTGTTCTTTAGTGGACAGAATCCTCCTGTATTCCTATATAATCCTCCTGTAATGGGCATTTGATGGTTAATGATAATAGTACACTTTCTACACTGACAGTTCTCTTGGGGTTACAGCAGTAAATCACTGAAAAATGACAGTTGTGTCATTGCTTGCTCACGTCATGTCGAGATGCTGCTGAACTTGCTGCTTATTTCAACACAACAAAAGCTGTCAAGCACCAAAAGGACACAAAAGCACCATTAAAATCCATACAATTTGTACATCATAACTCATTTAGCTTAGAGCTATTAAAAATTGTTAGGAATGTTTTTGTTAATTCAAATAAAGCTGAAAAATAAAAAAAAATATTAAATGATAAACAAAAATGTAAAAATTTAATTAAAATAATAAGTGTAACTGTGTAAGCTGAAACACAAAAGTACTAACTGGAAAATTAATAAAAGCCAAATCTGAAAAAAATTAAGAAATAAAAAATAAAGCTGAAATACAAAAAAAAAAAAAAAAACTATATAGTAATATTAAAATAATAATAAAAAAAATAAAAAAAAATAAATATAAAAAAGCTAATTCACATTTTTTTTCAACTTAAATCTGAAATAAACATTAGATGAAAAAATGTTGAACTTAAAACTACACTCTAAAAAATACTGGGTTGTTTCAACCCAACTTTGGGTCAAATATGGACTAACCCAGCTGTTGGGTTACATTTTTACATTCAATTTTTAACCCAAAAGTTGGGTTAGTCCATATTTGACCCAAAGTTGGGTTGAAACAACCCAGTATTTTTTAGAGTGTAAAGAGTAGTATTTTTAAAAATAGAAGTAGCAAGAACATAAAATTACTAAAAAGTAAATCAATGCAAATATCACTTGCAGATGTTCAAATTTACCACATTAAAACAGATCACAACTTAATTCGCAGTTCCCTTTCTGTCGGTCACGTTCAGCGTACGTCTCCGTTCCCTCCTTCAGGGAACGAGGGTTACATACGTAACAGAGACGTTTCTCACACAAAGCTGCATGAATTCAGAAATCTGTGAATATAAGTGCACGGGTCAAATGTGCTTTTTTTGCAGCTTGATATGATCAGTTCATGTTTTCAATGCATGGAATGAGCAGCGTAAATATTCTCCAAATGATCTTTTGTTGAGTTCCACAGAAGAAAGTCAGTCATCCAGGTTTTGCAGGAGAGTAAATGATGACAGAATTGTAATTTTGGTTAAACTACACAAACTCTTATTGAATCAGCAATTTACAATGTGACATAAAAAATAAGTTTAGTTTTACTGTAACATTATTTTCTTTTCTTTCTTTCTTCACCTTAAAGCATGATTGATCTACGCTGGAAATTTCCTCTTCAAAGAAAAACACCTTCAAGCATTTCAATCACTTATAAATGACGCCATTTACCCAAAGCTGATTTCTAAGTCTAAACTCTGTGACCCGTATGAGCCTCAGGCGGGACATTTACATCTGAACGACTTTGACAGGGTTTGGTTCCATTTATCAGCGGCTTGTTAAGCGGTTCTGCAGAAATGCTGACGTGAGAGTTTGAGCGGGCAGTAATTACACTGAAACAGAGGAGCAGAAGAGACCCAACAGGATCTGTACAGTACATGCATTGGCTGAAAGAAGCCAGCAGATTTCTGAAACAGAGCTGAGAAGACGTGCATGAGGTCAGAGTGGATCTGTGCTCTAATGACCAGCGACTTCAGCGGTCTTCAGTAGAGTCTGAGCGTCTGTGAATCTGACAAACCCAGAGAGATACTGAGAGCTGTACAGTCTCTCTTTACTGCTGAGAGCAAACAAAAAAAAAAAAAAAAAAAATCAATTTCTTTTCTAAAATGTGATGCACTACAATTAACTGGAAATAAATAAAAACTAAAACTAATACATAAATAAAAAAATATTACACCCAAACAATAATTACAAAATAATTAACTAATAAAAATGACAAAAACATGTACTGTAGTTTCCTGAGAATAACCCTGTTTTTGTGCATGCTGTATCTGTATAGCTTCCTGTGCCATATTAATTCATCTCCAAATCATCAAGACAGATCACTAAAAATGGTGAATATCAATATATCACCCTTCTGACATTGAACTCAAGCCCCTGCAGAAGCTGAACGACTCGTCCCACCAGCATCTTTAACCAAACGACAGATAATTGATCTGACAGCTTCACAGACTCAGCTGTCAAGAGAATCAATCAAACAGAGTTTCACTGTCACAGGAAGCTGAGCAGCGACGACATCCATCCAACAGGAAACTCTTTAAAGGAGAAGCGGGTGATTTTTGCACCACTAAAAGAGCTTTAAACGGGTCGTTTGAGTCTGTGTTTGTTAGTGAGTTCGCCTCTGTTTCACAGCTTTCTTTCCAGAACTTTTAACTGTAAAGAAGCTGAAACGTTCTGCATAAATGCATGACATTCACATGCAGCGATTCCATCAAAACATGTCACATGAAGCTGACTGAACCATCAGAGGTTTACTGTGATGTGTGTCAATGTATGGAGTCACAGAGAGTTTATGTAGACTTTGAAATCCCTAAACCTTTCACCTCTCTTTCAGATCATTTCTCTCTCTATATGAGAGCTCTACAGCGCAGACATCTGATCTGTTAGAAACACCGCTGCATATATAAATCTATTGTCTTTCTGGCCGATGCGTCCCGACCGATCACTATCACACTCCTGAAGAAGCTAAACGAAGGAACAACAGCTGAGCAAATAACAGCAATGAAAATTTGAAATGTTGCTTTGGCAACTGACAGAAATATAATAAGTTTAATAATATAATAAATGCAAATATGTTATATAACATAATATTTAATATAGTTTATATAATATAATATAATTAAACAATACAGAAGCACATAATAAAATCACTAAAACATAAAACTAAAATTAAAATGATAATTTAAAATATAAAAATATTGAAAATATAAAACTTTTTTTCAGTAAAATAATATCTTAATACTAAAATAACAATGGATAGTGATGAATCTTTATGGTGATTTAGAGATTGATTTCCTAAAAAGTTTAGAGATATAATGTTAATATAAATAATTAATATAATAGTATATAATATAATATTAAAATTATACTGAAGATCACATGAGCCAAACTATCTACATTCCCAGACTGAAAAAAATGGTGTAGAAACAATTTTCACTCAAATTGCTAATAAATTTTACAATTATAAAGAAACAAGTAACACATTGAGTTAAACATGAACTTTTGAAGTAGACAAACTGCAATAGTATTTTCCATTGCAATCTTTGTTTTATTACAGCTCTAAACAATCATTTTTTACAGTGCATTGGTCACTACTGCGTCGTCATGTATCTCTGACACTCCTGTCACCTCAAACTCTTAATGAAAATGAGTGAGTTCTGCTTTATCAGGGTCAGTGTGAACACCCTAACCAGGAAACATGATAAAAGCCTCTGAAGGAGTGACAGTGATGTCAGTCGCGTTTTTCTGCAACAGGAGCGAGGCGACTACTAAAGAGCAGGACTATGCAAATGAGCAGCGACAGCCAATGAGAGCGCAGACTGTGATTCTGATCACACAGAAACCAGCAGTAGAGACTCAGGTTTACTCTTACAGACCACTGCCACAAGAACAGGGACCATTTGTGTGCCACTCGGTTTCCATTTCTGTGAAACCTCATTAGTCCAAATCACACTTCAGAGACTGGATGTGACTGTGTCACGGCGAACAGCATGTTCTCTTTCAAGCTGGCATGAAATTAATCTATTTTCTAAATGTATGTTATTGATCTCATTGTGAATGATTCATCCCTGCATATGTTTAAGTTTTTTAAAATGGTTTTGACCTTAATTTTTAATCATAATGTCATAACTTGATTTAGCTACCTGTGGTTTATTTCCCCCAACACTGATTAATACGATTTTAATGCTGAGCTAATGATATTTTCTATCTCCTCAATCTGAGCTAAACTAAATAAAATAAAATAAATACATATAACATTTCTGCATTTTTCACACTTTCAGTGTGACTTTATTTATTAGTTAGTAGACGCTCATGGAGACCAGTGTTACTTTAATAATAACTATCATAGTTTTTATTAATATTTTGAACAAGTTTTTACATTTTCCATTTAAATTTAATTCAGGTTTTAGTAATTCTGTTGCGTTTTTGTGATTTTTAGTAGTGTTTATGTCTATATGTATTTTTTTTATTTCAGAATATTTTATTTTTTTTTTTCAATTTAATTCATTTTATACAATACATTTATTTTATATATATTTATCTCTCTCTATATGTATATGTATATATATACTTTTTTTTCTTTTTGTTAATATCCACCACCAAAACATAACTTTTTAAAAACATGAACACAAAAATAAAGTCAATAAATCAACAAGCTTTTTACATCTCCAAAGGGAAAACTACCTTGCATTAACATCATGAACTTATAACCATACTTATAAGACATAATAAATAAAAAGAAAATATTTATCATTAAGGTAATACATAAAACCCTTTTGTGCAATATCAACAAACAAACAAATAAATTATTTTAGTAGACCAAGTTAAACTAAAATGAGAAATGTTGCCTTGGCAACTAATATATTTATACTGAATAATATATATACAGTGGGTACGGAAAGTATTCAGACCCCCTTAAATTTTTCACTCTTTGTTATATTGCAGCCATTTGCTAAAATCATTTAAGTTCATTTTTTTTCCTCATTAATGTACACACAGCACCCCATATTGACAGAAAAACACAGAATTGTTGACATTTTTGCAGATTTATTAAAAAAGAAAAACTGAAATATCACATGGTCCTAAGTATTCAGACCCTTTGCTCAGTATTTAATACAGCCATGAGTCTTTTTGGGAAAGATGCAACAAGTTTTTCACACCTGGATTTGGGGGTCCTCTGCCATTCCTCCTTGCTGTCAGGTTGGATGGTAAACGTTGGTGGACAGCCATTTTTAGGTCTCTCCAGAGATGCTCAATTGGGTTTAAGTCAGGGCTCTTGGGCCATTCAAGAACAGTCCTGAAGCCACTCTTCAGTTCTGTCAGGTTGGATGGTAAACGAAAACTTTGGTGGACATGAATTTGCCATTTTTAGGTCTCTCATTTATTCAGAGATGCTCAATTCAAGTGGTTCAAACACAACACAAACTTTTTAAGTCAGGGCTCTGGCTGAACAAAACAACTTTTCTTACACTTTCACTATATGGGCCATTCAAGAACAGTCACGTATTTAGAGAAATATAACATCTTAACATGATATTATAACATTATAAAGCCGTGAAGCCACTCCTTCGTTACATTTTTAGCTGTGTGCAAATTAGTGCGTACGCATGCTTAGTGTCATTGTCTTGTTGGAAGGTAAACCTTCGGCCCAGTCTGAGGTCCTGAGCACTCTGGAGAAGGTTTTCGTCCAGGATATCCCTGTACTTGGCCGCATTCATCTTTCCCTCGATTGCAACCAGTCGTCCTGTCCCTGCAGCTGAAAAACACCCCCACAGCATGATGCTGCCACCACCATGCTTCACTGTTGGGACTGTATTGGACAGGTGATGAGCAGTGCCTGGTTTTCTCCACACATACCGCTTAGAATTAAGGCCAAAAGTTCTATCTTGGTCTCATCAGACCAGAGAATCTTATTTGTCACCATCTTGGAGTCCTTCAGGTGTTTTTTTTAGCAAACTCCATGCGGGCTTTTCATGTGTCGGGCCACTCTGCCATAAAGCCCCGACTGGTGGAGGGCTGCAGTGATGGTTGACTTTCTACAACTTTCTCCCATCTTCCGAATGCATCTCTGGAGCTCAGCCACAGTGATCTTTGGGTTCTTCTTTACCTCTCTCACCAAGGCTCTTCTCCCCCGATAGCTCAGTTTGGCCGGACGGCCAGCTCTAGGAAGGGTTCTGGTCGTCCCAAACGTCTTCCATTTAAGGATTATGGAGGCCACTGTGCTCTTAGGAACCTTAAGTGCAGCAGAAATTTTTTTGTAACCTTGGCCAGATCTGTGCCTTGCCACAATTCTGTCTCTGAGCTCTTCAGGCAGTTCCTTTGACCTCATGATTCTCATTTGCTCTGACATGCACTGTGAGCTGTAAGGTCTTATATAGACAGGTGTGTGGCTTTCCTAATCAAGTCCAATCAGTATAATCAAACACAGCTGGACTCAAATGAAGGTGTAGAACCATCTCAAGGATGATCAGAAGAAATGGACAGCACCTGAGTTAAATATATGAGTGTCACAGCAAAGGGTCTGAATACTTAGGACCATGTGATATTTCAGTTTTTCTTTTTTAATAAATCTGCAAAAATGTCAACAATTCTGTGATTTTCTGTCAATATGGGGTGCTGTGTGTACATTAATGAGGAAAAAAAATGAACTTAAATGATTTTAGCAAATGGCTGCAATATAACAAAGAGTGAAAAATGTAAGGGGGTCTGAATACTTTCCGTACCCACTGTATATATATATATATATATAGATATATATAAGGTAACAAACATATGTATTTATTGTCATCTTTTTTATGCATGTTTTAGTTAACTAATAACCCTGCTCTCAAAAATGTAGCTGATTTCAGGTTGTTCTTTGTGGATAGTTCATACAATCCAGGCAAAAACTGACCAAACCATGGCACATTTACTGCTTTGCTCATCCTATAACATTGTGCATCATGTAAAAGCATTTTATTAAGCTCATTTTTATTTAGCACCCACATTACGTATTAATGAAATGCAAAGAGAAATCTGAACTCCCTCTCAAAAACTATACAGTGAGACGGCATCATAAGTTTGATTTAAGAAGGTAATCTCAGAACCCAAATGCTAATGAATTACTAATGATATCTAATGAAGCTTGTTGAAAATGAGCAAGAGCGCCGCTCTCTTTCAGCACTGAGATCTTGAGTGAATCACCACAGGACGGGTTACTCGAGGAAAACTGTGCTCTGGATGACAAAAGCAG
Organism: Schizothorax lantsangensis; assembly: GCA_027422415.1. NCBI lineage: Eukaryota > Metazoa > Chordata > Actinopteri > Cypriniformes > Cyprinidae > Schizothorax > Schizothorax lantsangensis. The sequence continues at coordinate 2,194,790 of CM049846.1, forward strand.
CTGCTAAAGAACAGAATCTGAAGGGAATGCTGTCTCTGTAGAAACACCCAGGATCTGAGGACACGGCTCGTTTAGATTCACAAGGACTCGACTGACACCTGCTGGCCAGCTGAATCACCACAGGACGGGTTACTCGAGGAAAACTGTGCTCTGGATGACAAAAGCAGCTGCTAAAGAACAGAATCTGAAGGGAATGTCTCTGTGTCTCTGTAGAAACATCCAGGATCTGAGGACACGGCTCGTTTAGATTCACAAGGACTCGACTGACACCTGCTGGCCAGCACAAAAGCAGATTACTTTTCCTAGAACTCAAAACGATCCTGATTTTGCATGTGAAAGCATTTAGAGACGGAAAATGTGGTAATGTTAACCACAAAAAAAAAACTGTTTAAAAGACATATATAAGACTTTCCATTTTTCACTCAAATTGTTATGCTGAAAATAAAACCTTTTGTCTTAAAAAAAAAAATGCAAAACAGAAGAAAAAAATATCTTTATCATTAACCCTTTTATCCAACATCACAAATAAATAAAGTTAAACTAAATTAAAATGGGGTATATTGCCATGGCAATAAAATAAAAGTTTATATATATTATTATTATTATACATATTATTTATATATGAAATAATATTAAATGCAATGCAAGCAAAACCTGACCCAAAAGAGAATTAGAATTAGAACATTTAGACACAGAAAATGTGCAAATAATGTTAACTCCATAAAATAAAAAAATAAAAAAATATTAATAAAAATAAAAACTTGGAAATAGGAGCATTAAGATTTACTTTGAATATCAAAAAAGAAAGTCAGACATGCAAGTTTAGAGTATGTTTAAAATATATATATATATAAAGCATAAATTTTCCCTCAAATTGTTATGCTGAAAATACAAGATGAAAGTTTTTTCTTAGAAACAGAAACATTTTCACTAGTGCTCTCAGATTTCTGTACAGTATGTGAGATGAGAAGCTTGTACTGTTCCACACACACACACACACACACACACACACACACACACAGATTACTTGTCTTGTGTGTTGGTGTATCATGTATATATGGACTCAGGATTACTGACACACAGGATTATTGCAACAGTGACATCTGAGAGAGAGCAGAGAAACATCAAATACAGAATTCAATCTGTGCACATCAAACGCAACAAAGCATTAAACCACAGCGTGTGCACAATATCCACACAAGCACGAGGATCAGTGTGTTTCTGTACATGAAGTGATCTGTAGCTCTCTAGAGGCTCAATTACTGCTCTGAGTGACATGCAGGACTGGACACTTACTGACCGCTACACCTGCCTCCCTACATCAGAAATATACTGCTCATCCATCCTGAGACAGAGCAGAACACACACACCAATTATTCATCACTTACTAAGTGATCAGACTTATCTTTTAAAATCCTATGATTTCCTATTTAAATATGAATCCTGTGCATCTCTGTATGAATGAATGATGCTGTCGTCTCACTAAATGAGGACATAATGAACACCATCTCCAGAACTGCTCTGAGAGTACTTTTACCATTTCATTTGAATAAAACTAGCATCATATCATACACACACAGAAATTTAAAGTATTTACAGCAACCCGTCAAAAATAAAAGTTTGGTTTAACTTGAAGACACTGTGCCAGAAATATATTGCTGTTGTTCAGTAGAAAGTGTAATACTACTACCACTACTACTAAAAAATATATATATATATATATTTAATTATAATTAAGGAATAATCACACAATAATTCTTCCATGTTTTATTTATAACAGTAAATCCCCTTTATTTGCCAAAAAAAGTGTTTAATTTTCATTAATTAAAAGAAAAAAATTTAATTAATGTTTTATGCCTTTCTTTGATAACCAGAAAATTTTAAATACACAACACAGAATTTCTGAGAAAAAAAAAAACATTTTATAAGGCTATTGTAAGAATAAATAAAAGTTGTTTTTATGCATTCGAATAATTAGATATGCTAAAACAGAATTTGGTAACAAAACATAAGGTGAGAAAAAAACATTTTATTTTTGTTAAACTTTTAATAAACTGAAGTTAAATTGCAGCCTATAAGTTTCATGATTTTAATTAATTAGACATGCTTTTTGATGAATAACATTTTATTTAACCATAATAAAGAAGCCCAGAAAAATTTACAGAAAAAAATGGAATCCAGAACAACAGTAAAAACAGAATTTGGCAGAAAAAAAAAGAAAAACGTAACTTGGGAAAAAAAAAAAAAAATTAATAGTGCCTTAAGATGGCAATGAAAATGACAAAGATCCTACAGACTTAGGAGAAACATGAGTCATATTTAGAGACAACAATAATATAATGGAGGTCAACCACTCATAAACACACCCCACTGAGCATGGCAACTGCATATCATCCTAAAAACACTCCTAACCCCCTAACAACCACATAACACGGTTAAAAACCATTTAGAACACATTAGCAACTCTAGCAACCACTCAGAACATCCCAGAAGCTACAAAGCAACATGCTATAAAACTATTCCAAACACTTTCAGCTTACTGTGCATGCGTGAGCAACTCACACTTACTCAAGTGAAATAATCTAGTTTCCTTACAAAGTGTTTTTATGGATTTCTGGTTTTGGGCACAAACCACCAGGGCACTTTTCTAAAAATGTATCTCTAAAATCACATCAAAGCTGATGCATGATCACTCAGAAGTGCTCAAAACTGAATGTCAGGATTGGATTTGGTTCTGTAGTTGAAGCAGATGTTTGTCACTGTAAGCATCTGAGAGACAGCACAGTTTGCTTCAGGACACTAAACCCTTCTAGAAATCCAGCTTAAGATGGTAGCTCATCCACCAACCAAAAACCAACCTGGTTTATTACTGGTTCAGGACGAGCTGCCACGTTCCAAACTAGTGCTACTAGTTTAACCAGTATTTCTAGTCTGCAATTTGTTTTAAAAAGCCAGATTCTTAAGCATTAATCAGCTGGAGCGCATACAGAAACCCACAACCCTGCTTTAGTGAATACTGATGTTTCTAGCAGATTACCACAGTCATCTGTAGCTAAAGAACATACAGCTGTGATTAATCGTGTTCAAATCATGTCAATCAGACTGAGCATCTGCTGCACTAACCCAGCTGAACAGACCAGATTAGACCACAATGAATTTCCATACTGGTTTGATGGTGGTCTAGCTGATGAAGCTGGGTGACCATAGATGTTGTTCTGGTTAAGGGAACATTTCAGGTTCTATGATAAGCTCTATCGACAGCATTTATAGTATAATATTTATTGTCATAGGAATAACCTGAATAGAAATAACTCAATTAAAAATGTAAGTCACAGTAAACATGTTCAGGTGAAGTAAACAGGGTCCCACAACTAGAGGATTTCAAAGTAGAAATGTATAGTTTTACTAAATCTTGAGCTGTAAAGTTGTCTAAATCATCTAGATTAACTTCTAGGTCACTTTAAATATTAAAAAAACAGCAATTAAATACAAAATTATAAAATCTACATTTTTGTACTTTATATATTTTCTATTTAAAAATATTGATGTATTTTATATATTATCTGTTATTATTATTTAGCAGTTATTTGTGATTTATAAACATACATAATTCCTGTTTTGATTTTATTTTCTGCATAAATTTATTTATTGGATTTGGCTATTTAGGTGTTCATTTTTCTCCCAATCTGAAAAAGTTATTCAATCTTAATTTTGTCCCAGTCCTGAAAACAGTGAAAAATGATCCAGATGGGTGGATAGACCTCCCAGTTTCTTGGATAGGCAGAATAAACTTAATAAAAATGAATGTACTTCCTAGATTGCTGTACCCTTCTACAGATGATTCCATTATATATTGCCAAAAAGATAATTACAGATTAAGAAAAGCATTTTTAGTAGGTTTATTTGGCATAAGAAAAAGCCTAGAATTAAATTATCCAAATTGCAATTACCTGTAGACAAAGATGGCTTAGCACTACCTGATTTATGTTTTTATAATTGGGCCTGTCACATAATTATCTTGAGGTGGTTACAACAGGCCCTAGAAACAGAAATAGACTCATGGTTTGTTCGTCCCTTCTCTTTACAATCGGTGATTACCTCAGAACGGAAGTCCATTGGCTCAGAAATTTGCAACAATCCTTACAAAGAACTTTAAAGATCTGGCAAGATATTCAGCGGTTTTGGGGAAGAAGTCAATTTTCATCACCGCTGATTCCTCTTATCATGAATTAAGCCTTTCCCCCTGGGCTTCAAAATAGTGTTTTTCATCAATGGGCCAAAGCAGGAATCTGGTCAGTATCAGACTTGTACAACAGGAATTCTTTGTTATCATTTCAACAGTTACAAGAAAAGTATGGGTTACCTTCTTCTCATTTTTTTGGTTTCCTTCAAATCAGACATTTCATTGACAAAACTCTCACTATCCCCACAGATCAAGAGATGTGTACTAAACTAGATCTATTTTTGAAGCACTCTTCGAACACAAGGAAGGTTATTTCTAAGGTTTACACCTTGTTAGTTTCTAATTCAGGAAACCATTTGCAAGCATTGTTAGGGTGGGAAAGGGACTTTGGGGGGGCTCAGGAGGAGGAGAAATGGTCAAATGTCATGCAAAATATGAGGTGCATACTGCTGTGTAATAAGGCACAAGAAACAGTTTAAAATACTGCATCGTATACATTGTACTCTTTATGTACTTTCTAAGATCAACCCGAAGCATTCACCAGTCTGCCCTAAATGTAAATCTGGTCTGGGTACACACTCCCACATGTTTTGGTTTTGCCCTTTGATTAGCCACTTTTGGGATAAGACTAAAGCAAAGATTGAATGCATATTGAACTGCATTATTGAGAAGGACCCTTGGTTTTTTATTTTGGGAATGAGTAAAGAGGATAGTGGACTGTCACGTCTTCAGGTCAAGCTGGCAAGCAAATTATTATTTATGGCTCATAATTGTATACTCGTTGTCTGGATTAAAGATAAACCCCAACAGTGGACCAATGGTACAATGAGACTTTCAGAATTCTTCCGTTAGAACGTCTTGGGGCCGTTAGCAATGGAACCGAGGCTGAATTTGAAAATGTACGGTCCCCATTCTTTTGCCGTCTCCCTCAGAATATATCACAAGTTTGTAAAAAAAGGCCGATATGTTTAAATTGGAAATACTAACATGCCGTCATTGAATGCTGGAAGATACATTCTGTATGTGTTTATTTGATTTAACATTGTATGTACCGCATATGTCTCTCATATGTCGTTGTGGGGGGTGTTCAGGTTTGTTTTGTTTTCTTCTATTTGTGAAAACAATAAAAAGTTATTGTACAAATAAATGTATTTATTTTTGTCAGATTAGATTTTTTTGTAACCAAGTATATATAAAATAATAATAAAAAAATTAAAAAAAATATATATATATATATATATATATATATATAATACACACACTTTTTAACAAGTTTTTAATATATTTTGAATTTTTAAATATTTACATATTATATATATATATTAGCTGTTACTTAGCAGTTATTTTATATACACTACATATATACATAATTCCTGTTTTAAATTTTATTGTAATGCAAATTTTATTTAGATTTTATTTTTTTTATTTATATTAGTTTATGTAAACAGTCAGTTTCGGATATCTTTGCACGTCACATGATAGTTACCCTGTTTGCCAGCTTTACACGGTCATGAAAGGAGTAATATTGGATAATGCACAGACTAGTGATTTTACAAATGTTTTAAATTGTCATGCATAATGCACGTTTACAGTGGAAACTGTGTATTGTACATTATTTCACCATGTACTTTAATTGTAGTAGTCACAAATCCAAATCCAACTGCAATATTGTTTTTGCTTTTTTAAAAGGTATAAATCTAAATAATTGACTGTGGTAGTTTAACATTTTGTCATAAAAGCGGCCAAAAGAGCTCAATTTGCATTGAACAAGACATGTTCCTTTAAGATAGTTCAACTGTCTGGCTTTGATAGACGTTACAAGCAAGATACGTTTACAGGCCACAGCTTATCACTCAATAGTCTCATTTCTGACATCAAATATAAGATTATAACGCTTCATGTGTGATTTATGACCCGAGAGAAACAGGGGCTGTATAACTGTCAGGGTCAGCAGAGAGACAGGAACACACACTGCTGCCTAATGAGTGATAAATGTGCTCTGCGTTTGGGGATAAAGCTATTTAGGATGCATGAAAGCAGTAAAATGTCACAAGAAGTCGAGGGAAACACTCACATGGTCTGAAATGACGTCATTCGACGGTTGTCTTGTGAAACAGGAGCAATGCAGTGTGTGCAATCCACACTGATCAGGTTTCTTGTTCATCAGATTCACTCCATTTGAAAACTAAAGGGTTCATTTGTTTTTCAGATGCAGCTGAAGGTCCAGATCAAGCCATTTTCAGTCTCCGGCGTTTCTTTTTGAGGCGAGACAGCGTAATGCTTGTTTTCTTTGGAGAATAGTGTCTCACTGGCATTTATAAAAAATGCAGCAGTCTCGCAGCTTCAGGGAAAAACACAGCCGCTTGAGTCTGTTCGGTTTCTGAAATAAAAGTTTCTCAGAAAATCACATTTGAGATTGCAACGATTAGATGGTAAACAAGCTTAAAACACATCAAAAGTGCAGGTGGATCAAGGCCTACTGATCATGTGATTTGAGGAACACTTCTCATTGGACAAGCTAAAAGCAGCAGGTTTGGCTGGCTGGCATGGTCTAGTTAGTCCCTGCTGGTTGGTGTCATTACTTACACCATCTGGTTATAAATATATATATATTAGTATATCAGTATAAAAGTAGTAGAAGTCTATGGAAAGTCCCCACAATTCACAGAAAAAAAAAAGTGTGTGTATATATATATATATATAAATGTATAAAATACACTGATATTTCTGGCATATCAGTGGGTACGGAAAGCATTCAGACCCCTTAAATTTTTCACTCTTTGTTATATTGCAGCCATTTGCTAAAATCATTTAAGTTCATTTTTTTTCCTCATTAATGTACACACAGCACCCCATATTGACAGAAAAACACAGAATTGTTGACATTTTTGCATTGATTTTTAAAAAAGAAAAACTGAAATATCACATGGTCCTAAGTATTCAACCCTTTGCTGTGACACTCATATATTTAACTCAGGTGCTGTCATTTCTTCTGATCATCCTTGAGATGGTTCTACACCTTCATTTGAGTCCAGCTGTGTTTGATTAACTGATTGGACTTGATAGGAAAGCCACACACCTGTCTATATAAGACCTTACAGCTCACAGTGCATGTCAGAGCAAATGAGAATCATGAGGTCAAAGGAACTGCCTGAAGAGCTCAGAGACAGAATTGTGGCAAGGCACAGATCTGGCCAAGGTTACAAAAAAAATTCTGCTGCACTTAAGGTTCCTAAGAGCACAGTGGCCTCCATAATCCTTAAATGGAAGACGTTTGGGACGACCAGACCCTTCCTAGAGCTGGCCGTCCGGCCAAACTGAGCTATCGGGGGAGAAGAGCCTTGGTGAGAGAGGTAAAGAAGACCCAAAGATCACTGTGGCTGAGCTCCAGAGAGCATTCGGGAGATGGGAGAAAGTTGTAGAAAGTAACCGTGGATCACTGCAGCCCTCCACCAGTCGGGGCTTTGGCTGGCAGAGTGGCCCGACGGAAGCCTCTCCTCAGTGCAAGACACATGAAAGCCCGCATGGAGGACTCCAAGATGGTGACAAATAAGATTCTCTGGTCTGATGAGACCAAGATAGAACTTTTTGGCCTTAATTCTAAGCGGTATGTTGGAGAAAACCAGGCACTGCTCATCACCTGTCCAATCAGTCCCAACAGTGAAGCATGGTGGTGGCAGCACATGCTGTGGGGGTGTTTTTCAGCTGCAGGGACAGGACGACTGGTTGCAATCGAGGGAAAGATGAATGCGGCCAAGTACAGGGATATCCTGGACGAAAACCTTCTCCAGAGTGCTCAGACCTCAGACTGGGCCGAAGGTTTACCTTCCAACAAGACAATGACCCTAAGCACAAGCTAAAATAATGAAGGAGTGGCTTCACAACAACTCCGTGACTGTTCTTAAGGGAATGGCCCAGCCAGAGCCCTGACTTAAACCCAATTGAGCATCAGGAAGTCTGGAGAGACCTAAAAATGGCTGTCCACCAACGTTTACCATCCAACCTGACAGAACTGGAGAGGATCTGCAAAGGAATGGCAGAGGATCCCCAAATCCAGGTGTGAAAAACTTGTTGCATCTTTCCCAAAAAGACTCATGGCTGTATTAAATCAAAAGGGTGCTTCTACTAAATATGAGCAAAGGGTCTGAATACTTAGGACCATGGGATATTTCAGTTTTTCTTTTTAATAAATCTGCAAAAACGTCATATTCTGTGTTTTTCTGTCAATATGGGGTGCTGTGTGTACATTAATGAGGAAAAAAAATGAACTTAAATGATTTTAGCAAATGCTGCAATATAACAAAGATGAAAAATTTAGGGGGTCTGAATACTTTCCGTACCCACTGTACATCACATGGGTTGCATTCAGAATAGCAAACTACATATTCTTAATATTTCAACCATATGATTTTTTTTTTTCAGAGTATGATAGCATGTTATTGCAAACATAGCTGTTCATGTGGGTACTGCATGCATGCAAAAAATCTTCTTACTGTGCACAGTATGCATTCAACAAAAACAGCAAGAGAAGCTGTATGCTATTGTGAACAAAAGTGTTAAGAAAAATCGAAAACAAGCAGCAAAGTATCTTAATGAACAATGCACAGAATTGATTCAATCTTCCACCTCAATCACTCTCTTCTCTCCTGCAGGTCTGAGGTAATAGTAAAACATCTTCTCGATCCGTCTCTGCAGTGAGTTTACAGCTGTAGTATTTCAGCTCATTTAGTGAGCATCGCTGCAGGCCAGTGTTTCCGGCCCGGTCTCTAGGGATGTGCCATCTTTTTAGTTTTAAGGATGAACTGACAGCAGCAGAATCTCCACCTGCCCTTTCTCCACTCCATTTCCTCTGTCCATCATCCTCTTTAATGACCCCTGATGTCAGGACTGCTATACTGTATCTAATACCGGTCACATGACATCTTTACCCACGAGTCCCCTTAAAGCTCCTTACAACAGCTTCGAGTCTCAGCAGTGCAAATGAAGCCCGTCCTGAGAGGTTTAGATGCTATTGTTCATCCACTGGCTTATGAGCTCAAACTACCAGACTGTTCTCTTCAATCTGAAAGATCATTAGTACATAATTATCAAACACAAAAGACATCAAATTATTATTTTAAAAGCAGCAGTGGCAATAGTCCTGTGAAATACAGATGAATTATTAGTCTGTGAGGAACCAGCAAGCACCATGAGTAAAAAATAATGATACCCAGTTAATTTAACTGAACTCTATAGCAGTAAAATTAATGTATCTGGAGCTCATTTAATAACTATGAACGCATTTAGCTAATGGACACGGCCATACGGTCATCCTAATGGCGTATACGAGCTGGAAGTTGAGAAATAGCAGGTGTTGTGATGTGTTTGCCAGCTCACTTCAGATATATGATAAGTTAGTGTGATATTAAGTTCATTAAATGTCTGTCACGATATACATGAAGCGCAGATGCCTTATGAATCACATTCGCTCTCTATTTATCTAGGATGAGTTTTACACCATGCAAACAGACTATATAAAAATAAGAATGCCGTGAATCCATTTTCCAGTGCAAAACAGCCAATCCTTTCCATCCCAGTGAAAACATCCCTGTTGAATGCAATTATTTATGAGTTTTTAGAAGAGAAAACAGGTCGTTATGCTTCAGACACAACTCTAAACAGGTGGAACTAATGCTAGAGAACAGCACTGATTCCTGAGAGAGACAAAATCCACACGGAAAGAGCACAACAGGGATGACATGCTGTTTTTGGGTTCATTGTGAGGGGAAAAATCTATCAAAATAAGTTACACTAACTATTTTAAACTCTAAAAGTATAAAAAAAAATTTTTTTAAATATATAAATATATATAAACATGTTTAATATATTTACAGCACATATAAATAACATATAACTGCTAAATAACAGCTAATATAAAATATTAAATTCAGTGCATGTTAAAAAAATACACATACATGTTAAAACACACACCAACCACATATACATATATATATATATATATATATATTAATTACCATACAATATCATATACATATACTACATATTTAGAGTTTTACATGTGTTATATTTGTTTCTCTGTTCATGTTAAACGACTTGACTTTTCCTCTTATTTAGTGGAAGCATATTATTCATTTTGGATGGGACATTTTTTTTAATCAAATTTGCTAATATTTTTCACAATTGTTTCAGAGTTTTTTTATATTACTACCACATCTATATTTGATTTTCCACACCGGTCTGCTATAATGGCATTTCAGATAAATCTGCTCCTAAATAGCGCTTGAAAACAAAACTGCGTCCAAAAGCTGGACCCAAAGTCAAAGGTTTGGCTACACTAGAATAGGAATAATATATCATCAGGCCTTGATTCAAGATAAAAACACATAAGATGCAGGAGGTGATGAGCATAAGTGAGTCTAAAACGTTTCCCAACTTCATCATGTACCTGTAATGTGATTATCTGAACCCACTGTGCTCTTAAGCAAGACGATGAATCATAGAACTCCTCTTTTTTGTGATGAAAAGCTTCTGTTAAATAACAGCTAACAAGTAAACTCTTCAGACGGCTCGGCTCTCCTGCCAAATATCAGTTTTGGATTTCAACGATGATGAATGAGCCAGAATGAGAGGTCCTGGAGTAACAAATGAGAGAGGGTAATAATGCTCTTTTTTTGCTCTTCTGTAAGCCAAATTCAATAAAACTCGCTACAGCGGGTGGAAGAGAAAATAGCAGAGCCAAGAAACTGTCCAGAAACTGAAACCCAACAAGGGAGGCCCGCTCCAAATATATCTGCATTTCCCGAAAGAAATAAAAGTGCTTGCAAAGCATTAAGAGATAGTGTTGAAGTTTTTAATAAGTTCAGGTTTAAGTCTTTGGGTTTTCTTGGTTAAATTAGCCACTTTAGTTATAGAATTCTTGTTTTCTGTCAGCTGCACTCAAAAATCAAGATACTTTTGTCAGTTCTGGAAAGCCTGGAAGTCGTACAGGTTTTACATGACGTTGAGTAAATGTATTTGGGAGAACTGCTCCTTAAAGAGCAACATTATGGAAATTTTCTTCCAGTGGTTTGTCAGTCTATGCTAAGAGAGAGAGATCAGTAAACCACATCAGTGCCAGAAGGGACGTACGTAACACTGGAGGAAAATGTCAGCACAGATATTTAAAAACTTTAAAAAAGCCAGCGGCATCCCTGAAGGTCAAACAGAGTAAACCAGACGCATCCGAGAATACTGGAATTGACATTTTAAGAGAGGAAATTTTGTCCCCTGAAACTCAGAGCTTAGAGACTGTGATTGGATGAAGGAATTGAATGTGAGCAGTTGATGTAGAAGAGAAAAACACAATCTCACAGTCTGAACAAGAACCTAATGCCCATCTCACACCTGTATATATATATGAACGGAGGCTGCTGGGAAACAATCAACGACGCAAGACATCCAGAAATTTAAAAGCTTTAAAGCTTTTCTGTTACCATTATCCAATTATCAGTCATGCAATTAACTCACATTCATTAGTGTTGCTGGAAAACATTGTCAGACTTACACTGCAGCAGCACTTATATTTTTGTAATGTTGGTGTCACAGTGAAACACTGACTGTGTGTTATCAGCTGAAGGTGCAGCCAGGCAGCTGTCGTTGATTTGACAAGTAGATTCCTAGCAGAGAGTTCACAATGTTCCCTCTATCCGTCTCAGCAGGGTCATCTAATCCCGAACACTCGATACAGGCTACAAATGCAATCACATGCTGCTGTACACACAGAGTTTAAGGTATTAGAGATGCCTTGATCGTTTCAGGAGAGAACGAAATACACAGCATTCAAAAGTCTATTCTCCTGCATCAAAACTTCATAATCAGAGACATTAACCTTTAAGTAGTGAAATATTGCTTTGTGAAGGTTTGAAACCATTCGTTTTCGAACCAGCAATTAAGAGCATTTAACTGCTTTTCAACAAAAAAAAAAATTAATTATAAATTTAACTGCCAAAGTCAGCTGATTTGAGGCTTCATTACATCATAACCATTTCGAAATTTCAATGGTTTGCCACTATGTGGCGATGACCCATGAACCATATAGTTTTTACCTAATCTCGGATCTTAGACATTGTAATGACACGTTTGTATATTAAAAAGGAAGAGTTGTAGTTCTTGTTGGCCTGATTAACCATGTTCTCCGTAAAACAACCAAAATAAGCACCACAATTTAATAAAATAAATAACATATTATACGGACACTTCTTCAGTATTATTAGATGGTTTGTTAATTGCATTTAACAAATTACACTTTCATAGTTGGTTTGTAAAAGATGTTTTTATGCATGTTTGAGCTGATTTTTTGTTTGTGTGGCATTTCAAATAATTCGAAAAATCATTGAGCAACGCAACTGATTGATTCAAAGTTTCGAAAAACTTTGTTTCTTCCATCACTATAAAGTCAACATGAAATGCCATTTGCAACCCATTATACTTGCAGAATGTGACATATTTATGTGAAACAGCTTATGCATTTTATATGACTTATGAACACTGATGTTGTTTAGATCATACCATATATGTTTTTTTTTTCAGGAAATCATACACATCATCATCCAAAGACACAAAAAAACATGCTGGATTGAAGTTGAATGTGTTTTTTGAGTCGCTGTGGATCCGGGTTGTGTTTTATATTCTAAGTGTGTGAAGGCAGCGCGTGAACCTGCTGACTTTCAGATCAGATCAGCACTCGACTTCATGTTCTCTACCTCTGATATGAAATCCCAGATCACATTTTCAGAGCGCGTCCATCCGTCACTCCAGAGATAAACCATGCTTATTACTGCTTCTGTCCTCACTCCAGTCCAGCGTGAACAGGCTGGTATGCTCTGTTTGAACAAGACAAAATAATAATCAGCTTGCACATATCATTCATTATTATGTAGATGCTTTTGTTTAAAATGACTTACAAAATCATAAACAAAACCATAAACACAGGAGCCCACAAGTAAGTGCAGCAATACTATGTTTGAAGAGCAGGCAAGAATAAAACAAAATTTGAGTTTTTAATTAAATGCTAAATTAAATCATATCTTTGGAGTTAAAATATTCCCCATTGCTGTTTTCAGTTTTTCTGTCTGTAAGCTTGATGCTAATTAATGCATCTTGCAAGGTCTGTGTTAATTGTTATTCATTTCCATGTTTGTTTATTTTGCATAATCATTCCCAATGGGTTATTTTCTGTCTATGGAATAGCATTAATAGAAAGATGCTCCATCAGTCACTGCCACACACACACACAACATAAAGGCTCAATGGCATCATCTACTGGCTACTCGAAACACTTACAACTCAAAAGTATTTGTTAATGGTGTTTGCAAAGGAAAGCATGACTAATCCTTATGCCTTAGATTTAATGATTTTAGCAAACCTCCAAATATGAGTACACCTCAGCATTAAAGTCATCCTGCACTAAATATTTTACAGATATGCATAATTATTGATTCACCCAAACAGTTCACCCAAAAATGAAAATTTACTCAAAAAATGTACTTAAAAAAACTAACACTAGCTTTTCTAATCTTTTTATATTATATTTTCTTTTTATTTATTATACAATTAACAAAAGCAAAAAAGGCCTTTAACACTAGCTTGCTCTATTCTATCTATTATTATTATATAATAATAATAAATAAAAAAACTTGCTGCGTGTACTGCATTGAGACTTGTTATAGCACTTGCATATCATTGCTCTGTTGATTTTGATTGCTTCTATTGTCCTCATTTGTAAGTCGCTTTGGATAAAAGCGTCAGGTAAATAACAATGTAAATGTACTCACCTCAGACCATTCTACATGTAGATGAGTTTGTTTCTTCATTAGATATGTAGCATTGCATCACTTGCTCAGCAATGGATGCTCTGCAGTGAATGGGTGCCGTCAGAATGAGAGTCCAAACAGCTGATAAAAACATCACAATAATCCACAAGTAATTCACACCACTCCAGTCCATCAGTTAACATCTGGAGAAGTGAAAAGCTTCAAATCCATCATTAAGTCTTTTTAACTTCAAACCGTTGTTTCTGGCTAAAATACTCACGGGTAAAGTCCCCTCTTGCTTTTTCCAGTGAAGAAGTCATCTTGTCTGAATCAGGAGAGAAATCTGCACAGATCAAGCACTGTTTACAAGCCAAAAACAAATATGTGGCTGGATTTTGATGTAAGTTGACAACAGATGGTGGACTTTTTCACTGGAGGAAGCGTTATTATAGATTATGGACTCGTATTTTGGCAAGAAGCAATGGTTTGAAGTTCAACGTCATAATGACAGATTTGTTTCTTAAAACACGCCGCTTTTCACTTTACATTTTTTATTTTGGGGTGAACTATTCCTTTAAGATTTGCAGTGATTTGGATGATGCCTGTAAAAAAAACTCAGTACAACTTCAGAAAATCACACGAAGTAGTTGCATTTCAAGCCTGATCTGAAATCAGTTTTATGGTCTATTTAAAAATTGTATCAGGGGCCTAAAATTTAGATTATGTCATTCTACACATGATGTCTTTCCAGCAGATGGGCTGCTCTCATTTGTCTATCACAGACCATTACAGTCATGATTGATTATTGGGATTGGGAGTTTTCCGTTATGACTCCTGATACCTTTAAACTGACAATGACAAATGATTCCTGTGGCACAGTTACAGGATCAAACTACCGCAGAATATCATTATTTGTTTGGCTTGAACAGCGTGGAGGAGACGCAGCAGCATCATTGATCATATTCATGAGCAGAACACTTTAGAAACTCAAACATGAGCCTATATTAGCCGTTAGGCTTTGACAAGGTGGTTGTCTTTCTCTTACAGAAGATGACAGAATAGTGGATCTGATAGACCTACATGAGTATGTGTGTGTACATAAAGAAATCAGAGGGAATAGACCTTTGTCAGGTTAGACGTCATATTATGGCAAGCTGTTTTAGCTTAACAGTGTTAAGGCCAATTCACACCAAGAACGATAACTATATTACTGTCCACACTAGTGGACGATATCATCTGTTTATTATAAGTGCACACACGTCTGCCGCTTTAATTTATCAAGTTTGGATTGATTCTGATTGGGTGTCAATGTTTTTATTATTCATCAGCTGAAAAAAAAAATCTGAAGTTATCGTCTTTGGTGTAAACTGGCCTTCATTACAATTCAATAGTAACAATTCAATTAGAGAGCTCTACATTAAATTCTTACTAGTAACAATGCTAATTAAAGAGCTCTTGAATTGGAAACTGTTAGTAAGAAGTGAATTAGAGAGCGCTCCAATTGACCGTTCGCAAAACCCGCCCTCCCTTAGTTACTGTTGCCATGACCGACAAACAATGCCACTCACACACTACACTCATGTTCTCATGCAGTGAAAAATACATCGCAGAGCAAAGAGAAAAGTGACAACACATCGACAGAGAAGATAGAGCAGGTTACTTCGGATATGAAACAAGGTCTCAGGACCCTCAGCTTTTAAACGGGTCATTAAAAGAAATTCAAACAATAAATACCGTTTTGTGGCTCTTCAATGTGTCGTGACAGATCACTGTATTGCCTCAGTTCAAACACGTGAACCGATCGTCTTTTCATATTTACTTAAAGCACGAAATGAACATGAATAAGCATCAGAAGGTGTTTTATTTCAACCGCAGAACACACCATTTTTCAAGTTTAAGTCCACCGAAGTTAATGTACTCTTCTGTCTGATTTGTGGTTAAGGAGACAGCCACGCCTATAACGTTACTGGGCATGAACATTTACATACTTTCCGAGCTGACAATATAACGTGAAACCTATGAAAATGGTTTTAAAAAGCACATGGCGCCATAGTTTCATCACTTCAGAGTGTCGCAGTGACCGTCTTTTTGCAGTAAAGTACCTGTGATAGTTTAATGAGAGGGAAGATGACATGAAGCGACGCGGTTAACCTGCATTGAAAACAGATGAGCACACATGTGCATAAACAGCTCCAGATCGGGGTGAAGTTCACGGGATTTTGTCCACAGAATGATAAGAGCACACGTTTTAACATATTTTATTATTTAACACTCAGTATTTAAAAGCCATGCATACATCGCCGGACATGACAGATTTTCTGGTTCGCAAAACAAGTACTTTAAAGGAATACCTCTAATTTAGCTTATTACCGTTACCGTGACAGCCAACAACATCACGGCTTAACACTCCGCAGAGTTAAATATTTTTATATTTAACTTATTTAACTTATACTTTTTACCCAGTTTTAACATGTATTTCTATGGAGACAGGTGGTGGCTGTCGGACAAGATGGCGGATAGCAGCTGCATTCTGATTGGTCAGATCAGCTGTCAGTCAAGCTCTTTGCGAACGGTCAATTGTAAACTTTACTAGTAAGAACTGAATTGTAGTGCTCTGTAATTTAATTCTAACAAGTTAAAGTATTGGTCTCAAGCTCAATTCCTGGAGGGCCACAGCTCTGCAGAGGTTAGCTCCAACCCTAATCAAACACACCTGATCAAGCTAATCAAGGTCTTCAGGATTACTAGAAACTTCCAAGCAGCTGTGATTTAGAGCTAAACTCAGCAGAGCTGTGGCCCTCCAGGAATTGAGTTTGAGACCACGGAGTTAAAATGCAATCACGAAGAGTAACGCTGGGAACATTTTAAGCTAAAACGGATTGCCATACCATATTGAATCTAACATGAAAACAAGGACTGTGAGGGATAGACAAAGTCTTTACAATGGCACTGAATGTCCTACTTCACATCATTTTCACAATTTACAACTTTCAAAACTGTTTTACGGACTCTTTAAATGGTTTTATTAACCGTTTTATTTTATCTACTAAAAGTTCATTTTAGAAAGACATTTCGTCAGCTGAACAATCAGCCTTGTTTTTATCCCATTTAGAAATTAAATATGGCTCTAACCTGAGGGGAAATATTAAAAAAAAGGTAGGCTAAAGGATCAAACTCCATACAATTTGTTTTATTAAAACTTTAAAAATAACGTTTTAAAAAACACAATAATAAACACATTAGGCCTAGGATAATTCATATAAATATTTTTTTTAAAAATCGCCATTTTACTTACGTGTCTGTGGTTAAATGAGTGAAATCTGCCCACACAGATGTCTCTTGTAGTTACAACTATTATAGTTTCATGTCTTTACAATTTCTTCATAAATACAGCAACATTTTAATCGGTCCAATCAAAGGAAGAAGCTAAAAGTAAAAAATAAACTAATTAATTAAAACCTAGATTGTCATCACCGCTCAACTGTCACGCGCTGATTCGCTAACATTTGAACATAAATAACGACTATAACGAAATAACCGTCGTTATCTGCGGTCTGCTGATGAGTGGCTCGGTCGAGATGAGTGGAAATAGCTCAAGTGGCTCGGGAAAAACACGATTCTCGGGCCTTAAAGATGTCCTAACAGGAAAGCTAACGTTAACGGTGTATCCTGAAGAAAACGGAAATGTATGGCAAGCCGTAAGAAATGAAGAGAACAAGGAAGTTGAAACCTACAGATGGGTGATTCACCCCCGGAGTCGCGTCAGGTAAATAATAACACAGACTCAACTAGTCTTCCTCATGTAAACTAGCATCGTGTCATTGTTCACTTCTTAATAAAACTCAATCACTTTCAGATTATTTAGCATATATGCTAATTAGAAGTGTGATCTTGTTCTTGATAGGTTATTAACAGTTAGCATTCATAACATAACGCTAACACTGAACAAATATGTTTGTAATATCATAATAAAACTGCAATTTAAATACATGTTACGTTTGTATTTTTAATAAATGTAATTCAATTTAAATGTAAATAATGTAAAATGTTATGATTAAATTAAAAATGTTACACTTGCAATTGAAATGAATACTTTTATAATGCATATTAATGTATATAAATACTGACCAATATTGCTACTAATGATACTTTTATATATGGTAGGCTACTAAATCATTCATGTACTATTTGCATGATATGGCATTATCACAATTAAATAAATAAATACCTTGTTGAGCATGTATGTCAGTGTTTTATTAATGCCATCACAGTGATCTGTAAAAATGATTTTGCTTTTTTTTCTGTCTTACAGGCATTACTATCTTTTGTTTATGGTGATCTTAACATTCGTGAACCTTATAACAATTCCTCTAGACATGGCATTTTCTGAAGATATGCAAGGTAGTTCCCTCAAATACTGGGTGGTCTTCAATGTATTCTCAGACGTCATGTTTTTCCTTGATGTTGGCCTTAATTTTCAAATGGGTATTTTCAGTGAAGACGGTCAGGTAGGAATGTGTCCTCATTGTCTTTTATAGTGTAATATGAATTATTAATTGCTTTCCCTTTCTAAAATATTGTTGACTCTTAAAAATGAATACAACACAGTCTTGTTTCTGTCTAGGCCATCCTGGATCCAAAATTAATAAGAAACGATTATTTCAAAAGTTGGTTTGCTCCTGATATGGTAGCTGCCTTTCCGGTTGACATTATCATTATTATTGTGGTATGTTTATTAATAAAGTTAATATCGCTCACACTGGTCAAATTGTAAAGATGCTTTATTTAACTTCTCACAATGAAAGCATGTGTAATTTGTGACAGGAGTACTATTATCACGCTGACACTGATGTACTGATGGCTTCGAAGCTGGTGCGGATTACTCATGTTTGCCAGGATTTTCAGTATGATCCGTTTACTCCGTGTGCCGAAGCTTCTGAGATTCTGCTTTGAATTGGAAAGTGTAAGTTTCAGTTTCACTCACGGTCATGTTTATGCAGGAAATTATCAATGGCAATACTGTTTTTTTTCCTCCCTGCCAGTCGTCTTGGCCCACTGGAGGAAAAATAAGAAAACAAATTAAGAAAAAAAAAGACATCATTTGTTATGAAACTTTTAAAAAATAAAAAAGTGCTTATTACATGAAATTTAAGATATTATTATTAAAGCGATGTAAAGTGCTATAACTAAAATTCACTTGACAACTAAATAAAAATAGGAAAACATTTTTTTTTTCAGGCTGTTGTTATATGAAAAGTTATACAAATGACTTTTTCATTCTTTTTCTGAAAGTCATCTATGATCTGATGATTTAAGGAATCCCTGAAACCAAACCAATGATCTGAAAAACTTCTCCAAAAATCCTACAGCAACTCAAGAACCTCATACAGCCTAAAATAGTTTTAATAAGATGACAGTCTGTGATCTTCGAAGATATTTAAATATTCAGTGAAAGGATTTTTGCCTTCACTCTAGTTGACAATCTCATAGTTCAATACAGTAGATATCATTTTTTGTAGCAGTTTCTCACATTTTTCTAATAAACCAGCAAGCATCAGGTTGTATTTTGTGCACCCTTACAGTTCTAATGAGAACCTTCTGTTCTGACATTATGTTATCGGTCCTCTAGGTCTCTGACATTCAGCTTGAAGAAGCCAAGAGGTTTTTCAGGGTTTTTTTCATGTTCGTGTTGATAATCCTCGTTTGGCACTGGAACACGTGTATTCAGTACTTCATATCTCTACTGGGGGAGTTTCCTGACGACTGCTGGGTCATGCAAGAGAATATCAAGGTATGTCTCAATTTGTATGGTGAATGCAGGCATTTATTGATGTGATGCTTAACATTTGTTCCTCTTTTCTTTTATGTTTTGCAGAATACCTCGATCGGGATAAAATACTCCTATTCTTCCTTCAGAGCTTTCTCTCAACTGGCCTGGATTTCAACTAATTCTATTCAATCACCAACACGTACATCACACATTCTTTCGACATTCAGCAATTTTGAGAAAAGATCGTTTGTTGTGTTTTGGTGCAGATTAAAAACTTTAATTGTGGTATTTGCTAACGCAAGCACCATTTTTACTATCAGGATTAGGGATTTTTCAAAACCTGTGGCCCAAAGTATTAAACTTTGAAGTGACCAAACTTACAGTTTTCATATGCCAGATGAAAAGAAAATAGCAACAGATTCCCTGGTACTTTAGCATTGTGGCATCAGGTTTTGCATGAGCAAACAATGAATAAGATGCAAAAATGTAGTTTCCAATGAGATAAAATGATTTCAGGTATGGCAGAACGGTGGACGGCTGTTGTGAGCATGGTGGTTGGATGTATAATGTGTTTTGCTCTTATCACCTGCTTGATCTCAACAGTCGGGAGCATGTCTGCGACTGGCAATGAATACAAGAAAAAGGTGCACTTAGGTGATTTTTTAAGAGTTTAAAAGTTAAGCTGAAATGTATTCATCAAATAAAAGCATGACATATAAATATTACAGATCAGCCAGCTGCAATCCTCCAAAATGTTCAAGAAGCTGCCCAGGGCTCTGCGCCAACGCACCACTGCCCAGTACAAGTGGCAGTATGACAAGAAGAACATCCTTGATCTGGTGTCAAAACGGCTGAGAAAGGTTTTTAATTCATTCATATGAACATAGAAATAAGCAAAGGTCAGTGCAGATAACATACATGTACTCACACTGGAGCCAATCACAGTGTCCTGTTTAGTAAAACAGAGTTAGAACAAAATAATCTGTTTTTATATATAACTCATTTCAATAGTGCTATGTTTTCTCTTTCAAAGGATATTATGACTGATATGTGTCCCAACCTGCTGAGCAAAGGCTCCATGTTCATAAAGCATGACAGAGAATTCACCGAAGCAATCTTGGTGAAGTTGGAGTACGAGTTATTCCAAGTAGAAGACATCATCATTCATCAGGGCGCTAAAGCGGACCACATGTTCTTCATCGAGCATGGACATGTGCTCGTGAAGAACGAATCTTTCCAAGTGGAGCTGTACGATGGAGACCACTTTGGAGGTGATGTATGAGAAACCAGCTGTAGCATGATTCAGATGAGAAGTATGGTCCACATTGCAGTTCTGGTCTTGAACCGTTCGATAAGATGTAAAGTAACTGTTTGATGTGCCACTAAGGGATGGTTTTGTCTGAAAGAGCTAGCAGAACAATATTAGATTGTTGTGAGGGAAAAAATCAAATGATTATGATCAGAAATTCACTCATGATTAGTAAACACTTACAAACAAAACCGTTCTTCTTTCTTTTGATGCCATTAACCTGACAAATCTAGGCTACGTAATTATTTTGTGACCATTAAAAAGTGCATTCAATATAGTAGTGCGTGTATTAGGGATTAAATATAATACATCCACATGTTGTGAAGTGTCCACCGTATGCGTGCAACAGTTTCTCTCTGAAACTTGTCGGCCATTTGGGTAGTTTTTGTTATATATATATATATATATATATATATATATATATATATATATATATACAGTGGGTACGGAAAGTATTCAGACCCCCTTAAATTTTTCACTCTTTGTTATATTGCAGCCATTTGCTAAAATCATTTAAGTTCATTTTTTTTCCTCATTAATGTACACACAGCACCCCATATTGACAGAAAAACACAGAATTGTTGACATTTTTGCAGATTTATTAAAACAGAAAAACTGAAATATCACATGGTCCTAAGTATTCAGACCCTTTGCTCAGTATTTAGTAGAAGCACCCTTTTGATTTAATACAGCCATGAGTCTTTTTGGGAAAGATGCAACAAGGTTTTCACACCTGGATTTGGGGATCCTCTGCCATTCCTGCTTGCAGATCCTCTCCAGTTCTGTCAGGTTGGATGGTAAACGTTGGTGGACAGCCATTTTTAGGTCTCTCCAGAGATGCTCAATTGGGTTTAAGTCAGGGCTCTGGCTGGGCCATTCAAGAACAGTCACGGAGTTGTTGTGAAGCCACTCCTTCGTTATTTTAGCTGTGTGCTTAGGGTCATTGTCTTGTTGGAAGGTAAACCTTCGGCCCAGTCTGAGGTCCTGAGCACTCTGGAGAAGGTTTTCGTCCAGGATATCCCTGTACTTGGCCGCATTCATCTTTCCCTCGATTGCAACCAGTCGTCCTGTCCCTGCAGCTGAAAAACACCCCCACAGCATGATGCTGCCACCACCATGCTTCACTGTTGGGACTGTATTGGACAGGTGATGAGCAGTGCCTGGTTTTCTCCACACATACCGCTTAGAATTAAGGCCAAAAAGTTCTATCTTGGTCTCATCAGACCAGAGAATCCTTCAGGTGTTTTTTAGCAAACTCCATGCGGCTTTCATGTGTCTTGCACTGAGGAGAGGCTTCCGTCGGGCCACTCTGCCATAAAGCCCCGACTGGTGGAGGGCTGCAGTGATGGTTGACTTTCTACAACTTTCTCCCATCTCCCGAATGCATCTCTGGAGCTCAGCCACAGTGATCTTTGGGTTCTTCTTTACCTCTCTCACCAAGGCTCTTCTCCCCCGATAGCTCAGTTTGGCCGGACGGCCAGCTCTAGGAAGGGTTCTGGTCGTCCCAAACGTCTTCCATTTAAGGATTATGGAGGCCACTGTGCTCTTAGGAACCTTAAGTGCAGCAGAAATTTTTTTGTAACCTTGGCCAGATCTGTGCCTTGCCACAATTCTGTCTCTGAGCTCTTCAGGCAGTTCCTTTGACCTCATGATTCTCATTTGCTCTGACATGCACTGTGAGCTGTAAGGTCTTATATAGACAGGTGTGTGGCTTTCCTAATCAAGTCCAATCAGTATAATCAAACACAGCTGGACTCAAATGAAGGTGTAGAACAGGGGTCACCAGACTCGGTCTTGGAGGGCCAGTGTCCCTGCAGAGTTTAGCTCCAACCCTAATTAAACACACCTGAACCAGCTAATCAAGGTCTTACTAGGTATACTTGAAACGTCCAATCAGGTGTGTTGAGGAAAGTTGGATCTAAACTCTGCAGGACACCGGCCCTCCAGGACCAAGTTTGGTGACTCCTGGTGTAGAACCATCTCAAGGATGATCAGAAGAAATGGACAGCACCTGAGTTAAATATATGAGTGTCACAGCAAAGGGTCTGAATACTTAGGACCATGTGATATTTCAGTTTTTCTTTTTTAATAAATCTGCAAAAATGTCAACAATTCTGTGTTTTTCTGTCAATATGGGGTGCTGTGTGTACATTAATGAGGAAAAAAAATGAACTTAAATGATTTTAGCAAATGGCTGCAATATAACAAAGAGTGAAAAATGTAAGGGGGTCTGAATACTTTCCGTACCCACTGTGTATATATATATATATATATATATACATTTACATTTAGTCATTTAGCAGATGCTTTTATCCAAAGCGACGTACAAATTATGACAATAGAAGCAATCAAAACCAACAAAAGAACAATAATATGCAAGTGCTATGACAAGTCTATATATATATATATTTATATTTTAATACTATTATTTCAGACATACAACTCTTTTCACCTACTGTACAGAAGGGAAGTAGGTCAATTTGGACCCAGAGCCAGTGATTAGTTCAAAGGTGATCTTATTATTGAGAGATACCAAGGTCTGCAGTTCTGACCAAATGGTGGTCACTGAGATGATCTTTGAAACATCAGTAACAGAATGGTGCAACCAGCCTCATGCTCAGTGTTTTAAGATGTTGTGTTTCTGCAGAGATCAGCTTCTTGTTTGGTGGAAGGCAGCTGGCCACAGTTTCTGCTCTGACCGCCTGCAGCCTTTTCTCCTTGTCATTGAAACATTTTGAGGAGATTGAGGAAGAGTTTCCACATGTTGTAGAGGAACTGAGGACAGTGGCTCAACAGCTCAAAGATGATCTCGAGGGTAAGACTGACATTATGAGTCGCTTTCATATTCAGGTGATGGAATCTCGCTCTGATTGAAGTCAACATAACATGCCATTCACAATTATACTTCTGTAATGTTACATATTTCCAAGAGAAACAGTATTTTAATAGAGAAAAAATGTAGTATGTGACTTGAAAGAATTACAAAGACTAACGACTAAGTAAATATGGTACATATTGATTGCAAAATGATTTTAAGACTTTTGTTTATTAAAGGTGTTGAGGTGGAATGTCAAGTTACATCAGCATCGGAGAGTGTGTGCGACGACACACCAGGAACTGTTGTTTTAGTCAATTAGTCATCTATTGAAAAAGATTATTTTCTTGTTTTACAATTTAAAAAAATACAATTTAAACTTGGTTTATATATTTGTATGTATAGGTTAGATGCTTAAGGTGATTTTAATTCTGTAATTTTTATAATTATTAATGTACTTGGTGATACATAATACAATAAAATAAAGTTCACATTCATTATTTACTTGTAATTTCTGTATTATTAAAATAAATTGAGTACTGTTGTATTCAGTCTCTTTATTATATGCATGCAGACGTCATGACACAGAGGTTCAGTCAGAGATGTTAAATGAATATTAAAATAATTATTTACTAATGAACACATGAGTAAATAACCACACTGACTAAATCTGTCAAGCTCCATAAAGGACAAAAAAGTGCCATAAATGTAGTCCTTATCCTGTCTGCTATTCTCCAAAACATACATAAACAAGGTGAATGGAAGTTATAGAGCTAAAATAATATTACACTGTTTGATCCATTTAAAGTGTAAGATTTTTTTTTAATATAAGGGCTTGAGTGTGAAAAAAAATAATTCTGCAAGCAGTGTAAAATGCTTCTTGTCTAAAAGGCAAGTGAGAGTGTCTTTCTGGAACTGAGCTGCCTGACTATTATCATAAAAAAACAAAGTTGAAATAAACATGCAGAAATATCTTAATGGGAATAACCTTTTTTTTCACTGACAAGCACGAAAAGAGGCCTGTGGGTTTCTTTTTCCACCAGGGGGCGCAGCTCGTGTAGATAAATCCTCTTTAGAACCTTATTTTAATCTCAGCATGTTTTTGTACACTTCAGTATATTCATTGCAAAGTACTGAAATCAGCCCAAATAATCTGTAAAATAGTTTGAATATGTCGTATTCAGTGTCTATGATTCTGACCAGTGTTGAGAAAAGTAACAGGTACCACGTGACAATGCAATGCGATTATTAAATTGTACTAGAAGTTGTCAGTAATGATTGACAGTTTTGTAATTCACGTTGGTTAACTCATTTATCTTTAAAAAGAACTACGTAAACATTATTATTATTATTAATCAAGTAAACAGAGGAAGTAGCAATGTTTTTTTCTCAGATGGAGGTGATAGTTGTCTTTCTACAGACAGATAAAGATTGTAAGCTCATTGCTAAACTGAGAACAAGTTCTTTGGAAGGCAATTGATGCTTTATGCAATAATGCACCACACAGACGGGGTAATTTATGAGTCTGTGCTGCGATTTCACATTTCATCAGACACGCCTGCAGATTAGCAGTATTTCAACACATCTTAAAAAGTGCATATGACAACATCATAATAAATAATAAAATATATTTATTTTTTTCAAATAGAGTTTCAGTATTTGGCACAAAAGACAGTGTTTGGCAGTGATACAGTGTTACAGACACTACCGTAGAGTAAAGCACTTTGGAAATGATTCTGTAAATGAAACTGAAATGTCCACAGATTACAAACATTCACTCAGAATTCGTTTGCTTTGCTTTTGTGAAATGGAGGGACTGTAAAAGAGGAAATGAACGCATCTACTGGCATTTTGCAACCATTTTTGAGAAATATGACCAATTTACAGTATAGATGTGGATATTTCATCTAAACCTCATTCTAAATCCCATGATTAAATGAAATGGCAGGAAATCTACATGAACCAGCGACCAGAAATACAGAAAAACCACAACCAATACCAGCTGGTGAATGTCTACACAAATGTACAATACAAATCAACCACTAACCTACATATGAATACAGTAACAGCTAAATACTTATTTAATTGATCTCTGACATCTACATGACTACAGATAACATAGTAACACATTTAAAAGTGTTAAAAAGTGGCATAGAAGTGAGTGCTTTTCACCATCAGTCCACTAGAGAGGGACAACATCACAAATTATTACAGGAACAGATCACCAAAAAAAATGACAATTCTCTCATCATAACTAACCTTCATGCCATTTCAAGTCCATATGATGCTTTTCTTAATTTTTGAAAAAGTGATATAGGTTGTGCATTATATAAATATATATTTTAAACGTATTTAAAAAATATCTATTTTTTAACATGCATTTTTTTCAGATTTTCAGTGATTGAATGTGGGGTGTTCATTTAGAAAATCAACACAAAACTGTCAGGATCAGAGAAACGTCTAGTTTTAACTAACAGTGAAACACACAGTGAGAGGAGTCGAGCCCTTGAAACACATCGAATCTGATGCATTAAGGCTTCTGAACATAGGATTTGGTGTAAAGTGCTCTCAAAACGTGAAGACTTGAATCTAGGAGGCTTTGGTCCATCCATTCTGAGAAAAAATCAAGTGAGGATGTGGCGTCCCCTGCTTTAACGCAGCGCAGGGTCTCTGATCCTCAACATCCGCTCAATTCAACCGTGATGTACACTAGTGCTAATGAAGAGGATCAGAGAGCCTCGGCTGGAAGGATTCTTACGGCATTAGCAGCCACACTTGCTCTGCTCGGCGTCGCGTGGCTCTGCCAGGCTGCTGGTGCTGTGGCCGTTGGTGCGAACCATCCCGTCGGGGATCCAGGATTTGTCCACACATCTCTCCATGCGCTTCATGATCAGATCCAGCAGAACCTCCACTGCATGACTCACGTTCTCGCCGTTCGCAGCGCTCGTCTCGAAGTACGGGACACTGCGAAAAGACCAAAAATAAAATGAATTAGAGCACAAACCACTTTTGATACATTTCATTTAGTCCTCAAAGTAAAGCATATTATTAGGCATTATCATGATCTTAGAAGGATTTTTTTAACAGAGTGTCTATTTACACTAAGTGAAAATAGCCCGCCTTGATGGCAGAGGCTATTTACACTAACTCCGCCCACCAACGTGTGATTGGGCCCCAGTGGCGCAGATGGTAAAATGTGCGTTGTACTTATTTTGACGCGATCGACCGGGGTTCGAATCCGCCTTTTGACAAACTTTTTTTCTCCCTTTTCAAATTTCAAATCACATCAGAAAAGCATTTATTTTCAATAAATATTAAGGAAATAACCAAAAAGTTGAAAATAAAGTATCGGGTAGGGTTAGAATAGGTGTAGGGAGGGCTTTATTGTCCCAATAAGGTGGCATCCATTTAATAATGTGAATTAAAATTTAAATTTACACTCAATAAGTTATTGCATACTGTTTTAT
Source organism: Schizothorax lantsangensis (assembly GCA_027422415.1). Classification (NCBI taxonomy): domain Eukaryota; kingdom Metazoa; phylum Chordata; class Actinopteri; order Cypriniformes; family Cyprinidae; genus Schizothorax; species Schizothorax lantsangensis. Next base: position 2,222,125 of record CM049846.1, read on the forward strand.
AATGTACTACAATACTGAGGTGAGATAATTGCCACTATTTGCAATAAGTAGCATAAATAGTATAAAAAAATATTTTTTTTAAAATAAAAAATCCTGCTATTTTATAGTGTAAATAGAATCTATAGCTATTTGCACTTAGTGTAAATAGCATATCACAAAACAATGCTGCTATTTGCACTTATAAATAGCCTCTATCGCCATTTACACAGTGCAAATAGCCGCTGCCTTTTTTTAAATGCATTATGGGATTGTCTTGTCTGTGAAGGATGCATGTGATAGAACACAGCATTATTTTGCTGCCTAATTTTCAGAACAGCCTTTGCATTGAGAGTGTGTTAATGAGCCCTTAAAATTCTGCCTACATAGACAGCTCGCTAGGATTGAGAAATGAATCAGCTTCATAAACTTAAATGCACAAGATTTTGTTCTTTCCTCATGACTCTTTTCCTGTCTAACACAAGCTCTTATAATGCAAGACCATAGCTAGCCGTAAGATGTATTATTATCATTGCTATTACTATTATTAGATAGATATCCAATCTAAACTAGCAGTTGAAAACAAATAAATGAAATTAAATACATTTTTAAAATTTAATTTAATTTTTTTAAATATTTATTTTAGTCTTGAATTATGTATAACAATAACAACAACAACAATTATTAATATTATTATTATTAGATGGGCAACAACTCGGAGCTGAAAGTTAAAAATAAAACAATTTTTAAAAAAAAGTTATACCTCCACTACCACATTGAAAGTTTAGAATAATTTTTTTTTTAATGTTTTGAAATAAGTCTCATATGCTCACCAACCCAGGATTTTTGATAAAATTACAGTAAAAATAGAAATATTATAAAATATTACAATTTAAAATAACTGTTTTCTCTGTGAATATATGTTAAAATGTAATTTATTTCTGTGATCAAAGCTGAATTTTCAGCATCATTACTCCAGTCTTCAGCGTCACATGATCTTCAGAAATCATAATAATATGCTGATAATCAGTGTTTGTACAAAGACACACCTGGATGAGTTTAGATGTGAGGATCAGTCAATAGAATATGAATGACACTCAACAGATGAGTCACAGCAAACTCACTGAACGCTGATGAGAACTAGAACCAAACGCAGTCAACATTACTGACAATAAAAGAAATTAAAAACAACAAACATTTTAACAGTCGATCTGCTTGAGGAGCACCATTCATATAAATTCATATGATTTGAGCAGAGAATCTTCATGTAATCATACTGAGAGACAGAAACCTCCTCTAAAGACGTGAGTGCTTGTCTAAACTGAAGACGCACATGAACACAGTCAATATTAGCCTTTCAGTATACCACCATCTGAACGTGTCACATTTAACAAGAGCTGCCCTCATCTTAGGCAAACACGCTACAGACACGGCCCTCAAAACAAACATCCTCAGAGTCACCCGCACCCAGAAACGACTCCAACACACCAGCCAATCACCTCACATGAGACACTACAACTCTATCACACAAACCAGTGTTTCGTCTAAATATACTGATACATTTTACATAGATGCAAACTCCTCACCTTTCAGTGACAACTCACCTTTTTGAGATCAAAATAGGTCACCTATGAGATTTGTTTAGATCCGATGAATAAGTGTTTTATTTTTTTTGTGGGGGGGGGTCTTGCAAGGGTAAATTAAGAACTGGTTGTTTCAATAAGTTTGTATTAGGGCTGAACGATTTTGGAAAATAATCTAATTGCGATTTTTTTTTACCAATATTGCGATTGCTATTTAATATGCGATTATTTTTTAAAGCTCTTTGTATTCTGTATTATTCAACAAAGACAAGCAATAAATCATTGTATAGTATGCAGTGTTGGGCACGTTACTTAAAAAAAGTAATTAGTTATATTACTAGTTACTTCTCACAAATAGTAACTGAGTTACATCATTATAAAAGAAACTAATTACCAGGGAAAGTAACTATTACTTAAAAAAAAAAAAATCAAATGTGTCAAATAACTTGGATGTCCCCAATATTAAATGTTAAATGAAATGGACACTACACAGAATACATTATTATTATAAAACATTGCACACTAATCTACACTATTTTAATGTTTCTGTGGGACAATGTGAGAGACACCTATCAAATTCAATTGATTATTGTAAATATTATCAACCCTCTATGGACACCTTGGCAATAGAATCTCCATTGGCTTGTCATTTTTTTTAGTTTACTCACCAGACTAATATTAATTATCTGATATACTATATATATATATATATATATATATATATAAGCTTATGTTTGTAAAATGGCACAGTTTTTTTTAAATATCTCACTTAGCATCAGTCAGTCAAACAGTATAATAAACTTTATACCGCGGGTTGTTTTCGTGTCCGCGGGTCTTACATAAACACATACATAACAGTCCACAGTTTGCCGACTAATCAGCCAATATTGTCTTTAATAGCCTGCATAGCACTTCATCTTTTATAACATGGGATCTTGACCAAATATATTCAATCTTGATTTTTGTAAAATGTTGCAACAAGATTAAAAAAAAAAAAAACTTATGTTTTTGTGAAAAATTACAGTTTTGGACATACAAGGTAATAAAAAATATAAACAAATACCTTAAAGTAACTACAAATGAGCATTTAAAGCAAATGTCTAAAATAAATCCCCCCTCACCTGTTTGCATCTGTTTTAATATCAGCACAATCTAATTAGCTAAATCATTGTCATGTGATGACATCACAACTAACTTGTAATAAGCTGCTCAAACAACTGATAGAGAGGCATTTCTGTCCTGAAGTGCATTGATTTTCAAGGCAGTCGAGGTCACATTCAGACACAGACACAGAAACAGGACGAGTCTGGTTTCTTACCCGTATTTCTCGGCCAGTTCTCGTGCATTCTCCGTTGTCACCGCGCGCTGGTCCTCCAGGTCTGATTTGTTTCCACACAAGACGACGTCTGGATTCTCGCAGTACGCATGCGTCTGCAGCTGACCTGCACGAGACATCACAGCAATTCACCATTATATATTATTATTTGAAAAATTATTCAAGATAATGTAACAGCAACAACAAGCAGCTCAGAGTGGTCTATCTATTATTAATGATAAAAATGTATTATTTTTGTTGTTGTTGTTGTTGTTAATATTATTATTTTTTTTAACTGGGCAACCACTCCAAACTGCTTGGTAAAAAAAAAACTATTTATTACATTTTTTTATTAATAAAAAAAAAAAATTGTACCAAAAAAAATGTAATTTAATTATTATTATTATTATTTTTTTAGATAGACAACCACTCTAAAATTCTAGTTACACATAAAATGAATAAAAATAACATTTAATATTTCATGTATTATTAGTAGTAGTTGTAGTATTTGGGCAATCATTCCCAGCTGCTAGGTAAAAATTAAATTAATAAAAAAATATTTACTATTTTTTGTAGCAGTAGTAGTAGATTAGGCAACCACTTTTAACACACAAGTTGCTAGTTAAAAATTAAAATGAATTACAAATAATATTAAATTAAAAATAAGTAAAGATTATTATTAGTAGTAGTAGTCGCAGCAGCAGTTGGACAAATACTCTAAGCTGCTAGGTAAAGATTAAATTAATTTAAAAAAAAATACATATATTAAAAATATTTTCATTTTGCTTTAGTTCTAGTAGTATTAGTAGTAATAGAAGGTAGGTAACCTGCTAGTTAAAAATAAAATGTAATAAATAATATAAAAAATAACAATAATTATTATTATAATAATATAGGCAACCACTCTAAGCTGATAGTTAAAAACACTATTAATAAATATTCATATTAAATAACTATTATTTTAAAACCATTTTATTATTATTATTATTATTATTATTAGATAGACAACCACTAAGCTGATAGTTAAAAATAAAAATGAATTACAAATAATATTAAATAAAAAATAACAAAAGATTATTATTATTAGTAGTAGTAGTAGTAGTAGTAGTAGTATAGTAGGACAAATACTCTAAGCTGCTAGGTAAAGATAAAATTAATAAACAAATGCATATTTAAAATATTTTTATTTTGTTTTAGTTCTAGTAGTAGAAGATAGGTAATCTGCTAGTTAAAAATAAAATGTAATAAATATTAAAAAATATATAATTACTATTATTATTATAATAATATGGGCAACCACTCTAAGCTGATAGTTAAAAATAAAATTAATACAAAAATAATTTGTGGGAGGAAAATTTGTGCCAAGAACAAACAAACAGAATTTCTGAAGAAAATGAAAGTAGCTGCTCATTAAATGTGGAAACAGAGAAACTCTAATAATGAATAGTAATTGTATTAAAACAAAAGTAGATCTGCAGTGTGCACACTTATACGGTGAGTCTGGACTTACTCATCCAGTTCCGCACATTAAGGAAGCTCTGCTCATTAGTGAGGTCAAAGAGCAACAGGAAGCCCATGGCGTCCCTGAAGAACGCTGTGGTCAAACTCCGAAACCTGCATTCAGAGGAGAAAACCATCACATGAAACCTCTCAGACTCATCTCAGCATGTTAGAAAGCAGTGCTGTCAAACAATTAATCACATCCAAAATAAAAGTTTTTATTTACATAATAGATGTGTGTGTACAGTGTATATTTATTGTGCATGTGTAAATACACACACACACAGTATATACATTGAAAATATTTACATTTATATAAATCATATGAATGTAAATATATACATTTAATTTACATAAAATATATACATGCATGTGTGTGTATTTATATATGCATAATAAATATACACAATACACACACACACATATATATTTTATGTAAACAAAAACTTTTATTTTGGATATGATTAATTGTGATTAATTGTTTGACAGCACTATTATAAAGCAGTGCTGGTCTGCGTCTGACCTCTCCTGACCGGCCGTGTCCCACAGCTGGATGTGAATCCTCTGTCCTCTCCCGACCGTCCCATCAGGACCGCTGGATTTGTACACCTTACAGGACAGAAGCAGATATTTCTGAGACTCTATACACTGCATAAGAGTGTAATGAATACCCTGCCATTCTCTGCAGGCAGCGTGAGGTTTGCCCATGCAAAACGTGCCACCACAATGTTACACTGTTGTGGTGGTTGCCAGGGTGTTGCTATGCGGTTGCTAAGGTGGTTTTTAGTATGCAGTTCCAGGAAACCTGAATTTACTTTTCACACAGTCAAACACAGTCGTGTAACGCACACTTGATGACAGAGCGGGAAGCATCTCATTAGTGCTGCGACTCCTGATTGTGTGACTCTAAAACATCAGCGTTTGTTTGATGTCTTAAGTGCTCAAGTGTTTGTTCTTAAGGAGGGATCCCTGCTCTGTAAGGCCATATGATCCTGCATTCATCTTTCCTCTGAAACACGCACGCACACACACACTTCCGTAACTCTACCTGCCAATGCAGTTTCCTCAAAGCAAATGTTCAGTCAGTTTTTGTCACCATGGGAACTGTTATTACTATACAGTATTCATACAAGTAGTACAAAGTACACAAATCAAGAAACTGAGTGAAAGTACAGATACCCTGATAAAATATTACTCCAGTAACAGTATAAGCACACATATCAAATTGATCGATAAATCACGTTTGTTATTTAAAAATTATTCTAATTAATAAGAAATAGTGCAGATATTTAATATGTATTGATCTGCAAATATGCAAACATTTTATTAGCAAAACGCATATTATACACTATCAAAACTATTTGACTATCTATCTGTCTGTCTGTCTAAATATCTATCTACCTGAATATCTGTCTATCTGAATATCTATCTATCTGAAAAGATATCTGAATATCTATATCTGAATAGATATCTGAATATCTATCAATCTGTCTATCTATCTATCATCTATCAGAGGTATTGTAAGGTGTGTATTATGTGCATCATGTCGACTGTCTCTTGCTGAAGCGTGTTCCCAACAAATTAAGCAGCCTGCCCTTAGGCATCCAATTACATTCAGGAAAAGCATAATTACCCTGTGCGTGTCTGTTTGCTTTCTCAGGGACGCAGCGTTCTGCATGTTTTTCCTGCATCTAGTATTCATGACCGTGTTCAGACGAATGCGTGTATATCTCCCTGCATCTGAGGCTGTGATCTACACATGAATGACTGCTCTTGACCTCTGGGCAAGTTTCCATGTGCAGTTACAAACTAAGCTAAACAGGACCATGGGATTTTACAGTCCGGTAAACCCCGAGCGGGACTCCACAACAATAAACCTCCATTACAAATCAAGCAGGAAACATCTGAACCAATGCGACTGTGAGAACGGCGCCGTTGCATAGCACTATAAATACTCCAGCACAGTTGAACACTCATTAATAAACAGTTTCAAATGTCAGCATATAAAAACCAATGCATGGATTTCTGCTGAATGGAAAATATCAATCAAATTCATGAACTTTACTTGTCATTTTAGTGCCAGTATTAAAAACACTCACCACTCGTTTTTCTCGGAAGTCTATTCCCACTGTGGTGATGAATTTGGAGTTGAATTTGCCGTCTGTGTACTGATATAGGAAGCTGGTCTTTCCCACCCCAGAGTCCCCCAGCGCGAGGAACTTGATGAGGTAATCATAGTCCCCATCGGACATACTGAGAGCTGAACGAGGACCTGTGATGAACAAACACAAAGCACTGTTATCTCAGTGTCAATGATATACTATTATAGTGTTTTGATTAGATTTGATTTTTATAATTTCTGATTTCTATAGAAGCTTGTTTCCACCAATGGGGTGGAGGGGTGACTTTTTTCATGCAATTCTGAGAAGAAAAAAAGTTAAAATTCCAAGATATAAACAAAATATTCTGACTTTTTTTCTTGTAATTTCGAGTTTATATCTCGCAATTCCCATTTTTTTTCTCTCTCTCTGAGTGTAGAGTTCATCTCACACAATTCTGTTGTTGTTGTTGTTTTTGGCCATGGAATATAAAAAATAAAAAAGTAATTGCAACTCATTTTAAAGTCATTTCAGAGCTTACAGCTCATAACAAAAATAAAGAATATTTACATAGTAAAAAGTTCTGAATGGAGAAGAGTGAGATCCAGAAGACGAACTAACTCACAGAAGGTCATTACTGAAAAAAAAAAGCATATTAAACTTGCTGGAAGGAAGAATTTGGGTAGAAAATAAAAAGTTGCTACTTTAGCTTCACTTTTTGCATTTATCTTCAGGAATTACCAAGCCACTCCAATGGCATAAAAAAAACTAATTGTGAGATATAAACTTGGAATTGAGAGGAAAAAAACTGAATGGCAAGAAAAATCTCAATTGTTGGATAAAAAGCTTCAAATAACTTATTGATTTGTTATTAAATTTATTTTTCTTTCTTTCTTTAAAAATCCTATGATGGAAACAAATGTACGTGCTTTTAATTTTAATATTGTAGTAATCTTGTTGTTTTTTATACAGTAGGTCTATACAGTTTTTAAGTTTTAGTTTGTTTATTTTAGTACTTTAACTTAAACTAAACAAAAATGAGAAATGCTGTCTTGGCAACTAGCTGAAATAAAATAAGTTTGTTTTTGATATTATATTTTATTTCAGCTAAAGTTTATTTTGTTTCAAGTAATGATGAATATTTTTTTGTAGTTTAAGTTAATGATAATAACCCCGACACAAACATTTGTGAACTCATACAAACACAACACTCACAGCAACTCAAGAAGTACAAGTCGACATGAAACTTTCTTTCACAAATTAACTTCCATAGCACGGCAGGATAATTAACAAGGTTCATGCTGACTTTAAAGAACTACCCAAAATGAACCCATTAGTCAATACAATCCATCATTTTTTAAAAGCATTTCAGTTAAAATGAAGAAAGACAGGCTTTTGCATTGATGCAACAGTGCTGATTCAGTAACAGGAAACAAAAAGAAGAATTTGAGACTATAGCTGAAGTGCTGCATTTCTATTCCAGAAAAGTAAATATGCTTCTGAAACCCCTTTTTTTGTTATTGATCATGGGAGTCCATAAATCCTGGAGCCTAAATGAGGAAACAGACTTTGAAAAAGCAGCTTTTCATACTTGAATGCATCGACACAATGGCTTTTTTTTCCACTCACATTTGTCATCTCAAGTTTCTTTTCACGGTAGCTTAAGACTACAATACAGAGACATTCATCAGTTAAAAATGAAGTGTTTCGTAACCTATAATATTTAACTCAGAGGTTGCACTAGAGACAATCATTATCAGTCATTGTGGCTTTGAAATGTTGTCATGCTCGATTTTTATCTGTCAGTAAAACATTGTAATGCTTGGTGCTGAAGTATTATTTTAAGACATTCTGTGACGAGAGCTTGTTAAGTCTGATCAGGCACCAAGTTCCTTTTCTTTTTGTTTCTGCTCTCTTATTGTGCAGAAGTCAACGTATTATAATCTGGTCTCACAAAGTTTTGCAAAAGGAAGTTTTAAGCCCTGAAAATTACAGTAAAGTTTGACAGCACATCTCACAAGATCAATGAAAGTTCCTCGATGAAGGCTCTTCCTTTCTGAGATGAAGTTATGTGCAAGTTTAACTAAAATGTAGGCTATAGTACAAGCGCTTCTAAACCTGCACTATGATTTCATCATGTATTCATACACATCTTGTCTTGACATGTTCTCAGAATCAGGGAGAGGAAAGCATCTGTCTATGGCTGGGTTCTCAGACCGTATTAAAGCTGATCATATGACTGCAGAAAGAGCATAAAAACTTGAACAAACGGCCACATTCTTTCACACGGCAGTGCTAAACACCATCCTGACCATAAGCAGCTTAACGTCTGGGATCGACCCAAGCACCCGGAACGATCCGGAGACTTTTCTTGAGTTCATCTCAAGAAAAATTTAATCTCATATACATATATGTGTGTGTGTCTGTCTAATTATTTATATTTATATCAAAGTTGTCCTAAAAACAAAATGCGTTCTTGTTTTAGGACAGGAGCCCTCTCTTAAAGGGACTGCTCCTAATCTCAGTTTGTTACCTGTATAAAAGACACCTGTCCACAGAATCAATCAATCAGATTCCAAACTCTCCACCATGGCCAAGACCAAAGAGCTGTCCAAGGATGTCAGGGACAAGATTGTAGACCTACACAAGGCTTGAATGGGCTACAAGACCATCGCCAAGCAGCTTGGTGAGAAGGAGACAACAGTTGGTGTGATTATTCACAAATGGAAGAAACACAATATAACTGTCAATCTCCCTCGGTCTATGGCTCCATGCAAGATCTGACCTCGTGGAGTTTCAATGATCATGAGAACGGTGAGGAATCAGCCCAGAATTACACGGGAGGATCTTGTCAATGATCTCAAGGCAGCTGGGACCATAGTCACCAAGAAAACAATTGGTAACACACTACGCCGTGAAGGACTGAAATCCTGCAGCGCACACAAGGTCCACCTGCTCAAGAAAGCACATGTACAGGCCCGTCTGAAGTTTGCCAATGATTCAGAGGAGAACTGGGTGAAAGTGTTGTGGTCAGATGAGACCAAAATCCAGCTCTTTGACATCAACTCAACTCGCCGTGTTTGGAGGAGGAGGAATGCTGCTTATGACCCCAAGAACACCATCCCCACCATCAAACATGGAGGTGGAAACATTATGCTTTGGGGGTGTTTTTCTGCTAAGGGGACAGGACAACTGCACCGCATCAAAGGGACGATGGGCGGGGCCAGGGCATTGAAGCCGGCCAGGGCATTGAAAATGGGTTGTGGATAGGGCTGAACGATTAATTGCATTTGCGATAATATTGCGATATGAAAAAATGCTATGTTGCCAAGTCCGCAGTTTGCCGCGAGTTGTTTTCGTGTCCGCGGGTCTTTCATAACACGCAGAATTGACGCGCTACATGTAAACGATATGCTTCGTTGTATTTTCCTGTCAAAATAACAGAGTTCCTTTGGAATTCTTCAGCTTTTAAGAACGGCCGGTTTCTCTGTTAGTGGGCGGAACTAATGCGCAAACGGCAATCTCATTGGCCGGCGCTCACCTATTATCCTCCCTGTTTTGATTTCAGCAAATCAATTCGAGCGAACGCAGACAACCTGATTAATATTCATGAACCCAACAGCTCATTAATCCTTAGTGCGTTTTATATTGTTATTAGTAGTAGAATTCGTAGTAGTTTTGTTATCTTATCAGTATTATTTGTAGTTTTCTTTTTCCTTTTTATAGAAACACTAAATGACAAACAATATCTTAAGCACCACCACCAGTCCTAAGTTCAGTCAACATGACAAATACATTCATACATGGTTATTCTAATTACTAAAGTTCTATCATCATATAATGCTAAAATCTAATGCTAAATTATCATAATATCATATTATAATGTTTGACTGACTGATGCTAAGTGAGATATTTAAAAAACTGTGCCATTTTACAAACATAAGCTATATATATATATATATATATATATAAGTATATCAGATAATTAATATTAGTCTGGTGAGTAAACTAAAAAAAATGACAAGCCAATGGAGATTCTATTGCCAAGGTGTCCATAGAGGGTTGATAATATTTACAATAATCAATTGAATTTGATAAGTGTCTCTCACATTGTCCCACAGAAACATTAAAATATTGTAGATTAGTGTGCAATGTTTTATAATAATAATGTATTCTATTTAGTGTCCATTTCATTCATTTAACATTTAATATTGGGGACAACCAAGTTATTTGACACATTTGAACATTTTTAAAAAAAAATAACAATAGTTACTTTCCCTGGTAATTAGTTTATTTTATAATGATGTAACTCAGTTACTATTTGTGAGAAGTAACTAGTAATATAACTAATTACTTTTTTAAAGTAACGTGCCCAACACTGCATACTATACAATGATTTATTGCTTGTCTTTGTTGAATAATACAGAATATAAAGAGCTTTAAAAAATAATTGCATATTAAATCGCAATCGCAATATTGGTAAAAAAAAAGTCGCAATTAGATTATTTTCCAAAATCGTTCAGCCCTACTCGTGGATGGGTATTCCAGCATGACAATGACCCAAAACACACGGCCAAGGCAACAAAGGAGTGGCTCAAGAAGAAGTAGCCAGTCTCCAGACCTTCATCCCATAGAAAATCTGTGGAGGGAGCTGAAGGTTCGAGTTGCCAAACGTCAGCCTTGAAACCTTAATGACTTGGAGAGGATCTGCAAAGAGGAGTGGGACAAAATCCCTCCTGAGATGTGTGCAAACCTGGTGGTCAACTACAAGAAACGTCTGACCTCTGTGATTGCTAACAAGGGTTTTGCCACCAAGTACCAAGTCATGTTTTGCGAAGAGGTCAAATACTTATTTCGCTCATTAAAAGTCAAATCAATTCATAACTTTTTTTAAATGCATTTTTCTGGATTTTTTTTTTTTTTACTCTGTCTCTCACTGTTCAAATAAACCTACCATTAAAATTATAGACTGATCATTTCTTTGTCAGTGGGCAAATGTACAAAATCAGCAGGGGATCAAATAATGTGTTCCCTCACATACATACATATATATATATATTATGCATTTTTATCAAAAATATAGTAAAATTGTGAAATATCATTACAATTTAAAATAACTGTTTTCTTTGTGAATATATGTTAAGATGCAATTTATTTTTGTGATGCAAAGCTGAAGTCTTCAGTGTCACATGATCCTTCAGAAATCGTTTTACATATATATTATTTATTTATATATACTAGAAAGACCGCTTGCATCACCCCAGGCCTGACAGCTATTTTAATAACAGTTTTACTGGCTTCGCAGCTGAACTAGAGTCAACAGAGTTACAAGTATTGCAGTAAATCTTACCGCTGACATTAGTGCTTTGGTCTCAGCAACAAGATTACCCAGAATGCATTTCAGTGTTTATCACAGATGAAATCAGTCACTTCATTATGGTGTGTCTTGGAGGAAACGTTCAGTGAAACTGTTTATCTAGAAGATTTGCACACTACTGCTATCTTACACAGCAGAACTTCTAGTTCTCATGATATGTAACTAAAGGATCACAAACTAGTTAGAAATGCATTTAACAAACGAACAGCATAACATGTATATGAGCATGTCTAGAGGTCATCTAAAATATGATTTTCCATTGCTGATGCAGACACTGATACGGTTGAAACATTTGGGGTCGGAAAGAATGATGCATTAAATTGATCAGAAGTGACAGTAAAGACATTTATAATGTCACAGATGATTTCTATTTAAAAAAATGCTGTTCTGCTAAACTTTCTATTCATCTGTGAATCCTGAAAAATAAAATGTATCATAGTTTCCACAAAAATATGAAGTAGCATGACTGTTTTCAACATTGATAATAATTAGACATGTTTCTTGAGCAGCATATTAGAATGATTTCTGAAGATCATGTGACACTGAAGACTGGAGTAATGATGCTGAAAATACAGCTTTGATCACAGCAATTACATTTTAAAATATATTCACAAAGAGAAGAGCTATTTTAAATTGTAATTGTTTTTACTGTATTATTGATCAAATAAATGCAGTCTTGGTGAGCATAAGAGACTTCTTTCAGAATTATTAAATAGACCCAAAAGTTTTTGAACAGTACTGTATATATAAAACAATTCAATGGTAGCAAATCATATGCACTTAAATGTGGTGAATTTAAATAATTTATTTGACACAGTATGTACTTATTTCACTAAAAATGTGTATTATCCATTAACATTCATTTGCTGGTAGTCTGAAATGACCACGTCCGACAAAGAGACACTGCTATCGCAAAATTAATGCACCAGCCGAGCAACTGAATTGAGAAGACTAATGAGAAGATCTATCCAGGTATATTAAAACCAATGCCTCATATAACCTCAAAATGGACAAATATTTGCCAATGAATTGGTTTATCACTACTGGAACCTGTTTTGTATGGTTTATAAGTGCATGCAACAGCTGATCTTCTTAGTTGTGCAGTGCTTGTAAACAAGCACGAAATCACACTGAAATCTGCTCAACTTTAAGACTCTTATTGTAAAAGGATCATTTCAAGACATGCAACTCCTAAATGTGACTTTTCCATAAATAATGAAGTTTATTACAGCTACAGGAAAATTACGAGAAATTAGATGCTCAGAAAGAGAGTTTTCACTTTCTGGAAAGTGCACCGATTTGCAAAAACAACCTCGTCTTTATGCGCTATATAAGCATGAACACAATCCCAGTGTTAGACACAAGCAGTGAGTGTTCGGCTGTATCATCTGATGGTCATTTGACACTACGTGAACTTCTGAAGACCGGCTGATGCCTTCATTTCAGTCAGACACATCTACACATCCAGCGAAATGTGCTTCAACAATCACCGGCCTTGTGCAAGAGCTCACCGAAATGCCTGAGCTTTGAGTTCAGCTTCCCGTCCAACCAAAACAGCCCTGATGAAGACGCAGGCTTTTATCAAACATTCCCAGCAGAGCACCACCCTGGGCGGCACGCCAGCGCTAGCGGATTCAAGAGCGCTTCTGCATTTCACACCGACAGTCGAGCTCTGACAAGCTGATTTTTTTTCTTCGTCTGCTTCCCTCTTCTCAAGCTGTATGTGTGAAAGACAAAACTGCCGTGCAGACCTAAAAAACCTCATAACCTTTGACCCGATGTGAGAAACGTAACAAGAAGAGGCTTGCTTTGGCCTCTTGGATATTCACATTTTAGCTATAACCTTTCAGTGATACATGAATGATGCATGCTACAAAAAACTAAACGAAAAAACCCAACAATAAAAACTTGAGCTAGCTGAATTTTAATCTAGGATCGTTTCTTTCTCTCTAGCCAGAAAAGAGCCTGTCTGTGGTCTGTAGATACTAGTGCGTTGAAGTCATGTCAGAAAGATCATATTTACAAGCACATGAAAGACACCATAAAGTCATAATGAGTTGGGAAACTCTGGATTTTGGAGCTGAGGGCGTGTCACTGAGAAAATAAAGCAGATGCAATGGATGCAGCAACTGTATTGACAGTAAATTTGTTAAAACTAATTTATTACTTATTTTAAAATGTAATTTAAAATAACAAATTTAAAATGACTAATTTGTATGCACACAACACGACTGATCAGTTTCGATAGAATATATAAAATGCAAATGAACCTTAACAAACTGAATAAAAATATAAAAAACAAAAACACAGCTGATCTCACAATTGTTCTTTTTCTGTCACAAAAATGAAAATAAAAAAGGTAATTGTAACTTTTGATCTCACAATTCTGACTGTTCTGAACAGAATTGAAAGATAAAATGTATTGCAATTTCTATCTTGCAATTCTGAGAAACAAAATGGCAAGACTGAAATAAAAGTCCAAATTGTCAGATGTTAACTCACAAACTCATATTTGTGAGAAGAAAAGTCTGAATTGCGATATACATTTACAATTGTGAGAACAAAATTCAAGCTTGTTTCTGCCACAGAAAAGAATAAAAAAGGCAATTGTGACTTTGTATCTCACAATGCAGACTTTTCTTCTGAGTTCATATCAATTCAGAAAGTCATTTTTCATTCCGTGATGGAAATAAGCTTCCATACATTTCTTTCTTAATAATAATTTAATGCTTTAATTTATTGAAAAAAATCTTGACTTTTTTTCTCAGAATTTGAGAGTTTATATCTTGCAATTCTGATACTTTTTTATTTTCATAAGCCTGAATTGTGAGGTATAAAGTCAGAATTGCAAGAAAAAGTCAGAATTGAGATAAAAAGTCACAATTATCATCTTTATTTTTTTTATCAAGCTGAAACAAGCTTCCACATAAAATGGCATGTCTAAAGCCCAAGACACACTGCACGATTTTTGGCTGTCCCAGACGAAAGATTGGCATCGTGAAACAATCGTGGCATTTTCTGTGATCGTGGCTCCTAATCTGTGGTCCTGTGTCGTACAGTGAGAGAGGTTCAAAGTCTTGCTACCAAAGATAGCCTAAGATACAGCGTGATCTTCGCACAGTGTGTTTGCTGTTACGATTTACTGACCAACCAATAAAAATGCGACATGAAATCAACGCGACATGGCACTAAAACATAAAACTGCTTACCTCAAGCTCTTATCACTTCCTCTTTCGCTGCTTGCACTTTTATTCAGCACACATAAAAACTACAACTGCTAAAGTGTGATTTATTATGCTCTTTTTGTTTACCACTAGCGCATGCTGATTATGTTTTATTCTTATACAGAAACGTGCGTCGCAATCTACGAGTAAACAGCTGTCATCATCGTACAGTCACGTCGTGGCCAAGTTTATTAGATCCATGTCGCACAGTGTGACATGCAATGATCTTATAGGATTGCTAAATCCTACTGAAATCGTGCAGTGTGTCTCGGGCTTAAGACATAGCAATAGTGATGCAAATTATACTGTTAAGATTTCATCCTGACCAATGGAGATATGCAAAATTAAATTACTGTCCAATGGGCCAAAAACATTCTTCATTAACGAAACAACGACTCGCATCAAAGCATCAGAGTGATTTTTGTCATTCACACTCCAGTCCCACTGACAGCTTATATAAAGGCTCTTTTTGGGCTTTCTGAAGGATGTGGACCGTAAGATTTAACGTCAGGCTCATCTAATAACAATCAGCTGGTGCTCATGTGCTCTTGGCATCCTGTCATGTGACCCTTGATTCCCAGCCCTGCCAAGACCCTACTTAAAACACACACACACACTTGACTTGAGTCTATGTTAATTTCATTTGCTTTCTCTAGAACAGGCAGGAAAGACCGCTAAGCCCATTTAAATGATCTGAGATTTGTGGAAAATTCTTCTCAGGACAGATTTAAAGAATTATTTAAACAAACATTTCTCACTCTCATGTTCCAAATTCCAAATGATTTTCCATGCAACACAAATCATAAATTTGCAGAATGTTCTTTTGCTTTGCATGCAATGAAAGTGAACGGAGCTGTAAAGCTCATAAAACACACACTTGTGCGGTATATTCCAAGTCTTCTTAAGTTATATGACAGGTTTGCATGTGTAACTGACTGATATTCAAGTCAATATATATATTAAAAAAATGCTTTAAAAAGCGCTCTCAAATTTGCAGACATTCAAATATGGTGCATTAAGACATGTCTCAAGTTTCATGTAAGTGACATTAAATATTATTGGCCAAAGTGACCAAACATCATTGAAGTTTGATGTTAAAGACACCTGATAAAATGAATTGCCTTTTAATTGCATGGAAAAACAGGGATATTTTGCAGGAAAAAAGGAAGAAAAATTAACAGGTTTGGAATGACGTGAGGTGAGAAAATGACAACAACAAGTCTCAAACTTCAGTCAAACTTTTACAAAAGGTGTCAAATTCAGAATACCATTGTGATCATGGTAAATCGATTTAAAGAATAGATAAATTCTGAGTCACAAACATATGTCTTACACGCTACTTACAGTGCTTCTCCAGTTAAGCAAGAAAGAATGGAAATTTAATCATTCAGAAGGGAAAAGATCCCAAAACCAGACATTCCTGACAGGTAACCTGATCTGGGAGTGAAGCAGTGTATTTCCCCAGGTGAGGCTGGTAAATTCCCAGGTAACTTCTTCCCAGTGTTGGGTAACGCGAGTTACGTAATCAGATTACTTTTTAAAGTAACTAGTAAAGTAATGCATTACTTTTTAATTTAGAAGGAAATATCTGAGTTACTTTTTAAAATAAGTAACACTAGTATTGAGTGACAGCTCTGGTGTTGCCATGGTGATGTATTGAGTGACAGCTCTGGTGTTGCCATGGTGATGTATTGAGTGACAGCTCTGGTGTTGCCATGGTGATGTATTGAGTGACAGCTCTGGTGTTGCCATGGTGACAGAAATCAGGAGTAAGTGCAGAGCGTTGTGTGTGAACATGATCTTACTGTAGTTCTAGACTAAATATCAACATTTACTCATCTCACCTGCACAAAACACATTCAGTATTCCTCAAAATCAATAAAAACAGTCAAATGCAAACTCAGAATATTATACAAATCTGCAATAATTAAATGTTAAATAAGCAAATATCATTTATGTATTTAATCCCATTTTATTAACCAATGTCTTTGCTACTGACCTTCGATGACCCAATTCAATCATACTAATAAGCAAAAATGACACATTTGTGTTTGATTTTAGTTATTACTGAATAGTGTTGAACTTTCTTCTCCTGTGTCATATTCTTCATGTGATTAGTTTGAGCTGCATCCTCTACTGTACAGACGTGAATCTACATTTCCTTCAGCCTGAGGCGGATTCATTTCACTTTTGATGTGAAAGGGCTTTTACATTTGTAAAATAACTTTTTTTATATTAAAAACAAACAAGCAAGCCCTGCCCAGATTTAAAAAGTAACTCAAAAGTAACGTAACGCATTACTTTCCATAAAAAGTAACTATTAGTTACTTCTTTTTTTTAGGGAGTAACTCAATATTGTAATGCATTACTTTTAAAAGTAACTTTCCCCGTTTCCTTTTTGATCAGATTCAGGTCACAATTATACTGAGATGACTAGATCTGATCTAGGATTGAGCCACGTGTGTGTTCAGATACACAAACCCATGAACAACAGCTGTTTATCACTAAACACAGTATTATGACTAACATAACTACACTACATATACAGCATATGTAAGATGCATATAAGGGTCAGTGTTACACATTGAATATTTATACGTGAATACACTACGCCAAAATGTCAGTCTTAATTAAATAAACGCGTTGACAAGAGGTTTCCAAACAGTTAACATCGCCTTTTGAAGAGTTTTACGTCGTGAAAAGCTTTACAATAACATTCGCACTTACCAAGTCAGTGATATGAACGTCTGCTGATCTCTTTGGGTTTTCTTTTTCGAAAATATCAAACCGACTGAGGAGAAGTTTAAGTGTGTTGTACTTTTGAAGCGATGGACACTTTGTTTCCTAAAGTTGCTCCCACACCTACATGCAGTGACGCAACACTTCCGGTGCTGCCGCAGAGCCAATCCTACGCGGCCCTGGCTTAGCTCATTAATATTAATTAGGTAGCGCTGACGCTGCTTAGAGACCTTCCTGGAGAGACCACCGCGCAAGTAGCGTGATTAATATTATTATGAGCCCAGCCTCGGCTCCACCATGCAAATTATCCGGCTTTTTAGCCAATTGGAATGGACTATCCGGCAAACGTCACGTTGCGTGCTTAATATTCATGAGCTAAGCCTTCGCCATAGAAGGATGAGTTCGCTCGCGCCAGCTCTTCTGTTCAGAACGCACTAAAAAACTTTAAATGAATTTAACTAGTGGCAAGCTTTGGTTTCTGCATCTAAAATAATGTTAAAAATATGTACAAATTGTGCAACGGGCTCTCGAGCTCTTTCAAAATTGTCTGTGTGTGTGTGTGTGTGTGTGTGTGTGTGTGTGTGTGTGTGTGTGTGTGTGTGTGTGTGTGTGTGTGTGTGTAGTGACATCTGGTGGTGTAAAATGTCAAAGCTACATGAAAATGAACATTGTTAGAAACAATTACTGTTGAAAAGTCTCTTTGGTTCTTAATATACTGTGTTGCCTTCTTGAGCATTCATGAATGAAGAGATAATGAGTCCCAATCTGGATCTCAGCATCATAAAGACACTGTTGAGAAAATCTTTATTAATTTTATATGTATAATTATATGTATATTTTGCTTGTAAATATTATTTTTATATTTCATATATATATATATATATATAAGTGCTGTCAAACGATTAATCGCATCCAAAATAAAAGTTTTTGTTCATAGTATGTGTGTGTACTGTGTATATTTATTATGTATATATAAATACACACCCATGCATGTATGTATTTAAGAAAAATATGTTACGTTTATATGTTAAATATATTTATATATAATATATAAATTATATGAATATAAATATATACATGTAAATACATGTAAATATTTTCAAAATATATACTGTATGTGTGTATTTACATAATAAATATACAGTACACACAGATATATTATGTAAATAAAAACTTTTATTTTGGATAAAAAACTTTTTTTGCACTAATATGTACATATATAAATATATATATTTAATTGTAATAAAATCATTTCTTTTATTATTCTTTATTTATTGTTTTTTAAATAATAAACAACTTGCAGATTCTACAAGGATGCAAGCTTAATCATTTTTCAATGTAATTTAATAATTTTCATTTTGATTTTTGTTTAAATTGTATTACCATTACTTATTTTATTATCTGTATTATTTGTTTGTAAATGATAAACATCTTGCAGATTCTGAAATGATACAAGCTTAATTCAATAATTTTATTTTTAAATGTCAAATAATTTTTATCATTGTATTTTTCACACTATTTTATTATTTTTACACTATTTATTTTAAAATGATAAACATCTTGCAGATTCTAAAAGGAGGGTGCAAGCTTAAATTAATAATTATGTTTTATCAAAAAATGTTGATTTTGATGTTAATTTTTTATCATTTTTATTTTATATATTTTTTTTAAAGTAAATGAATAGAATGGTGTAGAATCTTTTTGTTTATTTGCCGTGTTAATTAACACCATTTACAAAGTACATGAGAATAACAAGCATTTAACACTGAGGCACATTCAGACTCTCACAGAATCTTGTTTGACGTCAGTCTTTGGCTGCAGATGTATTTTGCTGTGCTTGTTGGGTAGTTTCCGCTCTCTGTTCTTCTGGGTCAGTCTTGAGGTCTTGATCTGGTGCAGATGGAGGTTTTCTGGGTGGCTCTGTATACATACACACCTCCCACCACTCCAACCAGAGTAGCAACTGCAATCTGATTAAAGGGAATCCTTCTTCCAAACATGATCTTATGTTATGAAGACACAAAACATCCCACTGAAAAGAGAAAGAAAAGCTTATGAGATACTACCAACCTGTTCTGGAGTCATTGCGGTTTGTATATCAGATACTGTGTTGTATACCTGCTGTTTACAGAATTTTAAGTATGCATAAATCAAGTACACTGCATAAATAGCCTACTATTTCCTGTAGCTCAAATAGTAGAGCATGGCGCTAGCAACACCAAGATCATGGGTTCGATTCCCAGGGAAAGCAAGAGCTGATAAAAATGTATAAACTGTAACTTGAATGCAATGTAAGTCGCTTTGGATAAAAGCGTCTGCTATAAATGTAAATGTACTATTACAGCATATCAGCGTGTATTATGGACCAAAGACTTTGGTGACGACGATATTCACTTAAATGAGCGAGGAACGACATAAGCACTTGTATATCTTAATTTTGTAATTAATATTTCCCCCACTCACCCTGAGGTTTTCAGTCGTTTATTATAGTATTATATAGTAGTGTGAAAAGTGTGCATTACAACACAAGCAGACAAGGACGAATGCGCGACTACGGCAACTCGCGCAGGCCAAATGCGACGTACGTTTTCGCGTTTACATTTTTCTCAACATATATTTATTATAAGATGTGTCGGAACCCATTTACACGAATCACGAAACACATCTTAATGAACTTAAAATTATTATAAACATTAACATTTGTAGCGTTTAACGTCTGTTTTCATGTCCTTATTACATATTCATGAGGTCACGCGTGACGTCACCACCCAAACACGGAAATAAGCCTTGTTTCCACATTCAGTTCACAGCAACTCTCAGTAAACGCGCCTCAAAATGAACACACAGTCGGGGTTAAAATGCTGAAGTTTAAACCCCATCCGAGGCTCATGTGGAGACATGGAGAAGATTCGAGAGCGCTTCAAGCAGAACAAGTCCTCGTGTGAATCAGTGAGACTGAGGAAGAGGAGCTCTATTCTGTACAGCACAGACATCACAACACCTCAAACACTCAGTGAGACTTCTCATCATGACATTATTACACTTATTTTACAGCTGAATGTGTTTGAAGGAGAAGACAAAAGTAGTATTTAGAAATCTTTAAATAACACTAACAAAAAGTAGAATTAGCATTACTAGTAAGTAACACGAATATTCAGATTTCTTTGCGTAATGTAATATTAGGTTATCAAAAAAGTAAAGATCTTAAGCAAGTTTGTGTAGCTCTTTCTTTGCATTATTACATTATATTAATCATGAAATAGAAAGTGCTGCTCACAAACATCATGTTTAGGTCATATTTAACCCAAAATCAATAGACATGAGACAAATAAAATTGCAAATATAAAGATAAATGCATTTTATTTTGATTAAGGGCTATTTAGTTGTTGTTTTTTTGCATTGTGACTATTATTATGACAATTAAGTGGATTTAAAATTTTCATTTCAGTCTGCTAAAACATTTTCAATTATAATTTATTAATGATAATATTTTTTAACTGAATTTAATAGCCTACTTTTAATCAAAATACCGTAATGGATACTATAATTAATTTATATTATTATTGTTATTATTATTATTTTGCATTTTGACATTATTTTCATAAGAATTAATTCAATTTTCCCCCTAAATTCTCATTACCGTGTAAACGTGTACTTATAATATATTTATTGTATTGAATTGTATTTCAAAAGTAGTTAGCAATGATGATAGTGTATCTTGCAATGAATTTAATATGCTATTAATGAGAATTTGGTGAATTTAACCAAAACAAAAATGAACACTTGAACCAAAATGAAGTGAAACATCCATTATATTAATCAGCATTATATTGGTCATCAGCCGCCTTGCTTTGCTGATTTTGCCATCAGCCATTAAAACACATTAATCACTACAGTTTATACATGCAAAGATTAGAAATGTGTGCTAACTGTGATTTCTGCAGAATTCTTTGGCATCAGCATCACAGTTTTCTCGGTCGTGTTCCGCCTGCTCAACTGCGTCCTGGTCCAGACCAGCTTCGTCCCGGATGAGTACTGGCAGTCGCTGGAGATTCCCCATCGAATGGTCTTCAGATATCCTCGTTTATGCACTGTTTAGTTTGAATATAATACTCTGGAAAAATGTGCAAATGAGATCCTTAACATATTTCTCACTTATGGCTATGAGACGTGGGAATGGAAGGAAGGCATCCGGGGATATTCTTATCCTCTCCTGTTCGCTCTGATGTACAAACTCCTGCATCTGATCAATTATGACACAGTTTATTTATTGGTAAGACTTCAGTGTATTATATAGACAGCAGGTCTGATTGTTCTCTAACATGAATGCCGGTTCCTGCAGGTGTTTGTGCCGCGTGTTTTCCAGGCGCTGCTGGCTGCGTATGCAGACGTGAAGCTGTACAAACTGGTCCTGCAGTGGGAAACTCCAGATGTGGCCAAATGGACAGTAAGACGACAATCTTAAAGGAATAGTTCACCCACAAATAAAAATCGGCTAAAAAAAATTACTGTCCAAGATGTAGATGAGTTTGTTTCTACATCAGGTTTAGAGAAATGTAGCATTGCATCACTTGCTCATCAATGGATCGTCTGCAGTGAATGGGTGCCGTCAGAATGAGAGTCCAAACAGCTGATAAAAACATCCATCAAGACGTTTTTAACTAAAATACAAGTCCATAATCCATAATAACGCTTCCTCCATTAAAAAAAGTCCATCTCTCACATCAAAATCCAGCCACATATTTGTTTAGAGCTGTTTTTGACTGTAAACGGCACTTGATCTGTGCAGATTTCTCTCCTGATTCAGACCAGACCACTTTTTCATTGTATAAAACAATATTATGGACTCATATTCTAGCCGAAAGGTCTGAAGTTAAAAAGACTTAATGATGGATTTGTTTCAGCTTTTGTCTTCTCAAGATGTTAACTGATGGACTGGAGTGGTGTGGATTACTTGTGGATTATTGTGATGTTTTTATCAGCTGTTTAGACTCTCATTCTGATGGCACCCATTCACTGCAGATGATCAATTGCTGAATAAGTGATGCAATGCTACATTTCTCCAAATTTGATGAAGAAACAAACAGATACACAAACATTAATTTGAATGCTTTTATGCTGCTTTGACTCAGTTCTGCTGTGTTTTCTCAGTATTTCTGTCAGCTGTGTTCATGGTTCACCTGGTTCTGCTGCAGCCGGACTCTGACCAACACTATGGAAACGGTTCTGACCACCCTGGCGCTTTGCTTTTTCCCTTTACCCGACTCCAAAACACACAACAGGTGGGTCATTCCGTGTCAACTCAACCAGAGGTCCACGGCTCAGATTTTTGATTTTGCTAATATTTTTTCTTTAGAAAGATAAACATGTATAATGATGAAAGCCAAAATATTAAATGTCATGGATGAATATTTACAGAATAATCCACTATTTTGTAGAGGGGGGTCAAATTGGCAATTTTCACCTGAGATTCAGAGTCAAATTACAGGGGGTTAAAAATGACTTCAGAAAGATGGCAGCATCACAATGTTATTTTTACAGAGATTGGTATGCATGTTAGTAAAATCTGTTTTTTGTGTATTGTATGTATTTTGCTCTGCTTGTGAAGCACTTTGGTCAACATTCATGTTGTTTTAAGGTGCTATATAAATAAACTTTGACCTTGACCTTGAGTATGTGCTAATGGTGACCATTCAAAAATGGGGAAACAACACTAAGTTTTTTTCTCTAAAGTTTGCATGCCTGTAACTCAAGAAGTATTAAAGATATGTGACCCCGCAGCACAAAAGCAGTCATAAGTAACACAGGTATATTTGTAGCAATAGACAACAATACATTGTATGGGTCAAAATTATCCATTTTTCTTTTATGCCAAAAATCATTAGGATATTAAGTAAAGATCATGTTCCATGAAGATTTTTAGTAAAGTTCCTACCATAAATATATCAAAACGTAATTTTTGATTAGTAATATGCATTGCTAAGAACTTCATTTAGACAACTTTAAAGGCGATTTTCTCAATATTTAGTTTTTTTTTAAATATTAGATTCCAGATTTTCAAATAGTTGTATCTCAGCCAAATATTGTCCTATCATATCAAACCATACATCAATGGAAAGCTTATTTATTCAGCTTTCAAGATCATGTATACATCTCAATTTCAAAAAATTGACCCTTATGACTGGTTTTGTGGTCCAGGGTCACATATCATAATGCCCTTTTTAGATATTGGGTCTTTCCTTTTGGCATCTTCATTTTTAAGGCCCTATATGGTTCGGTTCCAGAGATATTGGAATTTTAATATGGCTCCAGGAGTAAATTGTTAGAATGTACATATTTGCAGCATTATTTAGTGTCATAACTACACACCAGTGAGTGCACGGACCTGTTAAAGACTTGTTTTCTGCTCTCTCCTCTTCAGCTGGAAGTATTTGTCTCTGGTGTCGTTGGCCGTCGTTGTCCGTCCCACAGCTCTGATCGTCTGGCTTCCTCTGCTCTTCTATCATTTCTGTGTGGAACAGAACAAGCTGAAGCTCATCACACAGCGATGCTTTCCCATTGCGTATATATTGCATTTGTTTCACTTGTAGTTTATAGTTTGGACATTGGTGATAATCTCTGTTAGTCTTCTGTATGTTCACGAATGTTTCCATCATTTGCGCAGGGCTCTCGCATTGGCCGTCTCGACACTGATAGACTCTGTGTTCTATGGAAAGGTAGTTTTAATTTTATTCACACACTTTGGGATTACAGAAATAAATATATAAATGTGGAATGCCTAAAGCAACAAATTTATTGATTTTTATGAGAGTGAAATAGTGTTGTCAAGAACATGCTCTTGTCATATTTCAACCCAAAAAGACATAAACCAGTGTTATTTTAGTTTTATATACTATTGTTGTATGTATGCATGTGTATATATATATAACTTATATTTTCAGTTTTCATTTTAGTTTTAGTAATTTTATATGCACTTGTCATTTTTATTAGTTTTTGTTTTTTAAAATATTTCCATTTAGCTTCAATTTTGTTTGTTTGTTTGAGCAATTTTAGTACTTCAACTAAAACATTCTAATATCTAAAGTTTTTTAATCTAATATTTCTTTTTTTTGATAATTGCATAATGTGTGTATATATATATATATATATATATATACACATTATGTATACACATATATATACACATTATATATACTGTATATAATATACACACACAAATTGTATATGTGTGTATATATATATATATATATATACATATTGTAACATTTCTATACACGTGTGTTTCTTGCACTGAATTTAATGTAGGCTTTTTTTAATTAAAAAAAGCAGTAATGTGTATGTAATGTGAATCACTTTGAGAATAATGAGAATAACAAACTGAAAAGTAAAACATCTGGATGCATTATGATGAAAAAAAGAAATAGGGAGGAGAATTTGCTTAATTGTCGTTATGCAAAATCATAGTTGATTTTGTGGTGAAATATGACCCAAGTCATGTTCTTGACAGTCTTCATGTGATGCTTTTAAAAGCTTTCGGGTTTAGACTGAAGTGTGAAGTTCATGTCTCATCATCTGTATTTCTGAAGTGGATCCTGGTCCAGTGGAACTTCCTGAAGTTTAATGTGCTGCACAACGTGGCAGAGTTTTACGGATCTCATCCGTGGCACTGGTACTTCACTCAGGGTCTGCCGGTCGTGATCGGCCCGCACCTTCCTCTCTTCCTGCACGGATGTTCACTGGCCACCAAAAAGCACAGAATCCTGCTAATAACCATCTTCTGGACTACAGCTGTTTACAGGTGCACATCAGCATTTAACATACCACATACAGAGAGCATTATATCAGAAACTTTTGTATAGATGACCATGTAAGTATCTGCCAGTATACGGTTATAAAGATCTCATTAATTTACAATCATAATTTCATCTTAATTTTACCACATAAATATCAGTATCTGCACCACATTGCATATTTTTGCTCAGTTTAGGCCTTTGAATAAAACTGATCTGTTTTTTCCTACATATCATCACTATATTATAATATACATATAAAGCCATAAAAGCCTGATAGATCAAATATGATACTCTCAAAAAAAAACACGTGCAGTCTTGTTTTTTTGTTTATTACATTTAAAAAATATATTTTGTCTAAAGTTTGAATAAACTGTTCCATTTCATGAAATATATTTTTTCTGACTATTATTTAATGTTATGCTTTACAGTGTTAATGCACTATGACATTTATGAAGTACTTCAAAGAATACAGTAAGTGTTTTATATGTAGAAAAACCAAAAATCTATTTTATTTAGCTCATTAAATGTTTTTTGCAGTTTGCTCGCACACAAGGAGTTCCGGTTTGTTTATCCAGTGCTGCCGTTCTGTATGATATTTAGCGGTGAGTGTCTGAACATTTAGCCGTTGGGGTAGATATGAAAGCGTTCTGAAGATCTTCATGCTCTTGCTGACAGGTATGTCTCTAGCGAAGCTGCAAGCGTGGAGGAAACCTGCTGCTGCTGCACTGCTGCTCTTCAATCTGATTCCTGCGTTATATACGGGTTTGATTCACCAGCGTGGATCTCTGGACGTCATGCATGACCTGCGGGAACTGTGTGACCCCAGCGAGTCTCAGAGCTCACCTGAGCTGCTGTTCCTCATGCCCTGTCACTCCACACCGCTCTACAGGTAACCTTCTACATCTAAAACCATTACTGTATTCTTTGAAGTACTTCAGAAATACATAGGTAACCTTCTACATCTAAAACCATTACTGTATTCTATTTTGAAAATGAAGCTATTTCTACTACTTCAGAAATACCATATTGTGTACATTAAAACAACCCTGTAAAGCATAACATATTAAACCCTAATAGATATATTTTCACTTTTTGATTATTTCCTAAATTTTTATTAAAATAAAATGCAAATATTTTGGCAAAAGGCAGGATGAAATGGTCTAAAAACATGTGTTGCGCCACTGAAATGATCTGAATCAGCACTTTTTTTATGTTGACTAACTCAATCACACAAAATATTTTTAACCCCTTAAGTGTCACGCTGTCTTTTTGAACATAGACGTGAAAGTGCACTATCCAAATTAAATTGTTATAATTAATGAACGCATTGGAATACAGATCTATGATTGGACTCTTTTTTTAAGACAATCTGCAGATTACTACAGAAGTGGAATAATTCTAAAATATTAAAGTTTCAAAAAGTTATAAATGTTTACATTTACTGTAAAGAAAATGCACTGTACCATTTTTTTATTTTATATAAAATAAATATTTTACAAAATATTTTTGAATCTAAAATTGCTATAAAATTAAAGCCTTATGTCTATATAAGTTATGTTCCAAATTTGAAGTTGATATAAAAAAATATATAGATTTTATTTAGGGCGTTATACCACAAACAGACATCGGGTGCCATCAAAACTCCATTGAATGTTTTTTGATGCATTTTTCTGTCAAAAATGTCTCAGTTTCTCTGTCAATATTACTTATATCAAAAAATAACCACCAAATATGGAATCTTGAGACTCAGACCTTTCCAACGATATGTATTTTGTCAAGATTATAAAAAAAATTGATTCTAAAAGACAGTAATACTTTTTGTAATTTGACACTTGACTCCACCCACTAAAGGGAGGAGACGCTAAAAGATTTTTAAGTACCATTTCCATGGTAACGCAATGTCTGATTTAAAAATGGAATTCTGAGGTGTTTAAGCTTTTTAAGCTTTCTGAGGTGTTTAAGATTAAGCTTTCTAATGATATATCATTTATGACGATTACAAAATATGTGATAGAGAAAAAAGACAACGAAAAAAAGAGCGTCATTGGGCCCACCTGTGAGCTGGTGACACTTCAGGGGGTTTAAAAATGTAATAAAAACAAGACTGCATGTTTTTTGTGAGTATCATATTTGATCTAGCAGGCTTTGATGGCTTGTATATTATAATATAGTGATAATATGTAGCAAAAAATCAGATCGGTTTTATTCAAAGGCCTAAACTGAACAAAAATATGCAATGTGGTGCAGATGCTGATATTTATGTGGTAAAATTAAGATGAAATTATGATAGCTTGTAAATCAATGAGATCTTTATAACAGTATAGCAGATACTTACATAAAATTATAAAAATATCAGTCGTCACTCTGTATCTCCAATAATATGGCTTAGTAAGATGAGATTTAAATGCTTAGTTGGTGCACTATAATGCATTATAAAGGTATTCATAATGTATAATGCATTATATCTTTTCATAAATAATTTTATCCAAAGTTAATACTTGCAGATTCTTTGCTACATCTGAAATTGGTTGTTTGTCATGTGTTTCAATGCATGATACTTTCTAATGGCATGACAGTGAATAGATAAGAATTATCATGTATTATAACAGTATGCATTAAATGCAATTGTATGCATTACAAGTGAAGTAGTACCACAGCTCTGTAGTTTCAAAACATAATGCAATTATTGAGAGATGAATAAACAAACATTCCTCAAAAGCCTGATGATCAGATTTGAGACTCACTGATTTTTCTAAAACATTATTCATGGAGAATCAAGTAAAGCCTGCTTCAGTCCAGTAAGTGTTCATCTGGAAATATTACTACAGTTATTCTTATGTTTACTTGATAAAAATCAATAAAGATTTGACAGTAAAATGACCTGTGAAGCACGAGCTGCAGGTGGACATTTGTACAATTACACTAAAAGACCTTTTACTTGCTAAAATAGTCTGAACTATCACTCAGATGACAGAAAGCATGAAGTAGACTGTGTGTGAGATTTAACAGCAGTTTTGTTAATGTTAGAGACCTTAGAAATGTGCAATAAAGGGCTTGTTCCATCTATGTTTTGCAGTCACCTGCACTGTCCCCTCAAACTGCGGTTCCTGGAGTGTCCACCAGATCTCACGGGAAATAAGGAGTATGTGGATGAAGCAGACGTGTTCTTCTCTAACCCTCTTCACTGGCTCCAAACATCCTTCCCATCTCAGTCCACGCTACCTTCACATATAGTGCTGTTCGACGCCCTGGAGAAGGTAGAAGAGTGCAGTCAAATCACATCACTAAATGTTTACAATCGCTGACCAAAACCTAGATGGTACTTACCTGCAAAAGTTGCCACAGCAGAATTCAAAAATCACAAACGATCAAAATTTGATTATGCTTTCATATACCGAGTTTGTTTCTTTCTCTTTCAGGAGATTTCATCATTCCTGGAGGAAAACCGATTCGCCAAACAAGCTGAAATATTCCACACACACTTTCCTGAAGGTCGAGTGGGAAGGAATATATTAATATACACGAGAGGATCTGCACTGAAGACTAATTCAAGTTTTTTTTTTTAACTGATTGCAAACTTATATAAAGAGTTTTGTTTTGTTACACCGTCTCTTTCATTTCACACTCCAGAGTAAGATCAGATCTCTTTCTGCTCAAAGCAAGACAATCATCAAGAAAGCAGTGAAAGACTTTTATTCTAAAGTTTTAAGTGCAACATTAAGCAGTTTAAGTGCATTTGTGTTCAATTACATTACAGCCATTTCCAAACAAGGAATGTAATTTAGCCGATAACCACACAGACAAGAAAAAGAGGGGAAAATAGTGCAGATTGAAACTAAATCTTTAATAATAGCTTCTACTGATTTGCATGTTCAAATAAAACTGGTGACATACGGCAGAAACCAGATTACTTCAAAGTGAACTTTATAATTAAGAGCAGTTTTCATTATCCTTCAACTCTACTGAACTTTTGAGATGAAAATAATTTCAATATAATGTATTTTATTGTTTTTTTTGGTCCTAAGCAAAATTAAACATACATTTTTGTTCTGATCTAGTTTTTTTGTTTAGAAAACATTAATAACTAATTAAAACACAACAAAACAAAGTGCCTTTTTGGTTAGTAATCCAAAATCATTTGCACATTTGTTATAATAACGTCCAATACTACTTCCATAACTTCAGGGAATGGGAACATAAATGTGCCTCAAAAATACCTATAATTAATTCTAAGCTGCTTAAAAGTGCAGAAAGATAAACACACTAGAAATCATTCAACCAGCATTCGAACATTTACACTGTGCAAAAAAAATATATATCACAGAAAAGGTGAACCCAAAGCTTTCTTGAACCTTCTCCAAGACAAAACAAGTGCAAAACAAACAAAACAGGAGCAATCTTGAGAAGAACTGAAATGTTTCTTCTAATATTTGGGATCGAAGGGCATGGGACCCAGCTCTATTTTGACATCTGCGAACTGTCGGTTGGGGTCGCGTCCCGATTGGCTCCATTTCTTGGCTCTCTGAGGGCGAGGACGAGGCTGCTGCTGCTTCCTCTGCTGCCGCTGGCAGTGACGCCATGCCTTGCCCTTCGACCCCGGCCCTTCGAAGGGTCGACTGCAAATTTACAAACAGGACAGTGTTTAGGGTTTGCCACAAAGCCTCATGCGTGGTTGACTCATGCGTGTGTACATGCAGACTCTACTGTTTCTCAGACCTACAGACAGAGAAGCAACAGAGACAGATGAGGTTATGAGTGTAAATGATTACAGACAATAAGAAAACATTACTGACCAATCCAAGCTTATGCATTTTAATACATGTCTATATATACATCTTTATGAATGATTTGTGTGTATTAATAGTTTTGAACAGAATTTTAAAGAAATTATCTCAAAAATACAATAAATGTTGCTCTTATAATAGTAACACATGGTATCCATGGAGGACACACAGTATTTTTTCCAAATTATTTTTTATCAAATATACATCCTTACATTCGAGTTTTACATGTTAATACAAGTATATATTTCCATATAAATATATATGAATGATTTGTGTTTTAATAGTTTTGAACAGAATTTTACATTTAAATTTTCTCAAAATACAATAAATGTGCTCTTAAAGTAGTAACACATGGTTTTCAACGAGGACACAAACAGTATTTTCCAAATTAGTTTTTTTTAATGTTTAAATATTGTTTTCAAATGCCTGTGGCAGTGTTATTATAATTAACAAAAACTACAACTATTTAAAATAATTTGCAGTCATTAAAAAATGAAATTAAATAAAATATAAATATTAGATGAAAACTAAACTTAAAAAGCTTAAACAAAAGTTTGACATTTTTGCCATGGCAACTAACTGAAATAAACTAAAGTTTAAGTTGAAGAAATACATTTAATAAAAATAAAACTAATTAATAAAATTAAAATTAACTAGAAATATATAAAATAACTATTATATTACATTTAATTTTAATAAAAAAATAATGAAAAAAATAAAATTAGAATAAAATTACTTAAAATTAAAATGAAAACATACAATATAAAAATAAATGCTGATTTAAAATATTAATAAATACTGTAATAACAATAAATAAATAAATATATATAAATATATATATATATACACAGTTTATTATATACAGACTGGTTATTTATATACAGGTGCTGGTCATATAATTAGAATATCATCAAAAAGTTGATTTATTTCACTAATTCCATTCAAAAAGTGAAACTTGTATAATGTATACATTCATTCCACACAGACTGATATATTTCAAGTGTTTATTTCTTTTAATTTTGATGATTATAACTGACAACTAATGAAAACCCCAAATTCAGTATCTCAGAAAATTAGAATATTACTTAAGACCAATACAAAGAAAGGATTTTTAGAAATCTTGGCCAACTGAAAAGTATGAACATGAAAAGTATGAGCATGTACAGCACTCAATACTTAGTTGGGGCTCCTTTTGCCTGAATTACTGCAGCAATGCGGCGTGGCATGGAGTCGATCAGTCTGTGGCACTGCTCAGGTGTTATGAGAGTCCAGGTTGCTCTGATAGTGGCCTTCAGCTCTTCTGCATTGTTGGGTCTGGCATATCGCATCTTCCTCTTCACAATACCCCATAGATTTTCTATGGGGTTAAGGTCAGGCGAGTTTGCTGGCCAATTAAGAACAGGGATACCATGGTCCTTAAACCAGGTACTGGTAGCTTTGGCACTGTGTGCAGGTGCCAAGTCCTGTTGGAAAATGAAATCTGCATCTCCATAAAGTTGGTCAGCAGCAGGAAGCATGAAGTGCTCTAAAACTTCCTGGTATACGGCTGTGTTGACCTTGGACCTCAGAAAACACAGTGGACCAACACCAGCAGATGACATGGCAGCCCAAACCATCACTGACTGTGGAAACTTTACACTGGACCTCAAGCAACGTGGATTCTGTGCCTCTCCACTCTTCCTCCAGACTCTGGGACCCTGATTTCCAAAGGAAATACAAAATTTACTTTCATCAGAGAACATAACTTTGGACCACTCAGCAGCAGTCCAGTCCTTTTTGTCTTTAGCCCAGGCGAGACGCTTCTGACGCTGTCTGTTGTTCAAGAGTGGCTTGACACAAGGAATGCGACAGCTGAAACCCATGTCTTGCATACGTCTGTGCGTAGTGGTTCTTGAAGCACTGACTCCAGCTGCAGTCCACTCTTTGTGAATCTCCCCCACATTTTTGAATGGGTTTTGTTTCACAATCCTCTCCAGGGTGCGGTTATCCCTATTGCTTGTACACTTTTTTCTACCACATCTTTTCCTTCCCTTCGCCTCTCTATTAATGTGCTTGGACACAGCTCTGTGAACAGCCAGCCTCTTTTGCAATGACCTTTTGTGTCTTGCCCTCCTTGTGCAAGGTGTCAATGGTCGTCTTTTGGACAACTGTCAAGTCAGCAGTCTTCCCCATGATTGTGTAGCCTACAGAACTAGACTGAGAGACCATTTAAAGGCCTTTGCAGGTGTTTTGAGTTAATTAGCTGATTAGAGTGTGGCACCAGGTGTCTTCAATATTGAACCTTTTCACAATATTCTAATTTTCTGAGATACTGAATTTGGGGTTTTCATTAGTTGTCACTTATAATCCTCAAAATTAAAAGAAATAAACACTTGAAATATATCAGTCTGTGTGGAATGAATGTATACATTATTCAAGTTTCACTTTTTGGAATGGAATTAGTGAAATAAATCAACTTTTTGATGATATTCTAATTATATGACCAGCACCTGTATATATACACATACACACACATATATATATATATATATAAATAACCAGTCTGTGTATAATAAACTGTATATATATATATATATATATATATATATATATACAGCTTATTTATCTATTTATTTATTTGTATGAATAACCAGTCTGTGGATTAAACTGTTCCCAAATAAACAATTATAACATTAGTAAGAACATTTACATTTGCCAAACTATAGTGAATGCATTGTAGAAATGTTACAAACACATTACTGCATAATTTAACAATGTCTTTAATAAAATTAATTAAGCACGCAATGTTAAAAAGGGGCGGGGCTTAACGAAATGTATAAAAACTGAGGAATAAAATCAAGTCACATGTAAATTATGGACTCATGTTCAGTCTCCAAATAAGATTATTTCAACACCACAAAACATCTTACCTCGGCCCAAAGTATTTTAAATATGTATCTCCAAATATGTGGCGGTATATGTAATCATCCAGATCCTCAAACACGTCATCGCTGAGGCTGTGATATTCGTCCATTTCCTCGAGGTAATCCTCAACGCCGCTCACGAAGTCCGTAAACAGCATCTGGTCGTGAATGAAGACGCCGTTGTGGAAGAATTTATCGATGAAGCTCTCCAGCTCCCTCCAGTGGTGGAAATGCCCCACTTCTTTCTGCAAATAGCTGCGCAGGAGCTCGTTAAACTCGTCTGCGCGGATGGGATCCATGGCCTTGTTGAACAGACTCATGGACTCCTGATAGGCGCAGTCGAACACTCCAGAGCAGCCTTTGGGCGGCGCTTTCTGCCTCTGAGCGCCGGGTTTACGTGTGTTGCGATCGGCGTGAAAGGAGTCGAGGGTTGATTTGCGAGGATGTCTGTGTAAAGGTTTCTGCGGCTGCCAGTCTTCGGCACGCTTGTTTCCTTGCTCCTCCTGGAACGAGTGATGCTCGGGTTTGGTGTCGTGAAATCTCTTTTGATGATTGAAGACATTCGAAGCCGAGTTTTTAAAATGCCTAAATGTCGATTTAAAAGAGTCGGAAAACTTCCGGAGGTTTTCCTTCACCGCCTCTTTGGCTTTCTTGATCTGCTCCTTGTGATGGTGCACAAACTCCTTAGTGGAGTTCTTCACAGCGTCGAAGGTTTCCTTCACTTTTCCCAGCATCCCGTCTTTGGGAATCTTGGTCTTCACATCCCGGTCGCCCTTCACTCTCTCCTCCTTCGATTCCACATACAGTCTCTCCCAAAGATCAGAGCGCTGCTGCTCAAACTTCAGCTTATTCTCGAGCTCCTGAAGTCGCGTCTGCATTTCTTCAGTTTCAGGATCAGTCCTGCCTTCGATGTCTTCCTCTTTTTTCATTTCCTCCAGTTCCTCCTTCAGTTTGTCGGTCACCTTGCGCTCTTTATCGAGCTTCTTCTGCAGAACCTGGGCTTCGGCCATCAGTGCTTCTCTTTGGCTCATGAAGCTGCGCACTTTCTGTTTCTCCTCCTGTAAGTGGCCCTTCAGTCGCTGGTTCTCGGACATGATGGAGTCGGCCCCGGCTCCTCGCTCCTCCAGCTCTCGTATCTGTCCCCGTAGATGCCGCAGCTCCTCCTGCAGGGCCGACAGAGACGCCTCTTCTCGCTCCAGAGAGACTTTAAGGTGCTGGTTCTCCGTGGTCAGGTCGTTCTGCTGAGACTCCATTTTGCTTTTGGTTTGTGTCAGTTGCACGTATAAATCTTGTCTTTGGGCCTGTGTTTTCAAACAGAAAGTCAAACAGCCTGTTAACGCAGCCAGTTCACATGCATTTTCAACTGTCCACCTTATTTTTGAATGCAGAAGTAAGTTCAGAGATGCAAACATGTAAGGGGGGGGGGGAAGGTGAGAACATTGCGGATCGGGGGCATGCTCCACACGGAATTTCTTTTAAAGACATTTGCTTTACATGCTCAATAAGCATGTAAAGCAACTGAAAAAATAAGCTTTCCATCGATGTATGGTTTGTTAGAATAGGACAATATTTGACCGATACAACTATTTGAAAATCTGGAATCTGAGGGTGCAAAAAAATCGCCTTTAAAGTTGTCCAAATGAAGTCCTTAGCAATGCATATTACTTATCAAAAATTAAGTTTTGATATATTTACGGTAGCAAATTTACTAAATATATTCATGGAACATGATCTTTACTTAATACCCTAATGATTTTTGGCATTAAAGAAAAATGGATAATTTTGACCCATACAATGTATTTTTGGCTATTGCTACAAATATACCTGTGTTACTTATGACTGCTTTTGTGCTCCAGGGTCACATATGTCCAAAAAATAATAATAAATTAACATCTTGTTGCAACATTTTACAAAAATCAAGATTGAATATATTTGGTCAAGATCCCATGTTATAAAAGATGAAGTGCTATGCAGGCTATTAAAGACAATATTGACTGATTAGACGGCAACGCTGGCCTAAAATGCTAAATGTTTGCCCTCTCTCTCTCTTCACCGTTCCCACATATCAGACCTCATACATAAAATATTACCCTTTTAGACATAGATTTTGAAGTAAAGAGTAAAGAAAATACTATACAAACTTATTGAAACAACCAGTTCTTAATTCACCCTTGCAAGATCCCCCCCCCCCCCCTCATAAAACACTTTCTCATCGGATCTAACTTAAATCTCATAGGTGACCTATTTTGATCTCAAAAAGGTGAGTTGTCACTGAAAGGTGAGGAGTTTGCATCTATGAAGTTATTTTCTTATATGTGCATAACTTCCGATTCATTAGCTGCTTTAGATAAATAACTAAAAATATTACATGAAAATAA
Organism: Schizothorax lantsangensis; assembly: GCA_027422415.1. Classification (NCBI taxonomy): domain Eukaryota; kingdom Metazoa; phylum Chordata; class Actinopteri; order Cypriniformes; family Cyprinidae; genus Schizothorax; species Schizothorax lantsangensis. The sequence goes on from CM049846.1 coordinate 2,257,796, forward strand.
TATGATAAAGCAGCGTAATGTACTGTTTGTGTGCAAGTGAAATAACTGGAAGCTGCACATATTCAAACTGCGCCTACACTTATCATTAAAAATAAGGTGAATACAACCAGCAGAGTTATTAAGGTTCACTAAACCTAAAACCATAAAAACATTTTTATTCAGCTATATTTGTTTTTAGTTTCCCCCAAAACATGAGAGACTTTGGGAGGAAACAATAATGCAGTCAGGTTACCTGTAACTCTTCCTGTTTGACTCTGAGATGCTGGTTTTCTTTAGTTATCTTATCCAAGACGTTCATGAGGGACATCACCATGTCTTGCTTTTCCTCAAGGTCTTCCCTGAGATTCTCAACCACTTCCTAAACGCATGGAGACTGACATGAGAATGATGCCCATGAAGAGCTACTCTGCTGTTCAAAGTTTGGAGTCAGTACGATTTCTTCATGTTTTTGAAAGAAGTCACCAAGGCTGCATTTATTTGATCAAAAATACAGTAAATATTGTGAAATATTATTACAATATAAAATCACTATTTTCTATGTGAATATCTTTTGAAATGTAATTTATTTCTGTGATCAAAGCTGTATTTTCAGCATCATTACTCCAGTCTTCAGTGTCACATGATTCTTCAGAAATCATTCTAATATGCTGATTTGCTGCTCAAGAAACATTTCTGATTATTATCAATGTTGAAAACTGCTCAATATTTTTGTGGAAACAGTGATACTTTTGATTTTTCAGGTTTCTTTGATGAACAGAAAGTTCATAGAAATCTTTTGTAACATTATAAATGTCTTTACTGTCACTTTTGATACATTTTAAGCATCCTTGCATATAATTAATCATCAAAAAATAATTTATAATTCTTTCCTAAAGCAACATAAAACTAGGTAAGATTTAGAAAAAGACATTCATTAAATACTGAGCCAGGGAATGTAAAGATGCCCAATTACAACAATACAGCAAAAGTTATTTATGTATCAGTGGAAGGATAAACGAGTACAAAAATAAGATAAAGGACACAAAATCATAGCATCTAAAGCTGAATCTGAGAGAAAATGATCAGCAACTACAATTAAAAAGCTGGACAATAAAAGCTGAAACAAAGTTCACCAATTAAAAAAACAGGAGAAACCAAACAGCACAGAGAGCTATTTGTAGAAAACTGGATTCACACTTTAGTTGAATGCTCATTTTATCCCTGTTTGAATCCAAGTAACTAAGCATTTCTATCCTCAGTAAAGCTCAGCGAGCGGTTTGTGACAGATAGACCTTACTTACAACATCCAGCTCTCTCTTACACGGCACTTCCAGCTCATTCATGCGACTCTTTTCCACGATCTTCTGCCTCTCCTGAATCTGGATTGTGCCTGGAACACACACACACACACACATTCTGGTTCAGTAGGAAAAATTACAATCTTGATGTGCAGTTTCCTATCTGATAACAGAATAAACATGCATGTAACCATTTATGTACAGCACGTGTTTTCTGTACATACCTTAATTTTAGGAAGTGCTATATAAATAAAGCTTTATTTACTTGCACAGTAATAATTGTAAGGATACTCATCCCAATTTTTTTACTTTAATCATTTAACCCTCATAATGCATTCAAAATCTGTAGCAGATTTTCACAGAAGAATCGTTGCTTTATAAAACGGTCATAACTTAATATATGGTTCGTCAATAGGCATACATATAATGTTTATCAACAAAATTCAGTGCCAAAACTGTGAGATAAGGGGAAAAGGCTAAATATACTGTATTTTACATAAGTTTTTTGACACTAATTTAAATTCACAGAAAATTTAACAAAAAATTATTTTGACTCCTAATGGTACTCTATCCCCCGGTTACACAGACAAGGCTTAAGTTAGTCCCAGACTAAAATGCATGTTTGAGCTATCTCAACTGAAAATATCTTGCTCTGACATATCTTAAGTCAGTGTCATTGTTCTGTGTCAAGATGCACACCTGTAATGTTTTCTTCTAAGGCATTTTTGTAAAAGTTGCTTAAATATCTTAATTTAACTAAGGCCTAGTCCTGGCTTAAGCTAAGCCCCGTTTGTGAAACCGGGCCTATATGTATCAAAATGACCCAAATAAATAATTAAATGGTTATATCTCTTAAAAGATAAATGCAAAATATCTGGAAAATAAATAAATAAATACATCTGTATTTTAGTGTCTTGAAACACTTGAAAAGTTTTGTTCCATAACTAAAAACTATGCAGTTTTTAGAAATTAGTATGTTATCTCTTGCAGCTCAAAACAGACCCGAATGCATTAAGAAGAGCATGTGAATAAGACGGACGTGATGTTCCTGCTCACCGTAGAAGTGTCCGAAGCCCATGCTGATGGCGATGAGCAGCGCTAGTAGAATGCATTTGTTCAGGGTGCCGCTGACGGGACCCTGATCCTGCCGAGCAGCGCGGCCCTCCAGATGAGCTCCTATCTCCTCAACCACCTGATGTAGAAACACACACGCAGGATTGCAGAACACAATTAATGCTGCTGTTGAGATAGCTGGATACATTAATGAGGGTTTCGTATCTTGGTAGCATCAGAAAGAATATGTTCATTGTAAACAAATCAGTAATGTTTTGTATCACATATGTTCATCGTTTTCCAGCAAAAGTATCTTTATTTATAAAAAAAAAAAATTATTTGGAAATTATATTTATTGGTATTATCATTATATCTTTGAATAAAAATGTTATCTATTTACATTAAAAACGTGCAGTACACTAAAATATGTTTAACATCATTTCAATAAATAACCAAGGTGTAAACAAGGTTATTGCAGTTAAATAAAACTAAAATCATAAATTGGATTTTTGTCATTTGATATAATAAAGGTAGCTAGGGAATATTTCTCATTTTCATTTAGTTTCACTTGATGCATTAAAATAACTAAAGCTCTCTCTCTCTCTCTCTCTCTATATATATATATATACCAAATTTTTAAACAACAAAAATTAAATAAATATGGCAAAAAAAATTACAATTTTACTAAAACGTAATTAAACCTTAACAAAAAAGATTCACCTAAACTAAGCTAAAAACTACAATTAAAAAACAATTATAATACCTAGATTTGAAATTACTGAATTTCTTTTCCAGTGAAAGCATGTTTATGAATTTATATCTGTCTTGTAGTAACATTATTAGTTGTATAATTTCCAGCTATTGTTGAAAATTCAAATAACTAAAGTATTTGTTTGATATAAAAATAGAAAATAAATGTAAAAAAAAAAACCATCTCATATTTGTCTGATCTGTATTGAGTAGACGCTGGAGTGATGAGTTGTTTAGAGAAGCAGCACCTCCTCCTGTCTCCTGTGGGGCTCCTGCGGGGCTCCAGGCTCTGAGCCGGCGGTGCTCCTCCTCACTCTGCGCCTCCTCACCACAGGACTGGCCTTCACCTCACCCTCCTCATCCTCACTGCTGCTGTTACTGCTGTCTCGCTGCACAGGCTGATCCGCCGGGAAAACTGAAGAAAAACACACAACCCAGAGGAATTAATGCACACACACACACACACACACACACATACATGGTGATGATGTCCCATTGACGTCTGCTGTTTTTAAATGAAGCCAATTATAATTACCACTGCTGTGAAATAAATAAATAAATAAAAACAGCAGTAAATAGCAATAAATAAATGCATGCACACACACACGTTTGTTTTTGTGAAAAGTGGGGACATCCCATAGGCGTAATGGTTTTTATACTGTACAAACCATATGTGCTATTGCCCTACACCTAAACTTAGCCCTCACAGGAAACTGTGCATTTTTACTTTCTCAAAAAAACTCACTCCGTATGATTTATAAGCATTTTGAAAAGTGGGGACATGGGGCAATGTCTTCATAAGTCACCTTCTCCTTGTAATACCTATGTCATACCCATGTCATTATACAAATGCATGTCCTCATTTGTCACAAAAATGTGTGCACACACACACACACACACACACACACACACACACACACTTGCAGAACACATCTCACATGCCACGATGCAGCACAAGAAAACAGACCTGTTTACACTAGTGTAACAAGCTAATCGACTAAACCAGCACATGACTGCTCCAAAAACACAGCTGCAGGCTAAAGCTTTGTGAATGTCTGCTTTGTATTCTCTGTTAAGCTACTGTGTCAGCGCTAAGAGATATACTTCATACAGAGAGAGGAAATGACTTAAGCATACTGGAAACACACCTGAAGGAACCAAGATCCTATAATCACAGATGAATATCAAATAAGTCAATATAGGTGTGTGTGTGTGTGTGTGTGTGTGTATATATATATATATATATATATATATATATATATATAATACATTACATATAACATATATATTACACTTGAGGTTAAGGGTCACTCTGTGTCAAATAAACCAAATTTCAGAAAGTTACCTGGCTCAAATTTTTGATTTTGTTAATATTTTTTTCTGAAGAAAGATAAACATAAATAGTGATGAAAGCCAACATATTAAATGTCATATGTATGTTTATCTATTGAGTAATCCACTATTTTGTAGAGGTTTACAAAATAGTAAAACTCCATTATAATACATTTCTATTATAATTAAATTAAGATGCCAAAAGAAAAGTTAGCTAAGAACTAAAATATAAAAGAATATTAAGATGCTTTTAATAATTATTGAATTACAGACATGCAAACTTCAGGAGGGAAAAAAACAAGAAGTGTTTTGTTTTTAACTGTCACCATTGGCATATAATGCAAGAAAGATTGCTACATATTTTATTAGAGACCTATCAATATCTATGTAAAAATGACATGATGCTGTCATCTTTCTAACACAATCTGGCTCCAAATCTCAGGTGAAAACTGTCATTTTTACTCTTCTCTACAAATAAGTGGATTACTCTGTAAATATTTTCACCTTCCTTCTTCAGAAAAAAATATGAACAAAATCAAAAATCAGGGACTTCTGGTTGAGTTGATAATTACCCAACACTAATTAGCTCACAGTCTAGTCGAGATGTGGATTTACGACACATTTGACAGCACACAGAAATGTAGGTCAAACAAACACATCATCGTGGCTTTTTCACACAATTTACACGTGTTATTTCCTCCCACAGCGTTTCATCAGCCAGGTTAATGTGGCACAACCTATTTTCTCCACATCGCTCACAAACACGCTGGCGCTCCTCAGAGATTTATCAGCATGCTGATCATAACAACACGCTCACACTCCCCTGTCAGAGCACCTGAGAGAGAGAGAGAGCTGTGCAGATGACTGCCATATTCCCACAGCGTCCTGGAAAATCCCCATCTGCTCCAACACCAGTCTGCTGCCGCTCCGGGAGAGAGAGACCAACATGACTTTGTGTGTTATCAGGGCCAATGTCATGAAAACTGATTCAAATGTGTGGATCATATTCAACCGCAAAATCTAAAGAAATTATATTTTGCAATAAAAAACAGCATGCCTATTTAGGACAATTAAGATATTTTGCATTTTTTTCAATAAAATTAAGTATATTATTATTATTATTATTATTAAGAATTATATGTAGAAATGTATGGCAACTTATTTCTGCCACAGAATAAAAAAACTCTGTAAAAAAGGTAATTGTACTTTTTATCTCACAATTCTGACTTTGAGAATTGCGAGATATAAACAGAAATCGTAAGAAAAGTCTGAATTGTGAGACATAATTGCAAGAAAATGTGACTTTTCTTCTCCGAATTAACAACATATAAAACTACCAAATTTTGCTTAATCGAAAAGTTTAATCGCAACATATTGCAGTCAATAATGTTCACCGTCTGTTTGATTATGTGTAATTTGTAACTAACTGCATGATTCTTACTGTACATTTCTGTCATAGTCACCACTAATAACCTACTCCTAGATATAATGTAGAAACTTCACATTTTCTGTATCATGAAAATCGCTATACAAATAAACTTGAATTGAACTGAATTATGAGTTTGCAAATTAACATCTTGCAATTCAGACTTTTATTTCTCGCAATTCTGGCATTTTTTCTGAGAATTGAGAGATATAAATCAGAATTGTGAGATATTAATTTATAGATCTGAAAAGAACAGTCAAAATTGTGAGATTTAAACTTGCAATTGCGAGGGAAAAAGTCAGAATTGTGAGAAAGTTGCAATTACCTTTTTAATTTTTTATTCCTTGAAACAAGCTTGATAATTTCTCACAACTGGGAGCTTATATCTCACAATTCAGACATTTCTTCTCAGAATTATGAATTTGCAAGTTAACATCTCACAAGTCTGACTTTTTTTCTCAGAATTGCACATTTATATCCATATATAATTGCAAGTTTATATCTCGCGATATCTTGCAAAAAGTCTGAACTGCTACTGTGCTGTAACATGGCAATGCTGGTAAATGATGCTACCCTCTCCTGATGCTATGCTCTGCTCACATCCTCTGATAATAATAGCTTTGTAGGGCTATACATTATTTGGAGAATTAGTCAAAAAAAAGAAAGTTACATCTGATTCTGTTACATTGAACTGAACAAAAATAATTGTATTATTTAAATTATTTAATATTAATATATTTTCTGTCCAATTTTATTGTGTTACTTTCAGTAAAACTGTGGTTATTTATTGCCTTGTGTTTTTTAAATTCAATATAATTAAAATTGAGTTAAATTACTTGACTTTATCAAGTAAAATGACTTTATATTATTTAATAAAATAATACATAATAATTACAAAGCATTTTCAGTTTCGGTTTTCAGCCAAGTGCATCCAGAATTTTCAGTTTCGGTTTCGGTCCAGAATTTTCATTTCGGTGCATCCCTAATTACAAAATGTCATTTCTGAAATATGGTGGAATACGAGCCAAACATTTCTTCATGAGATGCATCCATAAACTGAAAACCCTAGGAATTCCAGAGCAAGTTTCTAGGAAGTTCTGAAACTTTCCCAACACCCTTTCCAAACTGCTTGGGAATTCACCTAGTATTTTCAGGCTAATTGCAAATGACAGATGGGTGACAGATGTTAGAGGTCACATATGTATTAGCACCTTCGAGTTCACCTGGAAACCTCCTCTTTCAACTTCAGAAACTTGGAAAATCATAATGTGCATTCAAGTGATTTTTGGTCGGGAAAAAATAAATGTATTGTGCAATTTTAAATTTCTTGCTCTCCTTTTCACTTATTGACAAATATATGTGTAATCGATACATAAGTTATCTTTCTCGCACTACCAAAGAGAATCATGGGAAGTGTAGTTTTGTCACAAGCTTGATGCTTTTTTTGATAAAAATTGTGTTTTTTTATTTAGATATCATTAATAATAATCATTATTATTATTCATTGTTATTATAAATTGCTACATAAAAATATTAAACAAATATTAAACACCGAAACTAGGGCTGTGACGCAGATTTTTACCACCGCGGTTGTCATGGCGACCGTCACAGCCCTGACCGAAACATAAGCTGCTTGAGTATAAAAGAACATGATGACATATTCTGAAAAACACAGCACATAAATTTATTTAAATATATCGCAGACTTAGCGATTTGATAACTGCACTAAGCTTTATTGTGATTTGGGGTATTATTTCGATTGATCACATAGCCCTAGTTTTGCACGCTATCTTCCTCAGCAACAAACAAAATGAATACAAACCAAACTCTGCCATCAACATTCACAATTAAAACTCAACTGTGATCAATACCAAATAACTTCCAACATGATTCTTTTCTTTAATATGTAAAGTCAGACTTAAAAAAAAATCCCACGGCTAAATACGACATTGCAGTGATGTTAATATGCATGAAAACACGTTTTCCACTCACTCGTCTCCGACTCTCTAAACGTGTACTGGCTGCTCGACGAGCTTCCAAGATAGAGCTCCTCACTTCCTGCTTCCTCCGTCTCCTTAGCAACAGGCTCCTCCCACGAGTCAGTCTCCGCCTCCCGAGAGTCCGCCAGCATGATGATGTCAGAGTTCTCACTGGAGGAGCAAAGGATCACATGTTCTTCTCCACCCGCCTGCAAGAAAACATAAATGTCACTTCTTTAAGCCGGATTACTGGAGAATTCCTCTCTGCAGAACAATAACACATGCCAGGACATCATTTTCAGGTTTAATCGCACCTCTCGGGCTGGTTCCGCCTCCGCCGCCACCTCATCTCTCAGTGTGAGATCTAGTGAAGACTCTCCCAAACTCTCCACACCCCGCTTGGCTGAAAAAACAAGCTCAAATATTTCAAACTTGTTTGACCACTTCTGGATTCACACATTAAATTCATTCTTTTGCGTTTGTGTGCTGACACACATTAACCACACACTAACACTGCATTCTACATGAGCAGCACTCATTAAATTCATGCCACAAAACCTGACCTCTAAAACAACATAAATAGTTTTGTCTTTATTCATTGTGAATGACATCCTCACCATCAGGTACATCCGGAGCGCAGCTAACCGCTCCATCCTCACACTCTCCAGCGTTATCCAGCCCAAGCGTCTCAATATCCGAACCCTGTAACACATACACACAGTCACTATGGCTTTTAAAAGTACGTTTTTGCTAAATAAACAGTATAAAAAGCAGCTTTATTGGTTTCAGAGGATGGATTAAAAAACAGCAGCAGTGATATTAAAGTGAAAATGTTAACTTTTATATTTATAGTTTTATATTTCTATACATTGTTTGTGTGTGTGGATAGATAGATAGATAGATAGATAGATAGATAGATAGATAGATAGATAGATAGATAGATATAAATGTATGTATTTTTTCTCATTTTTGAGTTCATCTCACAAAAAGCATGCTATATTTAAATCCAAAATGAAAAGAGTATAGAGTATCATCAATCAAAAATATGTAAATGTGCTTCATTGCCATAAACATTTTTTATAATTTAGGTATACAAGTAAAGAATTTATAAGTTTGACATATATATATATATAAAGCAATAAAAAAGGTCCTAAAAATAGGCTCATTTTTAGATTTAGGAGTAAAATATGACCTAGAAGTGCTCTTCACCCAGCAGAGGACTGTAAAAGAATAACTCTCAAAAAGCATTTTTCAGATTAGAGGTAAACCCGATGGGTAACATTACAAGCAATAAAACATGATCACCTCATTACTAATGACTGTCCATCCGCAGGACGACTCCGTGTCACTGGAGCTGTCGGACATCTCTCAACCAGCTACAGGACAGAAATAACTACACAACAGAACCACATGGACTGTTATTTACAAAAACACACATTTGACTATGCAAACTGCATTATTTCAAGTCTCATCAGTGTTGTTGTGCTCTGTAATGACGTCCACCTGAACGCTCATTTATGGGATGGAAATGTCAGGTTGACCCTGTCACTGGTAAATGATTATTCTGCGTTTGCAGAAGCCATGAGTATAGAGGTCTTGATAAACAAGAAGAATTACAGGCACAAATAAAGAAACTTCTCATTACACATCTGACAGTTACGCTGAAATCTGATGCAGTCTGGTGTCTCTTCATGCAAAACCTTTTTAAACGCATAAATTATGATGCAAGAGTTCATGAAAAGTCTGTAACAACATGCAGGATTGGCTGAGTAAATAATGTCAGAACTCTCATTTCGAGGTGAACTGTTTCTTTAAAAACCACAGATCTGAGTCAAAACTATCATCTGGTTGTTTCACTGGTTTGTTTTTCAGGAAGAGCAGGCAAAAATAACACACTCTGGTTTGTTAACCATCCAAAAAAGCAGAAGAACAGAGCCATTACACACATATCATCATCCAAACAAAACCACTGAACACTGAAACACTTCAACAGATCTTAATGAGTGCAAAAGCATCTGATGCATGATATTTAGGTGCTTTTTAGTGTTATAGATCTTATAGAATGTGAAAAAATTAAATGAATAAATATATAAGATTAAATCTAACTAACTAAATTTGATTAAAATAAGTATATATAAATTAATAATAAAAAATTATTAATAAATAAATGGCTAAAAATGTTTTTTTTTTTTTTTTTCTTAAATAAATAAAGAATATATTATATATTATAATATAAATATATTATTTATATAAATAAATAATAACAGTACATTTTAGGATGGGGTCTCTCAGATGAAGATAATCATATTTAGGAGTCTGTAACATCTAAAAAATAACCCCCCCCCCCCCCCCTGTTATAGGTTGATGGATGATGCAAAAACTGTTGTTGTTGTTGTTTTTCTAAAAAAAAACATGACAACATGGTTTAAACTGTGCAAATAAATATATACTACATAAACACGACAGCTGTGAGCGATTACTATCGCAGAATACATCTTGTTTCATCTTATTCTTACAAATAAAATCGAGGCAGGGGTCTCTTAATCTAAAGTTAGATTTATAAAGTCCTAAACTCAACATTTGATTCAGTGCGTGAACTGAACTGTTGTACTTTAGAGATTAACAGACAAACACTGACTCTAACAAACACACAGCAGAATATGAACGAGTCTTTAATCTGTCAGTCCTTCTAAAGATGGCTTTAAACTGCATTAGGTGCGTTATATGTTGTCCTTACCTGTTTTAGAGGTAAATTGCAGCGGGAGAAAGAAAGAAGGCAAACGTCCTCTGTGCAAATCTACCATTAAGTCACGCCTCTTCAACTGAGCCAAAACATAAACATCACAACACGGCGGCGGCTGCCGAGAGGAAGATGCATGGGAGTTGTAGTTTTGCACGTAATCATCCTTTTAACATCCTTTAACTCTAAAAACTACATTTCCCATGATTCCCGTATCCTGTGAGTGACTCAGAATTTTTGAAGTGTCTCTGTTTGCGTGGTTGCTGATCGGTTTAATCTATTTAACAGCGATCCCGACGTTTATATTTAATTTCCTAATAAATCTAGTTGATCGTAGGTTGAAATGTCAGTTTTTATGCTGTTTCTTTACGCGCAGGCGCAGTTGACGTAACCGCTCATTGCTATAGAGACGTCCTTACAACACAAGCGTTTGAACGTCGCTGTAAAACTGGTAAACTTCTTATATTTACACTTTAGAAGATTAAATTGATCTTTTTTCATCGTTGTGTAATATTGCAATTGCGCTAAAAATAGTATGAATAAATTATAAATAATGCATAAAATATTATAATATTACATTTTAGTAAATAACAATTAAAAATAAAAGTGTTAAATCTGAGGAGTTAAAAAAAGTGTTAGCGTTTAGAGAAAACCTGTGTAGAAATGTACAAATAAAAATAAATAATAATAAAAAATAGTCAAATTAAGATTAAATTAACTATCTATCTTTGATTAATAAATAAATCCAATTTGGATCAAATAATAATAAATAACAAAGACGAATGCCTTAAAGGGACTTTGTAAATAATCAACATTTGATTAAAATAAATATATTTAAAAATCTATTTAAATAAATATAAAATAAATATATTCATTAAAATAAATACATAAAATGTGATTTAAATATATAAATAATACATTCACAGTAAACAATTATTATACAATTTATTGTACAAATAAAAGAAGTTAAATACTTTACAGTTAAAAAAAATAGTTAATTTGCATATCCAAATAAATGAATAAATAATTATTAGAGAAACTATTTACCAGAGGTTCAGAGTTTATAGGGTTATATTATCTGCATTTTACCACTGGGAATTGCATTCATTATGTTCATAACAGAAAAACTAAGCAATGGTCAATAAAACAAAAGTTCCTAATTTGATTATGTCTTTGGTTACTTTAATAATAATTCATTAGTACTTGATCTCGTTTCAGCCTGCAGTCATAATGTCGAGTCCGGAGCATGTGGATCCATCATGTGCTAATCCTGGAAATGCAGTTTTCTCCTGCATGATCAAACCAGGATCTCACACGTCGTCTGAAGAGCCAGCGCTGGCCAGATCTCAGGACCTGATGTATAAGACGACATCCAGTGACTACGGCGCTCGATCAGCCACGTTTGAGTCCTCGCCCTCTTCCTATCACCCCATATCACAGAGCTTCTCACAGCACCTTGGATTGTGTGGGATGTTCCAGGACAATTCCTTTAATACCAGCTTGGACCACCGCTATGTGTATATCCCAAATTACAATACACAGATTAAGGGACAGTGACCAAACACATTTGTATTTTATATTTGAGTTACAAGATAAGTCTTGTTTTGTTGTAAATTGATCATTTTAACCTTGATGTATGTCCAGTATTGTGTATGTTTGATGGATATGGCAGCAATAAACATCCACTCATGAAAGCAAGTTTAGTTTTATTAGGAAGAATACTGTCAAAGTTACAAGTGTACAAACTAGTGCTGACAAACGATTAATCGTGATTAGTCGCATCCAAAATAAAAAAAATTGTTCACATAATATATGTGTACTGTGTATATTTATTATGCATATATAAATACACACACATGCATGTATATATTTAAGAAAAATATGTTATGTTTATAATTAAATATATTTATATAATATAAATTATATTAATATAAATATATACATGTAGATATTTTCAAAATATATACTGTATGTGAGTATGTTTATATATACATAATAAATATACACAGTACACATTATTTAAACAAAAACTTATTTTGGATGCGTTTGACAGCACTAGTACAAAAATTACAATTTCATGTAGCAAATACATGCATCATAATTTAAGGTTTTCATGGATAGACGTCATTTTGGAAGAATCATTCCTTCAAATAATGACTTAATTATAACAACACATCAGTCTCTTCATTTATCAAACCGAAAGATCATGTTTAAAACACTGAAACGTTACAATATCAAACTAATAGTGAGCATAAAGCTGGTTCTTTACTTGAGGAGAGAGCAGCATTGTTTTTGATAGTGTGTTTAGATCTGCTTGAAACCATGAGAAATCTTGACAAATGTTTTTGCAGTAAGTTTTTTTCTTCTTTCATGATCAGTCATTAATACAGCTAGCCAAGTGTACAGTCAGTTAATTTTAATGAATTTAGAACAGACATCTTTGAAGCCATACCCCCAAAAAATAAAAGTATAGATTAGCTGCTGAAATTATGCTATGGCTGTCCAATAGTAGCATCTAGTGGTGAATATGTAATATCACATCAGTGGATTTGCAGTCAAACTGGCAGGATCCCATAAAGCCTGTACTTTGTGCAGTATTACTCATAATAGTCTACTTGCAGGCTATATGTCACACGTGGTATCTGTATTGGCAGAAGTTCTTGATCTCTACTACACAACTGTTGAATTCCTGTTGTTTTCATAAAACACAACTGTGTCTCTATCAACGCATACATTTTACAAGAAGTCACAGGGCATCTCATACAAGCAGTACGTTTTTAAACCCAGTCTCCAGAGCTGGGTAACTGATTACTAGTAATCTGGATTATTTTTTAATTTAGTTAAATTATGTCTGAATTTATTATGTCTGTATAGGTCTTTTATTAAGGTTTAGTTTTTATTTAATTTGAGTTATTTTAATACTTCAACAAACTAAATGGAAATGAAATAATATATATATTGAATTTATGAATGTGTATGTATATATATGTATGTGTGTGTGGTTGTACATACACACATGTAGTTGTTTGGCTTAGTGTTATGTTAGAATCATTATTATACTCTTATACCTTTTGTTCTTTAATATTTTGAAATGTTTTTAGCTTTATTTTTTGTTTTTCATTTAAATGTTAAGTTTTGAAATTTTGTTGTATGCATTTGTCATTTTTATGTAATCTCTTTATTTTTAAAATGTGTATATGTAGTATTTATACAGTTTTATCTTTTAGTTTTGGATCTGTTTTTAGTTGTTGTAATACTTCAATTGATTGCTTCTCTTGTCCTCATTTGTAAGTCGTTTTGGATAAAAGCTGCTAAATGACTAAATATAAATATATATATAATATTTTAAACACATCAAAATGCACAAATTCACGTTCTTATTTACATGTAATGTATATTCTCAAACTTTTTTGTCAGGCAAACCTCTTTCATCTAATACCTGAAGTACCCCTGAGATTATAAATGAATAATGAAGTATCCCGTGTGCATGTTCACGGTTCTCTGTTGATTAATGATTACATGGCATGCACGGTCTGATTTTATTATCTACATGTGTAAGCTAATGTAATGGATTAAGTTACTAAATACAGTTTTTTTCATGTAATTTGGAATCAGTAACTTACTACAATTGTGTTGTTGTTGTTGTTGTTAAAACTCCACTGCATGACTAGAAAAAAGAAATAAAAATACAGAAATAGTCCTGTGGGGGAAAGGTAGGAAACCCACAATGCACTGGGCTTGATCAGACTAAAGGCGGGAGTTTAATCTGTAGATTTCACAACAGCCCTGGCAATGTCAAATAAACAGAGATATCTTGGTGCAGTTCTGACAAAAATAATAGACATTGTTCATTTCATTTACTTAGAAAATTCTCTTTAGATAAAAATGTTCTTCAGACACACACACACACAACAAAAAGACGTTCTTTTACGAAAGGCCTTCTGTGGATTTTGGAACATTTATTTGTGTATGATACATCCACAATGATTTGACTGAGCATAAACCCCATATGAAGGGTTTATATTTATATATAACATCTGCTGACAACTGACATAATAACACTGCTGCAAACTGTTTAAGAGTTTATTTCCTGTTTTTCAACAGATGTCAAATTGGAAGAACCTGGATGAAGTGGGTGAAGAGTGGTGGGACAATGCGTATAAGCTGTTTCTTGAAAGTGAACCAATAACAATGACTCTGAGACATGTTGCTTTCTATTTAAGTGGTCGTAGATGGAATGATTATGGATTCCATCGTGACACACATGTTCCTCCAACTGGGGAATTCCGTGGTGTTTCTAGAAAAGCAATTTTGGTGGTGATTTCAAGCTCAAGAAGAATGGAGTGGGGTGATTGGAAGATGCTACATCGGGCTCTTTCTGAACCTGAGGATCTAGGCGGCAGTGACAAGGACCTTATAAACTGGGTTACTGGACTGATATATAACGAGGATGGCAGCCCAAAAGCGTTGTAAAGATAGGCCGAACAATATTAATGATAATGTTAATGAAAGAACATCTGTTCATAACTTTTGAGAGAACCTTGCCAGAACGTTAGCCAAACTTTTCCTGTTAGCTGGGATGGTTGTTTTTATAATATGACATTTCCTTGTATTATTCTTATTACTATATCTATCAGGTAATCATTTATAGTTAATCATTTACATACTCATCTGCGTCTATAAGAGACTATCATTAACTCAAGATCAAGGACTTTTGTTTTTATCTGCAATTATATAAGGCAATTGATGTACATCCAGTACCATTCGAAAAGATGTGGTTTTATTGAGAAGATGAATACTGTTAAAATTTGTGTGTTTCATATTAGAAACCACTGTTAAAAACAAAACATGTTCATGCGTGCTCATGTATATTAATGCATCAATTACAGGTGTAATCATGATCCTAGATTTTAGGAGCTATATGGTCATGTGGTGCCTTGTATGACCTCACGAATCTTGTCTGTATCAGCTCGCAGGGCTGCGTTGTGTGGGTCGATTTCTGTAGCCGCCTGATAGTCCTGAAGACCTAAAAAAATCATCAGATTGATGTTGTGAAATACTTCCTGTATTTCAGGAAGTTACAAAGAGAACCAGAGTTATGTGGCAATCAGAAATCAAATGTCCTTAAATTTCCAATTTAAATCGTGAATTTGAATTTGTGAATTTGTAGCAACAATAATGCAGAATTGATTAAAATTAAATTTTTAGATTATGAACAATGGCCAAATAACCCAGAATGCTCTAATTTACAAATGCTGATGTCATGAATTATTTTTGATAAAATTTTATTAAAAAATACTTATTTTTATATCTTAAAACTGTGATGAACATTTTTGTTCTGCTTTATGGCATAAATAAAATGCGTTAACTGCTTTTGACAAGACTGAATTTGAACAGCAAAAATATACATTCTGCATATCATAACAAGAGGCCAAATTGATTGAAATTTCAAATCAAGAATATCAGCTATTTTTATAATAGATAACAGTGATTTCAGGGCATAGATTTCTTTTTACATACAGATAACTGTATTTATATGACTGCAGAGGTTGATGTGTTTTGCATGAAAGCAGAATAATTGATGATCCAGTACCTTCTACATAAAGCTCAAGCTCACAGAATGCTGTTCCTCGCCTCACGTGAGCCTTCAGTCGAGCCGGAGCGTTTGCAGCGACCGCAGGCTTCAGTAACTCAAGAGCCTGTGAAAGTTCATGTGTGTTAATGTGAAGGGAATCAGTGCTCTATATACAAAAAGAACCTCCACGTGTCATATAAACACTAAAAACTGACCTGAGAGCTGTCCTCAATGGCTTTGTGAAGATTTCTCAGTTTGAGATGACAGGCTGCTCGGTTAGAAAATAAAGCCGGGATCTTCCTGTTGAGTTTTATGGCGAGATTATAAGCATTGACGGCAGCCTGGTAGTTTCCTGCCATGAACAATTTACTGCAGGAAAAGAGGAAAAAAGGTGATTAGGATAAAGGTGCTGTGTTTTTAATAAATGACACTGGCTTTGATAATTTGTTATATAATGCAATCACATTCAGACATTTGTACTGCACCTGTACACTACCATTCAAAAGTTTGGGGTTAGCAAGAAATTAATACTTTTATTTAAAAAGGACGCATTAAATTGATCAAAAGTAACATTTACAATGTTACAAAAAAGATTTATATTTCAAACAAATGCTGTTCTTCTGAACTTTCTATTCATCAAAGAATCCTGAAAAATAAAATGTATCTTGTTTCCACAAAATATTAAACTGATTCAACTTTCTTGAGCAGCAAATCAGCATATTAGAAAGATTTCTGAAGACTGAAGTAATGATGCTGGAAATTCAGTTTGATCACAGAAATAAATTACATTTTACCATATATTCATATAGAAAACAGCTATTTTAAATAGTAATATTATTTCACGTTTTTTACTGTATTTTTGATCAAATAAATGCAGTCTTGGTGAGCAGAAGAGACTTCTTTTAAAACATTTAAGATCTTACCAACCCCAACCTTCTGAACAGTAATGTACATATAAACACCACAAAATGTCAGCAAATAAACTGATGGAAGACATGTTGTCCTTCCTTTCTCCAAAAAACATGACTGTTTGGTCTCATAGTTGTCATTAAAGGGATAGTTCACCCACAAATGAAAATTCTGTCATTAATTACTCACCCTCATGTCGCTCCAAACCCGTAAGACCTTCGTTCATCTTCGGAACACAAATTAAGATCTTTTTAATGAAATCTGAGAGCTCTCTGACCCTCCACAGACAGCAAGGATACTATCACGATCAACGCACAGAAACGTAGCAAGGACATCAGTAAAATAGTCCATGTGACAGGGGTTCAACCCTAATTTTACTACGAGAATACTTTTTGTGCGCAAAGAAAACAATAATAACAATTTATTCAGCAATTCTTCTCCCCGAGTTACCATCTTCCGCCATTTTGGAGAGTACCCCAGAACGTAATCATCATAATGAGCATTGTTTACGTTCAGTAGAAAGCGCATGCATGCTGAACGTAAACAACGCTGATTATGTTGATTATGTATTCTCGTAGCTTCGTAAAATTACGGTTGAACCCCTGCAGGCCCAGACGGTGTGACACCAGCATGTCTGAAAACCTGTGCTGACCAGCTGGCCCCCATCTTCACACAGATCTTCAACAGATCACTGGATCACTCTGTAACTATTCCAGATAATGTCCTGGAATACTTACTTTACTTAACATGAGCTCTGATGTTAAAGTTGATAGAGTTGTAGTTGATTTAAAGGAATAGCTCACCCAAAAATCTAAATTTGCTGAAAATGTCTTCACCCTCAGGCCATCCAGAATGTAGATGAGTTTGTTTCTTCATCAGGTTTGGAGAAATGTAGCATTGCATTACTGTCTCAGCAATGGATGCTCTGCAGTGAATGGGTGCCGTCAGAATGAGAGTCCAAACAGCTGATAAAAACATCACAATAATCCACAAGCAATCCAAAGCTGATTTGTCCTCTGGACATCTTTACTTGAAGATTCAGGATAAGGAAGAGTAGCATTAAATTATGCTGTGGTTTGTCCAATAGTAGCATCTAGTGGTGAATATTTAATATTGCATCAATGGATTTACAGTCCAACTGGCAGGCTTCTACTAATTTTGTTCCTGCAGCAGCAGCACACACTCTTGACAATTAAAATACACTATATTGCCAAAAGTATTGGCACCCCCTTCTAATAAACATGTTTGACTAGTTGAGTACAAATCTTGATGTTTAAGCATATAATGATATTCAAGGGAATTGTGTGCTTCTAATTTTATAGCCACAGTTTGGACAGGACTCTTTTCTATTCTAACATGACAATGTCTCTGTGTATAAGACAAGGTTCAAAATGAAATGATTGATTGAGTCAGTGTGGAAGAACTTGACTGGTCTGCAGAAACCCAGCTGAACACCTCTGGTGTGACTTTAAATGCAGACCTTGAGTCAAAAACTCATCTCATCATGGGATGAACACGCAAGCTTTGCACATAAAGCCTGTACGTTACCAGACTGTACTTTGTGCAATATTACTCATACTTGAATATGACACACGACGAACATCCGTATTGGCATAAGCTCTTGTTTCGCACTATAGCTACACAAAAATTCTACAGGGCGTGGTAATTTAGTACCACCCATACTCGAAACCCAACTGTCAAATTCTGTTCTTTTCATAAAACACAACTGCAGCAGCTCTTCATCAACGCTCATCTTTTACAGGAAATCACAGGACATCGTACAAACAGTAAGTTTTTAAGCATACCTAGGATAGCCATGCACTGGAGTTTTAATAGCCTAAAAAAAATTCTGTTAAATCTCGTCTACACGACTAGAAAACAGAAATAGGACTGACTTTTAAGGTAATCAGCTAACCTAGCTAGTTGTTGTTGGCGTTTTATTCAGTTTTAATATTCGAATGTTAGCGAAAAGAATAAAACAATAACTGTTAGGCTGATGATACACGGGGCACGGTTTTGTGCAATTTTGCACAAAGCAACTTTTTTTCAGCAGTGTTGCTTTGGCACATTCCCCACTGAGAATGGGTAACACATTTCTATCTGGATACTTTAGATCAGTGGTTTTCAATCCTGGTCCTGGGGACCCACTGCTCTGCACAATTTGTATGTCTCTCTTATCTGACACACTCAGTTCAGTACACGGATCTCCCTCCTAATGAGCTGATCTGAATCAGGTGTGTTAAATAAGGTAGACACACAAAATGTGCAGAGCAGTGGGTCCCCAGGACCAGGACTGAAAACCACTGCTTTAGATCGGTCGTGGGTCCTGTGTCTCACTTGGTTGCCCGTTGATGGCAACATTAACCAAAGTTGCCTGGCAACATTGCTCAAAAAGTTGCCCTGTGTATCATCAGCCTTAGATATCAATCTGCATATGTGATAGACATCCGTTATGATCATCGTTGGTATCTCCTTTTATGGAAGCATATGGGTAGCAAAATTCAGGTGGGGCTCAGCAACAGGATGCACAACAGATCAATATTCACCGACTCAGTGTTGCCAACTTAGCAATTTTGTTGCCAAATTTAGCAACTTTTCAGACTACCCTAGCAACTTCTTTTTCCAAAAGCACCTAATTTGATAAGTGACTCGGACAATAAAAAGACACTCATTTTCCTTCCAAAGTGTCAAGTTGAATTTATTTCTAGAGCACATTTAAAAACTACTGTAGAAAAGGCTGGCTATGTATAGAGACTTTAGTGCCCCCTTGTGACTTTAAGAGGTATTGCGCTGATGACTCAGCATTTCCCTTTAACGATCCCTTTAACAGTAGTAACAGGACGAAGTTCAGAGCACGGACATTCTTCGCTGTTGTTCAAGCTGTTGTTGTTTTTCTGCTGAGTGCGTTCATATACAAAACCACTTATACTAAGCTACACTCCAAACTACGCTGTACTACTCTGCCATACTCTCTGCTACCTGTACTACAATCATTCACTCAACCAAATTCAAAGACTGTAACTCT
Source organism: Schizothorax lantsangensis (assembly GCA_027422415.1). Taxonomy (NCBI): domain Eukaryota; kingdom Metazoa; phylum Chordata; class Actinopteri; order Cypriniformes; family Cyprinidae; genus Schizothorax; species Schizothorax lantsangensis. Next base: position 2,277,862 of record CM049846.1, read on the forward strand.
CCACAAGCTTCAAACCATTAAAGTGTACTTCGTCTCTGACCGGACGACTTATGTCTGCTCAATTTCCACCAGCACCCACACTAGTCTACCTTACAAATGGTCCTTCGAGCCGGATTTGAAGAGCTGTCATAAGAATGATGCATCAGAGTGATCCAGATCCTAGACCTGACCTTCCTGAGCCCGCAGTCAGACCCAAACGAGTGGTGCGGCTCCCTAGTTACTTGTCAGATTTCGAGCTCACTGATCATCAACAGAGGTTACAGTCAAGACAGAAAGTAGATACTTCCTCAGAGACGAGTGATGATTCAGAATGGCAAGGAGCGACTGCACCCAAGCTCACCAACACCTCCCCTGAGTATGGAACAAGTATGCAGCCAAGGCAGCCGCTGATAGAGTGGAGTCCCAGTAGAGAGTATGAACAACAGCGAGCACATACTTCACCCTTTCCTGAGCTGTCATCAGAAGTTCTAGCAGAGTTCCAGCAGTTGCGGAAAGAGACTGAGGAACTGCGACGTCATTCCTATGAGCAGATAATGAGACTGAAAGAGAAGAATGAGGCCCTGGAAACTCAGTTGAGCCTACTTGCAGTGAGTGATCGGTCTAGTCATCATCCACAAAATACATCTTCCCCTGTTCCTCAACCCCGTGTCAATACTCTGCCTACCACTACAGAAGCCAGGCCAATTCCTATGCCTAGATCCAAGCGACCCCAGAGACAGATTGACAGTGCAGCAGAGTCATTCAGACAAGATCGCCTGCATGACTTAGAACAGAGGCTTCGGCAGCTGGAGATGATATCACCGCCAAATCATGCCCAGCCCTCACAGAACCAGTCCTTCCCCCATAGATCTTATGACAGAGCTGATGATTGTAGAAGTGGCTACAGCTCGACACAGTTACGTGTTCCTCCCAGTCAAGAGAGTACATATAGGGGACCAGCTCCCACCATCCCGAACTTTGTAAAGCCAGATCCAAGAGAATTCTCCCGTCTGCGCATCGCTTTGGAGAACATTCTGCCAGCAGATGCTACAGAGAGATTTAAGTACCAGATTCTCGTTGATCACCTGAAGTTGGAGGAAGCCCTGTTGATTGCAGACTCCTATTGCAACTCATTATACCCCTTCTCAGATACTATGGAGGTGCTTAACCAACAGTACGGACAGCCTCACCAGTTGGCCCTTCAGAGAATAGCCGAGCTTATGGATGGTCCGAACATCAGCCAAGGGGATGTGAGAGCCTTCCGGATGTTTGCACTGAAAGTTCGCTCTCTAGTTAGTATGCTTCAGCAACTGGGGAATAAAGGCTACATGGAGTTAGAGTGCGGTTCCCATGTATCAAGACTGTTGTGTAAGCTTCCACATGATCTGCAGACTAGTTTTAGACGGTCTGTCCATCCCCAACGAGTTCCCATCCCTACCTTGCTTGATCTCTCAGCGTGGTTAGAGTTTGAGCTGCAAGTTCAAGAAGACAGTACCAGGTTCTATCCTCCAATGAGTAAGCCAATGCCCATATACAAGAGGGGACACCAGAGAGACACAAGACAGCCAACGAAGGCCACGAGTATTTTCCTCGGTACAGAGAAAGACAGTAGTGACATGCAGACTAAAGCTCCTGATCCTAAGCCCAGAGACAGGAAGATGTTCTGCCCATATTGTGACGCTCAAGACCACTACTTAAATGGGTGTGCCAGTTTCCAGAGACTTAACAGAGATCAGAAAGTGCATTGGATACAGTCACACAAGAGATGTTGGCGTTGTGGAAGAGCCCATCAAGCCGCACAGTGTAACCTCAAGACACCCTGCAAGAGTTGTAATCGCCTCCACCTGTACGTCCTCCACGATGTTAACGATCGATCCGTTGTGAAAACGCCTGAGACACCTAAGGTCGGACCTTCAGAGAGTTGCTTGGTGAACACGACCACGGAGACACTGTACCTAGATCGGCCCACCGATAGTCGACGTGTCTTACTAAAGATCTGCAAAGTACTCCTAAGAAATGGCAGTCAGTGCTTAGAGACGTACGCCCTCTTGGATGACGGGTCAGAACGCACCATCCTCCTTCATTCAGCGGCCCAACAGCTCGGATTGACTGGTCGACCCGAAGAGCTTGTTCTACGTACAGTCAGACAAGACCTTCACATCCTGCATGGTGCTTCAGTAACCTTCACAGTGTCGCCAGCGTCCCAACCCAAGACTTCATTCAGGATTCGTCAAGCCTTTACAGCAGAGACACTGGGATTAGCTGAGCATACATATCCCGTAGATGAGTTACAATGCAAGTATACTCATCTGCAAGGTTTACAGTTGCCACCTGTTGAATCCGTCCAACCACTCCTCCTTATAGGGTCAGATTACCCTCACCTTATTACCCCAGTAGAGCCAGTTCGTCTAGGCCCACCTAACGGTCCTGCTGCCATCAAGACCAGACTCGGTTGGACCCTGCAAGGTCCCACTCAAGAGATCAAGCATTACCTTCCCAGCCAGCAGTGTCTCTTTACAACTACGTCAAGCTCGTATACCGACCTGTACAGACAAGTTGAGAAATTGTGGCAACTAGACATGATCCCGTACCGCAGTGAGAAGCTTATTACAAGCAAGATCAAGATGCCCTTTCGCTGCTTGAGACCAAGACTACTAGAGTTACAGTAGATGGAGTAGCTAGATATGCCACACCCTTATTACGAGTGAAAGATATGCCTCTCCTGCGAGCTTCCCCAGATACCACTCTGCCTTGTCTCGAGGAATTGAGAGGCGATTAGCCAGAGATCCAGCACAAGCAGCAGCCTATCAGGTGGAGATGAACAAGTTGAAGGAGGCAGGATACGCACACGTGATACCTTCTGAACAAGTGGATCAAACTGAGGAGTCGTGGTACATTCCCCACCATATGACGCAACATAACGGCAAGAACAGAGTCGTCTTCAACTGTTCATTCCAATATGGAGGGGAAAATCTCAACCAGTTGCTTCTCCCTGGTCCCACACTGGGTCCTTCTCTGATGTCTGTTCTCTTGAGGTTCCGTGAACACACTGTTGCCTTGAGTAGTGATATTCGAGGCATGTTTCATCAGGTGCGACTGCTACCAGAGGACCGCCCACTGCTAAGATTCCTCTGGCGGGACCTCAACAGAGATCAGTCCCCCCAAGTTTACGAGTGGCAAGTTCTCCCATTTGGGACAACATGCAGCCCTTGCTGCGCGACTTTTGCCCTCCAAAAGCATGTCATCGACCATAGTCAGCCAGGCGAAGATGTCCGAGAAAGTGTAGAGAAGTACTTCTATGTGGACAACTTCCTCCAGAGTTTCAGTTCCCAAGAAGAAGCCAGGACACGGGCGTCTAAGATGCGAGACCTCCTAGCCACAGGAGGCTTTGATCTGAGACAGTGGGCCAGTAATGCCCCTCAAGTACTGGACTCAATCCCATCCGAAGCTAAGTCAAGTAACCTGGTATTGTGGCTGACCCAAGAGCAACCAGATGCACAAGAATCTGCACTTGGACTACTCTGGCACTGTACCTCCGACACGCTGTCATACAAGTATCGCCCCATTGAATGCTCTGCCCCTACTATGCGTCATATCTACAGAGTTCTAGCCAGTCAGTATGATCCCCTAGGGTACATTGTCCCTTACACCACGAGAGCTAAAGTCCTAGTCCAGCGTCTGTGGGACAAGAAAAGGGAATGGGATGACCCTCAACTTCCCGACGAACTGCTCCAAGCCTGGCGAACATGGGAGCAAGAGTTACCAGACATTCAGCGCATCTCCATTCCCAGATGTTACATCACTTTAGAGTTGGATAACCCCCAGAGTATCAGAAATCTACACATTTTCTGTGATGCTTCAGAGCAAGCCTACGGCTCAGTAGCCTACATTCAAACATTCAGTCCTCAAGGAGACATAGAAATAGCTTTCTTGACTGCCCGTTCCAGAGTTTCTCCAAAGAAACAACAGTCCATTCCTCGTCTCGAGTTGTGCGCCGCTCTGACAGGAGCACAACTAGCCAAATTACTGAAGTCAGAGCTCAGTGTTCCCATACATCAGGTCACACTCTGGTCAGATTCCACCACTGTGCTGGCATGGGTTCAAGCTGACTCGTGTCGATTTAAAGTCTTCGTCGGAACAAGAGTAGCAGAGATACAGGAGTTAACAGACCCCAAGGATTGGCATTATGTTGATTCCAAGTCTAATCCTGCTGATGACCTCACTAGGGGCAAGACGTTGGCCGAGTTAGCCAAGGCAAGTAGATGGAGTCAAGGCCCATCATTCCTTCACTTACCCACAGACCAGTGGCCTCAGAGTCCTCTCCTACAGCCACCAACTGAAGAAGCAGAGCTGAAACAGGTCACATTCTGTGGACTAACAGTTCCTGTCAATAACCCAGCCTTGCCAGATTGCAATCAATTTGGGTCTTATAAGGAACTACTAGCAGCTACAGCTAGAGCCTTGCACGGGGCGGCTACCCCTAAAGAAGTGCTAACAGCTGAGGATTATAGAGAAGCCGAACTAGCCCTCCTTCATCAAGCACAAATCCAAAGTTTCCCAATCGAGATGGCTCATATTAAGTCCGGTAAACCTCTACCGATGAGTAGTCGTCTCTTGTGCCTTGCCCCAGAGTACGACAGCACTACCCACCTCATCAGAGTTGGTGGTCGTCTCAGACGAACAGAGCAGCTAGACGAATCCACCGTTCACCCTTTAGTTCTCGATCCTAAGCATCCCCTAAGCAGACTCATCATCCAGGACTTCGATGAAATTCTACACCATCCAGGAGCAGAGAGGGTGTTTGCTGAAGTACGTCGTAAGTACTGGATATTGAGAGGCCGAGAAGCTATTCGGCAGTACCAGAGAACCTGCTTGGGCTGTAAACAGTTAAGAGGCCAGCCCAGTATTCCCAGGATGGCCGACTTACCTCCTTCCAGACTGCGCTTACTTCAACCAGCCTTCTACTCCACTGGAGTGGACTGCTTCGGCCCTTACCTCATCAAGATTGGGCGCAGACATGAGAAACGATGGGGTATCATATTTAAGTGTCTGACAACGAGAGCTGTATACCTGGACCTGCTCTATCAGATGGACACAGATTCATTCTTAATGGCCCTCCGAAGATTCATCTCCCGCAGAGGCAAGCCATTCGAGATCATCTCTGACCAAGGTACCAACTTCAGAGGTGGTCAGAGAGCACTACAAGAAGATTTTGCTGCGCTCCTTCCTTCCCTTCAGGAGCAATTAGCCTGTCACCAGATTAGTTTTAAGTTCAACCCCCCAGGCGCTTCACACTTTGGAGGCTGTTGGGAAAGAGAGATAAGATCCCTGAAATCAGCTCTCTGTTCTACTATAGGGGATCAAATTGTGACAGAGGAAGTGCTGCGTACTGTGCTTGTTGAGATTGAAGGCATTCTCAATTCGAAGCCACTCGGATATACGTCCTCAGATGTAGCGGACCCTGACCCAGTCACTCCCAACATGCTGCTCATGGGTCGACCTGACTCATCCTTGCCGCAAGTAATATACCTGAATCAGAGTTGCTGAGTAAACGGAGATGGAGACACAGTCAGCTTCTAGCAGACCAATTCTGGAGACGTTTCCTTCGTAACTATCTCCCAGAACTGCAAGTCCGACAGAAGTGGCACAGAGAGGCAGAGAACTTACAGCCAGGTACAGTTGTCATGATTGTTGATCATCAATTACCCCGAGCTCTATGGCCAGTTGGACAAGTAACAAAAGTGTTTCCTGGAGAAGATGGGAGAGCCCGGACTGCAGAAGTGGAAGTCAAGAAGAAGACCTATCTTCGTCCCGTCACCCGGCTCATCAGCCTCCCAGCTTTACCAGATTGAGTACCCTTTAGTACTACCCTTACTTGCTTGATCCCTTACCTTAGTGCCTTTTCTGAATTGCACATTTACACAGCAAATGTGGGGGCGGCTGTAGAAAAGGCTGGCTATGTATAGAGACTTTAGTGCCCCCTTGTGACTTTAAGAGGTATTGCGCTGATGACTCAGCATTTCCCTTTAACGATCCCTTTAACAGTAGTAACAGGACGAAGTTCAGAGCACGGACATTCTTCGCTGTTGTTCAAGCTGTTGTTGTTTTTCTGCTGAGTGCGTTCATATACAAAACCACTTATACTAAGCTACACTCCAAACTACGCTGTACTACTCTGCCATACTCTCTGCTACCTGTACTACAATCATTCACTCAACCAAATTCAAAGACTGTAACTCTCCACAAGCTTCAAACCATTAAAGTGTACTTCGTCTCTGACCGGACGACTTATGTCTGCTCAATTTCCACCAGCACCCACACTAGTCTACCTTACAACTACAGTAGTTGACCAAAGTGCTGTACATAAAGGGTCCTAAAACAAACAACAATTAGGTACTGTGCATAGTATTGTACATTACAGATAAAAAAAACAAAACAGCAAAGACAAAAAGAAAAACCACAGCTCTCAAACTGAATTAAATGCCAATGAATAAAAATGCGTTTTAAGACTAGTTTTAAAAGCAGACAGAGTTGGGCCATCCTCACTGACAATGGTAGTGTATTCCAAAGTTTAGGGGCAGCTACAGCAAAGGCTCAATCTCCCCTGTGCTTCAGAAGTCTAGGGCAGGGGTGCCCAATAGGTCGATCGCGCTTTAGGTCAGTGGTTCTCAACCGGGGGGCGAGATAACTTAACCTAAAACTAAAATATAATATTCACTAATGTTATGACTAATATGTTAAATAATGTAAAAATATATATAAATAAATAACAGCACCACCTCTCTACGTATTCTGTGTTTCGGAGCAGCAAACCGTTTCTCATCGCGCTGTGTGAAATACAGACTGAACGGCGGCTCAAAATGTATGAGCATATGATACGCAAACTACAGCTACAGCAGAAGAAGCCAGTGTCACACTATAGCCTATAGTTTTAATGGATAACGATTGTAATCAAGATAAAGATGATTACAGTGACATACAGTATCGTGCATTAGGCGCGCGTTGTGTCCCTTATTTGACGTGCAAACGAACTGTGTATGTGCGCTCTCGGCGCACTGAGCACTATAACATCATTTTTCTGCTTGAACACAGCTCAGTATATTCACGTAGTTGAATACAGCGAGTGTTTTATAACGGATGCTCCCGTGTTTTGGAGAAGTTTGTGAGGATCAGTGGTGTTCATGTATATACGGGCATCAGACGCTCCAAACAGCTTGTTCTGACAGAGGAACTATTCACTGATGGCATCGAGCTGCCTTTAGATCGCCGAGTTCAGAATATACATAGGCCTACATACTTTTAAGTTGTATAGAATATCTGCAGTGACATTTTTTTGCGAAGTATGTTTGCAAAAAAGAACATGGAATGTTTAAATGTATCTTGAATTTGCTTTGTTTAAAAAAATTCCATGAAAATAAGGTTTTAGTGAATAGAAAAGTTTGGGCTTGCAGTATTGATTTGGAGAGGAGGGAGTCTTGGAGTAAAAAAAGGTTGAGAACCACTGCTTTAGGTAAATGCATGCACGGTTCTATGGGCGTACTAAGAATTGAACATTATTTTATTATAATTTTTTTATTATTAAAAATTTAATTAATGCAATATAATGATATAAAAATTTAATTAATGCAATATAAAAGATGCATGTTAACTGCAAAAGAATTAGGAATTAAGGTGAAGAATTAGGTGTGAAATCACCAGGAAGCATTTAGTCTCCAGCGCCACCATTTTCCAAAACTGCAACCTACCTGGAGTCTCCAGAAGTACAAGGTGTCAGGTTCTCAGCGACTTAGGTGAAGTAAAGAATCCAAAAAAATGACCCCTACTTAAGAAGAATCACATACTTCAGTGTAGTAAAATACTTGAAGACTGATTTTTGTATAGGCTTTAAAGACAGATAAGTTGAGAGTGACTCTTGAAGGACCAGCACCACATCCTCTTGTACCACTGTTTGAAGAATTTATCTTCCAGAATCTGGCAGTAAATTTTGGGAGTTCATTTTTTAGTCCATCTCAAGATTTCTGTAAAAGAAAACCTGCTTAATAATTATGCACACCTGAATAAGGCATTTTCACTTCCAGCCTTCATGAACAATTATATATCAGTTATAAATGACTAAATACAAGATTAATAGTAGTTATTAAGATTGATGTGGTTTGGAATTATTAAGAACGAAAACGAACTTCATTTGAAGTATATCGGGGCCTTAACGCTGGGTTGGGTTGAGCAAGCGAGCCATCGGTATTTAGAGAGCACTGAGGGCGGGCATCAGGGGAGCAAGCTAGTGAAACTTTGCACGTGCAAAAGAGAAGGTCTGCACACATCCAAAAACTTATTTTAAATACAAAATTGATTTTCGTGCGCTCAAAGTACTTTCTTCTTTGCGAGACTAACATTTTCTCCACAAAACTAAGTTCGCACGCATGCAAAATGCACTTTTGCGCTCTAAAAATATGATCTTTCGCGCTCAGAATTGTGGCAGAGATCTAGGTCCCCCTAGGTAGAAATCGCCGACTGGACAGCACCACTGCACACATTTATGTACAAACACCATGTAAAAGTGGATTTTGCATAATAGGTGCCCTTTAAACTATATTCATCGCGGGGTATTTAATAAAGTTGCAATTGAAACATCTTAAGTGAAACGTCTTAACGTCTTCTTGTAAGTGTGCATTTACCCTTTTGCTGCACCTTTGGCTCAGAATGCATTCTGAAATTCTCACTGCATTTTGCTACAATGCATCCCTAGTGTCCTACCCCTAAGTCTAAATGCATTTAGGAAAAACAGCATTTAAATCATAATTTTGTTACCGTTTTTGCTTGGACATGTTAAACATATCTAATCAATTTGGGTAATACATTTTAATTTTGCAACTTATAAAGCATTCAAATACGTTTCTAATTTGCATATTAAAACTAGTGCAGAAAATGTCAAATTTAAATTATATAATAGAATTTTCATTTTGCACTAAATGTTGCACATATGTATGGGAAAATGTAAATTTAAATACAGAAATACATTGCCATTTTACATATTGCATTGCCATTTTGCATATTACATTTCAAATTGAATTTTGCTACACATATGCTTCCATACTCCTTAAGGCTTTAAGGCATCTTGAGTAAAACAGCCTTAAAGGAGCACACTTATTTTATTTTTTGTTTTTTCAACAGATGGCAAGTTGGGGGACCCTGAATGAAGTGGATGAAGCGTGGTGGGAGTTGGCATATAAGCTGTTTCTTGAAAACAATCCAATGAGAACGACTATGAGTAATGTTGCTTATTATATGAGTGGCGATACATGGAATGATTATGGATTCAGCTGTGAAACACATGTTCCTCCAACTGGGCAATTCCGTGGTGTTTCTAAAAAGGCAATCTTGGTGGTGATTTCAAGAAAAAGGTGTATGGATTACAGTGATTGGAAGAAGTTACATGGGACTAGATCTGATGCTGAACCTGAGGATCTAAACCAGTATGACAAGGAAGTTATATATAGGATTACTGACCAGATATATAACGAGGACGGCAGCCCTAAACCATTTAATAGAGGCTGAACAATATTAATGATAATGTTACTGAAAGAACGTTTGTTCATACCTTGAAAGAACCTTTACAGAATGGGATGGGTGTTTTTATTATGACTTTTCCTTTTATTATTCTTATTACTCTATCCGTCAGTTAATCATTTATAGTTAATCATTTACATTCTCATTTGCATCTATAAGAGACTATTGTATGTTTTCAAAAGTGTTTGTCCTGTTTGAGTCTTCAGACTGAGCATGTTCTGCAACATAGAACTGAGTCCATAGTAATGATCGATTCTATTCATCATTAACTCAAGATCAAGGACTTGTTTTGTTTTTATCTGCAATTACATAAGGCAATTGTGTACTTCTAGTATTGTGCATGTGACCGCAATAAACATCCATTCAAAAAGGCAAATGTGGTTTTATTGGGAAAATGAATATTGTTAAGAAGAATATGATCAAAACATTTCTCTAGCGTAACCAGTCTTTTATGTGTGGTTTCATATAAGGAACCAGTGTTAAACACAACATGTTCATGTGCACTCATATACATTTCTGCACTGATTACAGGTGTAATCATGATCCTAGCTTTTCAGGAGCTATATGGTCATGTGGTGCCTTGTATGACCTCACGAATCTTGTCTGTATCAGCTTGCAGGGCTGCGTTGTGTGGGTCGATTTCTGTAGCCGCCTGATAGTCCTGAAGACCTAAAAAAAAATCATCAGATTGATGTTGTGAAATACTTCCTGTATTTCAGGAAGTTACAAAGAGAACCAGAGTTGTGTAGCAATCAGAAATCAAATGTCCTTAAATTTCCAATTTAAATCCTGAATTTGAATTACATTTGTAGCAACAATAATGCAATAATGCCTCATTTTTAGACTATGAACAATGGCCAAATAACCCAGAATGCCCTAATTTACAGATGCTGATATCATGAATTATTTTTGATAACATTTTATTAAAAAATACTTTTTATATTTTAAAACTGTGATGAAAATTTTTGTTCTGCTGTATGGCATAAATAAAATGTGTTAACTGCTTTTGACAAGACTGAATTTGAACAGCAAAAATATACATTCTGCATATCATAACAGAGGCCAATTTGATTGAAATTCCAACTCAAGAATATCAGCTATTTTTATAATAGATAACAGTGATTTCAGGGCATAGATTTCTTTTTACATACAGATAACTGTATTTATATGACTGCAGAGGTTGATGTGTTTTGCATGAAAGCAGAATAATTGATGATCCAGTACCTTCTACATAAAGCTCAAGCTCACAGAATGCTGTTCCTCGCCTCACGTGAGCCTTCAGTCGAGCCGGAGCGTTTGCAGCGACCGCAGGCTTCAGTAACTCAAGAGCCTGTGAAAGTTCATGTGTGTTAATGTGAAGGGAATCAGTGCTCTATATACAAAAAGAACCTCCACGTGTCATATAAACACTAAAAACTGACCTGAGAGCTGTCCTCAATGGCTTTGTGAAGATTTCTCAGTTTGAGATGACAGGCTGCTCGGTTAGAAAATAAAGCCGGGATCTTCCTGTTGAGTTTTATGGCGAGATTATAAGCATTGACGGCAGCCTGGTAGTTTCCTGCCATGAACAATTTACTGCAGGAAAAGAGGAAAAAAGGTGATTAGGATAAAGGTGCTGTGTTTTTAATAAATGACACTGGCTTTGATAATTTGTTATATAATGCAATCACATTCAGACATTTGTACTGCACCTGTACACTACCATTCAAAAGTTTGGGGTTAGCAAGAAATTAATACTTTTATTTAAAAAGGACGCATTAAATTGATCAAAAGTAACATTTACAATGTTACAAAAGATTTCTATTTCAAACAAATGCTGTTCTTCTGAACTTTCTATTCATCAAAGAATCCGGAAAAATAAAATGTATCTTGTTTCCACAAAATATTAAACGGATTCAACTTTCTTGAGCAGCAAATCAGCATATTAGAAGATTTCTGAAGACTGAAGTAATGATGCTGGAAATTCAGCTTTGATCACAGAAATAAATTATTGCTATTTTTTTTTTTCCTTGCTATGTTTCTGTGTGTTGATCGTGTTAGGATCCTTGCTGTGTATGGGGGGGCAGAGAGCTCTCAGATTTAATCAAAAAATCTTAATTTGTGTTCCGAAGATGAACGAAGGTCTTACGTGTTTGGAGCGACATGAGGGTGAGCAATTAATGACAGAATTTTCATTTTTGGGTGAACTATCCCTTTAAGTGTGATCTGTGAAACTCACTCGCCCTTCTCTTTCAGCCAGTCTGGGTTTCTCTCTTCCTCTCTCAGGTCGTCCAGTTCGGCCAGATCTGTGTCCACTGCTCTCCTGGCCTCCGCCTGCTTCTTCAACCACTGCTCACACACACACACGGACTCTCAATATTGCAAACCATTTTAGTGATAATCTATAATGTATAAAGCAGATCTGACCTCTTCCTCCTCCGGGACACGAGACTCTCTCAGCGCGGTGGGAAACACTCGTGGAGTGAAGCTGATCTGAATGCAGCCAGCTGATCTGGGAGCAGGCATATCTTTTGGTTTCTGTTTTCTGCTTCTCTGACCTAGCAAGTAAATACGGAAGCTTATTCAAAACTTTGTGACCTACATTTTTTTAATCAAAAATTTGTGACCCTGGAGCAAAAAAACAGTCATAAGTAGCACGGGTATATTTGTAGCAATAGCCAACAATACATTGTATGGGTCAGAATTATCCATTTTTCTTTTATGCCAAAAATCATTAGGATATTAAGTAAAGATCATGTTCCATGAAGATATTTTGTAAATTTCCTACCGTAAATATATCAAAACTTAATTTTTGATTAGTAATATGCATTGCTAAGGACTTCATTTGAACAACTTTAAAGATGATTTTCTCAATATTTAGATTTTTTTGCACCCTCAGATTCCAGATTTTCAAATAGTTGTATCTCAGCCAAATATTGTCCTATCCTAACAAACCATACATCAATGGAAAGCTTATTTATTCAGCTCAATTTTAAAAATTGAGCCTAATATGACTGGTTTTGTGGTCCAGGGTCACATATTATATATTTTGACTGCTTCTTTACTGCATTTCAAAAACAAGGAACTCAAACAAAGAATTGAGCATCATGACAGGTCCTGAGAAGACATTAGATCTGTTATGGAGCACAAAGTTAAAGTGTGTTTACCAGATGTAGTGTCACCAGTATTATGCACTAGCGTGACTGCAGGTGGAGCGTTTGCATGCTCTGTTTTCTGATAAACCGGTTGGTTGTCGTGCGTGCCGGTTCCCAGCGTTTTTTGCTGGTTTTCATTTTCTTCTGCTGTTTTTCTCTGCGTTTCTCTCCAGAAATCCAGTTCTGCCGTAGCTCTCGTACACTCTTCATCCTTCATCTTCTGAATCCTGTCCCGCTCCTCATTCTCAAGCTAAACACAGACAGAGAATTCAACAGCAAGATAATGTTTGAGACAACATTCAAGAACATGAGAAATCATGTATCATGACCCTGGACCACAAAACCAGTCTTAAGTGTCAATTTTTTGAAATTGAGATTTATACATCATCTGAAAGCAGAATAAATAAGCTTTCCATTGTATGGTTTGTTAGGACAATATTTGGCTGAGATACAACTATTTGAAAATCTGTAATCTGAGGGTGCAAAAAAAATCAAAATATTGAGAAAATCGCCTTTAAAGTTGTCCAAATGAAGTTCTTAGCAATGCATATTACTAATCAAAAATTAAGTTTTGATATATTTATATAATGATAATGATTTTTGGCATAAAAGAAAAATCAATCATTTTGACCCATACAATGTATTTTTGGCTATTGCTACAAATATACCCCAGAGACTTAGTTTTGTGCTCCAGGGTCACATACAGTATATAGCAGAAATTTTCATACATGCATTGATTCAAAAACAGGTAGATCAAGTATACAAAATCAATAATTTAAACATTCTGGAAGTTTTTCTTGTACTTGTTTTAATCTAAACTGATTCTAAATAAACAAATAACACTGTTTTCGACTAGATTATTCTCTTTAATCATCATTATGGGGAAATATGCATGAAAATAAGCTTAATTTTCTTTATGTAAAACAAAAGTTCAAGGTAAGACACCAGAACTTTCAAGGCAATGTGCATTATGACTGTGTAAAAGCAGTAAATGTGAGACTAAAACACTTTTAGACCTTCATCATGGTTTCCAGAGCATATTTCTTCTCCTGTTGAACCCTGGCAGCTTTGGCTTTAGATTTTTCTGCTTCTTTCTCCTGAACTTTGAGAATTGCTTGTTCTCGAATCTGCTTCTGTTTGTCTTTATCTTTGGAATAAAAAAATATACACATTTTTATAGATAACTATATGCCTCAAGTACAGCATCTTGAGTACATTTCTATGTTGTGAAAGAATGAAAGATCTACCAATGTTTGTGAAGAGCTGCTCCCATAATTCATCTCTCTTCTTCTGCAGTGTGAAAACTGCAGCCCCGTTTCCAATCTTGGCTTCACTTTTCTCCTCATTTATTGGCCCAAATAAGAAAACCTCGAACAGAAACGGGGGGAAACTCACCTGCAGAAGCATTCAGAACACATGAAGCGAGTACAACACACCGTCGCGTTTCTCCAGGTAACGGATATAAGTTATTTGTTAAAGTTTCAAATCTGACCTTCAGATACTCGTCCGAGCAGATGACATGGACGTTAGCGGTTTTCACTCCTTTTAAAGGCACGCTGATGTAAACTGTGTTCTGGTTTTGTGTCCATGTGTGATCTCTCACTATCAGCGGCATCTCTGACTCTCCTGAGAGAAACGTAAACACTGGTTGCTACGACGTGACGGCGGTTGCTAAGGGGCGGAGCGATAGATGGATAGCGGTCTGTCATTTCCGGTTTCAACCAGTCGGTTTTCTTCAGCTTTTTCTCTCAAAATCTCAAAACTTTATCTTACTTCAAAATATATAAAATAAAGTAAAATAAACAATGCATAAAATATTGTAAATATTAAAATGGAATAATATAATTAAAAACATAAATACATTTGCATATCCAAATAATAAGCAGTATAATTTAATTAAAAATACATTTTAGAAAAAGAAAAACATGGATCATTTGTTAAAGTAAAAGTTAAGCGTTATTACCGTTATATTATATGTATTTATAAGTGTTGCTTAATATTACCACAGGGAATTGCATTTATCTTCAAAAAAAAAAAACTTCATACATAATCGCATATTATATATATATATATATATATATACACACACACACATACATATATATACACATACATGTATGTATTTACATGGATATATATGCATATTCATATATTTTATATTTATAAATATATTTAAAATATAAACATTACATTTTTCTTAAATATATACATGCATATGTGTGTGTATATATACATACACATAATAAATATACACAGTACACACATTATGTAAATCGCGATTAATCATTTGACATCACTAATATATATATTTTTTTTTTGTTGTTGTTGCTTAATATCACCACTGGGAATAGCACTCATTGTCTCCAAAAAATAAAATAAATAATTAAATAAAAAATAAACTTTTTAAATAATTCAGAGTGCACAACGTACAATTATCTATTTTTGCTAAAATGGTTGTTTAGAATTGAATTTAATACCTTATTGCGAGCGAATATTATTCCATATAAAACAAATCAGAGCTGTGCATCACTTCAGTAAAATGAACTGACATTGCATAGAGAAAAATGTTTTTTTAAATCAGTTTTATTAAACAATTCGAAGTGAGACTGAAACAGATGAATAATACATATGAATTATGGCTTTGCCGAGGTTTCTCTATTAAACAAGACAGAGAAATATGAGTTACAACACACAAGACAACCTTAATTTACATTCAGTGAACTGTCTGCGCTGCACCAGCTTTGTTTAGAGGATGCCACAAATGTATTCTTCATATCGTTCCTTATTTACAGTTTATTGGCTCCGTACATTCATTGTCCTGTTATAAAATTATTATTCTCACCTCATATTGATAAGTGAGTAAATGATTCACTGCACAATGCCATCAGCTCATCTAAATATCATATTTAAAAAATAAAAACACATGTAAGGCACCAGGGGTCAACAGTCAAATGTGGCCTACATTATTTTGTTCTTCAGACACATTCTCACTAACATGAATTTGTCATTGTCATAAGTGCTTTTTTAATAAATGGCAGGGAAATACACTATGATTGTTCACATGATCTTGCTTAAATGAAATCAGAT
This sequence comes from Schizothorax lantsangensis, assembly GCA_027422415.1. Taxonomy (NCBI): domain Eukaryota; kingdom Metazoa; phylum Chordata; class Actinopteri; order Cypriniformes; family Cyprinidae; genus Schizothorax; species Schizothorax lantsangensis. The sequence continues at coordinate 2,293,629 of CM049846.1, forward strand.
GAGTGTGTTTTGTGATTGGCACGGTTATATAAATGAACAGATGTGTCACGATGAGTAAACACTAAACGAACTCAATGCAACGACATCTTTAGAGCAAAACGTGTAGAAACATCTGGAAAATCATACGGCAGAGAGCAAGACATGAAGTTTACATTCACGATGCCACAGTGTTTCCCAACTCAGTGGAAGAAAACATTCTCTGAGGAACGACACACCAAACAAGGGAACGTGTAACGTTACAACAGCAAATCCAAACTGAATCAACACGGATGTAGCTGGATTTAAAAAAATAGAGAGAAAATTAAAGTTATGCATTTGAGATGATATATGGGTGAATCTAACAAAAACATGTTCAGGTAATGCATCCAGACCGAGCTTTTTTTAAAATTAATATTTAAATAACCAATTCATTAAATTAATTCAAATTTGTTTCCAAGTATTACAATGTTTATTTTCTATAAGCAATATTTATTGTATTTTATTTTATTGTTTTAATTTAATTTAAAATTTAATTTAATTTAATTATTTCCTTTGGAATGAATTATGACCTACATGGTTTTTTTTTTTATTATTATTATTTTTTAGATTTTGTGAGATTCACCAATGAACATTGAATCATAAAATTTATGAATTTTAGGAGATAAATGGTTAAAAGTGCTGATGCACAAAGTGTTTTTGACTCTATATATATATATATATTGTGCTCTTTCATGCATCAAGCCCCAAAATAAGGCCTTCAAGTAACAAACCTCCTCAATCTTGGCCAAAAACCCCTCAAATAAACCCAGTAAAGAAAGCTGTCAGATAACAAAACTTACAAAAGTATCAAGTGCATCCAAAGTTTCAACATGTTCTCTGGCTCTGTTAATTCAAGATTTTCACTTCATTTGATCATAAAACAATCAACGAGCCAAGCTGTTTGAAAAAGAGTAATCAGAAGGAACAAAACTCAATATACAGCACATCCAGGACTATTGCTCACTAAGACTAAACTACATGCTGCTAGTACCCTCAACAGTTACACAAGACACATGATGATGATGCTACAGTAATACAGCTACATTCAATGGGAAACACCCAGTCATGTGAATTATTAAATGATCAGCATCTACAAAACCCGCTCAGCTCATATCAACTGTGTTTGTGAAGTTTTCAGAGCACCACGTCTTCTTCAGCTCACAGAGTATTGGTAATCTGACAGACTGAACATCGTTCTGTATAGAGAAAATGAAGAGCTTGTGTTTTTGAGTTACTCTGAAACCAACTGTAAGAGTTACAGCTGTAATTAAAAATTAATAAAAACCCATCATCAGTAAAATCCCAGATATTAAGTGACTATGTTTTCATAGATCGATCAAAGTGAACCAAAGGAAGATACCACTTCAAAATAAACACGTGATGTAAAGAAACCACTGTCAGAAAGAGTCGGTGCAGGACAGATGAAATTTGTAAAAATGAAGAAATGAAGGGCTCTTTCATAAGCACAGACACACCTCCGGATTTAAAGACATTACATTAGAGATCCACACAAGGAATAATTCACCCAAAAACAAATACACTACATTTCAAAAGTTTGGGGACAGTAAGATGTTGTTTTCTTTTGAAAGAAATTAATACTTTTATTAATCAAGGATGCATTACATTGATCATAAGTGACGCTAAAGATGTTTATAATAGGGCTGTGAAATCGATTAATCACATCCAAAATAAAAGTTTGTGTTTACATAAGGTGTGTGTACTGTGTATATTTATATGTATATATTAATACACACACATACAGTCAAACCAAAAATTCTTCAGACAGCAGATATAATTTTTGATATTTTTGTACTAGTGGGTGCAGGACACAATAGTTCATTTATGTAAGTGAGGATAGCAAAATAAAGTAAACTGACATATTATACCCAAAAATTCTTCAGACACTTTGACCTGAGCATGTTTTGCTTAAGTGTTTTTTTTATTTTTTATTGCTAATACGACCTTTTAACACCACGGACTGAACAAAATGAAGCATTTCTTGGTGATTGGTTGAGCTAAATTGGTTTTATCTAATTGTGTTCTTAAATTTAACAGCTGACAGCTATTCAACCCAATTCATTTGTGAGAACATCTAACAGAAGGATGACATTATCAAGATTAATTTGTTCTGATACAGTTTAACTCGGAGTTCTTATATTTTATTACCATTTTCTAAACTATAGCAAATAAACTGTGATAATGTGAGAAATGTTGAAGGTGTCTGAATAAATTTGGTTTGACTGTACATGTGTATATTTAAGAAATATTTACACATATATATTTATATTTTATAAATATATATAAAGATAAATATATATTACCTATATTTCTTAAATATATACACATGTGTGAAAATGCTGTTCTTTTGAACTTTCTATTCATCAAAGAATCCTGAGAAATAAAATGTATCACGCATTCCACAAAAATATGAAGCTGCACAACTGTTTTGAACATTGATAATAATCAGAAATCTTTCTTGAGCAGTAAATCAGTATATTAGAATGATTTCTGAAGAATCATGTGACACTGAAGACTGGAGAAATTATGCTGAAAATTCAGCTTTGATCACAGAAATAAATTACATTTTACAATATATTCACATAAAAAAATTCTATTTTAAATTATAATAATATTTCACAGTTTTTACTGTATTTTTGATTAAATAAACAACCTTGATGAGCAGAAGAAACTTCTTTCAAAAATTTTTAAGAATCTTACCAACCCCAAACATTCTGAAACTGATTTCAAATCACTTACTCACCCTCACGTTGTTCCAAACCCCTGACTTTCTCCTTTTGTGATTCACTGAAAAAAAGTCAATATGTTTTTAACAATAGAAAAGACAGAAAGTGAGCAGAAACACAAGGAGCCAGCAGAACTTTGGAACTCAATCAAGTTCAACCAGAACGATCAGGACATCAGTGACTGTCAGTCACGCTCGTGATGGTCCGATGCCTCTCGTGTCTTAAGCAGCGGTGCTCCTTTGTCCTCCATGCAAGCGTCACATCCCCAAACCGCAGATGCCTCGGCCGTCAGCAGATTGTACGCCGTCTCAGTCATTCCTGTGCAAACTCTGTGGAACCATTTCTGACACGAGGCTTCGCACAGAATAGCCTCTTGGTCATCGTTCACTTCACTCAGGCATATGCCACACGGATAAACCGGCTCGGACGCAGAGGAAGTGCTCCTTCTGTTCACAACTTTATTATTGGTCAAAGTGCCGTTATTGCCGGCCCTGCGGGCGTCTGCGGGTCGTGGCGACTTCTTCAAGGCTTCGTTGTTGGCGTGAAGGATGCCGTTGAGTTTTTCCGCTCCACTCTTCGTCTTTAGCTCATTGTCCTGAGACTTGTTTTCTTCACAGTTCTGGTTTTGAGAGGGGGCGCTTTTGTTCACGGTTTCGTTCGGGTCCTGTTTGGGTGTTGGCGTGCTGGATTGTGTGAAGTTATTCTGTTGTTGAGAGAGATTTGGGCTCACATCCCGGGCTGGATTTGCCTCTGGACTGAAGACCGGACCACCTGGACTAGCTCTTTGGTTCAGATTGTGAAGATTGACATGCTCTCCTGGACTTGGTCTGAAGTGCATAACGTTGTTTCTGCTGCTAAACGGCTGCCCGTAATTTGGGTTTTCACTGTAATTAAACCCCGGTGACCGGTTGAAGCCCATGGGATTCTGGGAAAACGGATGAGGCTGGTTTCGCATCTGGTGAGGAGCCCCGAATGGAGAAGGCATCCTGGGTGGGATCCTGGGCGACCCATAGCCGCTGAACCCTGGGTAATGCGAGTGGCCAAAATAAGGGTTGGCAGGAGGAAGTGGCTTCAGGGACGGAGAGTTGTAGTTGTCATCGAAAGGGTTGGAGGCTATTAGGTGATCCGCACTCGGGTTTGGAGGCGGCGCATATTCAGACAGAGTAGAGAAGGACGGCACCTGTCGAAAAAGAGACTTCATTTCACTCCTGAATGCTCATATGTGTCCCTGGAGCACAAAAACAGTCATAAGTAACAGGTATATTTGTAGCAATAGCCAACAATACATTGTATGGGTCAAAATTATTAATTTTTCTTTTATGCCAAAAATCATTAGGATATAGTAAAGATCATGTTCCTTGAAGATATTTTGTAAATTTCCTACCATAAATGTCTAAACTTAATTTTTGATTAGTAATATGCATTGCTAAGAACTTCATTTGAACAACTTTAAAGGTGATTTTTCTCAATATTTAGATTTTTTTGCACCCTCAGATTCCAGATCTTCAAATAGTTGTATCTCAGCCAAATATTGTCCTATCATAACAAACCATACATCAATGGAAAGCTCATTTCAGCTTTCAGATGATGTATAAATCCCAATTTCAAAAAATGTAACCTTATGACTGGTTTTGTGGTCCAGGGTCACATATAAAGCTCTGATGCATCTGACAAAGAGCATTTTTTTCCCCCATATTTAGTGACATATTACATGTGCGTCTTTCTTTTCTTCTGGATCTTCCTTCACTTCCTAAACACATTGAGGCAGGATGAAAAGCTACTCTACTGTTCAAAAATTTGGGGTAGGCAAGATTTTTTTTACTGTTTTTGACTCTTCTGCTCGCCGAGGCTGCATATATTTGATCAAAAATATAGTAAAAACGGTCAAATATTATTATAATTTAAAATAATACTTTTCTATGTGAATATCTGTTAAAATGTAATTTATTTCTGTGATCAAAGCTGAATTTTCAGCATCATTACTCCAGTCTTTAGTGTCACATGATCTTCAGAAATCATTCTAATATGCTGATTTGCTGCTCAAGAAACATTTATGATTATTATCAATTTTGAAAGGAGTTGTGCTGCCCAATATTTTTTCCCATGATTTGATAAATAGAAAAAAAATAAAAAAAACAGCATTTATTTGAAAACAGAAATCTTTTCCAACATTATAAATGTCTTTATTATCACTTTTGATCAATTTAATGCATCCTTGATGAATAAAAGTATTAATTTCTTTTAACAATAATCTTACTAACCTGAAACTTTTGAACGGCGCTGTATGTTTTGCAATAATATGTGTTATTTAAACTTTTAAATCAACAATATTTATGTAATAGTTTATATTGTTTATTTCTGTTGTTTCTATTTCAAACGACTGGCAATCCATGTGGTAATTTTGTGATTCATGTTAAAAACGTGTTGAAATGTCTATGAAGAAAACTAAAGGGAAAAGAGTACCTGTGTGCTTGACCTGCGTCTCTTTTTCTCTGGACTTCCCAACAGCAGCCCAGGACTGCCTAAAATATCCAGCCCACCTTCACCTCCTGGAAAAATCACAAACTGAGATCAAATAAAATGATCATCTAAAGTATTTATGATCAATCTGATCACGTCTATAGCACTGACACGTGTATAAAACATAAGCTCTTAATTTTAACATCCCCATATAATGGCTTGAGAAACACTTCTTATTGAGTTGGACCTATAGAAGGACTCGTTTCTGTTTTTTAATTATCCAACAGTCTTTAGATTACATCACAGTGTGTCATCAAAAATGTATAAAATGTGTATTTAAAAGTACATATAATTTATTTAATTAACTTTCACTAGTAAATTAGCATAAAGATGAAAAAGTTCAAAGCTAGTAGACATAATAGTTACAAAACTTCAATTTAGATTGCATATTAGTGTCTTTAAGTGTTTGCTGAAAATGCTACAAAAATTCATGTTTCATCAATCATTACAAGATTAATCATTACAACAATAATTTTCAGTGTTGTGCATGTTTCATTACAGTTGACATTTTTAGAAAATAAGCCAAAATAAACCATATCATGGCAGCAGCACACCATGGTTATTATAGTGAACTAAAACTAAAAACATAAAAAAATCTATTTCTGTTACTTGAAATAAAATAAACGTTGACCGAAATAAAGTTAAATGTTATTTTACTTCAGCTAGTTGCCAAAGAAACATTTCTCATTTTCATTTAGTTTGACTTGATCTACTAAAATTACTTAAATTAAAACTGAAATAAAATTAATAAAGATATACAGACGTAAAAAAAATGAAGATAAAAATAAAATGAAAACCTCAAAACAAAAATAAAAAGTAGCCTATCTCAATATAGCACATTGAATATTTCTGTCTCATTTCAAACTGCTTTTGTTACATTTATACATTCACATACACAAATGTATGTTTATGTTTTAAGTAATTGTCTTATTCACTGAACCTTCTTGTAACTTTTAACTTCAACTTTTGTGATTTTTTGCTTTTTAAGGTTACATTTTACTGTTGCATGCTCTATTGAAGTTAATAAACAAACTTTGGTCTGATTTTCTGTCGCCTGCTGATCAACTCCAAACTTCCCCAAAAGTCCCTAGAAAGTATGGTTCATCTGACAGCATTCACTTTGAGGCCTGACACGCTTTTCTCTTCAAATGTGCATCTGAATATGTCGCTGTCTACTTTTCTGTTCTTCACCAAAGGCCTGAAGGCCGCCAGACTGCTGTCGCTCCGGTAATTACGACAGACACCGAATCAAGCCTCTAAAAACACGGAAAATCCACGTTACCTCGGTTTCGTTTTAGAGAGAATGAGTCTTTATCCTGCTCTGTGGACATTACAGGCTCCCTCACATGACTCAAACGCACGGAAGGAACGGGAAGTGGTGTAACTTTGATGTTATAAAGAGTGATTGTAGTCAACTCGTCTCGTTCTTCACCCGTTTCGCTGTAATCACGGCGGCGGCGGTGCTGCGTGCGCGACCGGGAAGTGCGTTTACTATTCCTACTATGACGAAGGCTTCGCTATTAATATTCATGAGCTAAACCTCGGCCATTTGAAGTATACCAAACGACGTCATCGACGTAACCTGTTTAATATTCATGAGACAAAGACGTCTGACTGGTTTTGATGTAATAATACACGTAAATGATCATGGATTTGAGAAAGATAAAGCATCTTTCATACACAATTGTTAATTTTAATGGAAAGTTTCATATTCATAAAATTCAGTGGTCAGGCTCCAAACCAAAGTTTTCTCATTTTATAAGCGATTTCAAGCTTTATTGTAATGTCCTGTGTAACTGCACAAGTAAAAAGGCTATTAGAACTTATAATTTTGTAAGCAGGTATGCTATTGTATAAAGTGAGGCTCTTTATTTATTTATTTATTACTGTTACTGTCCTCTGGCACAGTTTCATTTATTAATGTTGTTTATTGTTTATTGTTTTTCTTTTTTACATTTGAATATTTCTTATCGTACTGTTCTGATGTTAGGTATTATTAGTAAAAATAAATAAATAAAAAATAAATAAAAAGATGTCGCCTGGCCCACAGCGTTCTCAGAGCTCATTAATATTAAAGAGGGCGTCCTCGAGCCGTAGGCAAGAACGTCAGCACGGCCTAATTAATATTCAAAAGCTAAGCCTTCGCCATAGTAGTTTGGGTAATTGCGCGATCAGGAAAGCTGCACCAAAGTTTGGGAGGAGCGAACACCTTTGACTTGTTGTTTACGGGGCAGCTCCGCTTGTGTTTGTTTACTTCAGCGCGGTACATGTGAATGCTGAGTGAAAAGCGGCGCGTGAGGGGGATTGTGGGTGGAGAGAGTGTGTGTGTGTGTGTGTGTGTGTGTGTGTGTGCGCGCGCGCGCGTGCAGAAACCCCTCTACATCAAAGCACGTGATTGTGTCTGAAGTGTTGCATTTGATGTAGCCGTGCGAGGATGATGATGATGATTTGCTGATGTCATGTTATAATATTATAAAGTGCTGTAAAAGTTTTCATTTATATTGTGTGGCTGCAACACAGGGCACAGCTACAAAATAATGTCAAAGACATATTTTATTTTGTTTTATTTAAAAATATAAAAAATAATTAATTCATTTTTTTTAAATGATTTTGAAAAAAATCTTTCAAATCTAAAGTCAGAAATCTATCATATCTATCATGATTTCTGTAATAAAGCCACTTTCCTTTATTTCCATTAATTAACTTGCCTTAGTTTTTTTGATTGATTGATTTTTTTGTTTGTTATTTTGCCTATTTCTGCACTATAAATTGCACTACTCTATCTTTAATAATAATAATAAAATAAAATATATGAATTAGTGCTGTCAAACTATTAATCGTGATTAATCACATTCAAATAAAAGTTTTTGTTTACATAATGTGTGTGTACTGTGTATTTTTATTATGTATAAAAACACATACATATGTCTTTTATATATATATAATATGTTTTGGAAATATTTACATGTATATATTTATATTCATATAATTTATATTATATATAAATATATATAATATATAATAACATTTTTCTTAAATATATATATATATATATATATTATATATATGTGTGTGTGTGTGTGTATTTATATATATACATAATAAATATACACAGTACACACACATTATGTAAACAAAAACATATTTTATTTTAGATGCGATTAATCACAATTAAATGTTTGACAGCACTAATATAAATACATGAAACAATTTTCAAGAGAAAAGAGACAACATTTTCAACATTTTTATTCAAAATGGAAATCATTCTTAATAAACAATCTTATTTGTGGTGGGGTAACTACTGTAAATGTATAACGTTTGGCATAAACATTACACCGTATTGCTGAACAGAAAAAAAACTCTTCCAATAAACACGGTACATGTATTTGTGAAGTAAAGCAGAATATTGACAAGTGGAATTTTATTTATTAAGAAATACATTCAGTTATTAAGGCTTATAGATACATTTACTGCTGCAGTGTGATGAAACCAAACCATCACTGCTTGAAGAGTTTACAAAGATGTCCCTTTTCCCTTCAGTTCAGACAAATTCAACAGAAGAATAATAGAACAGAATTCAATTGAAATCAAGAGAGTTTAAGCAATGAATAAAGTGACGTGACTGGACTGATAATATTTCCTGAGCAAAATCCCCTTTATTAGGCGGATGGGTAAACGTGACCAGCAATCATCAGCACACGCAGATGATAAACAGTTGACACGTTTTATGACGTTGCATTTCTAATTCGCAACTTGTAGCTGAAGAAATCAGAAAAAAACTGCATGGAATTACACTTGCACACACAAACAAAACCCCGATGTGAAGTTAACAGTTTAACACAACAATCAATATTGTTCTAAAACACTAAAGCATATTGAAATGTATATCAAAAACATCAATCCCGGCATCAAATCTTGCTGAAAACAAGCCCACGCTGGTCTGGGTCTGAAGACTTTTTAGCAAGATCTTTGAAAAGGCTGGAAGACCAGCTAAGACCAGTTTAAACCAGCTAAGACCTTTTCTTCAGCAGGAAAGTGAAACCAAATATTTAGTCAGTACTTACACAAAATCCAGGGTACATCATTTATCCCCTGCAAAAAACATACAAAACACAATACAATAATTCTCCTCCAGTGAGAAAAGTTACAAAAGGCTGAAATCATCATCTTTGGTTTGCTTGAAAGTCATAAACGATTGAAAGCACGAGCGTGAAACACTGTTTTAGGTTTCCTGATGTCCTTTCAGTAAGCAGAAATCAAATCTTTGAAAAATGACAAAACACATGCAAAAGAATCTACATTAATGCTCGGTGCAACGGCGACCACAGTCTTTGGTTTCAGGCTGTTTGCTTCGAAAAGAAAAATTCAAAACTGATTGTGTCTCTCTGATTGAAATAAAGCCAGCAATCAATTTCCCCTGATTGAGAAGAATTTCAGCCGCATGGAATGTTAATATAAAATAATCTCTCTCTCTCTGTATATAATTTTCATGTACAATAACATCCATGTTGAAACTCTAATGAGGGAAACTGATCACTGTGACATTTGATTTAAGGAGGTGAATCTCATAAAGCTGAAGAATCAAGAACATTTCCGGCTAATATTTTACTCCAAAATAAAAAGAAATTATATACTGCAGTGCCATAATTATTTTCATGACAAATAAACCATTAATTTATGATTTACATTTAAAAAATATAATATATGTTAAACCATGATAATTATTTTATACCATGACAGTTAAGCATGATATTGTTTTATGATTTACATTTAAAAAAATATTTCATATCGTGACAATTACATAAAATAATGACAATTATTTTATATCATGTCAAATAAGCAATTAATATATTTTTCATGACAATTAAGCAATGAATTTATGATGATTTACATTAAAATATTTTTATATGAAATAATGTAATATATAAACCGTTCTATTTTATATCATGACAAATAAGCAATTAATTCATGATATTTAATGTACAGTTATTTTTAATATAATATAATAAGGACATTATGGTAATACGAATTTGGGGGTGAAATGTGCTTAATTGTCATGCAAATAACATCACAATGCAAATAATCTAAATGGTCTCAAAATAAGTAGCTATTGATTTTCTTTATGCACAATTTAACCTCTTGTTTTGTTTTTTTTCTGTTGATTTTGGAGTGAAATATGACATGATTCATGAGATTTGTAATGCTGAACTTCTGCATCTCCACCTCATTTGGTCTCAGGACATCAAGACGTCTCTGAGTTCTTTAAAGCAGCTCTTTTTTTGGGCGTTCGCCGGTCTCTGGGTGAAACATCTTTGGTTTGATTCACAGATAATCTCATTGTCATCTTATCATCCCAAAGACCAGCAAACCAGAAAGAAGAAACGAAAGAGCAAACAGCTCTGTGGATGATGGTGTGTCACCGTTGCACGTTCAGCTGCGTGAAAAACTACAAACAACTCCAAACTAACCTGAAAGACAAGTGCTACACTCATGATCCTAAATCTAAAAGAGCATCCACTATTTCACAGCACTAAAGTAACTCAAATGTGTACTCAGTAGTACATATACTGTATGTCCAGAAAAATAGATATCTTTGGAGGCAAAATCTTTCCTGATCATTCAGATTTGATTATTATTTTTGGTTTTCAGAACATTCACTCGGACTGCAGTTGAATCAATCTCTCATCTGCAGCTCTTCACATGTTAAGGCCATTGTTTAAAGCTATCGGTTCTGCCGAACTAAGAAACGCCCAGCATTTTTGGTTACTTCGTACTCAAAAGAAGAAATAAACTACGGAACAAGAAATCCATCTCCACAACAGAGCTAAAACACACATTCAGCACGGGTCAACCGCCCGAAAAAACCCTGTCCATCAAACCATGTCACTATACAAAACATGGCTTTCAAATCATCCCTGAGACAAAGAAATCAAACACAACTACTGCTAAAAATCTAAAGGTAAAACGAGGTAGTATAAAACAGGGACTATAAGAGCAAAAATACACATTCATACGACAGACCTGAGAAATCTAACGTGACCTGAAGTAGAGCCGCAAATAAATCGTACGTTAACATCAGAGTAAAACATTCAACTGAAAGTTTAACGTTTATGAACCTGAGGTAGGTAGAAAACACTATCCTAACTATGTGTGATGCAATGAGACGGGTAGCTCCGCCCACTGTGAATTCCTATTGGTCCAAAGTCCTGCATATTAAACAGCAACGATGTTCTGATTGGCTGCGATTGTGCCACACAGCACGACGGGTAAAAAACCTTCGCAATCTTATACTTCAGGATTAAACAAACAGACAAACGCACAAACTAACATGAAAACAACACTGTCGAGTGTATAAGTGGACATTAAATACTTAAAGATAAACTGAGGTAGATTAGGAAGTCAAGAGAGGCTCTTCCGCTCTCTCTCGCTGAGGTTACGTCAGAAAACGTGACATTCACGTCGCACGTTTTGGACGTTTTTTAACACATTCATGGTGGGTGAGATTCTAGTTTCTTTCAGACACACAATGGTTTATAAAAACGAACAGAAAAAGAGAGAAACAAATACATTCACCGAGAAAGAGGGCCATGTGGACGTCTCGGGTCGTCCAGCACTGCTCAGTAGTCCGTTTAAGCAGAAGGGGGCGCCAGAGAGCACAAGGGTTTTTTGCTAAACAGGATGTGGCTCCATCATTTCCTGTTTCTGAAGTGTCGTTTCTGTCATTGGGATCATGTGGGGATGCAGCTCTTTCTCTGTAACCTCGTGAACGGGTGTTTCGTCCGACGCTTCGGTATCCTCGCCCTGCAGGGAGTCCGGGCGACTGCCGGCACCCAGAGACAGGTTAGTCGCCTCGGTGTCGTCGTGAGAGTAGCGTCCCGAGTCGCCCGTCTCGTGGCTGCCCTCGCTGGAATGAGAGCCCTCGCTGTCGCCCCCCGGTGGCCCAAACAGGCCCTGCAGAGAGGACGGCGGGTGTTGAGGAGAGCTTTCTGTGTAACACAGCAGGGTGGTGCCATGATGATAGGAGTAAGATGGACTGGAGACACTCTTCACATCCTGATAGAGGCAGAAAACACCAGTTAACAACAGAGAAAGAAGACTTTCTGAACTTAAGAGACATTTAAAAGATGTCCAAAAGAGACATATATAGGTGAATCCCATAAATAATGTTATTTTTCATCCCAAAAGCACAATGAAACAGACACACAATCATATTTAACTTAAAAATGAAGAAAACAAACTTTTTTATATCAGTTGTTTTTACATTGTGACATTAAGAAATTTGTTAATTGCTCTAAATTTCTCATTAATGTTGTGTTAAAAAAAACTTTACATGCAAACAAAAAACAAGACATTACTATTTAATAATGTATTCTTATTAAAAAATATTTCAATAAACAGTGTCCTTTTAGTATATTTATTATTTATATAATATAATAGTATGTATCAAATTTATTATTATTTTATCATTATTATTATTTGTTGTTATTTTTTTGACATTTTGATTTAGCTTTAATATTTTTTTGTTTCAGTTTTGTTAATTGTAGTACTTCAACCTATAGTTTATTATGATAAAGTCACATGAACATAATACATTATATTGTATCGTTTGCAATATTATTAAAAATGAAAAGCATTATTTTGAGTGTATTTTCCCTCATTCAGATGTTAGATTATGGTTCTATCTGACCGTTTCTTTAATAATCCTCACTGTAAATTGTAAACGGTTTCATACCTTGTTATCCCTCTTAAAGAAGTTCCATCTCTTTCTTTTCTTCTTCTCAGTGGTGGGCTTCACTGGTCCATAGCTGTTAATGATCAGATTTGTTCCGCCCTAAAAGAGTGAAACACAATCATCAGAACATTGTTTCCACAAAAGACACTGTATACTATAAAACAAACACACACATTAAAAATAATTTTAGGCAGGAATGTGTCATTTTAAACATGCCTTTGCATCTATGAAATGATCCCTCATCATGGGCATCATCACCTCCACACTCTCAGCTTGACTCTGATTGGCCAGACGGACAGCAGTGGGCGGAGTCTGTCCTCCTGCTTGTCTGATGGATTTGGTAGTGGAAGATTGCCTGTGTCATAAATAATGCAGGTCAGTCATGGATTCACCATGGAAACAATCAATTAACTGACATTTGAGAATGCATTTGTAATTACTTTGATATATAGCCCAAATAATGTGCAATAATTAGCAAGAAAATATCTATTGGTTGGAAGCAGTGTTATTTTAGTATTATTTATCATTTGAATTAGCTTTTATTTTTATTATTTCAGTTTTCATTTAATTTTAGTTGTGCGCTTTTAAGACATTACATACGATGCAGAGGCAGAGCTGACAAAATCATCAAAGATTCAAATCAGAAACTGTTAGGCTGCCATCTGGTAAGCGCTTCCGCTGTGATTCAGGAGGAGTTTCTTATCAGGTTTCAAAGTCAGCCTCTTTCAGTTTTTTTATATTTCATTTATTTAGTTCTGTATCTTGTAAATCGTATCTTATTTTTATATTTATTTTATTTTGTATTTGCTTCATGTTGTATAAGTTTTGGTTTTAAGCACATTCTTTTACATTTTATATTTTATTCTTTATATCTTATTTTTCATTCATCTTATCACTTCCCTTGTGTTGTTTTTTCAATATTTGCACTGTTGTGCTGGTTTTTTTATAGTTTTTATTTCAGTTAGTTGCAAAGGCAACATTTCTAATTTTTTCAGGGTTTTTTTTGTATTTCATCTAATATTTCATTCATATTTCAGCTTTATTTGAATTACTGAAAAAGAGTTTAGTTAACTAGTTTTAGTGGTCGCAGGTGTTTATTCAGGTGATCTCTTACCTGGTTTTGCTCCTGCAGGCCAGTATGATGATGCAGATGATAATGCAGGCTAAAGCGATGCACACACCCACCACTATCCCTGTCATTGACCTCTGATCCAGGTGATAGAAACCATCAGAAAACACTGCAGACAGAGCAAAAAACAGTATGAAGATGATGCCATGGCTTGCATTGCATGTTTATGTCATCTATGTGGATTTTCACACAAATGGCATGAAAGAAAATGCATTTAAATGCAATATTTCTATTGATTTGAACATCTTCTCCCAGCTTAAAGAGGGCACTGCATGACTGGAAAGCTTCTGTTATTCACCTGTGCCGTGGGCGGAGCCCTGTGCGTGGGGGGCGTGTCCGTCTGTGCGCATGGTCAGTTCTACTGCAGGTGAGAACGGCCCGTCTCCCATCTGATTGGACGCTGAGACCTTCACCAGGTACACCTGACCGGACAGAAGATTCTCCAGCAGGGCCATCGTGACGCTCCCTGACAACGAGGGTGACATTATTAACCAAAAATAAATATATACGCTTATGAATTATTTATCATAAGACTCGAAAATACTGTGGACCTTTTGGGAAAATACTGTTTCTGCTGTTTTGTAAAAAAAAAATAGATTCATTAACTGTGTGAATCTCAAAGACAAAAAAAGAAATAAATACATACTTTGCATTAAGACAAGATTATTTAGATTTAGTCCAGAGATGCTCAAACCGCAAGCCAAAGTTGGCCCATAGAGACCATTGATTTGGCCAAATCTCAAAAGTGGGGAAATATTGGAAAAAAATCTATTAAATGTATGCATTTGCAAATATTTTGATATATAACCCAATAACTTGCAATAACTATTAAGAAAACAGTCAATTGGTGGGCAGTTATTTTAGTATAAAAAATAAAAATATTTTTTATTTTTATATTTTATATAGATTTCATTTGAATTTTATTTTATATTTTAGTAATGTTGTGTGATGTGTTTTTGCCATTTTTATTAGTTATTAGTTTTTATATTTCTATTTAGCTTTTATTATTTTTTTATTTCAGTTTTAATTTGAGTAAATTAAGAACTTCAACTTTTATTTAGTTAGCTGCCAAGGCAATTGAAGCATATATTTCTAATTTATTTTTTTGCTTTAACATTTTTTTGCATAGAAATGTAGAGAATATAAGTGAATTTCCTTTTGAAAATGTAAATTTTAATATGCAACATAAATGCAACATTTAATTTAATGCACCATTTACCTTTGGTCCACATCCATTAAAGTCAGCAAATATTAAATTCAGCATAAACATTACTATGATGTACTGTATAGATATTTATGAAATCTAAATATATAAAATAATTGAGAATTATATATTTTTGCATAACATTATTAAAAATTGCATTTACATTTATGCTAAATATAATTTCTTTTGATTTTGAACTGAAATATGACACAGGCGTGTTGTTGGCCGGTTTTGTGAGATTTGCCCAACTGGGATTTTTACTGCCTGTCTCTTTAATCTTCATGTGACGGCACAGGATCAGAGTTTTACTGCAAACCGCGGTGGTTATTTGTGACCAACAGATTCAGGGTGTCGAGGGTTAAAAGTCAAAGGTTTAGAGACTAGTCTCTTAGCAGTACCACCCAAAACCTCCTGAGCCAGCAGCACATCTCTACAGCCGCAGTGTGATTTATCCTGCAGAGCAGGCTGGGAATGATGTTCAGATCCAGAGCTGTGCGTGTAACTGAAAACAGATGACATCCGTGTGGAACGCCAGTCCTGCTCATAAACACTAATTCCATCTTTTACAGTCACTGCCCTGGATTTAGACCTAATGCACACTGAGCTGTTCACACGAGAGCCGTTTTAGCACCTAGTGAAACATTCCATTTCAATTCAAGTTCATTTGTGCAGTGCTTTCCACAAAACAGCTTTATGGCTTTACTTATTTTCATAGCTCAAGTAAAACTAAATGAAAATGAGAAATGTCCAAAAACTTTTAGGATTTTTTTAAATTCAGTCAACATTTATTCTATTTCCAGTAACAAAAAAATGTTTTTTATGGTTTTAGTTTTAGTTAACTTTAATGACCCTGTGTTAGATTAATGTCTATATGGCAGTAATATACAGTTACAAAATAATAAAAAAAGATAATACAGTATTATATTATTTTAAAATAATAATACAGTGTGTATATATATATATATATATATAATATATATATATATACACACACACACACACACACATATATGTGTGTGTGTGTGTATATATATATATATATATATGAAGAGTTTATTTACAAAAATAAACTGTCCATTTTTCAGCTCTAATACAAGAAATTATGTAATATCTGTTACACACATAATTTATAAGTTATTTTTGCATCGCTGAGATACTGTTATAGTTTTTATTAATATAATGGCTTAGTTTTTATTTGATATTTTCCATTTTCAATTTAATTTTAGTTAAAGTTTTAGTAATTTCGGAACACAATTCTTTATTATTTATTTATTTAAATATATCTATATGGTTTTATGTTAATTTCAGTTTTTGATATTTTAGTACAATCAAGATAAACTACATGAAAATGAAAAATGTTGCACTGGCAACCAGTTGAAATAAAATAAGTTATATATAATTTCAGTTAACGTTTGTTTTATTTCAAGTAAAAAAAATGAATTCATGGTTTTAGTAGACAGACACACACACACACACACACACCTTCTCTCTGCAGGATCTGCCACTCTCCAGCCGCCCAGGCTCTGCGTGATGCGTACAGGATGGTGTAACGAGTCACGGCGACGTTAAGCTCGTCAGGTGGTTTCCATGACACCAGCACCGTATCTCCCTCAATCAGAGTGACTTTGACTCCTACAGGAGCTCGAGTGGGAGCTGATCAGAGAACAGACAGACAGACACTCAATGTCTTCACAATGAAGACAGAAGCCCCTTCTGTTCTCTTTCTGCTTTCAAAATGCTTCTTTAATACACTAGCTTGCTCTTATAACTTATTTTTAATCATTTTAAGTCATTCTGGATAAACTATTTGAATCACAACACAAATGTGACGTGGCTGTGTCTTGTGATCACATCACAATATTGTATTTGGTTACATTGTCATATACTGTAATTCTTATTTTATAATATATTTATATGTGTGTATATGTATATATGTGCTGTCAAACGATTAATCGCGATTAATTGCATCCAAAATAAAGTTTTTGTTTACATAATATGTGTGTGTACTGTGTATATTTATAATGTATATATAAATACACACACATGCTTTTATATATTTCAGAAAAATATGTTATGTTTATATATTAAATATATTTATTTAATATAAATTATATGAATATAAATATAAACATGTAAATACATGTAAATATTTTCTAAATATATACAGTATATGCGTGTATTTATATATATATAATAAATATACACAGAACACACATATATTATGCAAACAAAAACTTTTATCTTGTATGCGATTAATCGTTTGACAGCACTAATATATATATATATTTAAAGTATAAGTACATATATAATATAAGAACATAAGTAAGTATATATATTGACCTTCAGGTAGTGTGGTCTGGTAAACCACAGGACTCCAGGGGCTGGACAGCTGATCCACATGAAGACGAACTGCAAACTCATAATTGGTGTTTGGGTCCAAATCAGTGACCATCAGACTCTGGGCCGCACTGCAGGAACACACACACATATTAGAGGATGAGCATCACAATCTGTGTGTGTGTGTGTCAGTAACACTCACGTCTGCAGGTACAGCACCAGCGAGGCGTTCTGCAGTCCCACCGGGTTACAGCGCACCGTGTAGTTGACCGTCTGTCCGCTGGTGAAAGCGGGCCGGGCCCAATGCAGGAACACAGAGGAGGAGGAGTTACTGCGGGAGTAAACATGATGAGGCGGCGGAGGGGGCGGGACCAGACGATCACGGACCGCTACAAACATAAAGATGTGTTTCAATGGCATATTCACTTCAATCTTTTTTCACTCATGCTATTATATAAAGAGCCTACAAACTTAAAAAAAAAATCAGAATCCTAACACTATATGCTCACCAAGTCTGCATTTATTGGATTAAAAAATACAGTAAAACAGCAATATTGTGAAATATTTTTACAAGTTCAAATAACTGTTTTCCATGTGAATATCTGTTGAACTGTAGTTTATTTCTGTGATCAAAGCTGTATTTTCAGCATCATTACTCCAGTCTTCAGTGTCACATGATCTTCAGAAATCATTCTAATATGCTGATTTACTGCTCAAGAAACATTTCTGATTATTATCAATGTTGAAAACAGTTGTTCTGCTTCATATTTTTGTGGAAACCGTCATACATTTTATTTTTCAGGATTCTTTGATGAATAGAAAAAAAAAAAAATAGCATTTATAATAGAAATCTTTTGTAACATCATAAAAGTCTTTACTGTTTTTTTCTCAATGTAATGCTTCCATTTATATATTTATTTGTTTGTATATATTTTTTCATGCAGTAAAAATCTAAAATATACATATTATTTGTATTAGTTCTTTTATTTTTTGTATGTTTATAACTTGATATAATGTGCATGCATTTTACAATGCATTGTATGTAAAACCTTGCCATGCCAATACAGTTATTTGAAACTTGAAGCTATATAATTTTTTTGAACAATGTTTGTAACTTAAGCCAAGAATATACTATAGTAGTGTGTGTTTGTGTGTCTGAACTCACAAACACATCCCGGTGTGCTGATGGTCTGATCTGCCTGGTATCCTTCACCCATGAAACTATAGGCCAAGAGCTTGACATGGTACTTCTTTCTTGGATCTATAATAAAGAAATTCAAGTTTAAAATCGGTTTCTGCTGCATTAAGAATGGGTTAATTGGGTGTTCACACATACAGCCACAAATCAACAGAAATTAGCTTTTTTTAAAACAATGCATGAGGTGCTGTGTTAAAAATGATCAGCAATTCTAAATTAATCCATGCATTGATGCATTTCTGATCGTTCAGCTTGTTCATGAAATGATGCACGATGTGTGCTGCTACTGATACACATCTTTAGTAGCAAGATGTGTGACGCTGGTCCACAAAACCAGTCATAAGGGTCAATTTTTTAAATGAATTAATGAGCTTTCCATTGATGTATGGTTTGTTATGATAGGACAATATTTGGCTGAGATAAAACTATTTGAAAATCTGGAATCTGAGGGTGAAAAATAATCTAAATATTGAGAAAATCACCTTTAAAGTTGTTCAAATGAAGTCCTTAGCCATGCATATTACTAATCAAAAATTAAGTTTTGATATATTTACAGTAGGAAATTTACAAAATATCTTCATGAAACATGATCTTTACTTAATATCCATAATGATTTTTGGCATAAAAGAAAAATCTATAATTTTGACCCATACAATGTATTGTTGGATATTGCTACAAATATACCTGTGTTACTTATGACTGCTTTTGTGCTCCAGGGTCACATTTGTGAAATTAGTAAGGCATCTTATTTCTCTCTGTAATGTAATCTGTGATCAGATCTTCAAAAGCTTTAGTCAGATTATGTGTGAATGGGGCATAAGAGAACATGTGTGTGTAACAGCAGATGCATGTGGTCAGCTGACGTGTGTGTGTGTGTGTGTGTGGGGCACGTGTGTCTAATCATTAGCAGATGCCCTGAGCTGGAGGTGCTGGTCAGTGAGTTTGCGGTCGATCCTCCTGCTGCTCAACACAAAAGACGAGTGTCCATCCCCCGTTCAGTTCATCCATCTGCTTCAGGCCCTCACTGACTGACCACTGACCAGCGGCCGCATCCCATTCACAACCGGACCACAGAGGTTAAACCAGAGCCCCAAAGGCCATGGGAAACACACACAGACACGCACAGAGAGGTCAGTCACGTGACCAAAACCACGACCTCGATGATCATAAAGAGACCTCGGACTGACAGAAAAATTGATAACTGATCAGAAACTGATCATCTGGGCTCATCACATATTCAAATGAAATTCACAGGAAAGCGTTATTAAAAATTGCACTCTAAAAGTTGCTGTCCAAGTAATTGTTTTGCATTAACTAAAATACAAAAAAGATTTTATACATATGCCACTCACAAATAGACATTTTAGTCAAGGAAATATTATTTAATATACTGTATAGAATAATGAGAATGAACTACAGATTTATTTATTTTTTTACTTTTTCAGAGCTGGAAATTACTTCTTTTTTTTTAACTCCCCAATATTTCCAGCTTTTTAATGATCTCTGTCAGGTAAACCACTAACACAACACCTGATCTTAAACATGCTAGTATTTATTCTTTATAATGATTTTACTTATAAATATATATTAAATGATTTTAGAGTGACACATTAGAAACAGCCACAGCTTCTGAAGTGTTACCGTACTGTCCTGTAGTGTTGACTTTGGCCACATGGTGGCGCTACACAACACAGATTCAATACTGAATGTGTTCTGAGCTTCAGATTCTACAACTGAATTAACAAATAACATGGACATGAACGTTTGTCAACATCAAGACACAAGGGTTAAAATGTACATTAACACTAATATAGTACTTAAATACATATCTAAAGTGTATATTTGTGATTCTGGTTTTTTTCCACTATTTTTAATTTTTTTACTTTTGGGCTATTCGTATTAACAGTTCTGTGGTGTGAAAAATCAATTATTTAATATGAATTATTTAATATTATTTAATTTGGATTACATTTTGTTTTTATTTTCAGTTTCCACTTTAATTTGAAGTTTTAGTAAAGTTTTGTGTTATGTATCATTTTATTAGTTTATTTTTCAATATGCCTATATAGTTTTATTAATTTGTATTTATTTGTTTCAGTTCATTTAGTTTTAGATATTTTAGAACTTCAAGTCACAAAAATGAGAAATGTTTCCTTATAATATTTCAGCTAACATTTATTTTATTTCAAGTAACAAACATGTTTTTATGGTTTTAGTTTTCTTTAGTATAATAGCTTTTATTTTGAATACGTTTTTATTTTTATATTTTCAGTTTGAATTTTAGTTTTAGCTGCAGTAGTTTTGTTATGTGCTGTTGTCATTTTATTAGTCTGTTTTTATACATTTCTTCTTCTTTTTTTTTTCTTCGGTTTTGCTTAAAAGTTTCATTTTAGTTGCCAAGACAACATTTCTCATTTTCATTAGAACTGTTCAGAAAGTTTTTCATCTAGTATTTATATTTTATTTTCATCTAATATTTATATTTATATTTTATTTTTACTGTTTTATTTTTTTAAGTACCGAAAATGTTTTTCAATAGAACAATACTGCCATGAATTAATCTGAGGTCATGAAAACTGAATGCATCATAATCAAACAAGTGAAGTTGACTGTTAGAGAGAAAACAATGAGTGTGCTGATAAACTCTGATCAGATCCAGGGTTACAGGCCTAGATATGGATCTCAGACAGATGAAGCATTAGATTAGCACTGATATTGACAGAACGTGTTCTTTAAAGCCTGGTGAATCAGACCACTATCAGTCAGACTGATCGATGCACACAGATGACATCACTGCCACTGAGATCTGGATCTATAGAGCAGGGGTTGAGGGGGCGGGGCCAAACCCAGCAGTCCTGTCCTGATTGGACGGTTTGGTAAATAGTGTGTGGCATTGAGATCCACAGCTCTGAAGAGGCACCGTGGAGCCAGTCAGGGGTCAAGGTTCACACACAGATAAAACTCCTTAGGAATCTGGAGTCAGAGGTCAGGCACACACGTCAGGCCTCTTTCTCCAGGCCATCAGCATTCAGAGAGAGATAAAGAAAGTATTTGGACGGGGAATGACACACAAAACACACTTTAAATCGCATGGAGAGTAAGACGTGCGTGAGCCCACAAACAATAGCTAGGGGGAAAAACTAAGAAATTTTCAATAACAAATAAATGGAAATAAATATATATATATAATAAGCACTGCAGTCATTAAATATTTGCATGCCGTATTTAAAGTTGTTTTGAATTCATCCTATATCATTACATGTGATGTTATGGTGCCTTGGAAGTCTGTCTGAAATCAAGAGTTATCAAAACACTCTGACATTCAGTTTGAGACACAGCCAATGCAAAAGAGCACGTACTCAAGAGAAACACCTCGAACCCTAAACCACCCTGAACAACAGCCTTCCTCCGGTACAATAGCCTGCAGATATGAACCACACACAGAGAGAGGGGGACATCTGACCTCTGACCTGGAATCTGGGCAAGTCAAATCCTGTCGAGAGGGTCGGGAAGCAGCGCACATGCAGGACAAAACATACTAGAAAACCAGCCAAAGCTTAGAAATGTGCAAGGTGTATTACCTCACTATAATGAAACGGAAATTTTGATATATTTCAAACTGATATTATAGAATGTAAAACAGAGTATTTTAATATGATTGATTTTGCATAGGCCACACCCCCTGCAATCCCTTTGTTTCCCACCAGAGGGACACAGCGGGAAGCACTGTGTTCCAGGTTTGATCATATCACAGTAATAGTGATAAACAACAGCAAGAACTGTTAATGAACAGCTATAGTTCTGAAGTGTATTGTTTGAGTGTCTTCAGAGTCCATAAAGTATGCCGAAATCATGAAATATATATACAAATATCTATAAAATATCTACAATATCTACAAAAAATATATATTTTTCTATATTTCTCTCTCTCTCTCATATATATATATATATATATATATATATATATATATATATATATATATATATATATATATATATATATATAAATATTTCAAAGAAATGTAAATATTAAAAATATATACAAATGTCTATCATGGAATATCCACAACAATAAACCAGATTTTTAGCATTTCTGGCAAAAGCGTGCATGAGGGTCCCGAAAAATCAGCAAAAGCTTAGAAGTATGCAAGATATATTACCTCACTCTAATGAAATATATGTTAGAAATATATACAAATATCTAACATAGAAAATCTACAAAAAGATAAACTATTTTTTATCATCACTGGCAAATTGGGACATAAGGCCCCCAAAAATCAGCAAAAGCTTAGAAATGGGAAAAAAATAATGGGTAAAAATATAAGAAATATATGCAAATATCTCTCATGGAATATATTTGCAAATTTTTATAATTTCTAGCAAAATAGAGCATGAGTGACAAAGAAATATGCACAATATCTTACCTCACTATAATGAAAAAATATTAGAAATTTAAACAAATATTTACAAAAAATAAACTAGATTTTGACCATTTCTGAAGAAACGTGCAAAACTTACCATGATGTTCGAGTACTGATTGCACTGCATCATTTTATGTATTTTTCTCTCTTTTTTCTTCCTCTTTTTAATACATTTTAAATCTTTCTTTTTTTATGTAGAGCACTTTGAATTACCATTATGTATAAAATAATGTGCTATATAAATAAACTTTCTGGGGCGTCACTATGGGGTTGCTAAGATGTTCTTAGTGCTTTAATCGAGTTGCTATGCAGTTGCTAGGGTGTTGACTTAGTAAACACCACTACTAACAAATCTCCACCAATTGGAAAGCTTCACACACTCAAATAACTCATGAGCTGAGGAAAATCAATGCAGAAAATGCCCATCCGCTGCTCTGAGGTCAGCTCAGACGAGCTAATGAATGAGCCTGCTTTAATTAAAGAGTAACCCTCAGACCCCTTACACTAAACATCACGAATGACACACACCAGAGGGAAAAACAAGCAAGAAACATCATGTACAACACACTCAATGGCATCTGTAACATGACATCCATTACCACAGAAACTAATTTAGTTTCACAGTTTACAGTGGAAGGACATAGGGTTCAAAAACAGAAATGTGAAGCTTTCATCAAGAATCATGTGAAAGTTACCAGGTTTACTTGCTTTAAATGGTTGTCATTGTGAGTGTGTTTGTGTGTGTGTGTGTGTGTGTGTTTGTGTGTGTGTTTGGAGGATTTGTATGAGGGGCTTTGATGTGAACCTCGTCCCACATTCGGTCATAAAACACACCGTAAAGCTCCCAACAACAGCTCCTCTTTCTCTCTGCTCCTCTTTTTACCTCCCCTGGACTGATAAACCGTAACTCTCCCTGAGAGGCGTCCACAGCTCCTTCACATCTCTCTGAATACAGCACCAATACAAACTAAAGTACATCCACAGTAACGGCAAATTTCAGCTCATTTCTGTTTGAAAAACAAACAACAGTCTGTCTGGCTTAATTATAGTACCATATAGTACCTTAATCTACACTACAAAATGTTTTGTTTTACAGTACAGTTACCTAAACATTCTAAAATCAAAATTATTTTACTTGAGATGCAAAATGACAAGACATTAAGTCTTGTTTTCTGAAAAAGAGTTTATGCTTAAAACAAGATAAAATATCTTTCAATGGGGTCAGAAAAATAAGGGAAAAGATCATTTTTCTGACCCCATTTTTTCTTGTTTTAAGAATAAACTCACTTAACTTTGCTCATATTTTTAGAAAACAAGCTTAAAATCTTTTTGCATTTTAAGTGAAGTGAAGTGACGTGTGGCCAAGTATGGTGACCCATACCTACATTAAACTAAATTCCAATCAGCAGATGACAGTGATTTAATGTAATACTTGTGCAAATATTGTGTCCAGTGCATTCTATCAGCTGCTGACCAGCTGGCTGACCTCTCTATGGCCACAGATGGCCACTGGTCAAGCAAAGCATTGTGGGACAGCATTCATGACCACCACTGAACTACAGGCCCAGATGAGAGTGACCTTTAGGGGCACGAGAGGGCGAGCACATCACAACCCTGCAAAGCCCTCCTCCAGAGACTCATGGGAAGACCAGCACTGCCCAGCACTGAGGCAGCGGGCTGGCAGGGTCAGAGGTCACAGGGGGAGGGTCACTGGGAGTTTAGGGAGGAGAGCCACAAATCTACATATCTGAAAAACACTTGAGTGCTTTTGTTCTTGGCAAACCACTGGCCTGTTCATTTAGAGACTCAGGACGAAGCAATGAACAGAAATAAGAAAGAATAATCAATAAACAACATAAGAACATGCATCAGGCAGATGAGATGAGTCTGTGAGCGTGTGGCATCACATCTGGCTGTTTTCAGCATGAATCTCGCACTTTTAAAACAAAAGTGTGATAAACTACATGTTACAGTTTTTCTCCGTCGCTTTGGTGCATTTCTCGAATCATTCTTAATACTTGCAAAGAAGTATTGTGCATTTCTCAAAACAATTCATACAAATAGCCCCACACAGTGTATTACCTGCAAAAGCCTGTAACTTACTCAAAATCTTTAGCTCATCTCTCAAAAGTAAGTATTTATGTCAATGAACATATCAGTGCCATCAGAATAAAACGTTATTGTGTCATTGTTTACAAACAAGATCTTCAAAATGTTTAGTCATGTTGTCAATATAACAGTGCTCTCTGTTAGTGTTACCTGATGTAAACTATGACAACAGTTTGGATGACAGTCACTGTATTGATATGCAGAAGGCTGCACTTCTTATGTATGCCATATATCATTTCAAAGGTATAAATGTACACATTACTGTATGTGGGATATTGATTGAAAGAGACTGGATAGGATTCACAGTTACACTTGAGCTATTTCAGAGAACTGGTTTGTCATTGGTTGATCTACATTCTCTTCATTACTGAAAGTCAAGATTCATCTACACAATTCATGGCAAATTTACAAAAAGTCTAATAGAAATTATGCTTGACAGTTTATGACAACTAGATCAACCATTCTGCTTTTATTGACTTATACGATGAACGAATGACTGGATGTTTTGAGGGGTAAGACTATAGCACAGAGAACTAAAGAATAGATTTGGAGCAACATGACAATAGCAACTGATAATGTAGGAAACCGCAGATAAATGCATAATCAATTGCATGAATGTACCAAAGCAATCACAACTTGTTGAAAAGAATGAGAAACTGCTTTTATGATGTGCACAAGTGACTAGATGATGTGGAGGTTGAACAAGTAGTTTTGAGAATTTCATTTCTGATCTGAGAAATGCACCAAAGCGACTTTGTGAAAAACTGTAATAGTGAGAATTTGTCCCTATACTGAAGTGTTACCAAACCTTCACATTTTTAAACTTTTTTCAACTCTTTCAAAGATACCTGAATTAAAACTGTACAAATTTATTTGAATTTCAGTTCATTTTAATTCTACTTTCCTATATTTAAATTCAAATTGCAATTCTGCATCCTCAATTCAAATGAAATTCAGAAACTCAGAAACTGATTTATTAAATTCTGAACGGTGCACAATTCTGCTCTATTCAGTGTTGAACACTGGACTGAAAGTAGCATGTACAGTGTTTAGACAAGCTAACGTCCCTCTCTAACAGATCAAGACTCCCAAACTGCCACTACAACAAACCTGGAAAATTAAAAAAGAGGCCCTATTTTTGTACATCTGTGCACAGCTGCTGGATTTCATAAGGTGTTTTGTCACTATCACTCACCTAGGCCTCCAATGGTGTGCTGGCGGTGGTGAGGGGGAATCTGGGTCGGCAGTCCTGCTGGTTCACTCTCTTCATGGTAGGAAAGTTTGTAGCCCTGTAGTCCAGTGGCGCTGCCCGCTGGGAGATGCCAACGCAAAACCACAGTCGTGCAGTTCAGAGACTCCAGCTGCAGCTCTGGTGCCAGGGGCACTGTGGGAAAACAATACACAGCCATTCAGAAATGCATCTTCGCATTATCAGCCAATCATAGATCTCATGCATGAACAAGTAAAGTTATGTTAAGAGGATGCATGTTGAGTTGAGAACCGCTTTCATTAAAACCGCTTTCTCTTTTCAGACTACAAAACGCTGTAATTTCAGACTGCACGGTTTAAATCTGATGGGAAGAACAAAACATCACACATTTCAAAGCACAGACCCCAGCAGCCCTGTAACCTCAGGAGAACAAATCTTCAAGATTTATCGGCCACAACTGCTGCTATGAATCTCCCTCATCCAGACGAGACGGGACCTCACAGGAACGCCACCGGGGTTAAATCAATGCCAGCTTAATTAAACACACTCCCGCAGAGTTTCCTGTGGTTCTGCTGTATCTTTGTAAGCGGTAAATTTAACCACAGTAATCTAACAGAGTGGGTTCCTGTAGATCACAGGTGACAGAGTTTGATATGTGAGCTGAGGCTTACGGTGGGACTCTGAAAAATGGAGGATCTGTAGAGGCCTGCGGCTCTCGCTTTATAACCCATGACTAAAACCTTTCCAATGTGGATGAGAAGAAGGGTCAGAGGTCATGCAGGAGCAAATGCAATGCCTTAACAAGATTATAAGCCCAGAGCAATGAGAAAGAGAGCAGGATTCACACTAATCTTTTCAAAGCATGTCTGTTGAAGGTTTTACAGTATTTACACACAGCAGAAGATTCACATGTAAACAGACCAAACAATCAACACCAACATGGATTAGACAATCTATAGTACATTACTAGAATGACGGATGGATGGATGTATGGATGGATAGATAGAACGATAGATAGATAGTAGATGGATGGATGATGGATGGATGGATGGATGGATGGACGGACAGAAGGACAGACGGACAGACGCATAGACTGATAGATAGATGGATAGATGGAACGATAGATGGATAGATAGATGGATAGAACGATAGATGGATAGATGGAACGATAGAACAATAGACAGATAGATAGAACGATGGATAGATGGATAGATAGATGTTTCACCTTTAGTGCTGGATGCCCTTGGTGTCCTGTGGGATGTCCAGGCTGATGGTTCTCCCCATCCCACGCTGGTGGCTGCAGCGATGCGGAGCAGATACGTGGTGTCGGGCTGAAGACCCTCCAGGAGGTGATGGGTTTTGTGTCCTGAGAGCTCCAGCTGTGTCACTGCCTCGTCTGTGCTGGTCCTGTACGAGAGGCGGTACGCAGACACACGGCCGCGACTCAGCTTATGAGACAGAGGCTGCCATGACACCTGGATATCAGAGGGACTGCGGCTGGTGAGGCTCAACTCAGGAGCACGCAAGGGAACTGACCCAGAGAGAGAGAAAAACGAGAGATAACATTCACTTCATGACATACAGTACTTATAAACATCACGGACCCATTAGCAAACCCACAAAACAGCCGTAACAGACCTCATTAACATATAGAAGTCTAAAAAAAGTACAAAAATAATGATTAGCATTATAAATGGATTTCAGGGATAATAGAGTTCTATAATCTATACAACGATATAATGTTGCAGCTTTTTTAAAGGCAAATACCCAGCTCGATCGTAAGTAAAATGGAGGGAATGGGTGCCATCAGAATGAGAGTCCAAACAGCTGATAAAAACATCACAATAATCCACAAGTAATCCACACCACTCCAGTCCATCAGTTAATGTCTTGAGAAGACAAAACTGAAACAAATCCATCATTAAGGCATTTTAACTTCAAGCCATTGCATCTGGCCATAATCCATAATTCATAAATAATAATGCTTCCATCAGTGAAAAAGTGGTCTGGTCTGAATCAGGAAAGAAATCTGCACAGATCAAGTGCCGTTTACAAACCAAAACAGCTCTAAACAAATAAGTGGGTGGATTATGATGTGAGAGACAACAGGAGATTCATTTTTTCACTGGAGGAAGCGTTATTATGGATTATGGACTTGTATTTTAACCGGAAGCAACTGTTTGAAGTTAAAAACATCTTAATAATGGATTTGTTTCATCTTTTGTCTTCACAAGATGGACTGGAGAGGTGTGTATTATTGTGATGTTTTTATCAGCTGTTTGGACTCTCATTCTGACGGCACCCATTCACTGCAGAGGATCCATTGCTGAGAAAGTGATGCAATGCTACATTTCTCCAAATCTGTTCCCAGGAAGAAACTTTTCAATTATAATTTTTGGATGAACTATTCCTTTAATAGATCACAAAAAGGTTTGAATGTCTGATCCTCATCCTCTACTCACCGTCCTCGAGTGTGTGCTGTATGACGTGGTCAGACATGCGGCTGGCACCCATGGGCATGTACGCTACAATGTAAAAGGTGTAGTTTCGCCCGGCCTCCAGGTCATCAATGATGTAGCGGGTGGTATCGTTACCGATAACAATCTGGTACTCTTCGTTATTTAGACCTGTTGGGACACGACAAGACTTAATGTTTCACAATGCTGGAAAGTATTGCAAATTCAGCTACATTCCCATGATTGCAATGCCAAGGTCATGGGTTCAATTCCTAGAGAAAGTATGAACTGATAAAATGCATATTTTGAATGCAATGTAAGTCACTTTGAATAAAAGCATCTGCACACTGCATAAATGTTTTATGCATTAAATGCATGCTAACAATGCACGGATACTAAATGAAAAAAAAAATGATGTAGAATTTACTTTGAAACCATTTTTACTCAGAAATTGCTAGTATATTTCACACATTAAAAATAAATGGCAATTACCACACTGAATTAAACAAGAAACTTTAAGACTAAAATGACTAAAACAGCATTTTCTTTAAAACATACTCTAATAATCTTGTATTATTTTTTACAGTGCAGAGGAAAGTTGTATTGTCTGAAATGCATGCTCCCTACCCTTCATAACTCAAAATGCATGAAGTCTTTAACTACTAGTCTGTGTGGCTATTAAAACCCAGTGCCAGAATAAAAAGAAACTTGTCAACTCAATCAACATGGCCAAGCCTTCTTTTAATTAACCGCATTATCAATGTAACTAAAGGCAAATTCCACCTGCTGGTTTTCCCACAAGTCCACTGCACCTGATAACACTTTAATTAGGCCACATTAAGATGCTGAAATAAAAGAAACACTCTACAGCATTGAGTCCCCAACTGAATTTCTGACCCAATAAACAAGATACTCGACAGTCAACAGAAAAGGCCTTGTTCCGGCGCTGAATGGCCACGCTGAAGACTTTGACTCTGACGCACAGAGACAAACCCCCCAAAGCCTCTTCAGAGTTAAATTAAGACACTCCAACACTCGGGATAATTAGCCCCCTTTTGCAGCCCTTTCAATCACTTCCGATGCTTTTTGCCCTCCAGAGCAGATGCAGTGTGTATTCTTTCTCTACAGCTATTCTTCTCCCACTAAATGGCCTGGAATTCTGGAAGTCCAAGTGTAACTGGCAAAATCCCTAATAAAGATTTCACACTTGTCAGAACAGTTCCTTTTGGACGTCTCATTGTTTTCTCTTCTTTATCTCCTCACAAGCAGGCAGGTGTTTTATTTGGACGTCTTTCTCAGAAGCTGAAAGAATGCCAATGCTTTAAAATTGCGCTAACTAAACAAATGATTCTTGACATTTTCGTCCAGAACCAGAAGTGACTTTTTTTTTTACAACAGAAACTGCTCAAAGAGTACTCAACTATCAACTAACTGTCATGAACAGAGCGAGAGCCTTTCCCACACAAAGTCATGAATATTTCTAAATTAAAGGAATAGTTCACCCAAGAATGAAAATTTGCTGAAAATGTGCTCACCCTCACCCCATCCAAGATGTAGATGAGTTTGTTTCTTCATCAGATTTGGAGAAATGTAGCATTGCATCACTGTCTCAGCAATGGATCCTCTGCAGTGAATGGGTGCCGTCAGAATGAGAGTCCAAACAGCTGATAAAAATATCACAATAATCCACACCACTCCTGTCCATTAATTAAAGTCTTGATAAGACAAATGTTGCATGTTTGTAAGAAACAAATCCATCATTAAGACGTTTTAACTTTAAATCTGTGCTTCTAGCTAAAATACAAGTCCGTAAAGTTCATCTCCTGTTGTCTCTCATATCAAAATCCATCCATATATTTGTTTAGAGCTGTTTTGGACTGTTTTGGCTTGTAAACGGTGCTTGATCTGTGCAGATTTCTCTGCTGATTCAGATGAGACACTGGAGGAAGCGTTATTATGAATGATGGACTCAATGGATAATGGAATAATGGAAGCAACGTTTTCAAGTAAAAATGTCTAAGTGATGGATTTGTTTCTTACAAACACACAGCTTTTGGCTTTTCAAGACATTAATTGATGGACTGGAGTGGTGTGGATTACTGGTGCATTATTGTGATGTTTTTATCAGCTGTTTAGACTCTCATTCTGACGGCACCCATTCACTGCAGAGGATCCACTGGTGAGCAAGTAATGCAATGCTACATTTCTCCAAATCTGATGAAGAAACAAACTCATCTTCATCTTGCATGGCCTGAGGGTGAGGGCATTTACATTTTTTGGTGAACTATTCCTTTAATTGGGTTCTTGTGCATTTTCACCACTGTCCGCTCCACATTTCTCCATTTATATCTGAGATGCTCACCTTCTGCCTTCATGTAGTGCACAGAGTAGGCGATGACTTTGTCTGAGTTGTACATGGGTCTCTCCCAGGCCAGTAGGATGGCTGAGCTGGACACGGTGTCCGCGTGGATGTTTCTGGGTGCACTCGGCCGGTTGTCTGACATCACTACGATCAGACGAGCCATGGCCAGAACCGAACCCTGCTCATTCTCTGCCTGACACTGGTATATGCCGTCATCTTCTGGAATGATCTGGTTAATCACCAGTTTACTGTGAAAACAAACAACAAGAGTTTTTCATTATGAAAAAAAACCTTTGTTCACATCCTGTTTGCCTCAAGACATTGATATACTGACATCTCACAAAACCTGGTAATATTGCAAAAAGTATCAAAAAGTATGAAATATGCAATTCTAAAGTATGAAAAAAAGAAAAGATTTTTGCGTTGAATAAGATGAATATTTTTGAACTGGTAAATTTATTTGCATTATTTTCATAAAAACTAGGCACATCTTATTACCATATTCTCATTATAGTAATATATTTAAATATATAAAACAAAAAATATATTTTGATAAACATCGTTATATTATTACTAAGAATTGAATAAGACCCACCATGGAGAATAACAAAAACTACTATAAACAAAACTGAAACATCAGAAAGCATTATTATATTGTATTATATTATATTATATTTATTATTAGAATATTATTATTAGGGGTGGTTACAATTTTAGCATTATCTTCACAAAAATTAAGGACATTTTACTACCTCATTATTATTAGTTAACTAGGGGGGAAATGTGACTCCTTTTCTCTACTTTAAAATATATATATTATTTTTATATGACATAACTTTAAAAATATGTTTTGTAACATCAATATTTTGTTTTGTAACTTGAATATTTGTAGATGCAGGAATAAACCTAGACATATATATTTAACATGCATGTTTAACGTGTGTATGTTGAGGTGGAAACAAGCACGTCAATAGCACTAGACCTGCTCACCCCCCCCACCCTTGCCTTTAGGATCCCATAACAAACCCAGACAGGAAAACAAATTAGAGGAAAATCAAAGAGAAAATCAGCTCAAACACCATTAGCAGAGCTCTGAATAATTAACCCTCTCTTGTTCCACAGAAGAAACCAGCTGATGAATATTTCAGCAGGACAGAGTTTCCAGCAGACAAACGAGCCAATTCAAACCCTGAGCAACGTCAGCGTAGTGCTCAAAATATCAACTTTAACTCAAATTAAAGACAGACATAAATAAAAGCAATGGGTTCTGGCTTTAGGGCAGCAGCGTCTACAGCTACAGTCTACAGCTTTAAACGTGTACAGCTTTAGATTAAGACGGCTGTTTTGAGGTGCAATAAACAATTTAAGCAGATGCATCTACAACGAAAAAATCTTCCAAGAAACACATTTATTGTTTTAACCCATGCATGTTCTCGAATGCACTGATTCACTGATGTTTTTCACATGGCAGTACCTGTTATACATCTTGACGCGTCCATTTGAGTGAACGGGTTCACCGTTCTTCAGCCATGTGATCTGAGGCGTCGGAAACCCCTCTGCCACACATACGAAGCGGGCGGTACCGGCCCTCGGTCGGGTCACACTCTCCGGCCACTCCACGAGAGACGGCGGCGCTGCACGAAAATAAACACACAGATGCATTTATTAAATGCATGTATTTGTGCAATCTAAAATGAATGTTTTTATCTATATTTTTTTTATTAAGGCCATAACAACAGTAATGGAAAAGGAATATGCTCACAGGGTTTCTGCAGGTTTTATGAAGATAAATTTAGGACTTTTAGACTTTTTTAAGAAATAAAAAAGAAAAATTAAGGAACAAATTGATTGGAACACAATATCTCGATATGGTATATACAGTAATTGTAAATGTGTTGTATTAGCAATACTCGTTTTCTAAGAAATTGATCAGAATGAAGTTAGTTTATGATTAAAACCAGAACAAATATCTGCTAATGTGCATCAATTTAATGCAAACAGGAAAGTAATTTTCATTCCTATCAACAGACTTTTTTTGGTTTTAACTCACTCACATTTTGTTTAGATATAAAAAAAATTCAGTGCATGCAACATTAAATACCATGAATTTAAATTTAAGACTCCCTGCTCTGTTTTAACACCTTTTTAAGGCCTTAAATTGTGTAAAGGTGAAATAAGACTCTTTAAGACCCGCAGAAACCCTGAGTTCACTTACTCTACCTAGCACAGTTATATTAGCGGCTGCAATCGTGTAGTTTCTGGTTCCCGGCGTAGTTGCGCGGCAAAAGTAGATCCCAGCATGCTGGGGTTTCACGCCGGATATGAGCAGGTTTCCATTGCCAAGAACCTTTGTTTTGTGAACGTCAATGGATTTATGGTCGGCGCGGCTCCATGAGATCAGCGGACGAGGATTTCCGGTGGCATGCTCCAGCAGGGGTTGAACCGCCACGGTCATTCTGCGCCGGATATGAGCTGTGAGGAACTCTGGGAGATGGAGCTGTTGAGAAGTATAAAGAGAGCAAATGAAAATGACATGTATACATACTGTAGCATGCATAAATACTACTCTTAACTAGACTTTGTTTTGTAACCTGCGGACGGTTAGCTCGGCCTCGGTGCTCCTGCGGCGTCGATAATCGCCACACAGCGGTAACTCCCAGATCGGTCTTTACTCCCTGAATCTGTAAAACGCCGCTGGGGCTGTGATTCTGGATTGAGACATGCTCCATGAGATCAGCGGACGAGGATTTCCGGTGGCCATGCACTCCAGCAGAGCCGTGCTGTGAACCGCCACGGTCAGATTCTGCGGACCGGCGATGATACGAGGCCTGTGAGGAACTCTGGGAGATGGATTCCTAAGAAAACAAAACAAATGTAAACAATAAAATGAATACAGATGTTGAACATTCTCAGAACCTTTATAAAGTTTTTCAGTTTGATTTGTTCCACGTGGAATCAGCGAACCGCGACGCGATGCACAAAACACCCCCGACACGTGCCAATCCCGCGAGACATAAGCAACCGCACTCAAAAACAAGCCCAAAACAAGCCCAATATTTTTTAGATTTATTATCATCAATATTATTTATTATCAATTATTTATTACCAATAAATGAGCCTGCAACATATTAATGAAACCACTTTTACTATTTTCAAAAATTAGCAAACTGCAACAAAATGAACAAAACTCATCTACCTGTGACAGAATAGGATTGGAGAGTGGAAAAGGAGAAAAACACAAGAGCTTCAAAGGAGAGCTGTAACATAGCTACATATTTATAGCCTAAAATTATGATCATTCTATGGAAATGTCCATTTTTCTGTCCCTAGCCTTTACAGAAATATTACACAAACACTTGGTTACAATTTTTTATATATATATTTTAAAATGAAACAATAGCTAATGAATTACACCTTATTGGCCATCAATGTGGCAATATTTGTTTTTAATTAATTATAAAGAATTCCAAGCACCACAAAACGCTCGTTACAGCATGTCCTGCGGCGGCTGGCGATATTAGTCGCCACACAGCGGTAACTCCCAGCATCGGTCTGTTCGACTCCCTGAATCTGTAAAACGCCGCTGGGCAGCACTGTGATTCTGGATTGAGACATGCAAACATTCACTTAATACAATTAATATATTCAGAAAGTGACAATATACACACTTATACAATATATAACATATAATATAATATATAAAAATATACACTACCGTTCAAAAGTTTCAAGCCAGTACATATTTTTTTTCTTTATTTTTTTGAAAAGAAATTATACTCTTAATTTTAATAAAAAAAGTGATAGTAAAGACTTAAATTGTTAGAAAATCATTGTTAGATTTCTATTTCGAATACATGCTGTTCTTTTTAACTTTTTATTCATCAAAAAATTCTGAGAAAAGTATCACGTTCCAAAAACATTCAGCAGCACAACTGTTTTCAACATTGATAATAATCATAAATGTTTCTTGAACAGTAAATCAGCATATTAGAATGATTCTGAAGGATCATGTGACACTGAAGACTGGAGTAATGATGCTGAAAATTCAGCTTTGATCACAGAAATAAATTACATTTTAAAGTATATTAAAACAGCAAACCGTTATTTTAAATTGTAATAATATTTCACAATATCATTTTTTTTTTATCAAATAAATGTAGACTTGAGGAGAGCTTCTTCTGACTTCTTTACAAAACATTAACAACCATTCTGAGCCCAAACTTTTGAATGACAGTATATATATATATATATATATATATATATATATAGATGAAAATATAGCAAAGTTGCAATTAGACCAGGAACATGCATTATGTGGTAAAAAGTAAGAGAATTGTGCAACAAACATATTATATGTATTCTAATAAATTAAATAACCAAATTACAGAAAGAGTAAGTGGTCAATGCTAAGCCCCTCCTCTCTCGAGTAGGTGGGCGGAGCTTACTTTTCAGTGGCCAGTGGTAAAGTGACTCTGTTAAACTCCCAGGTGATGATTGGTGGAGGCGTGGCTGTGATCTTACAGGTGAATCGTGCAACAGATCCCTCCATAACCGTGATTGACATTGGCTGCTGAGTGAAGGTGGATAAACCTGCAGAAAGACAACAAAACAGTTACCATCTATGAGAGTCAACATCTTCAGACTCCAAGAATATCAGTAGTGACTTATTGAGCTGGGAATGGATAATGTGTTGTTTTAATGGAAAATTTGGACATGCCATTGAGGTATGAGAGAGATAAACACAATGAATAAAACAGACAAAAGAAGAAGGAGTGAGGCTTGGTTGTAAGATGATCCAGCACATATTCTCACACACTCAGCAGAGATGAACAAGTCAAACTGAACCAAAAGCTTTAGATAAACACTAGCAGCAAACACCTCACGCTAGCATAACACACACCTTTTGGTAACTGTGTGTGTGTGTGTGTGTGTGTGCGCGTGTGTGTTACTCTCTAAACTAAACACAACCCCTTGGCTTGTTACCTTCATGTTTCTCTCTAACAAAAACATTTGTGTTCAATTAGAAAGTGTTCATGCCAAGAGATATTTAAGTGTAGGGCTGTTTCATTATAAAAAAAAATCACAAGTAATCACGATTAATATTCATTGACTTTGGAAATATAATGCATTTACTAAACTTTTAACTAAAATAAACTTAAAAAAAAAAAAAAATCTCTTTTAACAGTGGATTTCCTTTAACTTTAATTATAATTAAACTGAAAAACAAATAAAAATAAATGTAAAATAAAATAAATATTATATAAAAATAAAAAAATATATATAACATCTAAAAATATAACAATGACATTTTCATTTTTGTGTGCTGTTACAGTTTTTATTAATAGTTTAATTAATTATTTTTTATTATTATATTTTGTTTTTATAAAAAATTGTGTTAAAGTTTCAGAAATATATATTTTTTTCTTATATGTCTGTGTAGTTTTTAATATTTGTATTTCAGTTTTAGTTTTAGTTATTTTGATACATCAAGTTAAACTAAATGAAAATAAAAAAGTTTCCTTGGGAACTAGCTGAATTTTTATTTCAGTTATTTTGTTTCAAGTAACTTTTTTTAATGGTTTTAGTTTTAGTTAACATAATAATCTTGGCTCCATTCCTTTAAAGAGACTCTTCTGAGTGATGATAATCAGTAAAAGCAAACACAATACACCAGCACAGCAAACACAGCTCCCCATAAACAGCCTGTTTTAGGATCGAAAGACATTAATGTTTGTTTAACGTGTCTCTTTAGTGAGGCCTTCACATCGGTGCCGCGCTCCAGCTCTGACCTTCTCAGACTAACAGACATAACCCCCCCCCAAAACCATTCAGATCAGCCCCCTCACGCCCCCCTCAACCCCTGAAGAAGCCTCCGGTCGTTAATCAGCCCAGACCTCAAACGCAGCCTCCGCAGTCCCTAGACAGGAGGTCAATGGAAGCTAACTGGAATCATGCCTCTGGGACTGCATGTTAGGTCATAACCAATCACTGATGGGCAGAAATCTGAATGAGCAATGCAGTAGGACCTGCAATAAGTAAGAAGACACAGTACAGGAAGTCTCCTATTCACTTAAAGAGCAGAGCATGTCATTGATCACACGTTATCAGAAAGAAAGCTCCATAACTATCAGTAGGGCTCCTATTCTGTAGAGCTGTCCAGAGAGGCTGACAAAGGATGGTAGTTCTGTGTGACACTTTGGCCCAGAGCAGGTTGTTAACATAGTGTGCCTGAATGCTAATACTGGTTAACAAATTATGTCAGCACAATAACAACATAATCATGCACAGAATGTACATATTGCATGCTATAGTAAACTACTTTAAAGAAGGATTAAAGCGTATGAGTGTATATGAATATGATAATCATTTAGTGCCATGATATACTGTATATCAATGCAGGTAACAAATTCCACATGCACACACGCAGAAAAAATCTAGCATGTGAATGAGATAAAATACAATGCATAGTCATTTGTATTAAAACAATGAAAAGTCTGTAAATGCAATCTGTAGGAATTCTTGTGTCACACACTAGAAGTTTCAATGAATCACAAGCTGCATATGGAGAATGATGTTTTAAAATGTATGTAAAGTACACCCTCTGGACAAAAACATGACCCTCAGAGGGTCCTGACAGAGATTTGACTGACTGAGGAAGTACTTAAGATGTTTTCAAGAGCTGAACTCTGTTTTCTGAGCATTGAATCAGTTCTGAACGGATGATTCTACAAAGCAGTGGCACGTTCATCTTGAGAAATTTGGAATTTCTCCCTATAAAAACTGGAGAACTAAACACCCAAAAATGAAAATGAAAATGGTTTCAGCTGTTTTTGCCCCTGCAAAGCAAATCAGCAGGGTCAAAACAACATTGGACCTATCATTACGTAATTAAAACTATTAAAAACTGTTTTGTTAATTGAAATAAAGCTGAAATTAAAATAAAATATTAGATATAATAACATGTTAGATAAAAATGGAGGTGCTGAATGACTAACCGGAAATAAATAAAAACTAAAATAAATATAAATTTAACCTAAATAGTAATGCATGTATGTATTTACAAAATAAACTTACAAAAGTTATCAAAATTACTAAAAATTACTGAATACTGAAAATACAAATTAAAAAGTTAATTCAAAACATTAATAAAAACTGTAAAAGTATATAGTGATAAATGAATGAATTATTTTAAAAAAAATCTTCAAGGTATTTTGTTTTGTGTTGTGCAGAAGAAAATCATCAGGTTTGTAAATGCTGATTTCTGGGTGAAATCTCTTTAAGATGATAATGTACAAGTGTGCTGTGATTATTAAGAGATATGATCTGCCGAGGGTTTGGACTACAATACAGCACGACATTTCATAAAATACAAAAAATACTCTTTCATAAGGAAACTAGTTTCTAGTTTTTTGGGATAAAAAAGCAGTTCTCAGAAAAAAAGTCAGAATGGCAAGATATAAGCTCATAATTCTGAGAAGAAAAGTCTGAATTGTGAGATATAAACTACTAATTACAAGAAAAAAAGTCAGAATTAGGATATATAAATTCAGAAAACAAAGTCTGAATTATCAGATAAATATTTCAATCGTCTTTTTAAATGATTTATTCTGTGCCAGAAATGGACTTTTATTAAAAATCTTTTAGTTTATTAAACTACAGCTTGATGTAGTCTGTGTTTGGCTGTGCAGCTGCTAAGTGAGCACTATAAGAGGATCTGTAAGTCTGTCCCTTCCACTGACCTGACCTCTGACCTCTAA
The DNA here is from genome assembly GCA_027422415.1 of Schizothorax lantsangensis. Classification (NCBI taxonomy): domain Eukaryota; kingdom Metazoa; phylum Chordata; class Actinopteri; order Cypriniformes; family Cyprinidae; genus Schizothorax; species Schizothorax lantsangensis. The sequence continues at coordinate 2,332,826 of CM049846.1, forward strand.
CCTCTGACCTCAACAAATCCAGAGCGGCAGTAAGCTCATCCCTGCTCAGGCATCCCGGCCCACCAAACATGAACCAGAAACCAAGCCCTAGCACAACAGAGCAACTCTAGAAGTGGACACTTCCGTTTGGGAGCGATCTGTTTCAGCGAGGTCCTCAGAAGATGCTTTCAGAGCAGCACAGGTCTGTGGATCGGCACACACCGGGTCAGCGGGCGGGTCACAGAGGGACAGTGGTTACCACGGCAACACCAGGGCCCTGATGTGCAACTTTAGAGCCTCCATCTCCATTCCAGCCCTAAAAACACTCATTCTAAGAAAGATCATTACAAGCCTTTCTGATCGAACTTACAGTATGTGTGACAAAAAAGATAGATCTAACTATCTATCTATCTATCTATTAAATAATTTAATCATTTTAATAAATGTAATACATATTAAAAATGTTTTATTATTACTATTATTATTATTATTATTGATAATAAAAATATCATATTTAACATCAAAATTAATGTTATTTTTCTGTGTAATGATTCATGTCATGCAATTTATATATTATTTTATGCAATTGTTTTATGTAGTTAAGATGAATGTCGGTATGGAAAAAAAAAAATCACATGAATTCTGACTGTTCACACTGAAGCCACATCTGATTTCTATGCAGTTTATTTCCACATATGAATGTGATATGGGCTGTTCACAGACCTATGACACACGTGATGGAGAAAACGGTCAGGTTTTGTCCATATTTATTTGCATTGTTTTTGTTCTGATTATATTCTTCTAAACACTGCATTAACTGCCTTCAACAGACTGATATTAAAATAATACTTGTGCAGACAGGGATGAAACTTTCACCCTCTCTCTGTCTGTCTGTCTGTCTGCTTCAGTGTGATTGTCAGTGATGGTAAAGCAATACAAGTGTGTAAGTGTTTTCTGAAAGCGGATCATTACCAAGAGCCCTAAAAGATCTTTTAGTGCAGGTAAGAGATGCCACCACCATACTGACATTTCAGCCTTCAACACACACACACACACACACACACACACACACACACACACACACTAAAACTACAATGTTTCTATCAGAGTAAAACATCACTTATCACTCACAAAGTAAAAACTGAAAGCTGTTCATTAAGCATCTCAGCTTGTTCTCTAGAGACCATTGAAGAGTTCTGACACACTCACATGCAACTTTGACAAGTTAAAATGCCGTATTATAGGATGCAGTTAATCCATCTTTAATGCAAAAGTAATTTGAGATGTTTTAAGGTTTTATAAGCAGATGCATTATGCACAAGCGCCGTGAACAAACACAGTCCCGCTGTGTCGTGACCTGACCTCACCTCTCGCTCACTCCTTCTTTAGAGAAATGACAGCAGAGGCAAAGAATGCTTCGTCTGTGAACAGAAGGGAAGAATTCAAAGCCCAAAAGCTGAGGATCAGTCAGGGTCCGTCCAGCAGGCGAGTTACAGCCCCAGACCTGCAGGACCCCCGCCGGCCAATCAGAAGCCAGAATCGGCCCCTCACAAGCCAATCAGAGGCCAGGCTCAGGACCTCTCCCTGTGGCCTTTGGCCTCTCAGCCGTATGGGGGCAGGGAGGCCGGAGAATATCCCGAGACCCTTATCTTCCCCCCGAGCTCTGAAAACAGCACGGCTATTGTGTCTTATCTGATCCGCTGAAGAGCAACAAGTCAAACGGTCACCCCGAGAGCATTATCTGTGATCAAATAAATGTAGAGTAGCACTCACACCGCCTGCTTACACAGCATTTTTAGGTGCGCTCATGATACGACAGAAACATTAACGCATGCATTTTGGCAAATTCTCAAGCAGCATGCATGCAATCGTAAAATGCACTGATATCACCGTCCTCCTGAATCAGATCCAATACTTGTTTCTTACTAATTCTGGGTGCTGATTCCAAAAATAGTGTCTGTTTTGCTGGAGCACGTCACACTTTCTCAGAAAATATGATGCATTTTGTAGCATTTTTGCTTTTACAACCATTTGTGGGGTGAAGAAGTCTTGTATTAACACTTAATCAGCAGAAAAACTAATACAAACACATGACTCCTGTCTGAATCTGAGCCAGATTACAACTATTTGTTCAATTTTCAACACATTTTTACATTTTTGAAAGATTCAAAACTAATTCTTTATATGCCTAATCCTGATTTTTTTTTTTTTCAATTTTTTCCATTCCTTTGCAGACTTGAAGTTAAATGATATATTTTGAAAACTTCTATTTGCCATTAAACTTTTGTCATTTAACTGATTTTGTTATTTTGATAAGTGTATTAGGTTACACTTTATGTTAAGGTGTCCTTGTTACAGTGTAATTATACATTTAGGTACTGAGCAATATTAATTAACTACATGTAGGCCTACTTACTATATGATTAGGGTTTGGCTTAGGGTTACTTGCATGTAATTATGCATAATTTATTGTTATTATAATAGTAAGTACACATAACATGTGTAAAAATGACAAAGTGCTACCGTGCATTAAAGCTGATGCATATATATAATTTGAAAAATCTTCATTCTTATTCTGTGAAAAAAAAAAAAAAAAAACTGTATGCGATGGAACATTCTTTATTGATATTTTTGAACTTAGCATCATCAAAATAGGTCATATTAGGCCTTTTTTTCCCCAAGTTATCAGAAATTTTTGTTTCGAAATGCAGGGTTGTGTAATAAAATGCATAAAATTCAATATTCAACATAATTTGATACCAAAATCTCATGCTTTTGAAGTGAGGAGTGCTATTCATATATGATGCTGCCATATGATGCTGGGCATGTGACGGTATCACATTTTCATATCACAATAATTACTGAAGCTTTTATCATGATATTGAACATTACAAAAACAGGTTGAAAAGATTGAGTATCCTCTTAAAAACAAGTTGTATAACTTTTTTCAAATAACATTTATATACAATAACAACAATACACAATAAAAATTTAAAAAGTATCAAAAGTGCAAAAAAATCACAACTATGAAGAATTATAATACAGAATCAGAGGATACTGTGCATGTTAATTACTGCAGTATACCGTATTACCAAATATGTGTAGTGGGCTTCAAGGCAGATCTCTAGATTTTATAGCACAGCCTCAGTGTCTCAGGACTAGATTGAGTCAGCTCTGGTGGTCAGGACTCATAAATCTGGAGCCGTGTTTATATATCCAGAGAGATGAGCTGATCTACGCTGGCATGTTTTTGTCTGTTATTAGCAGGAATATTTCCCTCCTCACCACTGTTTCCCTGCACACAACCTGCTGGGCAATTTAAAGCCACCTTTGACCTTTCCGACCGCCACTTAGGGAAACCATGGAAACCTTTCACATGCCACACTGCGCACTAAAGCCGTTTCATCCCTCTGAAATTCCTCAAACATCTCATCTCAAACTCAAACACTCCAGGTCACTCATTATCTGACTCCAGAGGCCTGAAACATCGCCTAGCAAAGAATATGATTTTTGAAGAATACATGTTATTTTCATCATCAACCGCTCAGAGCAATTACTTTAAAAGCACCATTACAAAAAAAAAGCAGTATAATTTTTCCACAAACTATTCCCACATCAGACATCCAGTCAGATTGAGGAAAGAAAAGAGTGTTTTGATGTTCCTGTAGCAATTCCAGGAATTCTAGGAACACATTAGAGGCCCTCGGGGACCCGTTTCCCAACACCGGCCCTCAAAACAAGCAGGCGTGAGTCCCAAACTCAGGCATGTTTCTAATTTTAAACTGCAGAAGAAGGCCACCTTTGACATCAGCGCTGACCCGCCGTCTCCACACACAATGGATTTACATTCAGTGAGGGAATTTAAGACCTCTTACAATGATAACAAGATCATCTTTACAAGATTTAAGGCCTATACATCCTACAATTTCATAAATGCATATATTTATATAAATACAAATGTTCTAAATGTGTCTATATATATATATATAAAGGAAATAGTTTTAGTTTAGTTGTAGGGTTTGGGTCAATTGCATTCATCTAATCAGTTTTTATATAAGACAATAGTTGAAGGTATGTCCTCATTAGATAGTTAAGTAAACATGTGATAGTGACTGATATATGAGTAGAGATGAGAAGGGCAAAAGGTCTAAACATGTGGAACCATCAATCTTACACTCACACACACACACACACACACACACACAACATCTGCCAACACGTGGTGTCAAAAAACACAAGCATGATGAAAAGAAAGCGTGTCGCCTCCATCACCGCACAACGGTGCTAAAATCACACTCAACCTCTGGACTCTCACTTCTCATCCGAAACAACACAAACTAAGCAGCAATCAAACTTTACTAAATCCCTTCATACTTCTCTCTCGTTTGCATAATTGCCCTTCCAATGGTGCAAAGCGCCAGCTGTCCTGACCAGCTCGATCTGGTCAAACAAATGCCCTGCAAAGAAATCTGCTTCTTTGGCCGGGGCAGTTGGGGGCAGATGGGACAAAAGGAGACGGAGAGAAAAAAAGCTTTTCACGAATTCAGCAAACTAGCGGAGCAGAAAGCAATCGCACGGAGGCCACCAGCTCGACTCGCTGCAATAAAACCAGCCATTCAGTGTCTTTCAGTTGATGTGAGTGTGTGTTTGTGTAAGGCTGGAAGATCATGCATTTAATAGTTATTGTTAACAACTTAATCAGCATAATGAATTATTTTATATACATATAAAAAAAACTTTGTACTATTTACTGCATCAAAAAATATGCATTAAATAATTAAAGTTGTGCATCAAATTACTTAATTAAATTAAATTAATTAAATTAATCAGCATAAGTAATTATTTTAAGAAGAGCAGTTTCCCAACACGACCCTTAAAATAACCAGGCTTGTGTCACAAACTCAGGAATGTTTCTAATTTTAATGCATAAAAAATCCTGAAAGTTGTCCAAAAAATGCATTAAATAATTAAAGCTGTATGCAAATTATGTATATATTAATCAACATTAAATATTAAAATCTTTATGCAATTAAGTTAATATATACATGCTTAAGATTACATAAAGTTTTAAATATGATACTATTCTTTAGTATTTATAGTAATAGATAAAATAATTGCATTTAATCAGATAAATCAATGCAAATATATCATCCATATTCATTATATTGTCCAGTTTTGCATGTTTTTAACTCAAATCTATGTGTCTGTTTTGTTATAGGAGTTGATATCCCCCATAATTCCCTTCAAGCACCGTTGTTGTCCATCTTGACGGTATTTGCCAGGTACCTGTAAATTTTACGGGCTCTTAGAGAGTCTGTAGAAAGACTCTAAATGCCCCTTTAAACGCAGCCTGTAAAACACTCGCTGTCTTCACTCCATAACACACACAACTACTCCACTGCCATGATGCTCTCTCTGTAAACCCCACACTATAGTCGTGCTCGTGGGCTCTCGGGGGGAAGCAGAGGGCAGGAGAGGGGCAGATTTTGTCACTCTGTAACATTTGCTTCAGTTTCCTCACTGTCCTGTTACACAATACAAGACTCATTAGCAGATTTACAACAACAGTGAGCACCGCTACAGTCCTCAAACACCTGCAAACATTCAGACATCACCACCACAAAACCCTGAAAACACCTACCATACACATGTGTGTAAACAACAGCAACAGAATGCTTTTACTCGGATGTTTCTCTTTAAAAGCTCGGTAAACTTATATATATCATTTATATGTTTATTATTTATATATATTATAATATGATATAATATTAAAATAAAAATACAATAAAAAACCTTTCAAATATTAAGGATTGCAGAATTATTTTACTTGGCAAATCTGAGCACCTTTGAGAGATTGTTGAGATTTCTTCTGAAACTGTAAGAGTACTGGTGTCATTTTCTCTGGAAGCAATTCTCCATTTGTTCTCCTTGCAATTAATTGCAATCTATGAGAAACAACTGAGATATAAAGATGCATTTGTGACTTTATTTTCATATGGAAAAAGCTTGCTTGTTCTTTGATTTGAGCGATTTTGATCATGTTGGCGACTGAAAATGATCTCAAAACAAGACCTAAAAATCCCATAAATCTGGAAACAAGTGACATTTTTAATAATGTTAAGTGTTTTGTCATATTTAACATTTTTTCCCCTAATATGTCTATATATATTTTTTTATTATTTTTATTAATTGTATTCATTTAATTTTTGATATTTAGTTTTTAAATATGTAGTGTAAAAATATAATTCTATTTTTTTTATTAATTTTTATTAATTTAATTTTTAATATTTAGTTTTACATATTTCAGTTAAGTTAAACAAAAATGAGAAATGATGCCTTGGCAACTAACTAGCTGAGATAAAATATGTTTTTTGTGTAAATTATTTTATTTCAGTTGTCATTCATTTTATTACAAGTGCTGAAAATGTTATATGGTTTTAGTTTTAGTTAACTATAACAACCCAGCCTAGTGAAAACTGCTCTTGAACAGTCTAAGGCTATGTTCACACTCGGTGTCTTTTTTGAAGCTGCCGGCGTCTGTTTTACATTATAATCCTACGGAGTAAACCGTGTTTTCAAAAAAGTCCTGAGCGCTTTTTAAAACGCCACCGCCGGCGTCTTTTTCTGCAGCTCAGAGCGTCTTTTCAAGTTGAAAAAAGTTGAACTTTTCTGAGAAAAACGCCCTACGTCAAGCGCCTTTTTGACAGCTGACAAGCGAGTGGCGAGTCGTTTCCATAACAACAAAAACAACAAGAAAAAGGAGAAGATAGCCACAGATCGTACTAGTTTCGGAGCACAAGGAGTTGTATGAAACCGTGCATCATCCAGCCGGAGCTCCATACTCCTGGACTAAATTGTTGAAAGCACCATACAGTTTCCATAATGTCTCGCTCCCACAAACGTCGTTGTGAACCGACATACCCTCCCCGTTAACTTCAAAAGCCAACATTAACTTCAAAACCCGACATTTCTGCAGCACACAGCGCTAGGCTACCATTGCAGCTGTTGTTATAGCAACAAAAGCAGTCGGCTGCTATTTGTAACCAAAACGCTGCCAGCTTTTTATTTTACTAAAAAAGCGCTCTTGTCAACTTTTTCTAGTCAAAAAAGACGCCAAGTATGAACACGGCCTAAGTACTCAAGTTTCGCTCTGAACAAGAGAATGCAGCGAGAGCAGCAGAAACACATGCTTTGTGTCCTGAAGCAGCACAGCACGACACACAGCCTCAGGAGAGGAGAGGACCATTAAAAGCCTCTGTCACACACACACACAGGAGAGCAGGAACAATGGCTGTGGTCAGGAGGCGCTGATATAAAGGCAGAGCGCTGTGAATAGGGGTCATGTGCTCTTTAACACTGGGGCACTAGTGTCCTCCACAAACTGAGCTTTTCAAACCTGCCGGCCTTCATTTGCACACCAATGGACACATTCTCACACACCCGCGAGCCCTCGAGCGCAGGACTGACCCCTGCCTCACACCGGACACACACAAACACACTCATCTATCCTCCAGCTATCTGTATCACATCTACAACCAACAATCTGAGCAGATTATAGCCAATAACCCATATGATGATTGATGTTTTTTATTAGAATAATATCACACTGATTACAGTCTGATCAAGAATTTGACGTGCTTTACTTAAAACATATTTGACTGTAAAAAAAATGACTGTTTAATGCTTTTGAAACATGGAATAGAAACAGTTCACAAAAAAAATAAGCCTTGAATATGACGTTATAAAATATCTGCATAATCAAAGCAATAATATTGTCAGAAACAGATTTTTCACCAAGTTTCTAACTTTGCCGTCATTAAAAAGTTTTTTTTTTTTTTTTAAAGCTAATACTTTTTTTTAGCAAGGATGCATTAAATTGATTAAACGTGACAGTAAAGACATTTATAATGTTACAAAATATTTATATTTCAAATGAAATTTCTATTCATCTGTGAATCCTGAAAAATAAAATGTGTCACCGTTTCCACAAAAATATTGGGCAGCACAACTGTTTTCAACATTGATAATAATCAGAAATGTTTCTTGAGCAGTAAATCAGCATATTAGAATGATTTCTGAAGATCATGTGACACTGAAGACTGGAGTAATGATGCTGAAAATACAGCTTTGATCACAGAAATAAATTACATTTTAACAGATATTCATATAGAAAGCAGTTATTTTGAACTGTAATAATATATCACAATATTACTGTTTTTACTGTATTTTTGATCAATTAAATGCAGCCTTGAAGGGACTTCTTTTAAAAACATTAAGACATCTTACCGACCCCAAACTTTTGAACATTAGTCAGTAACTCTGTCTGTCTATCTCTCAAAAGCATGTCATCTTGACCTTCATGTCGACGCTCATTAGTGCTGATGTAATGTTTCTGTGCTGTAAATCTGCTGTCAGACTCTGTAAATAATGAGCCTCATCCATCACTCCGCACTTCCTCTGTGTGCTGTGAATGTGTCAGGAATTCTTTAGAGACAGATTCCAGTGTTCAGAAAATGCAGAAAACACACACATATACATACTGTACTCTTGAAAATAAAGGTCCAATAAGAGCTGATGCCATAGGACAAATCAATCTTACAAATGGCTCTTAATAAGAAAAGAGCTTGTTGCTGAACCTAACGTGACCTCTGTTGTTAGTTTAGGTTGATAGAGCTGTAGTCGATTTAAAGGAATAGTTCACCCAAAAATAAAGATTAGCTGAAAACGTACTCACTCTCAGGCCATGCAAGATACAGGTGCGTATGTTTCTTCATCAGATTTGGAGAAATGTAGCATTGCATCAGTGTCTCACCAATTGATCCTCTGCAGTGAATGGGTGCCGTCAGAATGAGAGTCCAAACAGCTGATAAAAACATCACAATAATCCACAAGTAATCCACACCACTCCAGTCCATCAGTTAACATCTTGAGACAAAATAATGATAATCCATAATAATGCTTCCTCCAGTGTCTCATCTGAATCAGGAGAGAAATATGCACACATTAAGCACTGTTTACAAGCCAGAACAGTCCAAAACCAATCTAAACAAATTTGTGAGTGGATTTTTTTGGCTTGTAAACAGTGCTTGATCTGTGCATATTTCTCTCCTGATTCAGACCACACAACCTTTTCTATGGAGAAAGCGTTATTATTGATTAAGGACTCATATTTTAGCCAGAAGCAACAGTTTGAAGTTAAAAACATCTTAATGCTGGATTTGTTTCAGCTTTTGTCTTAAGATGTTAACTGATGGACCGGAGTGGTGTGTATTACTTGTGGATTATTGTGATGTTTTTATCAGCTGTTTGGACTCTCATTCTGACGGCACCCATTCACTGCAGAGCATCTATTGCTGAGACAGTGATGCAAGTGCTACATTTCTCCAAATCTGATGAAGAAACAAACCCATCTACATCTTGGATGATCTGAGGGTGAGTACATTTTCAGCAAATGTTCATTTTTGGGTGAACTATTCCTTTAATCTCAAAAGACATTTGAGCAATAGTGACACATTTCAGGGCAAATCCACCAATGCAACTTACTTGCGATAGTCAAGCGGGCTCTCTGGCTGAGAATAGATCCATATTTGTTCTGGGCAAGGCACTGGTAGAACCCTTCATCTGATTTGTCTTTACGACTTTCCACCTCTGAGATGAACAGAGAGCCGTTGGTGAGCAGGTAGATGCGCTCCGACTCTGTGAGCGTCGCTCCGTTCTTCAGCCACCGGATGCCGATGGGAGCCTCGCCGTGGGCCTGACAGTCCAAAATCACAGCGTCCCTCCTCAATACAGTCACATCATGGGGCTCCTTTATAAAAAACAGCTCACTAAAACTCAGCACACCTGCAGAGACAGACAGAAGAAAGAGTCAAACTGTTACCACTGAGATGAGTTTCTGTAATCATATTTGACCTGATGATTACTCGCTGTAATCCTCTTTTTCATGGCTCATAAATTCAGAAGAGACTCGATCCTTGTCTAAAGAAGAGCTGGAATTCATTCCCAGCATGAAATTCACACGACATTTAGCAGCTCACCGTGACTAGAGCTGCTATGAGAGCAGAAAAAAATATTGAAAGAAAAAACTTTTTAAAAGGATCTTTAAAAAAAAAGAGCATTTCAAGATTGTGATGTTATGCATTTATGATTTGGGAACAATTTAGTATATTTATGAGATGCATCACCCTTCATAAATTATAAAGTAGCTTGAAATGTTATTTTTGTGCATAAAGAGAAATAAAGAGAAGGAAGAAGAATAAAAATATCCAAAAATGGTGACATTGACTATAATAACTTTGGTGTCACTAACTTTCACAATATAAAATGTTTCAAGTATTATAAAATGTTTAGCATAGCAGTCATATTGTATTCAGTCAGATATGACAATGCATAAATATAAGTTTCATGATGTAACTATCACTAATACTAATCTGTTATGCATTATATTACTCAGGAAGGCTTGTTAATATCATAAAGTGACACTCAAATAGCTTTCTTTTTCTCAGATATATTTCAGATATTATATTATGATTAACTTGTATATGTAGTTCCTAAACATTCACCTAATAATATGCATGCTTCATGATATCATCAACTATTTGATTATGCATGAGGCAGTTTGTTATGCATAATATAATACGATAATGTATGTGAATGATGCATGAAATTTAAAAACACTTTATCAGGAAAATGTGAATGTGCAATAAGCCACTGTGATCAGAAGAATCATTTTAATCTCTTGAAACACGTAACATTTGCATGATTGCCGATGCTGCTCTGAAGTTTGCTACATTGTGTTCCGCGTGCGTGAGTGAATCAAATCAATGTGTTTCTGTATTTAACGCTCTGACCGTTCATTCAGTTCTAGCAAATCACTCAGGAATAAATATACATTTAATAATGTTTTATATGCAAGGTTTAAGTTTCAGTGCATGAAATCCCTCATCCAGGACATTTACGTCACGAAACATCCTGAAATAAGTTCACACATAACTCATTTCTGCTCCTGCAAATATGAAATAAACGCTCTTACCTGAGATTGATAGAAATACTGCAAGAAACAGCAGATGCTGGTATAAATCCGTTTTGAAAGACGCCATTTACTCTGCTAGTCCGAGCATGCCTGAGCCCGTGGCTTGCGGACTCGAGCTCCACACACTTTCTGACTGAACGGAGCGCGCGATGCTGCTGACCGCTGCGAGCGCACTACTTCCTGCGGAAGAGCACCGGTCCCGGAGCGCGCTGCGTGACGCGGCTCATCAGTGAGTTGAGGAGATTCCTCCGCCTGAGGAACGCTCCACGTGCAGCGTGACGTCGCAGGGATTCCCGCTCCTGAAAACAGCTGTTCAGAGATTGATATTCATGAGCAGATAAAAACACGAGCGGATTTACCTTTTTTTATTATTATTATTTATTATTTATTATCTTTTATTTGTTAAAGTTCTTAATGATTGAATGACGTTTTCAAAATCAATTATTTACAACTTGAAATAACATAAAATAATATAAGGCATTATGAACTGTTTGTGCTGATCATGTGATCCTTTATTTGCTGTTATTTCTGTTTTGCATGCAGTGTTTACAGTAATATATAAGTGTGTGTGTATGTGTGTGTGTGTGTGTGTGTGTGTGTGTATATATATATATATATATATATATAAGATGTAAGCAAAGTCTTCAGGAGACAGAAGATAAGGAAAGCCAAAGGCCCAGACGGTGTCTCTCCAGCCTGCCTCAAAGCCTGTGCTGTTCAGCTATCATCCATCTTCACATTGATCTTCAATAGATCACTGGAGCTGTGTGAAGTCCCCTCCTGCTTCAAACGCTCCACCATCATCCCTGTACCCAAGATTAATGACTACAGACCTGTTGCTTTAACGTCTGTGGTGATGAAGTCATTTGAGAGGCTCGTGTTGGCTCACCTGAAGGACATTACTGGACCCTTGCTGGACCCCCTGCAGTTTGCTTACCGAGCAAACAGGTCTGTGGATGATGCAGTCAACATGGGACTGCACTACATCCTCCAACATCTGGAAAAACCAGGGACTTATGCAAGGATCCTGTTTGTGGACTTCAGCTCCGCTTTCAACACCATCATCCCGGACACCCTTCAAAATAAACTGACACAGCTCTCCGTCCCCACCTCCATCTGTCAGTGGATCACCAGCTTCCTGACAGACAGGCAGCAGCTAGTGAGGCTGGGAAAATTCTCATCCAACACCTGCACCATCAGCACTGGAGCTCCTCAGGGTTGTGTTCTCTCCCCACTGCTCTTCTCCCTCTACACCAACGACTGCACATCTAAAGACCCCTCTGTCAAACTCCTGAAGTTTGCAGACGATACCACACTCATCGGCCTCATTCAGGACGGTGACGAGTCTGCTTACAGACAGGAGGTTAAGGAGCTGGCTGTCTGGTGCAGTCTAAACAACCTGGAGCTCAACACGCTCAAAACTGTGGAGATGATCGTGGACTTCAGGAGAAACCCCCCAGCTATCATGAACAACTCTGTGAATGCAGTGGAGTCATTCAGGTTCCTGGGAACCACCATCTCTCAGGACCTGAAGTGGGACACTCACATCGACTCCATCGTGAAAAAGGCCCAGCAGAGAATGTACTTTCTTCGTCAACTGAAAAAGTTCAACCTGCCACAGGCGCACATGACACAGTTTTACTCTGCTGTTATTGAGTCGGTTCTGTGCTCTTCTATAACTGTATGGTTTGGGTCAGCCAGCAAATCAGATATAAGAAGACTGCAGCGGACTGTTAGGACAGCAGAAAGGATCATTGGTGTGCACCTGCCCAGCCTTCAGGACTTGTACTACTCCAGAGTGAAGAAACGGGCAGGTAACATCATCACAGACCCCTCTCACCCTGGACACGACCTGTTTGCGCTTCTCCCTTCAGGCAGACGCTACAGATCTCTGTGCACTAGAACATCTAGGCATAAAAACAGTTTTTTCCCTTATGCCATCTCCAGCCTAAACAACTAACACAGGAATTATTACCTGTGTTCTGTAATTCATCCCCCATCTCTAATTATTTACTCTCTCTAATACTATGTAAATATGTATGCATCATTTTCTATACAGCTGTATATATAGAGTAAATAAGGCACAAATCTGTACATAAATCTTCTGTTCCAGATTCATACACATTATTATTATTATTATTATTAAGTCCTATTTAAATGTTCTGTTCTCATGTCAGATATGTATGTTTATATGTATGTATGTACCAAGAGCTTCTTAAAAACCACAACAAATTCCTCGTGTGTTTGCACACACTTGGCGAATAAAGCTGATTCTGATTCTGATTCTGATATATATATATATATTAGTGCTGTCAAACGATTAATCGCATCCATAATAAAAGTTTGTGTTTACATAATATGTGTGTATACTGTGTATATTTATTATGTATACATAAATACACTCACATACATCTATACATTTTATGTATTTATAAATTTATATTTATATATAAATATATTTTATATGTAGATGTAAAAATGTTCTTAAATATATACATGCATGTGTGTGTTTTTATATATACTGATCTACACAGTACACACACATTATGTAAACACAAACTTTTATTATGGATGCGATTAATCGCGATTAATCATTTGACAGCACTAAGTACTGGTAATAACTGTTTAAACATATTGTCATAAAGCCTAAATTTATTAGGATTAAAAAATGTTGTCCTCTTCATCATATTTATCCATATTTGTGTTTGTTACTTTTCTGTTTATTGTTTACTGTGACATCCAAAGCCAGATGATATTGAGATTTTTGTTGCAGTGGCTCAGAATAGCATTTGAAGATTTAAATCACACGTGTTATTGCATGAGATAAAAACATATTAAAGCACGTGTCTGAATCTGTGTCTCAAATGCTGCAGGATCATCAACAATTTCACTTTTCTTCATCCAGCGTATAAATCTACTAAGCATTTGTGTCACTGAAGAGTCAAAATCTGAACATGTGACAACTAGCCCCGGTCTTTCATACACTAAGGTTGTTCCGCTGTGTGTGTGTGTGTGTGTGTGTGTTGGTTATTTCATTCTTCTCTCTCTCTCAGCTGATGGAACAGATCCAGATCTGCTCAGTATGGATGTGTTGATCTGGACAGCTGCAGACTGAAGGAACAGTATTGATCTGCTCTCCGCTCGCTCCTCCTCCTCTGACCCGCTCTGACCCGCTCCTGCTCTCCCTCCGGACAATAGTTCTGCTCGGACTGCAGGTCAGGAAGAACAATACATCTGTTTAGTGAATATCAGGAGAAAAGAGCCTGAGTTCAGTTTCCCACAGTCAGAAAACACAGAGAAAAACATCAGACTCACTACAGACTTCAACTCTGCCATTTATAAACCACAAAAGCTGTCTCTGTTGTATTTAGCCTATAACTGGTCAAGTTTAAAAAAAAAATGTTTTATGCCTTTCACTAGTTAATTTTAAATGGTCCTGCTTTAACATGAATTTCTAACAGAAATATTTAAAATGTGAAAAACTGTGAAAAATGCTTTTTAAATCTAGTCTTGTTTATATATTTATAGCATGTCACACGGCATAAAACTTCCCAAAAGTCAACAATACAGGAATATATAATGTAATTGTATTATAAATTGACACTTATATCTCAAAATAATTATGCATATAAATTACAATTATGATACAATGATTAATAAGACATATATATATATATATATGTATATATATATAAGTGCTGTCAAACGATTAATCGTGATTAATCGCATCCAAAATAAAAGTTTTTGTTTACATAATATATGTATGTGTACTGTGTAATATATATATACATACATAAGTATAATTAGAAAGAATAAATTATAAAATAATGATCAGTAATTATAATAAAATAATAATAATTATTAATAATTGTCACAATAAAATGTAAGAAATCTTGCAATGAATAGTGTGAGTGTGAATAAATTCTACTGTAGTTTAATAAACCTCAAACAGTTGTTATCCATCTCTGGTTTGCTGTGTCACCGTGATTCACATCTGAGTCGTGAGGATGAACAGAGTTATCTGTATCTGGGGAAAAACATGTCATTTATTCCATTTCATTGTGGAAACAGCAACTGCTAATATGCTAATGCATGAGATCTGATCAATAAGGGATAAAATCAATATGAGATTCTCACAACAGAGCGAAAGTAGATCCGGCATGTATTCTAGGACCCTTCTCACTGGACACTTTCCCACATCACCCCGCCCCTCTGCAGAAAGCCACACCCCGCTGACCCCAGCAGTGTCCGAGAGGTTGAGTGAAATGGTCTGTGACTCTTCAGCTGACCTCTGCAGGACTGTGGGCATAAAGGGGGATGGGAGAGAAAAGAGAAGAGAAAAGGGGGAAACAACAGCATTGTCACTCACTCCTGTTGTAAACGGGTCCACAAACACCCTCGACATCACTCAACACTCTCACTCTGCTCAGCTCGGAGGCTTCTACTACTTTAACATTATATTTGAACATATATTTTAATGTATTTAACTCTATTATTTCATGCAGAGTAAAGGTATAGTTCCAAAAAGTATATGTAGGCTATATCTAATTTATTAAATCAATAAAGTATTATTTATGCCACAACACAGCACACGTAAAGAAGTTTACAGCGATATTGCGCCCCCTCTTGACAGAAATCAGCAGCGACGCGTCCGAGCTCCACCTGCGCTGTTACTGCAGCCTAGAGGACGTTTAGAGAACTGCATCACTGGACATATTAAATACACAACTTTACAATAATTATCATGAGAACAGGTTTTCGATTTATTGATAATGACATTTATTTGTAAATAAAATATATATTTATATGAATAAATATGAAATAAATATTCAATACTATTTGTATAATAATAATATAAATATAAATAAAATAAAAATAATACACAAAAATACAAATAAATGTTACTCAAAACCATTTGTATAATAGTACTAACCATAACAATAATATAAAAATACATTTTATTCAGTATCACTGTATAATAATAATAAAACAAATACAAAAATAAATCCCATTTGTCTAAAAATAATACATATAAAAATAAATGCCATTCAATACCATTTGTATAAGTCAAATTAAATTATTAGTAATAATTCAATTGTGTACCTTCCAGAAGAGGATGCACTTGCCCAGCTGAGCGTTTCCTTTCTTTTTTAAACATCTTCAGGCTTTTTCTACATTTAACTTTGCTGACTAGCACACGTTTCCTGTAAAACTTACTTTGAAACAATATTTATTATGACAACTGCTTTACTAATAACTCTTAAAGACTGTAACTAAAGACCACACAAACCTTAATGAAGACATCACATGGGAAGAGTCATATTCATTTTATTCATTTTTCAAAAATATGCAGCCATAAAGATCGGCGTGACAAATACAATCAGCACAATTTACAAGACACTTTTGCTCATAAATCTTTGATAGAAAATCCTTTCTGAAACTCACTCTCGTCATGCCAAAAACATTTGTAGAAATGCAGAGGACGTTCATATAATAGTGTCTAATTAAACATCAGTATCGACGATAAAAGTGTTTCCTCATTAAAAGTTGCTCGTCAGCACACAGAATCAAATAGTTTTATAGTACAAATGAAGGCAAAGGTATTTAACAGTCCGATACGTTTCTTGCGAGACAAAATGTGCTTACTTTAAGCAATATTTAAGCTGTAAACATTTAGTAAATGATATAAAGCGATGATTTGTCACAATACAGCTTGACTGAGGTGATCTATACATAGTAAGACTTGAACCTTTTGTTTTTAGAAAAGTGCTTCAACCTTCAAAAGCAGTACAAAAAATTATTTTAATAATCATATGTTTTCAAAAGTGGGATATCTGTAAACAAAAAAACATGTAAACAAAGTCAAAGTGAGAAAAAGTCATGATTAAGAGCAATAGAGCGTTTGATCTGTACAAACAATGATGCCAGGATACATTTGAATTTTTTAAAATTCAAAAACAAAAAAAAAAAAAAAAAAAGGACATTATTTGTACAGACTGCCAAAAATATAATGGTCTCACATTGTGCATGTTGGGAAATCTCATCAGCCAAAGAGTGCACATCCATAACGCGTGACTTAAAAGCTCATATTAGAAATACACGATTCCTTAATTATGCTCAAATGCATAGATATGATCAAATCTATAGATGTTTAGAAATCTTGTACGTAGAAACATACAGCTGTATGCAGGAGTACATTACAAAACGTTATCTGTAAACATCAGAAACATACAGATTTGTGATTTTATAACGGCGTGTTGGCCGGATTGTCCTCGTTTCCCGTAGAGCCGCTCGCACACGTGTGCCACCCGCTTTCAACACCTGACGGTCCGGATGCTGTTGCCATGGTTACGCTGTTGCCGTGGCAGCCGGAGTCTAATCCACCCCATCAAAGCCCTGAGCGTTTTCAATCGCCATGTGCAGCTTCTCACGGAGCTCCTCGAACGACTCGTATGGAGGGAGATCCAGCCGGTTGAAGCTGATGGAGAGAGACAGTACAAGTCATGAACGAGACAGGAGAGCCAGACAGACAGGTGCAGAGTAGACACACAGACAGATCTCTCACCAGGTGTGCGCTCGGGGCAGTTTGTCCCTCGTGCCCCACTGTTCAATAGTGAACAACTGCGGCCCGTTGGATCCTGAGAAATCACAGAAACACAGAACGAACACATCAAACGAACTGAAAAGCCATTAAATGAAGAAGCGAGCACGAACATTAATATTAATGAGCGTCGTGAGATGGGGGCGGGGCTTACCGTAGAGCTCAGCGAAGCCGTTCATCGGTACACGGGACGTTCCCGTCACAAACTGCAGCAAACGGATTCGCTTTTCTGCATCCATCAGCAACACCGTCTGAAGTACCATCAACAAATTCAAATCAATTCATTCTGTAAGTTGTGCTATAATACTGCAGTTACAGTGATTTTACCATGGTTAAGGGGGTTTAGGTACTATGTACAACAACAACAACACCTAATCATGGTAAAAATCACCTACGTACATCATAAGTATAGGGCTGCTCAATTATAACAAAAGTCAGAATCACGATTATTTTGTTCAATGCTGTGATCAAAATTATTGCACGATTACCTATGTGTGTGTGTGTGTGTTAAAATTAAAACTAAAATAATAAATAAAATAAAATAGATTTTTACAACAACAAAAAAATAATTAGAGGAAATATGTTGCTTTAGTGTATTTCTACAATCTATTAAAAACTTAAAAAAAAGAGCACTGCTGTAATGGAAAGGGACACGCTGAATTTATAACAAAAAAGACAAAAGACAAAACTGAATACAGCTCAGGAATCAAATCTGACCTTCCAGAACCAGATGATGACAGGGTGATTTGGGTTGTAACTATTTTTATATTTGGTGTTTTCTCTCCAGTCGTTGACGTCCACGTCTCCTAAGCCACACATCAACAGCTGAGGAACACAGAGAGGTCAGCAGGGTCTCAGGTTGAGAGCTCAGATGAATAAAGTTACACACACAGCGTAAAGCAGATGGTCTCACCTCCAGCTCGTTTTCATCAAAGATCTTGATCAGGTCCTGAGGAATCAGCTCATAGAAACCCTGCAGATAAAACACAAGTCAGTGAAACTCTCAGCGGGCGGCAATGACCCGAACCGACTGAACGAGGGTCTGTACCTCCTTGAAGGCCGTCATCTGTCTCTGGATCCGATCTACAAACCTCCACTGCATCACCAGACTGCAAAGAAACACCAGAGGAGATGGTATTATATCTTAAAGCCTGTCCCATGTGAAAAGTGTCTCCGTGATATTCATGTGTCAGATGTGTTGTGGTTTGTCTGTGTGCCACTAGAGGGTCAGTATAACATACTGAATATACTCCTTTTTGTTGTCGTCATTGACCACAATATCAGCACCTCCTGGTTTCAGCTCATGCTGGTGTGTCTGCGGAAGAGATCAGATCAAAATACATTTAACTACACAAATCATATCTTTAGGAAGTCTTTATTTACAGGTCTTTTACAGGAATAGTACACCTAAGTTTCACCAAATGTATTAATTATTAATGAACTAAACATCAGTCTGTTCCTTACACAAAGCGTATATATGTAAATGTAAAGCAAAAGTTGCATGGTGTGTATAGAGTGTAAAGCAGAACAGGTCACCTGTCCAAAGAGCTCCTCGTCGATGGTGAACCTGAGGTCCAGATCTGTGGGGTCGTTCTCCAAGATCCATCGCAGGGAGTTGAAGTACTCGTTGTCCTGAAATAATGAGACCAAAAACAACAGGCTGACAAGTGTTTGATACCCAATGATGACTAAACTAAAGCTCCATGGGACGTTAAGCACATCGTTCGTGTTAACAGCACTCAAAGTGTGTTAAAATATAACTTACACTTCTTACTCATTACCCAGAATGAAATACTACTATGCTGTACACACATACTATCTAGTATATTTTGTTATTGTTGTTTTTTTTCTTCTTAATTTTTCAGCTTTCTTACAGAAACTGTCTTTTTAAAAGTGGTTTCCTTGAAGTTTAAATATAACTGAATTGATAAAAACTATATGAAAAAAAGAAATAAATGTAAATATAAACATATAAACAAGATATTTATATATAAACAAATAAAATTAATTATAAAAATGACAAATGTGAAAAAAGAAAGAAAAAAACGTATGTGTCTAACATACATACATACATAATATGTGTATGTATATATACATACATACATACATACACACACAGTATATATATATATGTGCAATAAATTAAATCAAAATAAATATGAGTGAGTATATCTATGTAGTGCACTTCTACAACCTACTGAACATTTATGAAGGGGCAAAAGCAAACCAATGTAAAGCACTGTTTACCGTCTACTATTTTTTTTTTTTAATTGCCACCTCGGTAAATTACATATTTAATTCAATGAGTGTGCATTTATTTATCATAATATAAACAGGGTATTTAATTTTGAGTTAGATTAGAATCTAATGTTGTGTAATAATGTCCATTTGAGGCACATTGCATTGTGAAATACAGTATCTCACACAGTCATATACTGTACACTGAAATATTTGATAAATGCAGTAGATCATCCAAGTATTGCATGCAAAAAAAAAAAAATGGACTAAAAAAAAATACATAAATATTCACTCTGCAGTGCCTGTCACTCACCACTGACTCCATATCCTGTAACGTGATTGGCTTCTGCAGCATCATCTTGTAGAAGGGCCGGATGAAGAATGCTGTGCAGACAAAATCATTTAAGAGTAAACGATGACAGAATTATCACTGTAGTTATATTTAGACATTTGTTGTCTTTAGTAAATCAGTCTGATTGTGTGCAGTGTGTCTATAGATAAAGTCAAACACTGTGAATATGAGTTGTGGGTATTTATATTGGTCTTGACAGGTTACTCACCATCCAACAGCTTCCCGTGATAAACGGCCATTCCAGCCACCCGGCCGATGAACTTAAAATAGGACAGATGGTCCTCGTTACACAGACCTGAGTTGGGGTTGATCTGTAGGGTGTAGTTATCCCTGCAATATTCATACAGCATTTTTTCAAATCTATTTTCTAAAAGATTTTAGCACGTTCTTAGTAGGGCTGTCAAAATGGCTGAAAAACTAAATTCTAAATTTTGTACTTAAATATTATCAATATTCGAATTTAAAAGGCATAATTTCAGTGAGGGGAAAAAAGCTTTTGTCTTCTCTCGAGGCCACAAGAGGACGCATCGAGCAAAATATTACAAATGCACGTTACTTCAAACTCCTCCTGAGCATCAGGCAGCGGAATGTGGCAGCCTTAAAATAATGTTTAGTCTTTAATTTTGTCAGCTCTGCCTCTGCCGTTTGATAGATGTCCTGCAGAGAGGGGAGAGCCGACAGAGAATCAGCTAAGCGCACAACTCTTGCAAGGCTTTGCAGTTGCTGTTTTAAACTGAGATGCATTAGACAATAACTTTCTATGGTCCCTGCAAAAGTTTTCAGGATTGTTGGTGAGCTGAATTATGTCGCAGATGCAGTCTTTGTATAGTTTAATACAAAGGACCGAAAACCAATCACAAATAGTACTTTTTTCATTTAAAAACATGAGATGCAGTGGGATGGGGAAAAACCACCATAAAGTTTTGAGAAATGTTTTATAAAAGATGAACTTACATTAATTTTACATGGCTTTCTAAACATGCCGCTCTCTTGTGCGAGACGTGAGTGCAATGGTGATAGATGTCCCTCTAGAAAATTCGATAAATATGCGTTCTGTGTGAACGGCTTGGTTTCAGTTTTGCCGTAAACATGATCTTCTCCGCATTGATGTTCTCTTTTTCCGCAATATTTTGATATTTCTAGTGGGTTCAACTGGATAGGCAAAAAGAAGCATTAAAATGCAACGACACTTACATCGTCATCGCATCTTGTGTGCCACTGATAAGGCTGCCTGACGCACACCTAAAATTCGAATGCAATGTTTTTGCATTCAAATGCGGATTTATATTTTAAAATCGACTAATATTTGAAATTGGAATTTATTTTTGACAGCCCTAGTTCTTAGCCAGCACAACACACAAGAGTGTATTTAAAGACACGATTTGACTGAAGGAAATATAAAGCTGCATCACTCACGTGGCAGAATACTCAAACAGCCCATAATACGGGTTGAACATTTCCTTGGAGATCAGGAAGAACCATTCCCTGGCCACGCCCCCATAGTCCAGCCCCTTCTCCCCCTCAAACTCCACCCAGAGGCGGGCCTTTAGCAGGTCTGAGCGTTTGACGGACAGAATGCGCCGGTACGAGTCCTCCAGAACAGCGTTACGTCTCACATTCAGCTCAAAGCGGTTCGGGATGTCAGCCTGGAGACCCAAGAAAAGAAGGATTTTGACTGCATCATACACATTAGATGAAACTATTATTAATATATTTTCTCAGCCCACACAGAAGAAAAGCGGATTCAGAGGCAAGAATAATTTTACTTTTTTTTTTTCATGAAAGATTATGAAAACCAAATATAAATAAGGACACTTTTGATTTCATGTTGCCTTTGAAGTCATGAAAACAAGTCTATATGGCACTACTGAAAAAAGGTGAATATAACTGATAAACATTCAACAAACATTCACAATTCAACTAATTCAGTTGATTTATACTATCTTAAAACTACACAACTACATTCAGTGAGATAACTGTGGTTTAGGAAAGACATAAAAAGCCTGACTGTTTATTATAAATTATTATTAGTATTGTTATTATTATTAATAATAATAATAATAATAATAATATGAATAATAAAATTCAATAATAATACAATTATTGTTTATTTATAATATTTATCAATTAGTAATATTTTGTATATTTTATTTAGTAATAATAATAATAATCAGAATAATTTAGTAGTAGTAATAATAATAATAATAATAATAATAATAATAATACATACATACATTTGGCCACATTGTGTGGCCATACAAACAAGCACAGCAAACCAGCTAAATAAATAAATTAATACATTTCTTATTATTATTGTCTGTAGTGACTTGAACAAACTGGGTTAAAAAATCTGCTCTTCGATAAACCCCAAAGATGTTGAGATCTTAATGGGACAGGAAAAAACAAAAAGCTCGAGAAGGAGAGTGACGTACTGGTTTCTTGAGTTTCTTACGGAAGTAGTCATACTTCTGTTTATAGTCTCTGGAGTAAGGCACGGCCTGAAATAAAGCAGAACACAATCATTTCACCAATAATCCATGAGCTCTTATCTGCTCAGATGTTGAGCGCTCCTGACCCGACAGAGATCATTCAACTCATCCTGGACCAATATAACCTCCCCTCCCCTCGTGACACACACAAACCCCTTACAGGAAACCAATGGGAAGAAATGTACAGGGTTTCAGGCTCAGAATACTTTCAGAAACAAGATATGGCAAAGATCATTGTGCGTTTCAGCAGTCTCTCTCAATATGATCCATTAATGGCTGTTTCTGCCGGCTCGGTCTTCAATGCCTGACCATACAAGACCTTTAACAGAAACAGAAAACCACTTACTGGACCAGTGATGGCTGAATTCTGTAGTCTTGGATCCTCCCACTGTGTGATTTTTGTGTCTAAAAAAAACAAAACAAAAAATAAAATTAATATTGGTATTAAAAAAAAAAAAAAAAAAAAAATATATATATATATATATATATATATATATATATATATATATATATATATAACAACTAAATTTGTATATAAAGGTATAAAAAATAAAATAATTGTTATTAAGTTTTTGAAAAATATTACAGAAAAAATGCAAATAAACAATAATAACAATTTGTAAAATAAGTTACAAATACATTTTTAGAAATATTATTTAAAATGTAAATAAATAATGAATAAACAAATAACAATTAGTAAAACATTTAATTGAAGAGTTATTAAAATAAATAAAAAAGTGTATAAACATAATATTAAATATTTGTAAAAATATTATATTAAATAATAATAATAAAAAAATTTTTTTACATATGGTTCCTAGAAGTTTTTTAGATTTATATGGTTATGAATGTGCCACTTACTGTGATCGATGTAGAAGATTCTGCCGTCACTATGTACTCGCTCCTCCCAACCAGGCTACAGGAGACAACACACACACACACACACACACACCTTTTCACCCGCTGTCCTGAACAGCATGTCATTTAAATCATGACCTCATCCTCTGATTATGACATCAGCGATGACATCACCGTCTTACCGGCAGTGGACCGAGGTCAGTGGGGTCGAGGGAGACTCTCCTCATGTGCACGGGAACCTTCAGCCGGGGGTCATCCTGTGACGGAACAGGAAACAGAATGGCAAACACAGGAAGTACATTTCAGTGTAAACAATGGTGCAATCAAACCATTCACAGGAAAAGCAAAACAAAAACTTATTATAGTCATATACCATGGCATTACCATGATGTAGCACCATGTCTTGTCTTACCCATGTGGTGGTCTTAGTGTTGTGGTTTATGAAGAAGGGCCGTTTGTTCGGAGCGCTGCGCACCTCCCAGCCGGCCGGCATCAGGCCCGTGTGCTCCGGCGAGTGAGCGAGTGTGTGCTGCGGGGACACATCTGGGGAGAGCAGCGGCGGAGCGTAAACTGTGGGATTCACGGCTACGCTGCTGCTGCTGCGGCCTCAGAGGGCGGCTGTATGAGCTGAAATACACAGGTCAAAGGTCAGGGGACTGAGGGATGAGCTGGAGAAATATTTTGCGGTATTCCAACACAAATTAGGACTGCATGATGGTTTAATGTCTGAAAATGAAGAAATTTAGGAAATCCACAAAAAGTTGGACTGTAAAATTTTATTATTTTGATGATGATGATGATTATTATTATTATTATTATATGATTTTTCTTGTATACTAAATATATATTTTTTTACAGTGAAATATTACAATAGTAACATTTCTTATTTCATTTAATAATTTTTTTTTTTGTAATAGTAATAATAACAGTTATTGTTAGTAAAAAAATAAATAAAAAAATACAGATATATAAAATTGTGCGGCTGTACAAATAAGCACAGCAAACATATAGCTCAATGATAATAATAACAACAATAATAACTATTATTATTAGTTATCTTAGCTGAAAAATGTACGATTTATATATCAGTTTGACTATATAATAATAATAATAATTAATATTATTAATAATCATTTGGCCCAAAATTTGATGATTTACATATCAATATGACTATATATTATTATTATTATTATTAAGTAAAATCACAACATTTTTGGCCAAACTGTGCAGTCCACAAATAAATAAATAAATACATTTTGTTGTCGTTGTTGTTGTTATTATTATTATATTGTGCAGCCCAACAAATTAATTGTTCAGCCAAAAAAAAATTATATCACAACTTGTGTGACTTGTTGAAAAAAAAAAAAAAAAAAAAAAAACCCTTTCTCTAGAGCAAGATCTTTTCAACCAGGACTGAGACGTACCTGAATGAGCGGTCGTGTCCAGGTTGTCATCCTGCTGTTGTGATTGACGTAATAAATTCTCCCTTTACTGTCCTGCTTCTCCTCCCATCCCACGGGCAGCCCAGCAGACGTGGGTAATAACTACAGGAAAGAACAGAAAACGGTAATGTGAGTAACATACAAAAATGCAGAGAGGGGTGAAACGAGGAGAGCAAAAAACAGAAACAATCCATTACAGATTGTCCGTTTGGTTCATAAATAGCCATCAGTTAGAGGCTCGGCTCTCAAACACACTGTCCTCTAGGAGCAGATGTGAGCGGAGCTGCAGCTGAGGTGATGTATTGCGAGGTTCAGGGCATGCTGGGAAATCTGGGGCAGCTAAGATTACACATCATGTGCTGAGAGACTGAGAAAAACACTCCATATTCTGCTGAAACTAGGGCACACGGCGAGCGCTCGGTCTGGACTCGAGACGGACAGATACAGTACATGTATGAATGCTTTAATGCTCTCACCACGGGGTGAACAGGATGCTCTTCCACCGTTAGGGTCTGTCCACTTCCTCTGCGGCTGCCGTGACCCTGCGGCTGATGAAAACACAAGACACACTCTGTTACATATTGTTTACACTGTTACTGGAACACCAGCTTTAAATGTTACAATGTAACAAGCTGCAACATACTCATGTTCCATTTCACAAAACGGAATGTTTTGGTTCTGGATGCTGATTGGTTGATACAGTGCTCTGCTAAAATTCACAAAACTGTGTATATCACTGCGCAGAACTCATAGAGGTCAACTATCAATGTTCATTTAAATATCAGGTATACTAGTGGAAGGACAAACTTTGGCAATAAGTCACTTGAGGTTATGCTAAATTATGAATATAATCATTGTGTCACTTGGAGCATCATGACACATATGAATCAATCATATGAATCAGTCTCCTGCACCTGTCACAAAAACATCAAGACACATTGTGATTTTTGTATTTATGGCTTAATGTGAGGAATAGTTACTATATATTGTCACATATAAAATTGGGATCTTGCATAAATGTCTGCAAGAAGTTAGAAAACGTGAGTTGCTGTAGATCATCAGTGACTTTGTTTGGGGTTGGTAAGATTTTTCAATGTTTTTGAAAGAAAAGGTCTCTTCTGCTCACCAAGGCTAGTAGAATACAGGCCAATACAGTAAAAATTTGAAATTATTACAATTTAAAAAGTTTAAAATGTAAAAAAAAAGTTCTCTATGTGAATGTTTAAAAAGTAATTTATTTGTGTGACCAAAGCTGAATTTTCAGCATCATTACTCCAGTCTTCAGTGTCACATGATCCTTCAGAAATCATTCTAATATGCTGATTTGCTGCTCAAGAAACATTTCTGATTATTATCAATGTTGAAAACAGTTGTGCTCCTTCATATTTTTGTGGAAACAGTGATGCATTTCATTTTTCTGGATTCTTTGATGAATAGAAAGTTCAAAAGAACAACATTAATTTGAACTAGAAATCTTTGCAACATTATAAATGTCTGTCACTGTTGATTAAATTAATGCCTTCTTACTGAATAAAAGTATTAATTTCTGTATTTTACTCATTCACCAAAGACTTCATTGCTCTGATTCATGAGTGTGTGTGAGTGTGTGTATGTGGACTGACCGT
Source organism: Schizothorax lantsangensis (assembly GCA_027422415.1). Taxonomy (NCBI): domain Eukaryota; kingdom Metazoa; phylum Chordata; class Actinopteri; order Cypriniformes; family Cyprinidae; genus Schizothorax; species Schizothorax lantsangensis. The sequence goes on from CM049846.1 coordinate 2,359,442, forward strand.
GAGGGATGTGCGTCTGTCGTTTCCGGCCTGCAGTCTGTTGAACTCCTCACAGAATCCCGTGAACTCCATCGGGGAGTGGGGGGGTGGCGGCGAGCGCTCGCTGTGGCTGTTATAAAGCGTGGACTCATCTGCCGTTATGATCTCCCAGCTCTGCAAAACACACACACAGATGTGAAAGTGTGTCGTTTGTCTGGGAGTTTCGAAGAAATCACAGAAGTAAGTAAGTGTGTGTGTGTGTGTGTGTGTGTGTGTGTGTCTGTGTGTGTGTGTGTGTGCATGTGTGTGCGAGTACCTCAGGTGACTCTCTGCGCTCATGGTTCTCATCATGTTCAGATATTTGTCTGCGTGTGAGGAACGCCCGCTGGGACTCGCTGTGTGTATCCTGTCTCTGTTCATTGTCTCTTTGACTGTCCCTGTAAATCAGGACAAAACACACACACTTCAGTGCTCAAAATGACCCAGAACCTCTCAAATGAAGCAGGTGAGCGCGCTGCTGACCAGCAGAGAGCAGAGGAAGGAAACAAGCGGCCTGTCTTAGCTATAACAGGATGATTGACTTCAGTAGAGTTTTGTGTAGGGAGTAATGACCTGCTGATTGTTTCCTTAAAATCTATAGAAAACAAATACATGATGTCACAAAAACCTGTATTTAGAGGCTCTAAATGATTTGTTTATACCCTGGTTATGAATTTTTTTTAAAAATAACCTTTATAACATAATACAGAGTGAAAGATTTTTTTTTAAACAAAAATAAATTAAAAATAAAATAAAATGAAATAATAAAATACAAACAAATAAAGATAAAATAAAATCAATCTCAAAACAAAACAAAAAAGACAAAAAATAAAACTCTACAATGATAAATCACAAAAAACTGTATTAAGAGGCTCTAAATGATTCGTTTATAACCTGGTTATGAAAACTCCTTACCTTTTTTTTTTTTTTAAATATGATTTTTTTTATTATACATACATAGTGAAAGGGAAAAAAGAAAAACAAAATTAATTTATTTGTAAAACTTAAAATAAGACTAAATGAAATTAAATATATTGACAAAACAAAATAAACACTAAAAATAAAGACAATCTATAAAAAAAATAAAACGTACAGAAAGCAAAATAAAATAAAAAATAAGAGAAAAATTTAATTAAAATAAAACTAAATAAAAAACTAAATAAAATACTAAAAGTAAAGACAAGATAAATATAAAAAAAAACAAAACAAACAAACAAACAAACAAAAATAATACTGGTAAAGTCTTAATGGCTTTTTGTTTAGAATGAAAAATAGAATGAAAGAATTAATGAATAAATGAAAGAAAGAATAAATAAATAAACAAATAAACTATATAAAATAACAAATAAAAAATTAAAAGTTTTTTTTAAAGTTTGTCTTTGATTTTAAAATGAAATCTAAAAAAAATATTTACTTATTTCATATATTTACATGGCGTATTGGTCTTGTGTATGTTGCTGGTTTTGTGTATGCATGTTTCTAATGTTTTTTTAAAGTAGGTGATCATTACTGGATGGTGGGTCTGTGCCATTGGGTGGTCCTGCTCTCATGGTTGACGTAGTAGGTTCGTCCCAGGTTGTCCTGCCTCTCCTCCCACCCAGGGGGCAGCGCAGGCAGCTGGTGAGGATGGTGAGGACTGCATAATTCATGAGGCTCCAAAAACTCCCAACCGGGCTACAAGACAGAAATCAGTATTAAAACACAGGGCTGCATGCAATTCTATGGAAAAATCATGTCTGTTTATTTAATCTAATGGTACTTTGCATGAAAAGTTAGTGCCAAATTTACTTTATGGTTTACAAATTACATTTACATTTAGTCATTTGGCAGACGCTTTTATCCAAAGCGACTTACAATTGGGAAGTTTCACGTAACAAATTTCACGTAACAACCCCTCTGGAGGAGCCCGGACCGGAGTGACCAGGACAGTGCATTCAGGAACGATTAAGCTCTATTTAATCTAATGTTGGCAGCACTTCTGAGTGAGTTTTGGATGTCTGAAATCACGCCTGTATCTCTCGTACAATGAGAACCCTGAAGGCGACACCAGCGTCAACACGGCACTCGTACAATCAGAGCAGCTGGAAAAGTACACAGTGACTCTGCTGGTTCTATATTAAAGTTCTTGTGTATAAATATAACACCTTTGTTTATGCACAAAACAAATGTCATTAGTTTCCTGAAGGCTTTGTTTCTTTTGTTTGGAAACCAAATGACACACGATGCTATTTAAAAAACAAACAAACACATGCATCGTCTGTGACAGAACACATCCTGTATCTCGAAATAACAAAAACAAAACTTCATTTTTAGTGGTGTTTATCTTAAGCTAGGATGTTCAAGATCATTGCTAGGGCTTTGATATGTGCTTGCAAAGGTGTTCTGAAAGGTAACTTAGTGACTCAATTTAAATATTTTTGTAATTTTATTTTTATATAGTTTTTTTTTCAGTTTTAGTTGTAGTTTTTTTTAGTGCATCAAGTTGAACTGCATGAAAATGAGAAATGTTTTAAATGGAAACTAGATGAATTCAAATCAGTTTAAGGTTTTAAGTTTAAGTTTGAAATATATATAGAATTTCAGTAAAAAAACATAAAAAATTCAGTTTCAATTTTTTTAATGATTTTAGTTTTAGTTAACTATAATAACCCTGGCTCAGACAAAATAAAACAAAACAAAAAACAAAATATAAAATATAATATAATCCTGACCTTAAAGGTAATATCTTTACATAATATTATGTTTTCAAGGAAAAAAGTGCAAAATGTATAATTAATGTACTAACAACAAATATAACTATAGTAACAGTGGTGTTTGAATAACTAAACTACATTCACATTAAATTCAACAACATAATCAAATACAAATAAATACAGCTTCCACAAATATAAAATGTAACCAACAATCAGAATTCCTGTTTTTCTCTTTAAGGACATAAATCTGTCTATCTGTCATTCTGCTGAGGAGTAAACCACAGCTCAAGGTCTCAATGTCTGAAAAGCTTTGTGAATAAGGCAGAATTGTGCTTAAGGAAACAAAGCACTTCCCATTCAAGGACAGGCTACAACAGAAAGTGCAGATGGAGGAATATAAAATGTTTTCATGGCCTCTCCATTCAACACAAATACTTGGAGGCGCTGCTGCAAACTACTAAGTATCAGTAAAGATACTTCTTACAAACAAATCAGACCAGATAAGCCACAATGAAACTGATGAAAATCATCAATTTTGTGATTATAGTTATATAGACAGTTATATTGTGAATGCAGTCATAGCTGAACACAATGAGCAACGTCCTTCAGCTATTATATTATGCACCATATTCCAACTTTAACTCGTTCTAGTTCTTTTAGAGAACATTCTTTGACTCTAGAAATAAAAAGTTGTGTTTGTCACCAAAGCTTGTGTTTGTGTGCATTATTCTTACATCCAGATTCTCGTTCTGTTCGGCTGGGTCGTCCTCCGTATCGCTGTTTTTGGGCAGGTATGTCATCTTCAGTCGCAGATGACCTTTCACCCTCGACTTGTGACTGTATCGAAAGAGTTAAACAAACACATCAACAAAAGACCTACATCAAATTACCAGAAAAACATCATTTTAAACAAAACTCCACTGAAGTGTATCAGAAGTGTTGATATGTACATGTTTGAAATGAAAACAGTTCACAGTTAAGTGATGTCATAGCAGGTCAAAGGGCCGTTCACAACAACAACAGAATGAAGTCAGTGAGCGTTAGGTTAAAAACCATCACGTTTGGGGAATAAAGCATGCAGGCAGTAAAAACTGCAGTAAAATCTCTGGATAACCTTCTCGGGTGCAACAGGAAATCCTTGAAAGTGTACGGTCTTTCATTGTTGGGATTTTCTGTCTGTGGGTATAAAAAAAGAAAAATATTAGTAGCAGTCTAAATAAATAAATAAATAAATAAATAAATAAAGCATGAATTTTGCTCAAATTTCAAATGAAGCATTGTTCATTACAAATAAAATAACCCGTGCAGGAAATAGTCTACGAAGTAAAGTGTCATGGATATTTTTAAGTCTTAATGTTTATGATCACTCAGCCAAGCAACACACACACACACACACGTGTATATATATAGACAGACTTTAATGTTCACAGTGACTAATGATGAGGTGCAACTGAGCAGCTCCAAAACCAGAATGCCATGTTAAAACGGGAGCTTCTCTGAAGACATATGAGGTGGACCTTCTAAAAATTACACCTACATTTAACCTACATTATTGACAAAACAATTCAGCAGCTTCAACAAAACACACATCGAGTTCAACACAGAATATAATGCTGACAAATACTCACGGGGATCTGGTGCAGAGGAACGTCCACTTGTCCGAGGAAGTCGTCCCTCGTCTGCAGAGAATCAAGAAAACACAGAACACATCTGTCAGAGATTCTGACACAGAAACAACTGGACATAACGCATACAAAATGAACAAAATACAGTCTTACTGAGCTTGTCTGAGATCAGTCTCAACCAGAGACGCAACAATACTAAACTTCTCAGCCGATACGATAGCTGATTATTCAGAATGATATCTGCTGATACCAATAGTTTAGTTTTCTTAAGAAAGAAAACACTGTAAACTATCCAGGAGCCCTCTCATTTGATACATAATACTACAGGTTAAAATAACAACAAACCTATTATACTCAATGCTTTTTAATTTTCAGACATAATAATAAAAAACAACTCAATTGCACATATGATAGTTTTCATAAAAACTTGTCTTCATGATAGATTTATTCAAACATACATATAATTAACAGAAAAAAAGCTCCCTCTAGTGTTTTATGGCTAACTAACCGACTGTGAACACTAGATAATTTTCCTGAGGTAAGTGCATTAAGTGACATACTGTTCACAAGCGGTTTTATTTGACAACTTTATTTCAGTTAAAATGCTGATTGAGAGATTACATGAGACATGATACATTTCAGTAAGTTGTACTGTATCTTTCAACATCTTCTGATGTTTATTTAGGTTTACTTCGCACTATATCTTGTATTGTAAAAGGCATTTCTGATTTAAATTTTGTGATAAAATGTACAGGATTTGAAAGCTGAGGCTTAGTTTCTTATCAGACTTAAAGCCTGAAAACCATTGTTCTCCCCCGAGTTACGTCATCCGCCATTTTAGAGAGTATCACAACGCATACGCACGCGTTCGCCTACGCGTAAACAACGATACGCAGATTACGTTCATGTGCGCGCTTTCCCACCGAACGTAAACAACGCTGATTACGTCAAATGCGTTCTTAGGTACTCTCCAAAATGCCGGAAGATGTAACTCGGGGGAGAAGAATGGTCGAGTAAATTATGTTATTTTTGTTTTCTTTGCGCAAAAAAAAAGTATTCTTGTAGCGTCGCAAAACTGAAGTTGAGTCACTGATGTCACATGGACTGTTTTACCGATGTATTTACTACGTTTCTGGACCTGGGAACATTTCAGTTGTGTTGCTGTCTATGGAGGGTCTGATAGTTCTCCAATTTCATCAAAAATATCTTAATTTGTGTTCCGAAGATGAACGAAGGTCTTATGTGTTTGGAACAACATGAGGGTGAGTAATTAATGACATAATTTTCATTTTGGGGTGAACTAACCCTTTAATCCATATCAAAACAAACCATCATAAAACACACACACACACACATCATTGCTTAACCCTGCTGATGTTTAGTTAATCAGACCAAGAACAGCAGCTCACACTGAGGTTACATTCTCCACTCTTCCTCCATCACACCTCTCATCTCTTTCATCTTGTACTCTTTCATTTTTAACGTCCACTCACTCTATCCCTCGTCTGAATTCATATCTGTGTGCCGTTCATCTACTCGAAGTGAATTCTAACACTTGAAACAGACATAAATATTAGTGTGTTATAGGGGTGTAACGGTTCAAGTTTCTCACGGTTCGGTATGTATTGCGGTTTTGGGGTCATCGTGGTTTCAGTACAGATCGGTATTGGGTGGGGGGTATTCTTAATGGGGTACTTAGAAATTTCCAGCAGAGTTGTTGACAAATACTTAAACAGTTTGCCTTAATTAAAAAGTAAAAAAATAAAAAGCATAGTTGAATGTTCTACATTGTGTGCCAAAAATCCAGAGTAAAATCCCAAATTATAGAAAATAAATAGAAACAAAAGCACAAAATAAGTGTCAGCCTGGAATGTTCTGCAGGAATATTAACATGTTTTTTTTTTCTGTAATTGTTAAGGACTCATTATTATAATCTTTATTACATTTAATGCTCATAAATGAATCAACAGATCCAAAAACATAATAATATTGTTTATTTATATAGCAACAAGACACAATAGCTAAATTTAAAAGAATTCCACTGAATATTTATATAGTTTAGTCCATTCATTACAGGCAGGGTAGGAGATTTGGTTCAAAAACATGTTCTGCTGGTTGAAAGTCTCTTCACATCTCGATAGCAATCAAAAAGTTAAGTGGTCTAAATGTATTTATATCATCTGTGGAAGAAGTAGGACCATAAAATGTTTGTCCAATCATATTCCTCGGTCCGAGGACTGCGATAGGCTGTCCTACCTGCCTGTCAACGCATGTATTTGCATTCCTCCGTTCACCCGGTTCATGCAGACATGATACATCATCAGCTCGTTCCATTACACGATTGCAGACCGAGCAAGAATGAAAGGTGTTATTATTGTAATATTATGCACTTTGTACTGTAATGTTTTCCCACTGGTGAATGAGACATGAGGTAATCTGACAGCGCTGACGCCGTCTCTCATCGTGTCGCTGGGTTAGCGTCTGCTCTGCCTGTGCGCGGTCATGTGTTTTGGAGGAGGCGTGGCTTTGGAGACTGATTATGCAGGGAAGGTGGGGTCTTATGCTTGCAAAGTTAACTTAATATTGCTAACTTCTCCGAAATCACCTACCCTGCCTTTAACACTGCTGCCGCTTCACAGAGATAAACAACTATCTTCTTCTGTGTTTTTTTTTCCTGTAGTCGACAGCGCCATCTTGGATTGGCTGTGTGGTTGCAGAATGGCACACGGACACAAACACGAGACAGCAAAGCCTGTGTTGTGCATTTAGCTGAAGTTGTCACTGATTTACTATTTGGGTGGGGGTCGGGTGGTGTATCGCCTTTTTTGCGTTTGGTTTGAATATTGTTACACCCCTAGTGTGTTATGAAGATGCTGACCTTATCTGAGACTGCCCAGTGCGTTCATTGTTTACAGAGATATAAATACACGTGTTATATATAAACAAGAATTTATAAAGGTAGACTTCCCCGTGGTCTATCCCTCAGACTGCCAGTGAGCTGCAAAAATAGAGAGAAGGTAAAAGTAGGCCGAGAGAGAAAGCGAAAACAAAGGGAGCGCAAAAGAGAGAGAGTTTGTTTTCGGAACAAAATCATTCCCATCCTAAACCTTTTCCAGCTGCTGCTATTCATTTCAACGGCTGGCTTTCATTCTGAGCTTAGAAGCATTTTAAATACATTTTATACCACGTTTTATATACACACTGTCATTACGCTAACCGAAACAATATGACAAGTTAAATACACGTCACCTAAATGAGGCGTAAAAGCCTTCTGTGTTTAAAACGCTGTCAGATGTTTCGTTATGGTAGTGAGGGCAGAACGAAATAACGACTGACCTTACGCTAAAAATTGTCCATCTACATACAGTATATGACTTCATAGCAAATGACTTGCTCGCTATCAAAGGGTCGTTCAGGTTTTTTACAGCACTTATAAAGTCATGATGATGACTAAAACACATATCTTCCCTGGTTCTTAAGGTCAGCCTCACATTTTCCTGTTTGTTCTGTATTCAGGTCAAACCACAAAGCGGTTCTGCCACTGCGCCGGGTCCCAGATGAGACGACAGACTCGCTCTTTGTGCCCCCGTGTCAATGAAATGAAAGCACGTTGGAGAGAAAACTCTGTTAGTGTCATCTTAGTTATTATTGAGCTAGATATGACACAAGGTACTACATAATTACAGTTGTATTAAGATAAATGGTTTAATTTAATATTAAATAGTTTTTTAATGGCTTTGAGAGTGTATTTAGCTTTTTTTTTATACATTATATATTTATTTTTCCCTATAACAATTAGCCTTCTACCAAATACAAGTCAGTCCCCCTCTTTCAAATTGCACCCGCTAAAAATAAATAAATAGAATTCATTAATAATATGATTATATAATGAATTATTAATAATAGTATTATTAGTTGTAGTAGTAGTAACTTATTTATGTATGGTTTAATTAATTAATTAGTTTTTTGGCTCAGCAAGAGAGACATTTCACATATATAATTTCTCACATATATATAAAAAAATAAAATACAATAAAAATGATTTAAAAAAAAAAACATGAAAATGAAATGGAAAATAAAGTTAAATGTATGATAAATAAAACGAATGTTAATAATAAATAAATAAAAAAAATAAGAAAGACAGAAGGAAAAAGAAAGAAAGAATGAAAGAAAAAGAACAAAAGAGAAAGAAAGAAAGAAAGAAAGAAAGAAAGAAAGAAGGAAAGAAAGAAAGAAAGAAAGAAAGAAGAAAGAAAGAAAGAAAGAAAGAAAGAAAGAAAGAAAGAAAGAAAGAAAGAAAGAAAGAAGGAAAGGAGAGAAAGAAAGAGAAAGAAAGAAAGAAAGACGTATAATATAATAATGTAAAATGTATATAAAATTATATAAAATATCTTTAAATATCCTAGACAAACTTCTGGTGAAAAATCCATGGTGAAACAAGGCAAAACGTTAATGAGGCAAAAATGGAAAACTTTTGTCAAACTATCTGTATACGATCAGCTCCATCTGCCCCGGTAATGAGAAGGAAAACAGTAACTGATGCCAAACGTTTGAAGAAACTTAATGAAGGAGGCTCAAAGTGAATCATTTTCTGCTCCAAGAGGAGCGTGACTGCGGGTTTACTACTGCAAAACACCTGACAAACATTTCCTCACGATCACATCACATCTAAACGCTACTGAACAAAGACTGTGCTCATTTCTGATCTTCCAGGAGATGTTTTACATAAACTAAAATGACAGAGTTTGTTGCATTTCGATTAAAGATTATAAAAAAAATTACTATTTTTTTTCTAAACTAATACATAAAGATGATTCGTGCACAAAAGAACAAGTACAAAGTACATAGTCTCAATCAAGCAGCTGTTTCAGAGAGAGATCTAATTATTTTCATAAATCCATTAGGTTTTCAAGCACTGTGGGAGGAGAGACATCGCTGAAGAGATTACGAGTGCTGCGCTGTTGACTGATAAGAGCTAATCAAGCACAGAAAGTTCTGTGGAAAAACACAACACATTCACACACTAACAAACCCCCCCGGCGCTCGTACACACACATCTGACAGCTCTTTAGGAGCGTTGCTGAGTGCTGATTACATTGACCTTTGGCAGAGGTCACAGTCATGTGTTAACCATTCCCGTCAGCGAGCACAAGGTGTGACAGTGTCCTTGAGCGGGAAACAGAAGAACCATGATCTACAGTTGGACCCGAGACCCAATCTGAACCTGCTCTATGCATTTCTACAGCAGAAAAGTCTGTTTGGTCATAGGCCTGGAGACAGGATTATTTTCAATTAAAAACAGCTTTCTGAACGCGAGCAAACACTCAAGCTAGATTGCAGGAAATTACATGAATTACACAAATGTGACCCTGGACCACAAAACCAGTCATAAGGGCCAATTTTTAGAAATTGAGATTTATACATCATCTGAAAGCTGAATAAATAAGCTTTCCATTGATGGTTTGATATGATAGGACAATATTTGGCCGAGATACAACTATTTGAAAATCTGGAATCTGAGGGTGCAAAAAAATACAAATATTGAGAAAATCGCCTTTAAAGTTGTCCAAATGAAGTTCTTAGCAATGCATATTACTAATCAAAAATTAAGTTTTGATATATTTACAGTAGGAAATGTACAAAATATCTTCATGGAACATGATCTTTACTTAATGTCCTAATGATTTTTGGCATAAAAGAAGAATCAATAATTTTGACCCATACAATGTATTTTTGGCTATTGCTACAAATATACCCCAGAGACTTAAGACTGGTTTTGTGCTCCAGGGTCACATATAACACATTGACAAAAAAAAAAGCAGTAAAGTATGCCAAAACAGCTAAAAATTAAGATGTAATCTGACATCATATTTCTTAATTTACTTTGTTCCAAAAAAACTGTATATATATTTTATGAAGTAGAAATAGCTGAGAAATTGCTATTAGTCAGTACAATAATTACTATTATTATTATTATAATAATAATAATAATAATAATATATTGATAATCTAGAGTTATAGAAGGTAATCATTTTTGTTTTCATTTAGTTCATTATTTTACTTATACTTCTTAAAATTTACTACTTTTTATATTTTGCCACTCATAGTGGATTTTTAGACCTGATAAAGGTGAGGAAATTAATTCAATTTTAAAAAGCCATAAATATTTTTAATTTACATAAAGAATGAATTGCTATGAAATTGCTAATACTCAGTAATAAACAAACAAAAACAAATAAATATTCTGGAATTACAGAAGTTAATTATTTTAACTAATTTCTTACTTTTACTTTATTTTGTTATTTTTATATATTGCCAGTATATACACATTTTTATATATCATCTGTAAATAAAAGTTTGAAGTAGCTTTGTCAATACAACACAAGTACCAGAATTAATCTTTTTTTGGGGGGGCTGAATATTGTTTTAAACAACCGAGGGCCTCGGACTCAAAAGACGTTTGCTATGAGTTGCATTTCTTATGTGTAGATACCATCTGCCTGTTGAATCAAAAGCAGCTCATAACATAAACACACTGAATCAAATTACTTTGAGAGGTTCCCAGATCCCCTGGCTAAGCACCAGCTCCATTTCTGTGGAAAAGTGATACCAGGTAGAGTCCTGGACCATCATTATGTAATGCAAGATCCACAATAACTTACTTTAGTGCAGAATATTGCATGCAGCTATGGAGCTAAATGATATTGTATTGTATTGTCTTGCTGTTGCAGCCTTTTACTTGACATACTCTCTAAACATCTGAATGAGCTATGAGAAGAACAATATGTTCATGTGTTTGAGATGCACAAACAACCAGCATGCTGAAATTAGAGCCTTGAATTTAGATTAGATTACATAAGAGTGCAGCAGCAGTAAAGGTAACGGTGCTGTTAATTGCTTGTGCGACCTGTTTCTAACACACTGTAAAATCAGAGACAAACAGAGTAAGTGCAAATGAAATAAGTGCAGTGAGCGAGACACCTGATGCTCTGAAAACATACCGAGGCTAAGCGAGCACCCGCTGGGTAGCGAACATGTTATCCTTTACTGCAAAGGAACCGCATGGTTTGGTCCCCATCTCCCTGACACTCATCCTCTCCCCCATCAGCTGACCCTTTGGCCCAACAGCTGACAGACAGCCTTGTGAAGCCCCTGCATATCATGTTGAATCCTGAGAGCTGGCCTGCGTGGTACTCGGCCAGACTAACTGGAGTCAAGCAGAGTATTTTCGAAGCTGTGTATTTATAGACCTAGGGCTGGGGGGAGGCTTAGGGACCGCTGTCTATAATTATTCCAGAGGTAAATACATACAGTGATCACTCAGTGTTAACAAATTAATAAAAACTGGAAAAGCCTCTAAAATGCGGCATGCATGCAACTGGTTTAGCCACAATGCATTTTTAAAGTGCTTGTGTATAAGCCAACCTATCTAAATGAAAATGATACCATAGGTACATATACAGTGATCACTCAGAGTGTTAACAAATTAATAAAAATGTAAAAGTCTGTAACATGTAATATGCATGTACGTAACTGGTTTAGTAACAATGCATTTTTTAAAGGGCATGTCTATATACCAACCTGGCTAAATGAAAATGATCCCATAGGTAAATACATACAGTGATCACTCTGACTGTTAACAAAGTAATAAAAACTGAAAAAGCCCCTAAAATGCGACATGCATGCATACAAACAACTGGTTTAAATACAGTGCATTTTACAAAAGTGTTTGTGTATAAGCCAACATATCTGAATGGAAATTATCCCATAGGTACATTCATAAAGTGATCACTAAACCAGATAAATGAATAAAAACTGAAAATGTCTGTAAAATGTAACATGCATGCAGCTGCTTTAGTAACAATGCATTTTTAAAGTGCATGTCTATAAGCCAACCTATCTAAATTAAAATGATTCCATACGTAAATACATACAGTGATCAATGTGTTAAATGAAAACAAAAGAAAAGAAAAAGCCTCAAATGTAACATGCATGCAACTGGTTTAGCTACAATGCATTTTTAAAGTTTGTGCATAAGCCAACCTGCCTAAAGGGAATTGTACATTGCAAATACATAATGCTGAATGTTTGCTCACAATGATACACATAATTAATGATAACTAACAAATACAAAGGGGCTGAAATTAGCTCCTGCAGGCTTGCTAATGAAGACTAAGAGAGGTTTATATAGATTTATACTGTTCCACAAATATAAATAATGGACGGCAAATCATTTGGTTACTTTACAATTCTATATTGAAATTATGTATATCTGCATTTCTTTAAAATTGAAAAGGAAAGCTTTTGAATAGTTTTGAAAAGTTTCTGAATAGATATGGTACATATTGTTCAATCTTCAATTCATAGACGTACAAACACCTCAACTAATCCATGACAAGAAAACTATCACTGCAAATCATCTCTTCATTGGAAACATATGCAGCCAGCTTTACAAATCATGTCTTCACAAATCTACTCAATTTGAATGCAATTTTAGGGCAAAACACTATTTACACTCACTGACTTTAACTTTGCATGTTTAAAAGTGCAAGATAAAACAGAGGTAGAGAATAAGTGCACTCTGATTTTTCACTTGCTAATAGATGGAAAGGCTTACGGTAGTATTTCTCTCTGTGCAGGTTGGAACATGATCCGTTTCACCGTTTATGCTGTTGTGCTGCAGGGTGTTTGATTTTCTTGCACTTGTGCCGTGAGATACGTGGATGTGTACGTGCGGAGGGCCATTTTTGGAGTGCACGTCTGCAGCATTTGAAACGTGACAAGAAATCTCAGTGTTCGCACAGGGTACCTCCAAAGAAAAACTCCTGTGAAGGACGTGATGTGACCCTTTTCTTGAGGACTTATCTGAAGTCGGAAAAGTGTCGTGTCTTCTTTCCGTCAACGATGGCCTTCCGCTTGGCAGCATGCAGGCTGAGGTGCTCCGGAAAAGCCTGGCTTTCTGGGGTTCCAGGACGTTGTTGGTTTGTGGGCCCTCGAGAGGTTTGGAACAATCGATGTTAACCTTTGTTTTGGCCGAACTTCCTTTCCCTGAGGGAAGCGGTCGCTGGTTTGCGAAGTGCAATAAAACGCTGGAGTGTCTTTCGGTTCGCTCTGGTCCTGGCGGATGCTCCGGAGGCATGCTGAAATGCACGATGGGTTTGGCATCCCTGTGTTCTGCTGACGTACTGGTTTTGGAGAGCCGCAGACCATTAACTGCAGTGGCGACGGATCCCTTGGATGTTTCATCGTGCGACGCATCAACACTGGACAGCTGCATCTGATGAGAGGTCTGAAAGGAACTTCGCGCAGATGGAGGCAGCGGAGGAATCATGGGAGATGCTACCGGACTGACGGGGGACGCGGGCGGCGTGGTGCATGGGCTCCGTGGGAAAATCACCAAGGATGAGCAACGCCGCAATGGTGCCCTTCGCCTTCCGCCGAGAGATCGGCTTGCGATCTGGGACGTCCGCTTCGAATATGCTGTTGCTGCTGCAGTAGCCGGCATCGCTCGTGGTGCTGCTGCTGCAGGAACCTCCATCGCCGTTTCCGCTCTCGCAGCTGGCGAGCTCACCGTCTCCTCCGCAAGGCTGCAAGGAGATCTGCAGCATCCTTTTCCTGCTCCCGTTCACCTTGGGGATAAATACGGTGGAGTGCTGCTGTAAATTACCATACTCTGGTGACAAGGGTGGCAAAGCCAGAGCCAGCTGTCCTGGAGTCACCTTCATGTGGAGGGAACTCTGCACCAGGCCCTCGCTAGAGCTACGGCCGGTATTCGTAAACCCGCTTTCCTCGGAGCGACCGGTGCAAGTCTCTGACAGTGGGTCGGTGTTGCTTCTCCGCGAAGCAAAATGCAGTCGCAGTTGTCGAGCCATGAAGTCAAGCTTCCCGGGGATCCGGTGGGACGTGGGACATGGCAAAGCCAAAACAAGCAAGTCAAAAATGAGCAGCAATAAGCAACTGCTCCTGGTCCCGTTCTGCGATTGCAACCATTAGCGTTTGTACATTGCAAAAATAGCAGCAGTGACAAGCGGCATTCCTCCTCTGAAGCTAACAACCATGACAGGTCAAACGCACCATGAAGAACAGCTCGAGTTCTCTGAAGGATAACGGTGAACTCAGAGAGCTTTACTGAAGCAACTGCTTCAGAAACCCTGCAAAGGGCTCTACTGTGCCAGACCTCTGGAGTGCCTCAGCTGTGCCTTCTGTAGTTTCACAAGCGCTGATTCAGGCACGGGTGCCCTCCCTCCCCCAGCTGCCGGTCACCCCAGTGCAAAAAAAACAACAATCTGCGTGCATGCCAGGATGGAGGTGGAACAGCTCGCCCTGTTCTAGCCAACCTCGACTCTGCCACCTCCTTCTTCAGCAGTGGCAGCCCAGTGTCTAAAGTTTCTAGTAAAGCTGCACCCCTGCTAATATTTTTACCCCACCAGGATAGAGTTACAGGAAATAAAGAGGAATGGGGTTTGGCATAATTTTAAGCTTTCTCAACAGCATCCATGTACAGTACGTTGGAGATACGTGGGGAACAGGGTGTTACGAGCTGCTGAAACCGCCAAGCTCGTAAACTGAGCGTTTGGCTTATTTCTGCACTTCCAACCATGCACGGCTTGAACGCATGATAGCTTCATCTACAAATTTGAAAGTAGCAGAAGGAATCAAGCCTGTTTGTGCCAAAAAAGTGCCTCCAAATCAAATTCTGAGCTTGTTGTGCCAGCTCTCATATGGACATGTGCCACATCACATGTCATCTGACACCCACTGTTGCAGCCATTTAAGACCATGCTTCTGTCAGAGAGAAATGCCATCTCATCAATCAGGGGCAGATGCACAAGGGGTAATTGCAGTTAACACAGTGCACAGGACCACTACGGGAAATCATCCTGCTCACAGCATGAACGTAAATTAAATATAAATGAATAGGGGTAATTGCATGCATTTTAAATTGAAATGCAACATAAGTGAGACCGAATAAAGGATTTTTGCATTTTGTGCACTTGGAAATGAACAAAGTTTTAGGATTTTGGAATTTTAAAACAAAGAATGTAATTGCATGCATGCATTGCATTGGAATATAAGTGAGACTGAATAAGGGATTTTTTGCATTTTGTGCACTTGGAAATAAAGTTCTAGGATTTTGGAATTCTACAATAAAGAATTGGGGTAATTGCATGCATTTTAAAATGCAGTGCAATATAAGTGAGACTGAATCAGGGATTTTTGCATTTTGTGCACTTGGAAATAAAGTTTTAGGATTTTAAAATTCTGAAACAAAGAATGGGGTAACTGCATGTCAAATGAAAATGAAACCGCAGTCAGACTGATCACAGAAGAAACATTATCTACTGTCACAAGCCTAGAAATGTTTTGCACAAAAAGAGATCTAAAATGATTTGTCATCCTTTTCTGTAAGCTACCACATTCCTCAGGAGATAGAAATAGCATGCATGCTTGGCTCATGCCAGCAAACACATTCTAGCAATGACATACCAGTTTTTCTTACATCCAGTAACAGGGTCAAATGCAGGAAGGCAACTGCGGTTTATTATCTTATCAAGAGTTACTGTTTTTACATGAACACTGGGTCTTTTATGCAAGCGTTTGTTTAACCTTCCTCGTTATTCAGGGAGGACGCCGTCAGCGTGTGACGAAGAGAACCCCCCTAACACCAGTCACGCCTCATTCATTTTTATGTGTTTTAAAGCAGCTACTTTTCCCGTTTAACAGCACCCAAAGGTAAAGTTCAGTTCCCAGACCTGAGTTTTATGGTGGCTACTTGTAAAAAGGCATCCTTGTTCATTCATTACACACTGATGCTCAGGTAGCTGCTGATTTTACAAACCTGAACCCAACACTAACAAGCCAAATATATTTGATACTGCTGAACTGTATAAGGTTTCATTACCATCTAACACGTCTTCCATTATAAAGCTAAACAAGCAGTCCTGTCTAAAACTAATGCTACTGGTTAAGCCAATATATCTACATCAGGCAACGCAAAAAAAAAAAAGTAGATTACAATGCCGTTTGGTGCAAGTAATGGTGTGGAAATTATACATAACAGCAATTTTTTTTCACCAATTTTGCAACTTCAGTAGCAGACCGGACAAAGAATATATTAATGATAATTTCACAACCTAAAAATCAGTTAATTTAAGCTTCAATTCTCTCATCTACACTAAAATTCAAGTTTGGGCTATGATTTTATATATATATATATATATAAAATATGAAGCAGACCAACTGTTTTCAACATTGACAATAAGAAATGTTTCTTGAGCAGCAAATCAGCATATTAGAATGATTTCTGAAGATCATGTGACAGAAGACTGGAGTAATGATGCTGAGAATTCAGCTTTGATCAACACAATAAATTACATCTTTCAATATATTACAGTATGAAACAGTTTTTGAAATGGTAATAATGTTTCACAATATTACTGTTTTTACTGCATTTACCCCCCCCCCCCCCCCAAAACTAATTGCAGCCTTGGTGCAATTAAAAAAAAACATTAAAAAAAATCTTACCGACCCCAAACTTTGTTACAAACATCTCTAACTTTTTGACATCACAGTAAAAAAAACGCATTCATGTACATACCAAACGATTTTCATCAAACACCTCCAGCAGCAGACGATGTCTCCTAGGATGCACCTGAGAGAGAAAACAAAAGACAAATAAAATAAGTGAATATACACAAGAATGCTAATATATGTATATATATATATGGAGTAATACAGTGAATTTATTGTCACATATCTAAAATAAATGATGTCTCGTTACAAGACAGATGGTCTGTTCATCCTCAATTTATAACCCTTGACTTTAGGCCTGTAAATGGCCCGTGACTCAGACAGTGTATCATTTAGCATTTCATGAAGTACCCGTGCTGGTATTTGGGCCAGTATCACAAATAGGCCAGAACCTTTTATGCCACTGCCTGGATCTGGTTATGATTCATGCACTAAATATCAGGTACAGTAGACTTTTTTTTGCATGGAAATATAGGATATTATACACATACAGAACGGTCCAAAAGTATGAAACCACATTGCAAATCAAGGATTTTGTGAACCTGGAAATAGCAAAGGTTTAAGATTTTGATATTTTATAAAACAAAATACAGGTATGAAGTATTAAGACTTTTGTAAAATGAATAAGAAATACTTCAGATTCTGCCTATTTCTAGGTCACCTTTCAAAAACTAGTGACTCACTGAAAGTCAAAATGCTCTTTGGAACATCTCAAATCATGCTTCATATGAGCAAAACTCATTTTCAATCTTCAGTATGCTTGATATAAAGCATTGCTGAGTCTTCATAACACCTTGAAATAGTTTCTCTCAGCACAGTCCTGTTTCCAGGGAACCTTACATGCATCTCTCTGTCCTTTCTGAGAAAATGAGCGATGTCTACACAAGAGAGATACGTACACCGCGTCAGTAAATGCGTCACAGCTCATCACAAGACAGCAGGGAGAGCGGACAGAATGTAAGAGGTGCCCCTCATCTCAAATGCACCCCGTAACTCAACCCCTGACCTCTGACCCCAGAACATGTGACTGCACCTCTCTCTTTACATGCTGCCCAAACAGACTCTTATTTAATTAAATAGAGATTATTTAACTATGGGGAAAACATCACAAATCAATGTTCACAGCATGTCCTGAAGTTTAAAAAAAAATATCAAAAATGATCATTTTTCACCCATTACAAAAAAAGTAAGTCATGCACAGATTTCTAGCAGTTCCTTTGAATTTATAAATATAAAATTAACTGTTTCTGAATTCTCTGGATCATGACAACAAATCAACATTGAACTGACTAGAGCTAAATAAAACTATTGTCTTCTATAAGGCTACTTATAGCTGAATTTGTTTCATAATTGATGAACTTTATGCTGAACTGAATCAAAACTGAACTGAAATGAGCTGAATAGACACTACTATCTTTTTAGAGCTGCTTTACATCAGAATTTGCTTGATATGATGAATTTTCATCACTGATTCTGTTTTTTTACTGTGAAGCTGCTTTAAAAATTCTGTATTATATAAGAGCTATGCAATAAAGATGATTTGATTTGAACAAGCAAAGCTGCTCTAATGTGATGTAAAATTATAAAATAAATTGTCATGCTGCTTTCCACGCTGATGTGATTCCCTGTTGTGTCCACCATAAACACATTTCTTGGAAAAACTCCCTTACTAACATCACTGTTTTATATGTAAACTACATGAATGCAATGCAAATAAGAAGCCCTACACATATGCAGAAGGCAATGCATTTCCCTGCACTTTCCTTCGAGGAATTAAACCACATTTATCTCTCTATAACCCTATCAGACCTCAGTTCAGGCTAAATGTGGGTCATGACTGAATTCAGCTGACTTCGTTCACAATTGAGCGATAGACTTCTGGGAGAGTTTAAGTGAGGTTTTGAGCTGTATGCAGCTTTAGAAGAATTATCTGAATAAAACATTTTATGGGGCTCAAAATAAAACCATCGAGTTTCATTTCTGGTCATTTGACATCTAGCAGGACAGGCTCCTGCTGAATGTCACTTTTCCCCAATAAAGAAATGTGGTGGTAAGAGATATGACGGCTCTGCGGAGCTAGACAGTAATTCTAAGGTTAGTATAAACACTGTCGAGAGAGCCGAGACAAACACACAGCAGGATATAAGCTCATATATACACAGCTCTCACAGATGATCTACTTCACAAAAAAAAATTGATTTTAATATTATCTAAAGAGGATTTAAGTGGTTTACAACCAAGGGCGTTCCTATGCGGATACGGTTTCTAAGGTATTCTTAATCTTTGTAAGCATTGCACATACTTGACTGAAGCATTATCACTCGTTTTGCCTTCTTTTTTTTTTTTTTTTGCTTTTCACATTATAGTCCATTAATATAAAATGCAAAAATGGTTTTATAAAACCCTTGAACTTTTAAACAGGCTTCCAATGCTGCAATATGAGCAGCCCGTATTGTATAACGTTTTCTATTATTACCAAACACAATGACAGCATCTGTTTAATATTAGTTCACAAGAACACATTACTGGAATCACTAACAATATCTAAATGTGATGATGATGGACAGAGAGTTCAGTAAGTAGGAAACAACTAAAAACGACACGTGTGTATGAGAGATCTTATGGTACAGAACAAAATGTTTTACAGGTGAATCTCATTAAGAAATGTCTGGATTACATCACACCCCAAAACTGAAAGAGAAGATATACTTTTCACTATAAAAACAAAGCTTATGTTAAGGGCTCATTAAAATTCCTGAATTATTTTTATGATATTTAAGCTAATTTACATATTCTTTTCTTTGTAGACAATTTTTTTGTAATTAAAATCAGCATAAATTAAAAGTACTATAAATATTCAATATTGTATTAATGCTTGTATTCCTCATTTGTAAGTTGCTTTGTATAAAAGCATCTGCTAAATTAATAAATGTAATTAAATACTAATATATAGTATTAAAGATATAGGGATCTTTCTGCCAGCCAAACCCCTTTGACCTAAAATATTTACTTTAAGTCTCCCTGAAATTTTATTTAATATTTCAATAATTTAACAATAGATTGCATGTTCACGGGTTTTTTTTGTAATTTATTTATTATTATTTTAAAGTAATGTATTTATTTTAATGTTACATTTATACGATTTAATTAATTATTCGCATTTCATTAATTCTGTCCTGGGCTTCTGATATAATTTTTTCTCCTTTCATTTTGGGGTGACATTTTTTGACAGTACAGCCAGGTAACTAAAACATGATCTCTGTAAAAACCCATTCACTTACTCTGAAGAAGAATTCCTCATTCCACTTCGGATCCAATGTCTAAAAGAAAGACCGAAACAGAGAAATGTTGTTAAACATCTCCTGACAAAATGATGAATGGTGTAGTAGAGAATTTGTACACACACCTTTTTAATGGTTTTAGTCTGCAGACTGGTGATTTCTCCATTGACAGGGTCATAGAGAGAGATTCTCGTGTATGGATCACTGCGGATGAAAGGAAAACAAACAAATATTACACAAGCATTCATGGAAAAAAGATTCCCCATCTTTGAGTCATAAAGGAAGTGTTACTAAATATTTTAGTAATGCAGTCAGGTTTTCCATTGTTAATAGAGGTACGTGATCAGCAATGAATGTTATGATTACCAGTCATGTGATTATGGATCACTTTATAAACCATAACAAGTATTTATCCCTATCCTGCAAATCCATTCAGATTAATTAGCTTGAAATCACATCACCAACTTAACCTACATGCATCAGGAGGAAGCAACACACAATCTTTCAACTGTTTTATTTTGATGAATATCTGGCCTTTTTTCGAGCAAGTACTGAAGTGAAGGAGAGATGATATCGCTCAGCACAGATATCGATTGCATACCTAGAGCTGTGTTATTTAGGTCAAAGTGAGCACGGCCGATCTGTCCGTACCCTCAAGGACGGCCGGGACATCTAACACTGCCATCTACTGTACCGCCCTGACCAGCACCCTTCAATGTGAATCCGGCAGCAAGCGGGACATTTCCATCAGCCTACAGTTCACTGCAAGCTATGCATAATATGAATTCTTAGCATGTGGCTGCTTGTAAATACCTTTGGCAAAATACTGCAACGCAATTACAAAGCAAACCTAGATCTAATAAATGACTGTTAAGCTAAATAATCATTAAAAATCTAAATAAAACAGCAACTGCAACCCATTTTACTTCTGTAATGTGAAACAGGATACTCAACGAGAAAAAAAATGTAGGGCAGGACATGATTTTCCCCATCGGGAACAGACTGATGAAGAAAGTGGGCTTTCCATAGCAGAATGAAGCATGAGCTGAACAAACAAGCACAATAAGACCAGAAATGCGTATTAAGAAACAGAGTCAATTTGGATTTCATGCTGACTTCATTATTGGTATTCGTCCCTTGTTATTTTTCAAAGAAGATTCAGCTAAAACAGATGAGTAATAAACATCACAATGAAGCTCAAGAATCCACAGGAAGGCTGAAATTCAATTATTAGGCTGTAAAAAAAACATGTTTAGGAACAGATAAAAGCCTGCAAGAGTGTCAGATTGTCTAAACAGAAGCTCCATTATGCGGGATACAAACGATTTCATGTTTTCATAACAAACTGATGGCATGTGAACATGTGAACGTTATGCTGGGGGAGCGGGCACACAAAGCAAACCTATGCAAACCACTCAAACACTTAATGTCCTTAAAATGTGCTGTACACTACCTGACTTATACTGATCCACCCAAAATGTAACACTGAGTGAGTGTTGCATGAAATCATGGGAAAACCCTTGTGTACTATACAAGATGTGAGCTGAGCTTTTAAAGAAAACACATCCTCTCATTCAAGCATCAAGCAAAGAAGGATTAGCCGTCAACCGATATGGGCTTTTCAACGGCTGATATTTAAAAAGCAATATAAGGCTGGTTTACATATAATATAATGGAAAATGATACACAAGACTGCTAATAATAAACAAGAACATTTTACCCAATATTAATGCTTTGAAAAGCTAGTTTGTATATTAGGAACCAGGCAGCATTATCATCAAATGCCGACAGTCTCAAATTTAAAGGGATACTCCACCCCAAAATGAAAATTGTCATTTATCACTTACCCCCATGTCGTTCCAAACCCGTAAAAGCTTTGTTCGTCTTCGGACCACAATTTAAGATATTTTAGATGAAAACCGTGAGGCTTGTGACTGTCCCATTGACTGCCAAGTAATTAACACTGTCAAGGTCCAGAAAAGTATGAAAAGCATCGTCAGGGTAATCCATCTGCCATCAGTGTAGAGCTGCACGATTAATCGTTAAAAGATCGCGATCTCGATTCAAATACCCACATGATCTAATTTCTGAATGACAACGTTTCGCCCATGTCTATTAAAACTTTGAAAAAATCATACCGGAACATTCAAATCTGCATTCGCGCTGCTGCTGATCCAGAGAGCAGACAGTTAACATGTTTAGGTAAGAAAAAGCTTCACAAACAATCTTTTCAACTACACAGTATTATTTCTGTCTTACAGTCATTCATAGAAATACTGGGATAAAAGTATATAGTTCGGCTACAAACATTGATGTCTATGGTAGCGATCAAAATAGAGCCACTCATCTTTTGAAAGCAACTGGCGCTTCAAATAACGTTTGTGGGGATTGCATCATTTCGCCACTAGGTGGAGACAAGTGACTGTTAAAAAATGTATTTGTTATTGAATCATTCATTCGAGATTCGTTCAAAAACACTGATTCATCCATTAATGAAACAAGTGAGGTATGAGTGAGTCATTGAATCATTAATACAAACCAATTTTTCATCATTTTAATTCTAAAAGTTGGTGTATTAAATACACTATATTTTAAATACATATACCCCGGGTTTCACAGACAAGGCTTAAGCCTAGTCCTAGACAAAAATGTAAATCTGAGCTGTTTCAACTGAAAGAAACTCGCATTGACTGATCTTAAAATATATCAGTGCCTTTGTTTTGTCTCAAGATGCACACCAGTAATGTTTTTGTCTAAGCATGTTTATAAAAATTGCTTAAATGTCTTAATTGAACTATGATCTAATCCTGGTTTAGTCTAAGCCCCGTCTGTGAAACCTGGCCATACTGTATTATATATTAAAATGTTTAATAATTCATTTAAATTAAACACTTTTAAATAGACTGCAGCAATTAATATTTTGTCACACATTATTTTGTTTAGTTCAGAATCGTGGGAGAATCGTGATCTCGATTTGAGAAAAAAAATCGTGATTCTCAATTTATCCAGAATCGTGCAGCTCTACATCAGTGGTTCAATCTGAATTTTATAATGCGACGAGAATACTATAAAATTCAGATTGAACCACTGATGGCAGATGGACTACCCTGACGACCCTACTTTTCTGGACCTTGACAGTGTTAATTACTTGGCAGTCAATGGGACAGTCACAAGCCTCCCGGGTTTCATCTAAAATATCTTAAATTGTGTTCCGAAGATGAACAAAGCTTTCATTTTGGGGTGAAGTAACCCTTTAATCCATTATTTCAGTCATCATTGATGTGATAGTGTCATTTTGATGGTATAATATACTGACCTGGCACCCAAAATATCTTTCTTGGCCAACCCAATTCCAGCAATGACTTTCACCCTTAAGATTCTGGATTCATCCTGAAGGAAAGCAAAAACATTCAATAAGCAACACAAACAACAATAAACATCAAGAATTAAACTCCCTGGAGATGTAAGAATGATTAAAAGCCGATTAAAATGGCTTAACGACTACAGATGGATTTCCTTCTGAAACAGGAAGTTCCGGCGGGGCACTTTGACCCATAAGTGGGAGGGACATTCTTATTCCAGAGAGTATTTGATTGGCCAAAATGTGTATTAATTCAGGATAATGTAATCAATATTTCTGGTTTATTTTCCTGGAGGAAATTTTAAATTGGCCTACTATTTCTTTCAAGAAAATAGACCAAAATATTGATCACATCATTTCGCATTAATACACATTTTGACCAATCAATCTGCTTAGAAGTTTATTTAGTGTGCTTTTAAAAGTAAGTGACCATATAGACGGTAACAAACAAAAGCTACAAAACTCTTACTAGATGTCTTCAAGACATGTTTATTGATTATATCTCAAAAAGAGTGTCGAACATGATAGCAACACCCAAGAAAGAGCTACAAACAACAAATATAATGAAATTATACATGCCACATGTAATCAAAAAGACATATAATAAACATGTGACGTCCTGTGGTATGGCGTCATGTAAGCCCAAGATCAGTAAATGTTGCGCAATATTTCACTTGAGTCACAAGACAACAATGAGAATGAAGAAATTGATCTTTATCGCCAAACCAAACACATCTTTTCTTAATCGCAAGCAAACATAGTTGTGGGTCAGTTATGTGCTATAATTGAACACACAGCCTGCCATACTGATGATTACAGTTATCATAACACAAAGTGGAGCAGAACTTAGTAACTTAACAGACAGTATCACACACGAGCTGTAGACTGCCACCCAACTGTTGTTTATGCAATATAGCAGAATTTCTATGACTGATATGACACATCACATGATATGACAGCTGAATTCATTTACCTCATCCGTCTGGAGTCCTCGAACCTCCGGGAGTAGCGCGGCCATGTTCATGTTCCGTGCCAGGATGCCAACCTGCGTCGATATGAACGACCGAAAGATACAAATAAATCCCAGCTGTCAAAGAGTAGATCACGCTTTGACGGAAATCGCTTCCCCGAGATATAAGACGAGCGGAGAGGCGTTAGCTTGTCAAATGCATCGTGGAAATTACGCCCGACACGCCAATGGACATCCTCTCAGCGCGCGCCCACCTCGACACGCCCCCAACGACGTCGCTCACGCCCACTTCGCTCCCGACCACGCCCCTTGTCTGCTGATGATCTATAATCATAACAACAGTGCTGTACACAGAAGGTGACGCTTTCTTCTGTCTCCTTTGGTGACGTAAATTTAATCTCTTCTCTTTAAATCTACATTTTAAGTCATTTCATTTTTGTAAATTAGTCGTATTTAATGTTTATTATGATTATTATCATTAATGGCCCCTGCAATAGGCCAACTGTAGCCTATATAGAAAAAATTAAATATATCAACAACCATATTCAGTATATAAAGCACTGAACGTCAAAGCAATCAAAGCATCAAAGCAATGAAAGTCATGATTTCTTCTCAAACAAACTTGGAATATAAATCATGTAACACTTTTGTTGAAACGTATTCCGTTTCATTCTGAAATATATAATTATAGATAAAAAATAGACAAAATAATTAATAGACAAATTATTAAAGACATCATGAATAGAAAAGAATAGAATAAATTAGAATAGAATAGAATGGAATGGAATTAACTGTACTTGAAAATGTGCTTTATCTATTACTAATGGTCATCGGACAGAGTTCATCTTCAGCCAATCACAGCGAGGCATAGCTCACTCTTATCCAATGAAAACGTTCGGCTTTGTAATCCCGCCCATTCACGCGTTTCCTAGGAAGTGCATGTTACGCACACTTTGTGATCGATTCAAAGCACGGTTACATAGGTATGTATTCAGATTTATATGAATGCTGTGTAATGTTAACAGTTTTAGAGTCTGCATAGGATGTTTTCTGTACAGATGTGATCTTGGAGAGGTCGTGTGTATTATATGGCCGCATTGATGTTGCACTGCTCGAGAGAGAATTCTGTTCTGCACTGTTATGACTTTGACTGCCAGCGTATTTATTTCCAGAATATGCATGAACGTTAAACATCATTTGCATCATGAAGCATATATATATATATATATATATATATATATAACTTTTTGCAGATTCCACTCTCCCTTCTTCTTTAACACAATGGAAGTCAACAGAACAGGCAGAACCTTCCTCATAACCGGTGGAGGAGGTTATTTCGGATTCCGGTAAGATTTTATGACAACTTGCAATCTTTAAATCTTTTTTTCTTATTATTTTCCACATAACCCTACTATCAGTCATAGTATCTACACAAACCACTAGATGGCGCTATCATACTATATTATAGAACAGCAGTTCCCAACTCTGTTCCTGGAGACCCCTCAAAAGTACTTTACTTACTCAAAAGTATTTTGGATGTCCTTATCTGGCACAACCATTTTTGGGTCTTGCAGTACTTTATGAACGAACTGATGAGTTCATCAGATCCACATTGGGCCTCCAGGAACAGGGCTGAAAACTATGGTTCTCAACTTTTTAAATGTATTATGAATATGTATTAAATGCAATAACATTATAAATTGTTGCATGTTTTTATGTCAAGCCACATTTATTTATATAGTGCTTTATGCAATGTTTCAAAGCAGCTTTACATTAATAAACAGGAAAATATCTGAATATTGCAAAGTTATGAATACAATTTCAGCTATAAAACGGCTCTAAACTAGACAATTTGCTGAAATTGTACACGCGCTCAGGCCATCCAAGGTGTAGATGAGTTTGATTCTTCATCAGATTTGCAGAAATGTAGCATTGCATCACTTGCTCAGCAATGGATGCTCTGCAGTGAATGGGTGCCGTCAGAATGAGAGTCCAAACAGCTGATAAAAACATCACAGTAATCCACACCACTCCAGTCCATCAGTTAACATCTTGTGAAGCCAAAAGCTGCATGTTTGTAAAAAAACAAATCCATCATTAAGATGTTGTAACTTTAAACCATTGCTTCCAGCCAAAATATGAGTCCATAATCCACAATAACACTTCCTCCAGTGAAAAACGTTTATCTCCTGTTGTCTCTCACATCAAGTCATCTGGATTACTTGTGACAGCACCAATTCACTGCAGAGGATCCATTGGTAAGCAAATGATGGAATGCCTCATTTCTCCAAATCTGGTAAAGAAACAAACTCATATACATCTTGGATGGCCTGAGGGTGATTAAATAATTTTTTGGATGAACTATTCCTTTAAAGCTTGATTGTTCTCTTTGTAAATGCGATTTCTCTTTCAGTCTTGCCTGTGCTCTCCTCAAAACCTCCTCAAGCGTTGTGCTGTTTGACGTGAAGCCACCGAGCCAAGAGTTGCCGGAGGGTATTGTATTCATGCGGGCAGATATCCGTGACTACGCTCAGGTGGAAAAAGCGGTTCAGGGAGTGAACTGCGTGTTCCACATCGCCTCCTATGGGATGTCGGGACGGGAGCAGCTCGATCGAAAACTCATCGAAGAAGTGAACGTACAGGGAACGGAGAACATCCTCAGGGCTTGTGTGGCACACGCAGTT
The DNA here is from genome assembly GCA_027422415.1 of Schizothorax lantsangensis. Classification (NCBI taxonomy): domain Eukaryota; kingdom Metazoa; phylum Chordata; class Actinopteri; order Cypriniformes; family Cyprinidae; genus Schizothorax; species Schizothorax lantsangensis. The sequence goes on from CM049846.1 coordinate 2,386,602, forward strand.
CCTCGTTTGGTCTACACGAGCACATATAATGTAGTGTTTGGAGGTCAGGAGATTAAGGACGGTGATGAAAGTCTTCCTTACTTGCCCTTGCACCTGCACCCTGATCACTACTCCAGGACTAAGTCTATAGCTGAGATGCAGGTGTTAAAAGCGAACGGTTCGCCTCTGAATAATAGCGAAGGTGTCCTACAGACTTGCTCCCTGCGTCCAGCTGGTATATACGGCCCTGGTGAGGAAAGGCACTTGCCTAGAATAGTTAGTTACATTGAGAATGGCATCTTTAGGTTTGTGTACGGGGATCCTGATAGTCTGGTAGAGTTTGTTCATGTGGATAATCTAGTGTCCGCACACATGTTAGCTGCCGAGGCGTTAACTGAAAAGCGTCAGCATCGTGCCGCCGGTCAGCCCTATTTCATTTCTGATGGAAGGCCTGTGAACAACTTTGAGTTTTTCAGGCCTCTGGTGGAGGGTCTGGGATACTCGTTCCCCACGCTACGCCTGCCCATATCACTCATTTACCTCTTTGCGTTTCTGACCGAGATGCTTCACCACGTCATGGGGCGGATTTATAACTTCCAACCCCTGCTGACCCGTACTGAGGTCTACAAGACGGGCGTCACACACTATTTCAGTATGCGTAAGGCACGAGAAGAGCTGGGATACGAGCCTAAACTGTATGACCTGGAAGATGTTGTGCAATGGTTTCGAGGCAGGGGTCATGGGAAGAAGCGCAGCCAGTCATCAATTAAGAAACTAATTTTAGACGTTGTTTTGGTGGTTGCATTTGCAGCAGTGGCCCTCTCCTGCCTTCCGGTTGTGGGACAGTGAAATGTGTGGATTTAATTTCAGTTCTGTGCCTTATGTGAGGTTTATACTGACTTGATTTGTTCATTTTTAAAACATGTATGTTCATATTAATGTACATGAGGGATGTATTGTTGTGAAATGTTGTAAAGAGACAAATAAGTTAAACCCTGATAAATGTTTTATTTTATTTCCACTTTTGGATGGGCAGTGTCCTTAGAGAGTTTCGGGTAAACATATTTTTGTGGATTTTAAACAATATTAACGATATTAAAATGCTTCTTTAAAATAATAAAATGATTATGATTTGGTGAAAAAGAATGGTTACCAGAAAGACTGTATTTGCTATATGTGATTTCAGTACTTCAGTACAGTACTATATTTTTTCAGTACAACTTATTATCAGTATAACAATTTAATGCAAAATTTGATTAAAAAAATTTGATTACAAGAATTTCAAAATGTCTTTTGTGTGTCAGTTTGCTTTACTGACAGCAGCACTGAACAAAACTTGATGATCATGTTCTCCAGCATGATGTGAGATGATCTGAAGAGCATCTTGAGTTTCAGTGGAGGCAGGGAAATCGGACTGTCTGTCACAAGATCATCATTGTCACTTATTTACTTACATTTGATTAGTCACATAGAAATAGTGCACTGAATTTTATATTCTTTTTATCCCATGCCTTTGCTTTAAATTGCGTTCATGCATTTTTATAATTAATACACTGCATACATTTTATCAATTCATGCTTTCTGGAAATTGAACCCATGCACTTGACATTGCTAGTGTCATGTTAGACTGTTTGAGCTATCCTTCCTGAAGCACCAAAATCCAGAAACTTTCTGTTTATTTTCAGCTGTACATGAATATCTATCCCAGATTATCAGTTAGGAGTGTGTAAATGTATGATATATAAAAAAATACATATATGTTTTATTTTTTTTAAATACGCAGTAGGTATGAATTTCATTGTATAAACAAAATATCAAAACAAGTTCTCAAGTTCATCCGTTCCTCAGGTGTAGATCACATGAATTATCAAAATGTTTTACAAACACAGTCATACAGTACTGTCTTAATTTTCTACTATTGTTTTAGAAGTTAAAAAAAATGTTTCACTCAAAAACCCTGAGCTATAATTACAATAAATCTCTCTTGCTTTGATGTTGTGCTATCTGATATTTTAAATGTGGCTCAAGTGTCAAAAAAATACTTGTGGTGGCCACTGTATGGTGACGGAAATGTAAGTTAGTGACAATAGCCTTTGTCACTGATGCACAATGAGATGTTTGGGATCTGCCCTTCCCCCAGATTCAACACACCTTCACTGGCCTGCTGTAAGTGCATGCTAGTACAGTACTGTTGTTTTTAGAGCATGAGTTACCTGGGAAACACAAGACAGGTAGATTTTACAAACAGTATATAGAGACTTGAACAAGAGTATTTCTTTAATACTCATTTTACACTCCCAAGAATACAAACAATTCAGTTGCATAAAGGGTTGCTTGTTGTTTAAAGTTTTTTAGAGATGTTCAGTGTAGTTTTTAATTATTTTCTGTGGGCAGCTCTATGTGGTTAAATCTTTAATCTGTCCCGCTGGATGAAAGTGGACACACATAGACTCTCCAAAGGACTTTTTTCAGGATTCTGCTCCCCCTTGCTGAGTTGCTCTCTATCATTGTTTCGCTCCGGCATTAACCACATTCCAGAGCGCCGCAGCGCAGCCCGTCTCCCTCCGCGCATTCCTCTCACACAAACGAGTCCCGAATGAATCGTTTGATACACGCATACTCGTCCGTCTACGCGTTCAACATCTCTCCTGTTTATTGCGAAATTCTCGGGGGGGAATTTTAGGAGAGTTGAAATTGCTGGAAACGAGCTCGCAGGAACAATCACGGAAAATCAAAGCGAGAAAATTCCTCCGCGCAGCGCGCCATTGACTGTAAAGACCTTTCAACTTTACAAAAACCTGAAATTGACAAACGTTCTCTTGAGTGGAAACTTTGTCACGACGACCGTATCGCCACAAATCGACAGGCGGGGATCATGTGTCGTGACGAAATGACGGCGAAGGAATAAGTAATCGCGAACAGGCAACGATGGTTCGCCTGAGGCGGCGTTTTTCCGCGTAAAATGCAGTTTGTGTTGTAGTTGGCTAGTGCTCCGCGCGCTCCCCCGTTCAACTCGCCTCAGAGACGACATGGATGGATATGACGAGGATCCGGCGAGTAAACTGATGGAAAACCTCTCCATATTTGACGTTTATCAAGACGGGATGTACGGGGAACCGAACCCCGATATGGAGAAAACTAAACGAATGAATGGCAGCTCCTCCGCGCACGGGAACAAAGTCTACGGCGCGGCTCCCCTGCGCTCCGTCAACGGTAACCGACCCTCAGTGCCTCTGGATTTCTGTTCTCCGCAAAGGGACGCGGTTTATCCCGATCCTGACGTGTACTGCACCAAATCTGAAGTTGCCTTGCCGTGTTACAGCGGCGCGTCGGAGCGTCTCAGGAGATACACGCAAGCGGAGGTGCAGGCGCACCGGTACAGCGCTGGATGCGCCTACGACGCGCTCATTCTGGGGAAGCAGGTGAGGAGCAACAGCTTATGCATGGCCACGAGCCCCCGGTCCAGTTTGGCTTCGTCTCACTCGTCGCAAGACCAGAGCAAACACACCAGCCCGAGGTCGAGCATCAGCAGCCCGCGGTCCAGCCTGGTGTCACCGGGACAGGAGAAGTACTGCGAGGGGAACGGCGTGATCAGTCCCCGCTCGAGTTACGCCAGCACGGCCAGCGACACCAGCAAACACTCCAGCCCCAGAACCAGCCTCAACAGCTACGACTGCGGGAGCAAACCGAGCAGTAACCGAACCAGCGGCATCAGCATGGGCTACGACCAGCGGCACATCAGCCCCAGATCGAGCACCACAAGCCCGCGCTCCAGCTACTCTCCTGCGGGGAACCACGAACCGGAGAGCGGCGCGGTGCACGGCATCCCCATGACCAGCCCCCGGTCCAGCATCTGCAGCCAGGACGGCGGCGGGGTTGCGCGACTCGCTGTTGCGGCAAACTGCGTGGTCAGTCCCCGCTCCAGCATCTCCAGTCACAGCTCCAGGAGTTCGCGGAGCTCCATGAGCGCGTATCCCGAGCTCCAGCACTCCATGCTGGGACCCGGTTTGCCGGAGGACGCGCTGCTGCAGGACTTCACAGAGCCAAACGGCCTCCACAACAACCGCGTCCACCTCCAAGCGTTTCCCGAGCCGCAGCAGCAGAATTCAGACGTCAACATCGCGTTTAACTACGGGAAGATGGGCACCGGGGGGCAGCGCTTAAAGCTGCCGTACCAGGTCACTCCATCCCGGGACAGCGGCCCCAGTCCGGCGGAGCGGCGCCTGGAGGCCCTCACCCTGGAGCTGGAGAAGGAGCTCGAGATGCACATGAAAAAGGAATATTTTGGTGAGTAGATCATGCAGGGTCTTAAATCACTTCTAATTAGTTTAGTGCACAATAAAGTTCTGAACAGATAAGAACATTCCCTTTTATTTTTGCTTTGTGCCTTTTGCGTATACATAAAACTTGGTTTGAATAAACTTTTCCAGAATTGTTTGGTGGAAAGTCATATTCACACCTTGACAAGCTCAAACACTGTCAAACGATTAATCGCAATGAATCGCATCCAAAATAAAAGTTTGTTTACATAGGCCAAATATATGTGTGTGTACTGTGTTATGTATATATAAATACACACACACATACAGTGTATATTTAGAAAAAAATGTACATGTATTTGCATGTATATATTTATATTCATATAATTTATATTATATATAAATATATTTAATATATAAACATAACATTTTTCTTAAATACATACATGCGTGTCTATTTATATATATGTAATAAATATACACAGTACACACACATATATTATGTGAACAAAAACTTTTATTTTAGATACGATTAATCGCGATTAATTATTTGACAGCACTACTCAAACCCCATTTACCAGAGCCAGCACAGAGCAGCCTTTGTGTTGGACTCATTAAAGTATCATTAGGGTTTGGGAAAACAGGTGTAAATCATGTTTTGTCAATGAATCAGTGTGCTTTATAGACAAGAGGGTTTATACTTTGAGCACTGCTTTAATCACATTATGATTATTTATTTTTGAGCTGGTTAAATCATCATTCATCCAGACTTTTTCACCCAAAGGCGTCATGCAAAAGATGCCAAATTCCCAAAACCTGGATCATCTCACAAGGCATGCTGTAACATGGACTAAAGACACTGTGTCATTTCATTCATGAGCGCAGTTTTAACTCTCAAAAGGAGGCTTAATGGCTCTGAGTTGTTTTCTTTAATGATAAACTTTTATGGGTAATTCTCCTAATCTTCCATAGGAGAAATAATCATAGACATGACTTAACAGACACACAAGTTAATAGTTGACATCCAAAAAGAGTATAGAGCTATAAAATGAATATGAATAGCAGCTCAGATCATATGGTCTCCAGAGAATTTGGCGAGTGCATATATTGAGCGTGATTTTGCCAAGTAAGACCTGTTCCTTGATCAACATCTTTTGTTGATCCTGGATCAACATTACTGTCCAAAAATATAGACTTATCCCAATCCTTACCCCTAAACCTATCCCTACCCATAGTTTATTCCTAAATTCAGTGGGAAATGATAGCTGATTAGCAAGGGTGTAGAAGCACCTAACCCTGATCGTAAGCCTAAAACTGAGATTTCCTGAAAAGTTATCCCTCAATTCTGATTGGTTGATTGGAATGTTGTTCCAGGATCAATAAGGATGTTGATCCGGGAACATGTTGTACTTGGTGAAATCACGTTCACCTGAGACATTTCTGAGATCTTTTTTTTTTTTGAAGCTCAGGAGACAAATCTTTTTTTTTTCTCAGTAGCAGGCAGCTAAAGGAGAAACAAGTGATATCTTGTGCGGATTTTGTTGAAATGAGTCTGCTGACAGTATTATAATCACAGTTTTGTTTGTTTGTTTGTTTGTTTGTTTGTTTAGTGTGTTGTTTTGATAAAACACAAGTTTTGCACCCAACTCACAGGGTTTAAGTATGCAGGTTGGTGCCAATGACCACAAACTTTGGCTAAACACTGCAGTAACTGGCTCGTTTTGCATTGTAACCAGCTGATTGCTGATTGGTTTTGGTCACACCAGGCAGCAGCGGTAGACCAATCACAACAAAGGCTGCTGGCCTGGCATCCCAACTGGCACAGCCCAAAAAGGACATTGTAGTCGGTGAGCAGACAGACAAACAGGGTTCTTAGAGGCTTGTTTTTGGCCCGGACCTGAACGGAAAAAGGCAAGTCTTCAGAGAGTACATACTTTGTCTCCCAGTTTGAACGCCACTTCCTGCCAGTGTCCTTCCAAGGCCTGAACATCAACAGAAATGTTCTTTAGAGGCATGTGAGCCTGTGTTTTTTTTCTTAGGGAAGTCCGAATTTGTGATTTGGCGGGTGGAGGAGAAATACAGCAGCAGAGCAAATAAAGCAGCAAATAAAAATTGTCATCATTTACTCACCCTCATGTCGTTCCATACCTGTATGAGTTTCTTTTAGCTGTTGAACACAAAATAAGATATTCTGAAGAATGTTTGTAACCAAACAGTTGATGGTAGCCATTGACTTTCATAGTATGGAAAAAAAAATACTATGGAAGTCAATGTCTACCTTCAACGTTTTGTTTTCAAACATTCTTCAAAATATCTTCTTTTGTGTTCAGTACTGTAAAGAAAATCATACAGCTTTGGAACAACTTGAGGTGAGTAAACGATGACAGAATTTTCATTTTTGAGTGAACTATCCCTTTAAAACTCCCATTTGACTTGAGTTAGCAGAATTGTAACTACATTTTTTGAGGAATCATTCGTGTCTGGAACACAAGTGCTGCTGATAGTTTTTTTTTTCAGATCATTAACCCTAGGTATGAGCAATAGTAGCTGCTTAGTAAACAGTACAGTGTTCATTTTTTCAAGTAACACAAGCTTTAGGTCTGTTGTTGTGACTCTGTCGCATTGTCTCATCTTTTGTGTCTCGGTTGCAACTGGGATTTTATTTCTGCTACTGCCTGGAAACACATTTGCACAGGTTTAGTTGCAGAAAGTCTAGAGATGGAGGTATGAGTGTGTTTTTGCCTCCGAGGAGCAGGTGATGTTTTTTTACTGCATGCCGAACCCTCTTTAGTCTGCATTAGTCTGCGCGAGAGCGAACCCTCTCTGTTACCGTGACAACAGCTCCCCTAAAATCAATCTCGCCGGGTATTCGTGATGTGTCTTTCTGTGCTCTTAAAGGGTTCGTTCAACTAAAAATGAAAAATCTGTCATCGTTTTCTCACCGTCATGTCGTTCCAAACCTGTATCAGAATCTGCTGGCGAGCTCCTTAAAGGACAGAACTGCACTATAAAAGTTATCTATATTCACATAAAAAGGGTCTGAAATGTATGACTTCGCTCTGTGCTTCAGCTCTTAAATCTCATTTGCGTTCATGCGACATGCGAGAACCAATGCAAATTGTTATAATTGACATTAAACCTACCAAGCGCCTCCATATTGAACATACTCAGTGATATTTGAGAGCTACAAAAGAGGAAAGGTTATCAGTGAATTATGAGAAAACTTGTATAATAAATTATAATGCACATTTGGACTAGTTTTATAGTACTTTTTTGAGCTCAAATGCCCATTGCATGCTTTTCTTGTATGGAAAACAACACTGGCATTTTCCCTTCATCATTGCTCAATCATTCTGACTTGTTTCACTTCTTTCCCTTCAGCCAAAAGCAAATAATAGTTCTGAAGCATGGTAAAATATAGCAAAACGTTCAGTCAATTACAAGAGAACCAGTGTGACGTGCTTCACTGTATGATCATGAGCAGTGCCTTCACAGTTCTGGAACAACATCCTATGGACAGAAGGATCAACTTTTTTATTGTTGATCCTAAGCATACCACCTTTATTATGTATGGCTGCAGTAAGTTTTTAGAGGTGACTGTGACAAAAGCAGCAGGATATGAAGTGTTTCGGGCAATAATCTGCTCAATTCAGCCAAAGCTTCAGAACTCATTGGACGGCGCTTACAGTGCAGATGACAATGACCCAAAGCATACTGCAAAAGCAACCATAAAGAAGTGGACTGTAGCAATGGCCAATCAATCACCTGACCTGAATCCGATTGAGCATGCATTTCACTGCTGAAGATAAAACTGAAGGGAAAATGCCCCAAGAACAAGCAGGAACTGAAGACGGTTGCATAGAGGCCTGGCAGACTCACCAGGGATGAAACCCACGTCTGGTGTTCATGCGTTCCAACTTCAGGCTGTAATTGACTGCAAAGGATTTGCAACAAGTATTAAAAAGTGAAAGTTTGATTTATGATTATTATTCTGTCCCATTACTTTTGGTCCCTTAACAATGGGAGGCACATATGCAAACTGTTGTAATTCCTAACCGTTCACTGATTTGGATGTAAATACCCTCAAATTAAACCTGACAGTCTGCAGTTAAAGCACATCTTGTTCGTTTCATTTGAAATCCATTGTGGTGGTGTATAGAGCCAAAAATGTTAAATTGTTCGATGTCCCATTTTATGGACTGACTGTATATTCACATAGAAAACAGTTATTTTGAATTGTAATAATATTTCGCAATATTACAGCTTTTTTCTGTATATTTGATCAAATAAATGCAGCCTTGATGAGCATAAAAGACATCTTTAAAAAACATTAACAATCTTGTGAACGGCAGTGTATGTCAAACTAAATGTGCACTTATCAGACTACATTACCATGCACCCTTCAAAGTGCTCACTTTAAGTGTTCTGCCCTACAGAGTAAGCTTGATTGGCTATGTTTGGATCTTAATTTTTTTACTTGAAAAGTTAGCATTTTTTGGCTACAAACTTTGTTTAAAACTGCGAGCTATCACAAATAATGCATGCCTGGTTGAATTTGCGTTCATTCTTGCGAGCGATTAGGCTGTCGGTGGGGTGGCGGTTCAGCACCAGACTCTTGGCACAGAGCGTTTGTTTCTGCAGCCAGACACAGCTGCTGGGGGTCAACGCTGATCACCTGCTTAGAATAACAATCATCTTAGTCCGCACATGTGCACACAAACGCGCACAAAACACCGAAACGCTCCAAAAGTAGCTTTGCTTACATTTGAGTTTCTCAGAGTAATCTGCTCCTGAGAAGAGCTGGATGTTTTCTGGCAGTGTTATTCACCTGCTTTAGCGCTGAATCAGCCGACCTCTGACCTTCGTGTATCCACACAGACACTCGGGATTCAGGGTCTGGTTTAAAATAAACACAGAATGAGACTTTGCTCGCCGCCGTTTCCGTTCAGATAATTTTTTTTGCCAGAAGTCTAGCTATGCATCGTTTTGATTCGGTGCAAAAGAAGAGCAATAAATCTGTAATTTGGGTTCTAAATGCTGAGTTGCATGATCATGTTGAGTGCATGTGGATCATGCATAAATCTGTGCATGTTGTTGTCGTACATGTAGAGGTCTTTTGTTGTGGTCCAAACTAGGGCTGGGTGCTATGTTTTTTTCAGAAGATTTCAATTTCAATTTTTATTTTTTATTTTTTACGTTTAACTAGAAATAAATTTAAAAACATGTGATGAAACATGTAAGTAACATTTTCTTTATTAAAAATTTGCAAAACTATCTGGTTAAAGAAAGTTGACCATACATGAAGTGGTTAACATTGTATAAATATAAAACAAATGCAGAAAAGATGCAGGAAATATTAATGCAAATATTGTGCAAACTCGTCTTGCACATATCTTATATGATCAGAAATAATGTGAAATAAGAAAAATGCTGAAGATTTCTTAGCCAAAATGTAGAGATTCAGTTTTAGAGGTCAAAAGTTAAGGTGATCAAAATTCAAAATGACTAAAAGAATAACACCAGTATTCAGCTATTATTATTATTATTATTATTATTATTAATAATAATAAACTTTATATAGCAACTGTCAGACATTAAAATGCAGTTCAAAGTGCTTTACATGATCAGAAATTACATCAAAAGTCAGTTTCAACATCACAAAAAACAAAACAAAAAAAGATCAAATCTAAGATAAAAGGATTCAGGTACAATACATTTATTATGGAATAGCATGTATGAAAAACACACATAAAAGAGAAAAAGTAATAAACTACACCATGTTTAATATAAAATACTAAAACATGGAACATATTATTAACAGTAAATGCAGCTTTCAGCCTGTCAGCATCATGTAAACATGAAATATCAAACATACAGTAGTATTTTTTTACAGGTTTTTTCATTCCACTGCACTGCTTTTCCACTTTTTTTTATGTTAACGTGCTTGATAGACGTGTTTTGACTGCTGCGCTTACGTCTTGTGTCTTGTGCACAAAAAAATTGTAGCAAAACATTACACTTAAATTAATCAATAAATCTGAAAAATCACCAGCCCTAGTCCAAACTCAACAACAGTAATATAAAATGCAGCGTAATTTTTGGCCTTGTGTGAAACAAAGCAATGCTCCTCATCTCTTTCTGGAGCAGACTGAGTGATCTGTTATCAGCCGGAGAGGAAGGAGTTGTGGTTCACGGCCTGTATAGAGGAAGTGGTACCAGTGTGTATCAGGTGAGGGGAGTTCGTCTGGAGGATGCGTCTTGTTGAGTTGCCAGCCGTCCTCATTACATGTGAATCTCTTACTGCTGTTCACAATAGACCTTTATCACAGCGGAAGCACTGTATCGATTCTTTTGGTTATGTATATTTTTCAATGTGCTATAATCACCTAGTTGAATAAATGCCTGTTAAAGTGAGCATGTGCAGGTTGATTTCAAAATCCGCACATTTTCAGAGACCGGTGAAGAGATATTCTGATGATTACTGTGCACAGAATTTTCCCAAACTCAATGGAAATTGTAGTTTTAATCCAACGTAAGCCGATCTGAGAAAGCCGCGGATCGTAAACATGCGTGATGATTTCACCACACTGTGTCAGTACTCGTTCAAATAGCGACTGACCTGAATAAGATCAGAATGAACATATTTATTCATTTGTATTAAATTGTAGTCATTATGGACCCTTTTCACAAGACTATGATGACGCTTTTCAATGGTCATCGTAATTATGTCATCATTTCAATGGTCATCATCATTATACTGTTTAAGATTAATTAGCCTAAATGTTTAACATTGTTAAATTTCTTTAAGGCAAATTCGGCACATTCATTCATTCACAACGTTTAATGCTTAAAGGAACACTCCACTTTTTTTGGAAATAGGCTCAATTTCCAAGTCCCCAAGAGTTAAAAAGTTGAGTTTTACCGTTTTTGAATCCATTCAGTCGATCTCCGGGTCTGGTGGTAGCACTTTTAGCTTAGCTTAGCATAGATCATTGAATTGATTAGACCGTTAGCATCTCGCTCAAAAATGACCAAAGAGTTTCAATATTTTTCCTATTTAAAGCTTGACTCTTCTGTAGTTACATCGTGTACTAAGACCGACGGAAAATGAAAAGTTGTGATTTTCTAGGCTGATATGGCTAGGAACTATACTCTCATTCCGGCGTAATAATCAAGGAACTTTGCTGCCGTACCATGAGTGCAGCAGGCGCAGTGATATGACGCAGCGCCTGAAAGTAGTCCCCAGCTCAGTAGCCTATGATACAGCTGGGGACTACTTTCAGGCGCTGCGTCATATCTTTGCGCCAAAAATCTTTGGTCTGGGGTTATTAAACTAGACTAAAACCATAAAAAAAACATTACATGGAAAAAATAAACATTAACAGAAAAAAGTGTAATCATCTAGTTGCCAAGGCAACATTTCTCATTTTCATTTAGTTTATAAAAACTATATAGACATTTAAAAAAAATATATCAAATATCAACTAATATCAAAAACACACCTACATTTCTAAATCTTTTAAATTGAAATGAAATTGAAAAATATAAAAAATTAAATCTAATTCAGAATATTAATATTAACTATAAAAGTATGTTGGTTGGGTGAGTCAGTCGCAGCGAATGACATCTTTGAGACAGAAACTTGAGCCGCTCTATAATGAAGATTAACAGCGTGTTCAGTGTGATCTGTGTGTTACAGTCAGCTGAACGTGTTAATTAGTCACCGCTGGATTAGTTGTTCCTAACACTCACCTGAAAACAAGTTTTTCAGCTGCCAAGGTGAGCAAGTAAGTAAGTGTGGCATTAAAGGTTGCTTCACGATTGAGATTTCGCCATTTCACAACAAAAAGGAATGTTCTATAGAATGCAGTCCTTTATATGAAAGTTCAATATTTCTGCATCACATGCAGTCTTGCTGGAGGTTTTGTCAGGTAATTGTTTATCCAGCTATTGAAAAACCAAACACTGCTGTTCAACTCTATTGGTTCCATGCTGCTAATAAGTGTGGTAAAGATGGAAAATTATAATGCATGCTTACAGCTGATAGACTAGCCTACAGACTAACTGAATGGAAAAACAATGAACAGAATGACACTGTTGAAAGACTAGTGCTGTTAATATCGACTCGGTACAAGGGCTGAGCGATTAATCATATTTTATTTTCAATAAAATAATCAAGAAAACACTGTGCCACAGTGATGCTCTTGTTTTGTTTTGTGTTATAAATTCAGCACAGCCTTTCCTTTACAGCGGAGCACAACAACAACAAAATTGATCTTACCTATTTGATGGAGTTTATTTATTATTTATGTTATATTACTTTGTGTATTATTGTATTATTTGTCATTATTTTAGTTTATATGCTTTATAGTATTTATGATCTTATATTTGTATTATTTATACTTTTATTATTGTTTATTATTTTTGTATTGTTTATATTTGTTTTATATTATTAATATCTTATTTTTATATGTATATTTTATATTTAAATAATTTATTTTTATTATTTTTATATTTATATTATTTGTACTCTCATTATATATATATATACATATATATATTAGTACTTTTATATTATTTTTGTTTATTATTTATATTATTTTTTACTTTTATTTATTTATTATTTATTTTTATATATCATTTTATTTGTTTTCAGTTGTTCAGGAAAGTTCAGGGAAATTCACTGTTAAAAAAACAAGCTTTAGGCCTAAAAGTTCAATAAATGCATAATGTTTCCAAAGTTAATTAGTAATTAGTGTTAAATAATCATGATCTCAGTATTAACCAAAATAATTGTGATGATGATTTTTGCCATATTCGAGCAGCCCTACTTTTGACCTCTCTGGTTCTTGGGGTGGATAGTGGCTGATTTGGTGTGCCGTTGTGGAGGTTTATACGCCACACCTCTGGGCCGTGAGCGATGTAGATAAAGCGAGCCCCTGCCGGGACTTTTACAAACACGATTAGATCAGAAGTGCCGGATTCTGGTAAATGAAATTCCCTCTCGATGATGCTATAATTATCTTGATGAGTTAACCATTAAGTCACCGAGAGCTTATCTGATGAGTGTTTCTGTTCTAGAGCCTGTTATCACACGCACAAATGGGTTTTATGTTAATTGAGCTTTTAAGTGAGTTTTTCTTAAATCATTAAGGGCTGAATTACATACGTTTTGAGATTTGAAAAAATTATTTCCCGAAACACTGAATTGAGTTATCAGAACAGTTGTTGTTGGGAGACTGATGTGCGATGTGTCATGTTTGCCGTCGGTCATGGCCGTCTCAGGGGTGATGTTGTGTCCTGTCTGCGCGGTGACCTCAGTCTGAACATGTCTAGGTGTTGACCGTGGCCGCGGTGAGGAATGTGACCCCAGCGGAGGCCATCTTATGCGTGAGACTGCAGGCATTAGTGCTGCTGACTCATTCTCCCATGATGCCGAGCGCTTGATATATAACAAGAGTGAATGATGACTGATGAACTTTTGAACTTCAAATCACCTAATCACTAAGATAGGGCACTATGATGCCCTATGAAATGTTTTATTTTTTCTCACCATATGTTTTATTGTTACCAAATTCTGTTTTAGCAAGTCTAATTATTTGAATCCATAAAAACAACTTAATTTATTCAAATTTATTCTTAAAATAGCCTTATGAATTTTTTTTTTTTCTCAGAAATTCTGTGTTGCGTATTTACATTTTTCTGGATATCAAATGAAGGAATAAAACATTAATTTAATTTATCTTTTAATTATTGTGTGATTATTCCAAAATAAAGTTTTAATAATTTTAGTAGTAGTAGTATTACTAGTAGTATGTACAGTACATTCTATGGATTACGGAACAATAGTTATATATTTCTGGCACAGTGTCTTCAAGTTAAACCAAACTTTTATTTTGACGGGTTGCCGTGAATACTTTTAAATTCCTGTGACGCTAGTTTTACTCAAATCAAACGGTAAAATGCTTATGAAGTGACTCTCCGAGCATATATTTACAGATACTAGTCCATATCACATTTATTTATTTACAGATACTACTTTTGTCCATATGATTCGATTTGATTTGGACAAATTCCGTACTGACCAGCTTTTGATTAATTGATTCAAAAGTTTCTTTGGACTGGATTCCGCGTGAAATTCCGTCTGCGTTTTCAGCATCACAGCAAATTCAGTTTCTTTAGGGCCCTAAAAATTCCGCGATTCCGTCTGCGTTTTCAGCATCACAGCATCAAATCATAGGGCCCTAAAAAAGTGAAAAATCTCAAATGTGACATTAATGTAACATCTTTAATTTATGTTTGTGTGAAGGAAAATTATTTAAGTTTTTTGAAAACATTAATGTAACATCTTTAATTTATGTTTCATGGATGAAGGAAAATGATTTTAATTTGTTTTTGTCCTATCCATTAATTCATTTTTTCAAAAGCATGGATTCAGTTCATGATTTGATGCAATTTGTTTTTGTCCTATCCATTAATACACTATGATCAAAAGCAAGAGTTAATTCTAGTTCATTACATGCAATGTATTAAATATCAGATAATTTTTTGAAAATGTGAAAAAAAATTAAAACATACAAAATTATTTTGAATATTAACCTTGATAAATGTTAAAATTGGAAATTCATTTTTTAAAAACATGTTTTATTAAGATGTGTACTTTCACATATTCAAGACATAAGGAAAATATATTAGTATTTTTTGCTTGGCTAAACCACATTTTCTTGAAAATGTTAAAAAAGTTTTTAGAAAACTTTATGAAACCAATATGAATACAAAGAGTACATTTCTAAGAACTTGAAAATATGTTTTTAACCATTTTTATTTAATAGTTTATTTATCAGGGACACTCTTATATGTAATTGACCCAATGTCATCACTAGCAATGTATATAACAGTTCACTCTTTCTCATCAAACCTCATCACAAAGTCTAATGTTTTCACTTGTTTTGACTATTTTTGTCAAAAAAAGCTTAACTTTAAATCAGCTGAACTTGGGTTATTTGATATTGCGACTTAAGATCGGAGATCGTATGTTCCTCCACACAGAACACACCCGTTTGTGATCCTGACAGCTGTCTGTGTGTCTATCTCTTCCAGGTATCTGTGTAAAGTGTGGTAAAGGTGTGTATGGAGCGAGTCAAGCGTGTCAGGCGATGGGCAACCTGTATCATACAAACTGCTTCACCTGCTGCTCCTGCGGTGAGTGACACACACACACACACACATGCATGCGCACAAAATGCATAAATGTCCTATTGTAGATGCATAATTCTACTTAGAAATATGTTCATGACTTGTACAGTCACTGCTGGACCAAAAGACCAGATGGACCTCTGCTGACACCAATGCGCTGTTTTGTATTGTATGTCTAGAGCATGCTTTGTGTCATTGCTGTCAGCAGAGGTCCATTTAGCCTTTTGGTCCAGCACTGAGTGTACAAATCATTTTTATCAACATATTTCTAAGTAGAATTATGCATTTAATTAGAATTATGTATCTAAAATGGGAGAATTGTACATTTATTGAGAATTATGCATCTAAAATGTGAGGATTGTGCATGTAATGAGAATTATGCATCTAATGTGAACTGTGCATCTAAAATGAGAGTTATGTATCTAAAATGGCAGAACTGTGAATTTAATGAGAACTATGCATCTAAAATGGTAGAGTTATGCATTTATTTAGACTTGTGCATCTAAAATAAGAGAATTGTGCATTTAATGAGAATTATGCATCTAAAATGAATTATGCATCTTAGAGTTGTGCATCATTGTGCATTTAATGAGAATTATGCATCTAAAATGTGAGGATTGTGCATGTAATGAGAACTATGCATCTAAAATGAGAGTTATGCATCTAATATTGGAGAACTATGCATTAATTTATACTTATGCAACTAAAATGAGAGAATTGTGCATTTATTGAGAAATATGCATCTATAATGTGAGGATTGTGCATGTAATGTGAACTATGCATCTAAAATGAGAGTTATGTATCTAAAATGGGAGAATTGTGCATTTAATGAGAATTATGCATCTAAAATGGGAGAGTTGTGCATGTAATGAGAATTATGCATCTAAAATGGGAGAGTTATGCATTTAATGAGAATTATGCATCTAAAATGGGAGAGTTATGCATTTATTTAGACTTGTGCATCTAAAATAAGAGAATTGTGCATTTAATGATAATCATGCATCTAAAATGAGAGAACTGCATTTTTTATAATTAAGCAATATGCATATAAAATGAGAGAATTGTGCATTCAATGAGAATTTTGCATCTGAAATTAGATAATTTAGCATTTTTTTTAAAAAAAAAAATTATTATGCATCTAAAATGAGAGATTTGTGCATTTAATGAGAATTGTGTATCTAAAATGGAAGTTTTGTTGTGGTTTGTGATATTGTTTAGTTTGCCGAATGGCAAAGATCACGTGCCACATGTATAGACTCACTCCTGTAGAAAAGCATGTGTTTATTTGTGTTTATGAATGTGTTTGAGCATGTCACATTTGTCCTGATCAGTGTTTCAGTCCGTGGGAGCACTGTGTGTGTGTGTGTGTGTGTGTGTGCGCTGCAGGGCAGCTCCGTCACCTGACGCGTCCTCGGTTCTCCTGTTTCCTCTGTAAGCGAGAGAGAGAGAAATCACGGCAGTACTGTAGAGCACAACTGCTGTTCAGTTTTCTCTCTTTCATTCTCTCTTCCCCTCCGCACAGATACGGTTTCCTCACGCTTTACAGCCAGTGCAGATAATTTACACGTAATGCTAGCCGTTCGCTGTACACGTATTGTTTGGCGAAAGAAAGCGGACCAGTAAACCGGATGCGGTCTGGGAGGAACTGGAAGCCTCTTTTAAGAGCATAATGAGTTCTTGAAGTTCACAGGAGCTCTTTAGCGTGACGTTCGAGTGTGTTTGTGGATGTTTGGATTATCTGTGATGAATAAGCTGCTGTGGTTGATCTTAAGTACTTCAGTGCAATCATGAGCCGCTGTAATGTTTTAAGAGTGAAGGAGATGGAACATAAACCATGTGTTGCTTTAGAGCAGTGGTTCTCAACCCACGGGCCGCATGCGGCCCGTCACGAATCCAAATGCGGCCCACCATGCTGAATGTTACAGTATGTCCTGAACACAATTAAAAAATAACTTCCAGAATTAAAATTCATTTTAGTTTTTACATTACTTTAAAAATGTACTAAACAAATATAAGCTATGCTGGTTTTGTTATGTAAAATAATTTAGTTTTTCATATATTATTTTTAGACATGAGCAGATCTATGTAGCCTACTCACGTGACGTAATTAATGTTACGCATTTAACGAACACTTACAAGCTCGCACTTTGGCAGAATTCAATTCAAATAGTCATCAGCAGCCTGTACAGGTCTGTAAAATTGAGCATCAGAACGGACAAATTTGTTAAGGGAGAAAACGAAATGTGGAAAATGCCAGCGAAGGAACGCATTCAAACAAGAATAGTCACAGCATCAGCAGTGAAGAGAGTGCTGGACTTTCGGTTTGCCCCGCGCCACTCACTTGAAGATGTTCAGGCAAAAAGAAACACCCATAGGCTACCGCAGCAATCATCCTTAATTACAGAAATGTGGCAAAACATCTCTGGAGAGAACCTCAGATTATTAAATTCGAAAATGCTTTCCATATTTGGATCAACAAAGGTTACATTTGTGAACGCGCACTTTCTGCAGTGTCGCGCGTCTTACAGACCGCAACTTACAATCGCAACTTCATTGTGCTGTTACTCCTTTCAGAATCAGAATCCGCTTTATTTCGAGCAGAATTTCACAAAATTGGTCAGCTCCCGACAGCATCAGGTGTTTTATTAATGGTGAGTAGAATTATTTTATTTATTTCAATAAATGTAATAGTTTAGATATCATAATATTTAGGCTATAAATAATATTATAAATCTGGTTGGTTTGTATTGATGACGTAATATGTAAATGACATGCGTGCGGCCCGTGAGACTTGCACTTGGACCATAGTGCGGCCCGGTGGAAAAAAAGGTTGAGAACCACTGCTTTAGAGGTTTGAGAATGAGGCTTTAAGAAGACCAGTTCAGTGAGGGATGTTTTCTAGGGGGGCGGGTACAGTATGACCAAAATCTGTCATTTGTATGTCATAAAAATGGTATATATCATGATCTAGTTATTTTTAGATTGAGTTCAACCCAAAAAATTGTTTGCACATTACACAACCATGTGCTAATGACTATTTTTGACATTATTTTATGACCTAATTTCAAAAGTATTATTTAAATTAATTGTATTTATTTATTTAGCATACTGAAAGCAAACCAAAAGATCATATGAGTCACAACAAGTAAATATTAAGTCTGTCAGTGTAAAAACTATGAAAACTTGATTTAAAAAAGTATTTATTTATATTTAATTATTTATTTGCATTTACATTTCACAACTGTGAGGAAAAAAAAGTCAGAATTGTGAGATAAAAATTCCATATAAAACACTTTTTTATTCCATAAAAATATTTCTAAACAAAAGACTCAATTTAGTAATTCCAACAGTATATAACTGATAAGATGTGAAATATTTGAAGCTGTTATAAGGTAGTCAATGTGCTAATATGTAATTATTCTTTATAATTAAATTGCAATGTTACTTGGAGACTGTAAATAACCTACAGCTTTAGAGCGTCATGCTGTGATGTGTTGAAAATCACTAAATTGATCCCATTATAATTAAGAAATCTGTCTACACAATAAGTGCTCTTATTAAGTGTATGTTCTGGCCTAATTAGGCCACATAACGAGTTGAAAGGAGCCATATTCTATGCTTTTTTAGTATTTTATTATTGTCCCTGCAGCACTGATTGAGATTCCTGTTGTTTTTTTACTCTGCACAGTTTTGTGGATAATTTCAGCCTTAGGTATGAAGACTTTTTTTTTTTTTTATTATTATTATTTTTTTGTACTTTAATCTTAAACTTCTTAAAGTATAAAGTGTTTGATAAAATCCCCTATTGCACTGTAATCGACAGTGATGTAGTGATTTTTTGCATGCTGAGTTGCAATTGCTGTTCTTTCTTGCATTTATTTAAATACATATAATGATTGATCTATTTAACCATGTGTGGCACACGTGGCATATGCATAATGTGCTCTGTATCAAGTTCTTACTTATAGAGGTGGTGTATGAAAGCAATATCACGCTGGCAGTGGTGCTGCTGTGCTGAATCTGTGCAGGTTATCACAGCTGGAATTGATTTTTGTGCTCAGCTGAGGAGAAACAAAAGTGCTGAGTGTCATGATAACAGCAGATGATGCAGGATTTCATTTACACACCACCAACAACTCAAACCTCACCACTACAACCACTAAAATAATATCCCATCATGCATTGGGGCAAACCCACTCTCAAATATCTATCCATCTATCCATCTATCCATCTATCTATCTATCTATCTATCTATCTTAGAGGTCTGCTACCCGATGGGTCCTGAAATACTTTCGGGTTTCGGGTCGGGTTCGGGTTAATGTTTAATGAATAGCTTCGGGCTCGGGTCGGGCTCAGGTTTGTAGCTAAACTAAAACTATATGCAGGCTTCGCTGCTTTCATAGAAGCACGCACACACCTTATTGCACACAGATATCAGAGAGATCGCGCAGCGAACACACAGCATGGAAACTTTTATTAGTAAAATAGCTTCGATAGGCTACTGACTCGCAACGTTATATTTCTCTGCAATGAGGGGGTAAAATCTCTAAGCCTCATTGCTTGTAGAGAGAGACGCGCAGATGTAGGTTCACGCACGCAACTATCCCTCTCTCTCTGTCTCTCTCTCGCTAATTAAAATAAATTATATAATTAATTAATTCAAGTAAATGCGATCTTACCGCACTACATCTCTGTGTCTGATTTAAAGCAGGCCGAATGCTAACGAGCCTTAACTGACGAAAATGACCATAATTTGCACGGTGGAAGAATTATCGTCTTCGGGTTAATACAACCATTCAAAAACTCGGCAGAATTTATGTAACCGCTGCACCTGATGTTCATAAACTTTCATAACTGGTAAGTGTTTTTTCTTTTGCCTTGTGAACTGGCCGAGCCTCGATGAATCTGTTTCTTTACATGTATTTGTTTACTGACCGTTGCATGCAATCGTGAAATACAGCTAGAGCTGCACGATTCTGGATAAATTGAGAATCACGATTTTTTTTCTCAAATAGAGATCACGATTCTCCCACGATTCTGAACTAAACAAAATAATGTGTGACAAAATATTAATTGCTGCAGTCTATTTAAAAGTGTTTAATTTAAATGAATTATTAAACATTTTAATATATAATACAGTATGGCCAGGTTTCACAGACGGGGCTTAGACTAAACCAGGATTAGATCATAGTTCAATTAAGACATTTAAGCAATTTTTATAAACATGCTTAGAAAAAAACATTACTGGTGTGCATCTTGAGACAAAACAAAGGCACTGATATATTTTAAGATCAGTCAATGCGAGTTTCTTTCAGTTGAAACAGCTCAGATTTACATTTTTGTCTAGGACTAGGCTTAAGCCTTGTCTGTGAAACCCGGGGTATATGTATTTAAAATATAGTGTATTTAATACACCAACTTTTAGAATTAAAATGATGAAAAATTGGTTTGTATTAATGATTCAATGACTCACTCATACCTCACTTGTTTCATTAATGGATGAATCAGTGTTTTTGAACGAATCTCGAATGAATGATTCAATAACAAATACATTTTTTAACAGTCACTTGTCGCCACCTAGTGGAGAAATGATGCAATCGACACAAACGTTATTTGAAGCGCCAGTTGCTTTCAAAAGATGAGTGGCTCTATTTTGATCGCTACCATAGACATCAATGTTTGTAGCCGAACTATAAACTTTTATCCCAGTATTTCTATGAATGACTGTAAGACAGAAATAATACTGTGTAGTTGAAAAGACTGTTTGTGAAGCTTTTTCTTACCTAAACATGTTAACTGTCTGCTCTCTGGATCAGCAGCAGCGCGAATGCAGATTTGAATGTTCCGGTATGATTTTTTCAAAGTTTTAATAGACACGGGCGAATCGTTGTCATTCAGAAATTAGATCGTGTGGGTATTTGAATCGAGATCGCGATCTTTTAACGATTAATCGTGCAGCTCTAAATACAGCATCTTTTTTTTCTTTTTTTCTATTCGTTGTAAAAAAAAAAAAAAAAGACTTCGGGTTCGGGCTCTAAATTTAACTGTGCCGCTCGGGTCGGGTCGGGTCAGACGATCTCGGGTACGGGCCGGGTTCAGGCTTCAGTTTAAAGCCTGTGCAGACCTCTAATATATCTATCTATCTATCTATCTATCTATCTATCTATCTATCTATCTATTTATCTATCTATCTATCTATCTATCTATCTATCTATCTATCCATCTATCTATCTGTCTGTCTGTCTGTCTGTCTATATCGTTAGTTCTATCATTCTATTGCTCTGTCAGTCTATCTATTGTTAGTTCAGTCGTTCTTCCTATCATTAGTTCTGTCATTAGTTGTCGGTTGTTCTATTATTTGTTTTAGCACTTTCTATCATTCATTTTATAACTCTGTCATTCTATTTGTCTATTACTCATTCTATTATTTGTTCATCATTTATTCTATCACTCTGTTGTTCTATCTTTAGTTTTATCAATCATTCTGTAATTCATTTTATTGCTCTATCATTCTATCTATCGTTAGTTCTATCATTCATTTTATCGTTCTATCACTCTATCATTCTATCATTTGTTCTAGCATTAATTTTATTGTTCTATCATGCTATCATTCTATCTATCTTTAGTTGAATCACTTGTTTTATCATTCATTTTATCACTCTACCATTATATCATTCTATCTATCTATCTGTTGTACATTCTATCATTAGTTCGATCATTAGTTCTGTTGCTTGTTCTTTCTATCATTCTATTGTTATAACAATCTATCTTTCTATCGTTCTATCCGTCTATTATTCTCTCATTCTATCTATCGCTCTATCATTCTGATGATCTCTTGGTTGTTTATCTATCTGTTTGTTGTTCTATCTGAATCTTTCTGCCTGTCGCTCTATGTGAATATCTATCTATCTATCTATCTATGAGAGACAGAGTTCTTGATGCTGTTTTTGTGTCTGTCTACTTGTATAATTGTCTACTTGAGCTGCACCCGCCCCGTCCTCATCAAAGAGAGAGGAATGCACTCATTTATTCCACCATCTCTCTCTCTCTCTCTCTCTCTCTCTCTCTCTCTCTCTCTCTCTCTGTGTCACGTCTCGCTGTACCAGCGCTGTATCAGTCATGACATGGACAAACACACTCCTGTTCTCATAAACACACACTCACAGCATCACAAACACTGTGTAACAATTATAAAGGTGAGTGTATGTGTGCCCCGAGCGTCCCGCAGGCCTCGGCCGAGTGTGTGAGATGCATTCATGTCCCTCCACACACACACTCACATACACCAACACATCATTATGATGTTTCATTCACTCTCATTTCTTCTCTTTCTCTCATACTTATTTGCTCAAGACTTTAGTCTCATCTGGACTCATAGCATTCAGTCACAGAGAACTGTTGGAAATATTTATTTCTAGCCAGTGATTCATTTGAACCGACTCACAGATTTACTCAACAGTTTATTTGTCACTATTTTCATTTACCACTTTGGCCTTGCAGTCAGACTCAGTACAGTTGTTTGTGTTACCTGTGAAGCACATAAAATATACATTAACATGGGGAGAAAGAGAGGAAAAGATGAAATGGACAGTGTATATATATATATATATATATCAAGAGAGAGAAGGGGCAGAAGAGCATGTGTGTGACCAGCAGGCCTGCACATGCTCTGAACCGCAGACTAAAATTCCCCTCTTTACAGTAACACACACACACACACACACTCTGACTACAGTCTGGATGTGAATTCCCGAACATGTACATACACCCTTTGAGTGACTCATCACCTCCAGCATCCCATCATGCACTGGGGCGAAGCCACCTGCAGATGATAAAGACCTGCTTGTTCTCTCGCTGTGGACAGGAGTGTGTGTGCGTGTTCGCTTGCGCACGTGTGTGTGTGTGTGTGTGTGTGTGTTTTCTCACAGCTTCAGGAAAGCAGCAAGAAATACACATAGGCTTTGTTCTCAATGCACAAAAAAATGTATTTGTTTTTCAGATCGGATCATTAGGTCTATAATTAGGTCTAGGTCTATTGTTTATTCAGTCATTCATTCAGTCATTAATTCATTCTATCCATCTGTTTATGTCATTTTTTTAATCTGTCTGCAGGGCTAGAAATTAAGTTTTTACCTGGAACTTGGCTCTATTACAAGCCAAACTCTCTGTAGCCATTTAAAATTAGAAGCAACCACTGTATTTTAATCATGATACAAATAAAGATGCTGTATACATGAGCAGTTTCTGATTTAAAATTAGATTGCATAATTTCAAAATCTGAAGCAAAAACAGAATGGTCTGACTTTAGCTTAGCGAAATTATTAGGGCTACCCTCTAATAGTTGCCTAACTGTTAGTCGACCAAACATTTTTTAGTCGCTTAGTTGCAACCTAATTGACGCAGTCTGTGACGGACAGATCGTTAACGGCCGGTCTATGTGCTAATACAGTACATCGGGCAATACATCCAAACGCTCGCCTATCATTCATTGACCTCAAATATGCCTTATCATCTAAAATATGTAAGTATTAGCAACTTTACATGGCTGCTCAATGTAATGTTAACCTAGAGAAATGTGCGCTGTTCAAATGTCTGTGCGGAGTGTGAAGAGTAGCGCGCTCACTGCAGGACAGATGGAGGCACCAGTGTGCTCACTTGCTCCTAAAATACTCTGTCATTTTTGCTAATACAGATAAGAGTAATACATCTTTCGAATCTGTAAAGACTCTACGTTTATTTGTGTCACTCACAATAACAACAAAACATTGCGCTTTTGTAAAATAATGAAAGCAAACAGGATGTGCTTTCTGCCGTCTCGGTCTCTGTGAACTTGAGCGTGAAACTTCGAAACTCCGTGTATGCTTGCCTTACAGATAGGAAAACATATCTATAGAGAGCGAAATGTCTACTTTCAAATGAACCAATTCATATAATATAAATATTCACAGATAATGTAATCTGTATGAAACATGCATACAGGCGCATCACTACTGCGGAGATAACGAGTCAGTGTCGCCGACTTCATCTCTTATGCTGAAAAACACAGAAAGCACTATAGTGTATCAATACATTATTAAAATGATAATGCAGTCTCCTTACTGTTTTTCCCTGACACATTCATAATCATTACTTCTGCCGGTGCGCTGTGGCAAGCTTTATGCTTGCACTTGAGCACTTATAGGCTATGTAGGCAATTAAAGGCTCATTATAATGATTTAAATGGTTTATTAATAAATGTGCGATTAGTCAACTAATGCTTAAAATGAACGACTACTAGTTGACCAGAGATCTTTAGTCGAGGGCAGTTGTACAACTTCAATCACATGCTGGAAAATCTGCGTTGGCCTGATAACAATTAGAACGTAAACACTAATGCTTAAGCCTTCCTTGGCTTTTATATAGATTTAAAATTATTTGACAGAAAAACAAACATGTTGATATTGTCTGGTTTAAGGGAGGACCTCATTGGTGTTACGATGTTTCCAGCCGCACTGAACACTCGTTCAGATGGTGTGCTTGTTGTGCAAATGCATTTTAAGCAACCGTGGCCAGGTATCTTGCCTCATTATTCCACCGGCACCAAGCAAGCGGGTCTTTGCTGGCCTCCTCTTGCAAATAGCACCTAAAAACAGCTCTTGAGATATGAAGTGCTCGCCCATTTAACACTTAACGCGCCGCACCGCAACAGCTAAAGTCTGTCTACACTGGACGCGACAAAGCGATCGTTAAAATCATTTGAACTTTGTGTCAGCAGGTCATAAATAAAACAAGGCATCAGTTTACTGTCGGGGATTTGTCGTGCCACACCGCATCCAGTGTAGACAGCATCACTGATTATAATCTATTGTGTTCTATTGACTATTGTATTTTGTTGTGCCACGCAACACCTCTCGCGTCCGTTGTAGACACGGTGTAAAGGAAATGCCATGGCGTTTGAGGTAATTTGTGAATTTTGTGAATTAACAGTTTAAATAAAACAATTTACAGCTAAATGGTTTATGCTATAAATACCGAATTCTATTGCAACTGTTACTATTATTGCACTTGTATTCAAAACTTTGTATTTTATGCTTGTTATAGAGTGTGTGACGTCACACGCATTACTGCCGGTGGCAAGTTGGCATATACTTCCAAACTTTCTCAAAGTCAGTATGTTGTATGTTGTGGACCCACCCTCTCATTAGTATTCGTTCTGTCTAACTATCATTTGTTTGTTCGTTCTGTCTACCTATCGTTCCTTTCTTTCTTTTGTCTAACTAACGTTCATTCGTTTCTTCTGTTTACCTGTTTTTTGTTCGGTCTACCTATCTTTCACTCGTTCATTCTGTCTACTTATTTTTCTTTTGTTTCTTTTGTCTAGCTGTTATTTGCTCCATCTATGTATTGTTTGTTTTGTCTACCTATCGTTCATTCTTTTCTTCTATCTGTTGTTCCTTCTGTATACCTATCATTTGGTTGTTTTTTGTCTACCTATCATTCGTTTGCTTCTGTCTACGTATCGTTTGTTGTTTTCTTCTGTTTACCTATCATTTGTTTGTTCTGGCTACCTCTTATTCGCTCTTTCGTTCCATCTACATGTCTCTCATTTGTGTTTTCTGTCTACCTGTTATTCGTTCTGTCTACTTCCAGTCGTTCACTCGTTTGTTCGTTCTATCTACCTATTGTTCCTTTGATTTTTCTGTTTACCTCATGTTAGTTCCTTCTGGCTACATATCGTTTGTTTGTTTGTTCTGTCTACCTATTATTCGATCGTTTTTTCTGTTTACCTATTGTTTGTTTGTTCTATCTATCTGTCATTTTATCTATATATCTGTCATTCTGTCGGATGGTCTATGGATTGTTCTATCATTCTATTGATCTACTATCATTCCATCTTTCTATCTCGTTTTGTTTTAAATCGTGTGTGTTTGTATATTCATTATTGTGCTGAGCATGTGGTATTTTCTGTTTAACTGTTCTCAGTGCTGCGCTCTGTGTTTCTCTCGTGTTTGCCGTCTCTGGATCTTTGATTATGCTCGAGACAGATTTCCCAGCAGTCCCCAGCAGCTGTGTGCTCTGTTCTAATGATAGTGTCATATCGCTTTAGATGTGGTGTGTGTGTACAGACAGTCAGCCATATTACAATGAGAAAATCATATCAGCCTCTGAACGCTTTGACAAAATGAGATTTCTGCCTTTTCTACTAGGAGATCATAGTCATTTCGTGTTTGGAGGAGTTATTTTTCTTGTATATGAATATGTCAGTTGTGTTTTCTAGTTGAGACATGTATATTCTAGAAGAATTGGTTGCACTGAGATTCATTTTATGGTACTATTTTTCATAAACAGATAATTTAAGAGGATCACAAACCTCATTCAGAGTTGATTCCATGTTAATTTGTCATCATTCAAAAGAAACAATAAAATACATATTTACTAAACATTTTCAGTAGACAACAATTGTATTATTTATATGCTTTTATAGTATTATTTTATAATATATATTTGATTGAGCTTTTATATTTTCAATTTTCATTTTATTTTAAGTTTTAGTAATTTTGTAACATGCTTATCAATAGTTTTATTTGTATTTATTTATTTATTTATTTTATATTTCTATTTAGTCTCAATTATTTTTTTCAGTTTTAGTTTGAGTCATTTTAGTACTTCAGCTAAGTGTTTTAAGTTTAAGTTGTTCATCTGATAATTGTAATTAATTTCAGCTTTATTTAACAATTCTGATAGTTTTTGTTTAAATTCAGAAAATAAAACTCTGTTGGACAGAGAATTCCAGAAATATGCACTCAGTGTGACATGAGACCTTAAAACAGTAGAATTGACCTCATCTATACTGCACAACCTCGTTTTTACTTGCGTCACATACGGCAACGACCCTGACTGAGTTCATGAGAGGACTGAAGATATGCAGCCACTGTGACAGTCATGGGAAACATGCGTTCAAGTGTAAAAATTAAATCAAAGATGCATTTAACACAGCAGGCCATGGAAATATAACTGCCCACACACTCTTCTGAGAATAGTGGAGTAGAAGAGATGCATGTGAGTGAAAAATTAAAAAAAAAAATTTGTGGTTAATGGAGCCTTTTCACATTTCCGGGCTTCTCAGAAGCAGAAGCCGTCATAGTTTGGTAAACTTCCATAGTTATGAACGGAAAATGCAACAAATGTAATTTTTGCATTTCCATTTGCCTTAATAGCAAAAGAAAAAATCCATGATTGGTTTCTGTCTTTCCAAAAGAGGAAAAAAATATCAAGAGATTGATTACATTGGTTAAAAGAGAGAAAGATTAGCTGTCACTCCCTCAAGTATATTAGAGTTAACCAGTTTTCTGTAATTGAAAGTAAAAGAAAATAAAACACAAAATAGTGTTATACATGTACATACATTTTTATTAATGAAAATAAAATATGTTTTAAAAATGTAATATAAAATAGATTTTTATTTGACATTTTTAAAAAAGAAAATATAGGTTTACGATGTTAATTATAGAAACATCATCACAGTCTGTGGTCTATTGAAAGTTCTAGTTATAAGTTTTGTTAATGTATTTCCATTCACTACACTACAAAAAAAGATGAGCACAAATATCTAAACATTCTTGAATCAAGATACATTTACTTGATTAGCAAAATGACTGAAGATATTAAGTGTTATTTTATGAAAAAAATATCAAAATTTTGTCACTCTTTGCTTAAAAAAAGGAAAAATATTTTAACCTTAATTCAAAGGGAAAACAAAATTATTTTTCTTGCCCCATTGGCAGATATTTTTTTCTCATTTTAAGCAAAAACTTAAACTTTAAACTTTCTTAATTTTGATACATTTTTAAGAAAACAAAACTTAATGTAATGTTACTGTAAATGAATCTTGATTGGAGAATGTTTAGATATTTGTGCTTGAAAACAGGACAAAAATACAGATTTTTTTCAGTGTATCAAAATAATTCAGTTCAGTGAAAAGTTTAACAGCACTAACTGTGCCAAAGATTTGCTGCAAGTTCATCATACCAGTGAAGAGCTACAAATTTGCCACAAATGAACTTAAAGTTTGCTGCATATAACCAGTTTTTTCAGTGTAGATGTAGTTGACTGTGGCCGCAGTCTTTGACAAAGGCTGGAGGAATCTCGCCGTCCCTCCCCCCTCTTTCTCTCTTTCTCTCTTTCTCTCTCTCTGTCTGTTTTCGGTGGTGGAGGGGGGCATTGGGACCAGCCGGTGACCTCAGGCTCAAAGAATGTCCCCGTTTACTCAGACCTCTCTCTGTCTCTCTCTGTGTCTTTGTGTTGGGAATCTGGCCCTCCCCAGACATTTATCAGCTCCAGAAATCTCAGTGATCTCGTTTGTTGTGTGTACACACGTCTACAAACATCCTCCTCTTACATTGCCATCTCAGTTGTTTTAAAATCACATTTTTATTATTTGCACCTTTTTATTACAATTTCTAAACACATCTAAGTGGATCTTGATGGTGCAAAACTTCACATTGCTATGCAGGTGTGTTGCTAGGGATTAAAAAAATCTTCTGGTCTCTATATGACTCATGTTCGTCCTCTATGGGATTTTTCACTTGTTTTATGATCGAGCAGGTGAACACCGTGCGTCTACATCAGTTATTGAAAGTCTTTCCTCAGGTCTGTGTGTTAATCGTTCTTTATCGCTCTGAATTAAGTCGAGTGTTCGTTTCTCTGTTGGGCCGCTGGCTGTTTGAATGTGGCAAGTACATAAATTTTGAGACCGTGAAAAGAAACGAGATGTCTGCCTTGAGCGCTGTAAATTAAGGGATGGGGAAAAGGGTCAGACTGATTTATGAACTCTGTGTGTGAGAGAGAGAAGATGAGCGTTTGGTGGTTTTTGTGTGTGTTTGAATGCGATACAGAGGTCCTAGTCTCGTGAAGTCAGACTAGCAGCATAAAGTCCCTTCGCTGATTCTGGCCAAGATACGCACATTTAGACAGAATCACACCGTCAGAGCCACATGGTAAACAACCAGCCTACCCAAATTTAATTAAATGTTTTTCAATTTGAATTTTTCTGGATTCCGTATTTTCCCTGTTTTAATATTTCTGGACTCTATTTTAATGGTTCAATTAAATTTCACTAAACAAAAAGCATATCTGATTAATTGAAATCATGAAACTTAAACAATTCATTAACAATTTATTAAAAGTTTAACAAAATTAACATTTCTTTAGGGCCCTGAAATGTATATATATATTTTCTTTTTCAAATTCTGTTTTATATTTACCAAATTCTGTGTTTTTCTTTTAATTTTTCTGGATTCCATTTTAATGGTTTAATTCAGTTTCAAAAATCAGTCAAAGTATGTCTAATTAATTGAATTTATAAAAACAACTTCATTATTCTTGCTTTTGCAATAATAGGGCCCATAAAATGTTTGTTTGTTTTTTTTGCTGTTGTGTATTTTAATGTTTCTGTTATGAAGGCATAAAACAATAATTTATCTTTTAATCAAATCAAAATTAAACACACTCTTTCATTTTTGGCAAACAAATTGCCACACATCAGAGGTTTACTGTTAAAATCAAAACATGACAAAAAAATTCATTATTCCCTAATCATATTTTTATTTATATTAATATACATTCCATTGGACAGTACTAATATATTTCTGTCACTGTTTCTTCAAGTTACCCCCAAACATTTATTTTGGCAGGTTGTCGTGAAGTCCTTTACGTTTCTGTGTTTATATGATATGATGATAGTTATATATAGTTATATATGCTCAGACGACAGGCACATCACACACACTTTAGTGTGTGCAGTAAATGAAACCGCACATCTGCACCGTTCATTGCAGAACATGCAGGATCATTTTTAAATTGTAATTTTGTGGCTTAATATTCACAGACACTAGTCTATATAGTGATTTGATTTAAAAGTACAGACCTACTTTTGATTTATTAATTCAAAATTTGACACATTCTGTGACATTCTGCTTTTATGACTTGATCCCACAATTCTGTCTGCATTTTACCCGTTGTGGAAATTATAGGTCCCTACGACCAGCCACAGTTTGCACTTGTTTTTAGGCAGGTATAAACCTGTGCACCCTGATTCTAGGAAACACTGAATACAGAACCAGGCCGATTTGAGCTTTTGATGCATTTTGTGTACATTTCACATCCGTCGGTCAGATGTCTGAGGCTGCTGGTTTGTGTTGTGGGAATGAACAGCTGTTCACTTAACACGCATCAGAGATGAAACATATTTCATCCTTTCAATCATTTGATGTTGCCAGTTAAAAATATTTGCTTGTTTGTTGTCGAGGCTGTTTGTAAACACACAGCATGAAGACGCATGGAGTTTCTTCTGCAGTGTTTCTTCTGCATATAAAATGAAACTTATGACATGGTGGAATAATTAGTTTTTTTTCTCCCTCAGGACGGAGGCTACGAGGAAAGGCTTTCTATAATATCAATGGAAAGGTTTACTGTGAGGAAGACTTCCTGGTGAGTATCACAGTTAAAATCAAACTTATGATGCGTTTACATGATGTCAGATTTACAGTAATTGACTTTCTGACTATTTTACTTTGTCAAACTAAGATTTTTGTAATCTTCTGCTCGCCAAGGCTGCATTTATTTAACTAAAAATGGAGTAAAAATGTGAAATATTATTGCAATTTAAAATAGCTGTTCTCTATGTGAATATTTTGTAAAATGTAATTTATTGCTGTGATCAGTGTCACATGATCTTCAGAAATCATTCTAATATGCTGATTTGCTGCTCAAGAAACATTTCTGATTATTATCAATGTTGAAAACAGTTGTGCTGCCCAATATTTTAGTGGAAACTGTGATGCATTTAATTTTTCATGATTCTTTGATGAATAGAAAGTTTAAAAGAACAGCATTTATTTGAAATAGAAATCTTTTGTAACATTATAAATGTGTTTACTGTCAATTTTGATTAGTTTAATATGCCCTTGATGAATAAAAGTATTTATTTCTATAAATAAATCTTACTGATCCCAAACTTTTGAACAGTAATGCTTGATGTGTCACTGTAAAATATTGTTTTTGATGTGCTTTTTTCTTAAATATCTTGCAAGAACATGCAGATATCATTTAATATAGTGACTAAATATTTTTTTTACCGTCATTGACAACGAAGCCACAGTTTTGCCTTATTTTTGGCATTATAAGTGTAGCTATAGAAACTATACATTTTTGAGCCTGAGCATGTGAACAGCTCAGAATCTCATAATTACAGTAATTCTAACACAATGAGAAGCATTAAAACCTTTTAATGAAACCGATGTGTCACGGATTGTTCTATAGATACTAGTTCTGTAGATCCTGTCCTCGTTTGATGTTTGAAGTCCTGCTGTAGGTTAGAGTTACACCAGCTGTAGGATCTCAACAAAGTAGCTGTAATGCTTCATTTAATTGAACGTTTCCTAAGAGGGAGGTGGAGACTGGGGCTGTATTGATTAGTGCTCATTAGTGGATGGATGGATGATGTCTCTTGGGAGAACAGATGCTGTAGCTCCGCCCACCTCTCCAATTCACTCCATTGTGATCTTATTCTAAAGCTAAACACACACACACACACACACACACACACACACAACAGGAGCAATGGGAAGATGCATCATGAAGGAATCAACTTCCTGTGTGAAATCTGCTTCTGTCAAATGTTATTGTCATTTTGATATTATTGCCACTGGACTTTTATGTGACAGTTTTGATAGTAGGGACAGATGATATATTGGCCAGGACAAATAACTAGTCATTTTCCACATACATACCTACTTACTTACTTATAATCATACATTAGCCAGGGCAATTAACAGGTCATCATTTGGCAATTTGAGAGTTTGTTTTTTTTATCAGCATATACTGGCCAGGAAAAGTAACTGGTCTTCCTTCCTTCCTTCCTTCCTTCCTTCCTTCCTTCCTTCCTTCCTTCCTTCCTTCATTCCTTCATTCATTCATTCATTCGCATATATTGGCCAGGACAATTTGCTGGTCATCATTTGGCATTTGAGAGTTTGTTTATTTATTTATTTATTTATAAGTTTGTTTAATATATGAATTTTATATATAATATTATTTAACATTTTATTATTTTATTTATATTATTATTAGATACTTGACTTTTTGTATAATTTTGTTGTTTTGTTGTGTTAGTGTATATTTGTATATAAATTCATTATATATTTTTTAATTTAACCCATTTAATATTTTTTGTACTTTTTCCCAAATTATTAATATTTAAATACATATTATATATATATATATAATTATTTTTATTTACCATTAATTATTATATTATTTATATGTATTAATTTATTATTAGTATTTATTACAGTATTATTAAAATATTTTTTTATTTTGTTATTTACTATTACTTTTAGATATTTTATTTTTCCAAATATTTACATTTACATTTATGCATTTAGCAGTCGCTTTTATCCAAAGCGACTTACAGTGCATTCAGGATATACATGTGTGTTCCCTGGGAATTGATCCCACAACCTTTTGCGCTGCTAACGCAGTTATGCGTGCTCTAACGCAATGCTCTACCACTGAGCCACAGGAACCATATTAAAATATTTTTAATATAAATATTTTATTTTTATTTATCTATTTATTTTTATTTATTTATTTTTTGCTGTGTTTATTTCAGCTGTTGGTCACCTAGCATAGATATCTGCATTGGTATCATCCGTAAAAAAAAACATTGGTCAGCCACTTAATGACCCCAAACAGCGCTTGTGTTGACCTGAGCGACTGAGGAACACACCGCCGGGGGTCCGGCAGATGGCCTGTCTGACTGGACGGGTGGGGGTTTCCTGGTATTGATCAGTCCCTCCCGACCCCACCTGCTGGCCCGCGCTCCACAATGAGCACACGCTCACACGAACACAAACACCAGCGCACCAATGAAAAGAGTGTTCAGGCGAGCGGTGATGTCATCAGTACGGAATGGAACGGCGTTCCACGGAAAGTTCCACGTCGTTAAAATGTAGCCTTTGGTTCCTACAATAGAGTCCTCGGCCTCTCATTTCCATAGAGCGCATGTTTGAGAACATCCTCACTCTAATGGCTGTGCTCCAAACCCTTGTCACCCTGGTAACCAGGTCAAAGCCCTTTTCCTGGACAGATGGCTCCCCTCAGGGTCGTTTCTGTACAACCTGTCCACCATTAACAACCTCTGAATGTTGTAAGATGTTCTAAGTCTCAGGAAAGTCTTTTGGAGGTCCAACACCTCATACTGAACCTTCCAGAACGATTCTTATAGCGTTAATTACAGCCTTAATCCATCAAGTTGTGGATCTTCTCAGGAATCATGCTGATAATCATGTGGGATTTTCGGCTGATGTCTTAAGTGTTTAATCAGAAGCACAGAGCTAAACAGCCCAGTAGGACGTTTCTGAAGCTCTCAAACAGCTCGGCACAGAGAGAGCGCGCCAGCGCCCCCTTGAGACACATTCAGTAGTGATGCTGCTTCATTACTGGTGCAAGTTTTTGGAATTACATAATTTTTGCATATGGGTGTGGCATCATATTATATTATATCATATTATTTTATATACTTTTATATTTTTTGTTTAAAATGTATTATATTTATTTAGATATTTTAGTATTTTTATGTTTTTTATATTTTTATAAAAATATGTAATATATTATTTTGTGTATATAGTGCTTGCATTTTGGGTAGTTGACATGAAACATGAAGCAGTGTGACATGCTATAATTTATATTATAATACATTTGTATTATATTATATATTTATTTAGTTCATTCATTTATATTATTGAATTTTTTATTTTATATTTTATATTTAATACATGTTTGGAATTTTACTTGGAGTGTCACCACTTAAAGCACCATAATTGTGCGCTAGAAAATCAATGAAAACAATAAATTAATACTTTTGTCCATCAAAGACACATGAAACGGACAGTAAAGACATTTCTATTGTTAAAGATTTTTGAACTTTCAAGAATCAAAGAATCTTTGAAAATAAAATGTATCACAGTTTCCACAAAAATACAGTATTCTTCGGCACAACTGTTTTTTACATTGATAATAATCAGAAATATTCCTTGAGCAGCAAATCGGCATATTAGAATGATTTCTGAAGATCATGTGACACTGAAGACTGGAGTAATGATGCTGAAAATACAGCAATACAGTGGGTTTTTTTCCTCTGTAGTACTCCGGGTTCCAGCAGACGTCAGAAAAATGCTTCGTGTGCGGTCACCTCATCATGGAGATGGTACGAGAGATTTGATGTATTGCATTATAACTATTGCTCTCATTTTTCAGAAGAGGAAGGATCTCTTGTGAATTTAGAGGGAAGACTCTTGTAATTTAGTTTTACCATTTTAAATATATATGCAACCAAAAATGGCTTACCAAAGCTGCATAATTTCTGTAATATGAGTCTATTATTAGATACAGAAATGATGTTGTTTTGCCTCATTAGTGTAGCCACCTGTGTGTGTGTGTGTGTGTTGTAGATCCTGCAGGCTCTGGGTAAGTCGTATCATCCAGGCTGTTTCCGCTGTGTGGTTTGTAAGGAGGGTCTGGACGGTGTTCCTTTCACCGTGGATGTGGAGAACAACATCTACTGTGTGAAAGACTACCACATGTGAGTGACAACCTCGCATTTATGCTATTTTGTTACATATTTTTCATGCATTACCTGTTTAGCGCTGTTTTGGCTGTCCAGCGTAACCAAGATGTTGATGTATGTTTATATGTTTTTCTATAGGGTTTTTGCTCCTAAATGTGCCTCATGTAACCAGCCCATCCTCCCAGCGCAGGTACGGGCTTTTAAATGCATTAGACTGATGTTACATGAGTTGGATTGATGTCACGCTTCAGGACTGTCCTGACAGAGGTTAATTACGTGTGTGTGTGTGTGTGTGTGTGTGTGTGTGTGTGTGTTTGTAGGGTTCAGAGGAGACCATACGGGTGGTGTCCATGGATAAAGATTACCATGTGGAATGCTATCACTGTGAGGTAATTCAGTGGCTATTGCTCTGAAATACTGACTAAGGGTTGCAGGTTCAATCTCATTGTGAAGTCACTTAACCAGTTTTAACTCCACACAAACACATCCTAGACGCTGGTTCACTGTGATTCACTCGCGTCTGGTAAATGGCACCTAACAAGCGGTCATGTTTTATGCTCCAGGATAATGCACTGGCGTTATGTAAGATGTTTTTATTGAGAATCATTGACTGATGACATTCCAGAGCGGGTCATTCAGCTCAACTTTGAGACTTGAGTTAAAATGTTGACTTAAACACATTTCTCAAAGAGAAAACCTCTTATTAAAGAGGAAAGCTCAATTTTTTATTTATTTTTTTTGTTAAAGAAAGTGATTTTAGGCTGCAGTATTATTTAAATATTTAATTTTTTAATGTATAATGTAATAGTAATAATATTTTGTATTATATTTAGGTAGTTATATATATATATATATATATATATATATATATATAAATCTAATATATATTTAATATTAATTAGAAATATTTCAAAGGTGTTAATTTTAATATATTAAAGAATATATATATATAATGTATATAGGTAAAAATATATTTGTTATGTTAATAATAATAAAATGTTTACTTCTGAAATATTTTATTTATTTGGAATGTATATTATCGATAAAAATGAATTATTTTATTCTTTTAATTTTTATAAAAAATAATATTATGTATTAATAATCAGTTGATTAGTTTAATGTCATTGATCTTTTTTTTTTACACAAGTAATATGCCTTCCAATTCACAATTTGAACAAAACTTTGCACAAAATTGCCATGTGACAAGTTTAAGATGAGGGTGATGGTTTGAAGTCTTTGTCAAAACATTGAATCAGCCTCATGTTAATTTATTTACTGATCAAACTGCAGTTCTGGATTTCTTCCTCTGGCTATGGATTTTTTCAGTTGATTTGCAGAAGTAAAGTCTGTCTAAAAAGCAAGCTTTGTGCATTAAATTATTTACAGTGTAGATCCAGCCACAAGGGTGATGATTCATTGAAAAAGGCCTGACTTCATTTCTATCAAACACACTAAGACAATAACACATGTTTTGCAGGATTGCGGTCTGCAGTTGAATGATGAAGAGGGGCATCGCTGTTACCCGCTGGATGGACACCTGCTGTGCCACCGATGCCACCTGCACCGGTTAAAAACCCCTCTACCGACCCACCCGCCCCCGAGTTACCAGCTACACGTCACTGAACTGTGAACACACGACTCACGCTGAACATGAACGAGGAGCGAGAGGAAATCAAGACAGAAGGATCGGTCCTTCCTCTAAACAATAAACGGGTTCGGTCGTGCCCGTTTGACCACGGATTTCCACTTGTTTGGAGTCCATTTGACCAACCGGGGAGGCTTTTATTATTATTTCATCCCTCATCACGGTATCGAGGGGTTTGGGCTCGGTGTCTTCAGCACTGCCGCAGGGGATCGGAGGGTGACCCGTGCCTGTTTTTCCTCCTGAACGCCAAACAACAGCACTGAACATACAGACTGAGATATGACTTCCTGTGCCTTCATCGGAAATCCTGCGTCGATTACTGCCTTCGACGTGCACCATTTCTGACTCCTGCCAGATATTTGTGCCAAGCTGCCCAGGGTCTTTAAAGGGACAGTTCACCTAAAATTAAAACTACAGTGATCATTTACTCACTGTCGTTCCAAACTTGTATGAGCTTTTCTTCCGTGGCAGAAATGTATTAAAATGTTATTTCAAGGCAAGACACTACAGGAAAAAGTTTTTTTGGGCTATTTTGCTTCCATAACAAGTCATAATTTTTTCCCCAGTGGAAAGAAATCATCTAAAATACACATTTAAGTGTTTATTTTATTACACTTTATCTATTTGCATCTGTAGTTTTCAATTACAATACATATCAATACACATTTACACTAAAACTTTATAGTTTTATTCTTATCTATATTCTGAAGGATTTTATAGAGGGATTTTTTCATGATTCACCTGATATATATTTAACATTTTAATCCAAAAACATTATTT
This sequence comes from Schizothorax lantsangensis, assembly GCA_027422415.1. NCBI lineage: Eukaryota > Metazoa > Chordata > Actinopteri > Cypriniformes > Cyprinidae > Schizothorax > Schizothorax lantsangensis. Next base: position 2,424,067 of record CM049846.1, read on the forward strand.
ATTTCTGACAGTATTTTCTATAAATAAAATAAAAGAGAAACCAAAATCCCCTCTGTAAAAAGTATGCCAAAAATAAAATAAAAAATGACATTCTGCAAATTAGTGCATATGTAATATTTAATTTTAATTACAAATATTAAAAAAATTACTCTGCAAAAAAAGTGTTTTCCTCTTGTTTTCATGTTCGAATATCTAAGCATTTTTGAATCAAGATACATTTACTTGAGACACACAATTACTTATATTAAGTCTTGCTTTCTATAAATAAAAATATCTGCCAATGGTGTCAGAAAATAATCTTATCATTTTAAGAATAAAACTCACTTAATTTTCTTACATTTTGCAGAAAACAAGACTTAATATCTTGTTTCTTAGCTAAATATGTCTTGATTTAAGGATGTTTAGATATTTGTACTTGAAAACAAGACAAAACTACTAAGAAAATCATTTTCTGCAGTGTATTTAATAATGCATCTTTTGCATATTTAAACATAGCATTTCAGAAAGCTTGTAATACAAAACAATTGTCTTCAATGTACTATGATTAATCAATCAAGGAAAGTATGATGATATCTATTAGTTCAAATTTTCCTTATTAACCTGTTGTGGCTTGCCTTAAATTGTCCATAAATTGTTCAGTTTTGGAGCGACATGAGGGTGAGTAAATAATGGTGAACTGTGCCTTTAAGCATCAATTTAATGGCAGCAATGGGCCGAACACTGATGCATCGCTGGCACAACGCTGGCATTTACTTCACCAGGTGACATTGTGAAACCTGCTGCACATAGATGGACTAACAAATGTAGATTTTGCAGAGGTCTGACATGAATCAGGCCGTTACGACCTGACACCAGCAGAACAGGGCTGGATCTGTGAACGCGGAGGATCTTCTCTGCTGACTCTTACATCGTGCTCTTCAGACACTGGTTTGTCTCTTGATGAGGTGCCTTCATGCCTTACATATTCCTTAACATGGAGGAGACGCACTGTAATGTGTCTCAGGAGACTCTTAAGGGACTCTAGAGGTGTGCAGGGGTCAAAGGTGAAGCCTGGATGTGCTGGACTCAACCAGGCCGGAGACCTGCTGTGTTCGTCCTGTGTTTGTGTGCGACACGCCGTCTTTAGCAGCTGCGATGCAATGAAGCGTAAGGCAACAGAACATTTTGCACATGTCAGAATAATAGTAAAGTCATGAAAACTATGAAATAACACCTGTAGAAGTCTGGGAATGATGTCAAAATTACTTATATTTGAGCTTCACATGAACAAAAATTATGTGTTGCTGGGAGCTTATTGCATCACGTCGCACCTGTTTAGGACATAAGTGAGCGTGTATGTGGAAAAGAGAGTCTGTGTGTGTGTAGTTGTGTATATGTTCATGTACACTAGTGGCTGGGCCACTGTGTGTGTGTGTGTGTGTGTGTGTCAAATACAGCGACCCTGATGAGTATTTAGACAATTAAAGGTATAGTTCACCCAATAAATGAAAATTTGTTGAAATTTTACTCATCCTCACCCCATCCAAGATGTAGATGAGTGTGATTCTTCATCAGATTTGGAGAAATGTAGCATTGCATCACTTGCTCATCAATGGATGCTCTGCAGTGAATGGGTGCCGTCAGAATGAGAGTCCAAACAGCTGATAAAAACATCACAATAATCCACACCACTCCAGTCCATCAGTTAACATCTTGAGAAGACAAAAAAAAACAAATCCATTATTAAGATGTTTTTAACTTCAAACTGTTGCTTTCAGCTAAAATCTGAGTCCATAATCCATAATATCGCTTCCTCCAGTGAAAAAGTCCATCTCCTGTTATCTCTCACATCAAAATCCAGCCACATATTTGTCTAGAGCTGTTTTGGACAGTTTTGGTTTGATTTGTGCAGATTTCTCTCCTGATTCAGAACAGATGACTTTTTCACTGTATAATACAATATTATGGATATTATGGAGAACTCATATTTTAGCCGGAAAGTTTTAAGTGAAAATGTCTTGATGGATTTGTTTCAGCTTTTCTCTTCACAAAACATTAACTGATGGACTGGAGTGGTGTGGATTACTTGTGGATTATTGTGATGTTTTATCAGCTGTTTGGACTCTCATTCTGACGGCACCCATTCACTGCAGAGCATCCATTGCTGAGCAAGTGATGCAATGCTACATTTCTCCAAATCTGATGAAGAAACAAACTCATCTACATCTTGGATGTCCTGAGGATCATTTTTGGCTGAACTATTCCTCAAGTGTCTTAAATGCTTCTCGGGTCGCTGTACACACTTCTCCTGTTCCACACAGACGTCTGCTGTAATACTACTGACAGAACCGGACTGTATGTGTTTCCCTGACCTGAGAAGACCTGATACAGAGAGAGTTGTTTTTAAATCCAGTGACTTCTTATCTGTGAAGCAGACTGTAAACTCATGTGAAGATGTGTGTTTGCTGACTGATTACTGTAGCGGAAGCACATGACCTCATCCTGACCTTGTTTTTGGAGAAGGGGGTTTTCTGAAGGAATATTCTGGATTGATGTACAGTATCTGTGACATGCTGTCGACTGCCAGAGAAAATCTTTTCTACTCGCTTCTCACACACGAGGTATTTTCTGTGGTAATCGACAGCGTGAATATTGAATATAATGACAGAATATTTCCCTGAACAGTTCAGTAACCTCAGATGTTTCCGCTTTCAGATCATTCCCACAAGTGTGGTGTTTTTTTTAAAAGTGCATAATATTTTTCTCCACGTTGTCTTAATCCACTTTTAAAACGTACTACTATTGCATAGCACAACGCTAGAGTCCCTGTAAATAAAGAGTGTAGAATGTATTTCCTGCATTTATCAGAGATTCAATGAACGCTAGCTTTCCTTCAGTTAGTTCTTTAAAAATGCACATCTTACGTTCTGTTGCATCACTTTTTTTATCGTACAATGTTTTGATTTCCTAGATATTTCATAAATAAAGAAAAAGCAAAGTAGATTTATTTATCTAAACGTGAAAAGTTGAAAGTTATTTAATGTATGAAAAGTCAGGACGTATCATTTAACTGTAGATTTATGTAATCTGCTTTTTCAATAAAGTGGTTTTTGTAGTTAACTTAAACTGTTACGGTGATTTTATTTTTATACAGAATCTGGGTTTTTATACAAAACTCTTATACAATCTCGGCAATAAAAACAATACTGATTTTCATGTTCAATTCATTTAAATAAAATAGTTCATGAATCAAATAATGTAGTAATAATAATAAATAAATAACATTTGAATGTGTCATTGTACGCATTTCTCTTAACACAACAAAATCAGAATGAATAATTTATTTTTCTTAACTAAGATATATTTGTTTTTGTATTGCCCAATTCTCTTTGCTGTATTGGCCAAATCTATTAAAAATATATATTTATTTATTTATTGGAAGAGATGGATATGACTGCCAATATTGTTGAATCTTGATAAGACAATCAAACTTGTTTTTTTCAAACATGTATTTCATAGACATATTGAATCTAGAGCTGTCCAGAGAACACAAACATCACAGATGGTTTTAATTGTGTAAATAGTATATTTGAACATTTTTATTTAAATGAGCTTCCCTACAGCATGACATCACATCCTGTTGTCCATACGGAGGTCTGAAGTTTCCACACCAGGGTGAGACTTTTGAGTTTTTCTGTTTCCAGTATAGATGTCTTGTGGTTTTCCTGTGGCATGTGACGGGTCTGTGTGTTTATTCGGCGGTGATATCGACTCAAATCAGAGCGTGTGCATTTATACTGTAATCACGCTGCTGCACGCAAACACTCGCCGCACCCTGATGTCTGATACAGCTCCCACAGGAACAAACTCTACTGCTCTGATACAACTGAGTCTGAGTCAGCTATGTTGCATTTAAATACCCACTTAAAATGATTAAGTTAATGCTGTGAAATGCTGCATAGCTGCTAAAATCAGCTGTCTAAAATCAAACATCTTTATCTGAAAGTCAAAACACTGTAAAGATGCTCTTGCACCATCAAATCATCATGATTCGTTTATCTGAAGTAATCGTAACGAGTTTCTTCAGCGGATCCATCCACTGACCTCTATAAAGCAGCTCCTGAGGTGATTGTAATGTTCCTGAGGAGCTTTTCAGATTAAACACACGTCTGGAGCATCACACACACTCAAACACACAGACTGAACCTTAATTAGGTTTTAAAGAACAACGTCTCGTAATCTCTGGCCTTTAATTCTAATCTGTGTAAATCTGGGTTTATATCAGTATCAGCCAAAACTGAATAAAGCTATGAAACATATTTGAAACATTTGACTATTTTGACATTTCATACACCTCATATGTCAAGAAAATACTCAAACAAATGTAAATATTCAGTGATTGTAAAAAGCTAATGATTGTGATTTGTTGTGGAAAGGTGTGTGACGTGACTGATAACATCATCAATACTGAGACAAAGAGACCTTTATGAAAGTCACTGCCACGACTGTGTGTGTGTGTGTGTGTGTGTGTGTGTGTGTGTGTGTGTGTGTGTGTGTGTCTAACAGAGCTATACACTGAACAAAATTATCTTCAAGTCAGCAAAATGTAACAAATGTATTTTGAAAGGTAAAAGCACTTCAGTATAAAGTTAGTACTAACATGTTTTTAGTAGCCTACCATGGTAATACTGTGAATTATTTTTGATATTCAGCCACCAGGTTAATTGTTTTCTATTGGACACAGTCTGTGATAATTAGCTGATTTAAGTCATTTATTGAAGTCTACAGTATGTGTGCATGAAGTCTATAATCACGTTTATGACAGACAGTAAAACAGCTCACAGAGTATAAATGCTGTGATATTTCCTCCTGAAAGGATTGTTTGTTGGTGTTGAGTTCATTAGCTGCTCGATGACGAACAGCAGACGAGCTTACTGTTTTATTTCTGTGCTCCAGTTACACTAGATCTTCAGTCTACAGTTGATTAGAATTCATTAGATTTAAAGCTAATACATTTTAAATTGCAACAAATGTGATTACTAATATATTTAAATACATGATATACTGTACATTTTAATAGAAATGGCAATAAAGTATATTTTAGTTGAATGCTTGTCAGTACATTCAGCGGTGTTTTAACCCTATTTCAAAGACAATAGAAGTAATTATGAAATTACGTGTAAGATAAGATCTACTTTAGTCCCACTTAAAGAGATAGTTCACCCAAAAGAGAAAATTCTGACATCATTTACTCAGCGTTTAAGCTGTTCCAAACCTGTATGAGATTTCTGCTGAACTCAAAAGAGGATATTTTGAAGAATATGGGTAGCCAAACAGTTGCTTGTCCCTTTTGACTTCCATAGTATGAAAAAAATATTATGTAAGTCAATGAGGACCATCAACTTTTTTTTTTTTTTTCAAAATATCTTTGTGTTCAACAGAAGAAATAAACAAAATAAACTTGAGTAAATGATGACAGGTTTTTAATTTTTGGGTGAACTATACCTTTAACTGGGCTAAATAAAGCAATCAAAGTTCAAATAATTGAATTTAATATAAATTTAAACTGTAATAAAATTTCATCCAGTTGCAAATAAGTGTCAGAAAATATTACATTCAGTTCACACTTAAGTATACATATGTTTTGAAGTGCAGTATTTCTGTAATAAATATTTTTTCACAAGGGCATATCAAACCCTTTATTTGCACTTTATGGAGTACATATCTACATTCAATGTAATATTTAACTATTTTAAAAAAAAAGGTAATTGTGACTTTTTATCTCACGATTCAGAATGTATGATTTTCTCTCAATTCTGCGATATAAACAGAACTGTGAGATAAATTAGTAATTGTGAGAAACAAAGTCAGAATTGTGAGACAAAAAGTCAAAAATTACTTTTTTACCTTATTTTAATTATGTGGCAATTCAGAATAATAATAAAAAAGAATTCAGAGGAAAAAAGAATTGTGAGATATAAACTTAACTGTTAGATGTGAAGAACTTTGACATTCAAGAAACAGTCTGAATTTTGAGGTCAGATTTTCTTTTCTTTTTTTTCTGAGAACTGCAAGAAAGTCTGAATTTTTAGATGCACAATTCGGACTATAAACTCAAAAATTGTGAGATACAAAATTGCAATTGCGAGAAAAAAATATGGAATTAATTAAAAAAAAAGTAGCGATTGCCTTTTCCATGGAGGAAACTATTCCGAAGAAAATTATTCTTTTAAAGCAAAGAATGCATAAAAAAAGTCAGAATTATGAGATTATGTCTCATAGTATACATAGCCTATATTTTTTATCTGAAGTGTGGTCTTTGGGGATTCCATAGAAAATGGCGTGTCTGATCCAGAAGCTCAGAAGGACTCAGTGCTGAATCTCTGGAACAGTTTTTCATGTAATCTGGGGACAGTGCTGGAGCAGCAGGCCAGAGGACCACCCAAAATCTCTCTGCCCACGCTTCTCCACCGAGCTTTACATAACTCCGGATCCGTGGGAACGGCTTGTGTCCAGTGTGTGTGCCGCAAATCCAGACATTCGATTCGGCTTATGTGTAATTCAGTCGTGCCGTTTTTGTTGCTGTTGTAGTCCAAGATGGAGGAATTACAGTTGTGTTGTGATGAGATCAGTTCAGTCTCTGCAGGCCTTCCGTCAGGCGCTGGTCATAAGAGTCCATGAGGACAGATGAAATCTGGTGTCAGTGACCTCAAATAAAATCAGTGTCAGCGATGATATCAAAGGCTTGATTCGGATTGCACTGCTGCTATTCATCTTAGATTTTGTAAGGTAGAAGTAAGTGAATGTGCCAGACTTCAGATTCATTCGCCGCTATATATAACTGAATAACAAAGTGCTTAACTGCATAAATGTGGACATTCTAAAACGCTTAACGTGGCTTAATGCATTAAAACAGTGTTTTTAAAATACCAAACTCCGTAAACGCATTATTAATAAAGCATACTATGTACAGACAAGCAGATGAGCCCAGAATAGGGGTTATGCACAACAGACTTCCGTATTCTGCTAACCAGGTCTCGTTGCTTCCGGTTCACGCGTTTTGCATATGCCTCGTTAAATATGAAGCTGTTTTACTCAAGATGACATCAAAGTAGACACTAAAGATAATCAAAAAAGTCACAAAAATCACAAAAAAGTTTTGTGTGTGATGATGTGTGATGTCAACTTGATCAAATATAAGTTTAAAACTGCAGTTAAAATGAGTTTATGCAATAAAACAGTGATGCATGTATGATACAGAAATTCTCCATAACTTGAAGATCCACAGGCCTTCTGTCAGCTCTTTAATTCACATCCAAATTCATGTAAATCATGCTGATATCACCAAAAACATCTGTTAGTTATTACTGTTTCAAGAGAGAGCATCTGTGTGTGGATATGACAGTTATTATTACAAGTATATTTAATGGAAATGACATGCAGACGTTTCCAGGGAAAGCTTCATTTAGTGATTTTAGGCTGCAAGCAGAGTTTCTCAATGAATTCAGGTGAATTTTCCACAAATCACAAACAAACAGGTTTTTCTGCTTAATAATCAGTGAATCTTCTGGAAATGTTTGTGCAGTTCAGGAGGTCATTTCTGTTGGTTTTGTTTTAATGATAAACGTACGATTCTCAGAAAAATGTTCATGTTTGTTCACAAATCAAAACCTGTGTTGACAGCGTTAAATGATTTGTCAATGCAGTGAAAATATACAAAAAATATATATGCATACACACATACAGTATATATAATATATATATAAATGCATATATATTTTTTTTATTATTTCTACAATTTTCTGAATGTAATATCAGTTCATAAAATGACAAAATGATATCATTGCTGAATGATTTTAATTGTGAGACCTCTGAAGTTAAACAGATCAGACATATTGGCTTGATATGTTAATGTTCAGTAGTTGTTCAATAGTTCAATAACTGCTCAGTTTAACATGCAGTGGCACCAAAAAGTATTCGTTGACTCTTTAAAATGTATACATCTCTTTATATTACATAACAAAAGCAACTGGCATCATACATCCATCAAAAATCACTGCCACATCAGCTGATTAAAAGTCTGTGACGTGTCCATATCTCACATTATCTCTCGGTTGAATGTTTATTGCTGTAATGAAGCAACAGTTTGTGTTTCTCTATATTGCAGGAAATGCCAGATCACCATCGGCTCTTGATGACTAGTACAGTTTTTACCCTTGTTGCCATGGAAACCACATTGACTTTCAAATTCTCGTGACGAGCTGAAATGTTAATTCATTTTGCTTTCTGCCGTTTTGTCTCAGCTCCGATAAAATTTCCGAAATAATTGTCTTTTTTTCAAGGAAAAGGCTGGAAATAACCGGGCAGGTGATGTTTGAAGTGAGAGACTTGTTGCTAGGAAACAGGACATTATACACCGATCTGATCTCTCGCTGAGGTTCCTCTCTGATCTGTCAATCATCTCATCAGATGTAGAAATGATTTACAGCTCTGTGTGGTCATACTACAGTACACATCATCTGGCTCTTTTACTGTTTGTGGAGGACATTTTCATTCACATGATGTCTTCCAGATGTGTTTGGGTCTCTGTGTGCTTCTGGGATTTGACTGGAGCTGAACACAGCTGACCTTTGACCTCATGTTCCAAAGACCGTAGATATGTATAGATGCCCCATTCGACCGCTCCCACACGTGGACACCATACTATGGGTTCGTGCAGGATTGTGGCATCTTGGAATATTCATTGGTTACTGTGGTGAATGACGTCATGTTGACCATTACAATATGGCGGATGGCTTATTCATAGCGGCTCATAGAAACCGTTGCTAATGAGGATCTATGTGTATATATCTATGTCAAACACTGGGACAGACTGTGGTAGATATGAACCTACAGCTCTATCTGCTGGTGAAGAACTGCTCGTGTTTCTGCTCTTTCAGGGGCATCAGCTGGAAGTGTCTTAGAAGCTGATGATACACTTACAAAAGGACATTTGAGCACATGGCATTGTGGGATACAGTTGTGCTCTGCTTATAATGTAGTGGCTCATCCATGCATATACATTTTCATTTACCTTTATGCATTTATTATTGACATTTTATCAGTTCGTGCATTCATGTATATTTTATAGTATAATATTATGGTTTTCATATTATAATATTTATAGTTTTTATAATAAGGGTTATTCTAACTAAAACAATAATAAAAAAATCTGATCTGAAATAAAATAATTAACTGAAATAAAATAAAACTTAATCTTATTTAATTTCAGGTAGTTGCCAAGGAAACATATCTCATTTTTGTTTAGTTTAACTTGAAGTACTATTTATATATATATATTAATTATTTTAGTACTATTGTATGTATTGTCCTACTATATATATATTGTCCTCATTTGTAAGTCGCTTTGAATAAAAGTGTCTGCAAAATGTAAATGTATATAGATATTATAAAAGGTTGTTATAATTAACTAAAACTAAAACCATAAAAAAATATTGCTTGAACTATAATTAAAATGAAAACTATAAAATATACAAATTAAAATCCATTCAAATTATTAACACCTTTATTAGTATCTCAGTGATACTAAAATAACACCGCTATATAGACATATTAAAACTCTAATAAAATTGACAAAATCACAACAAAATTACTAACCAACATTAAAGTGAAAACAGAACATATAAAATCAGATTGAAAAACTGTCTTATATTAATGATACCAAAACAACACTGAACACTGTTTGATGATAGTATTTTATGGGAATCATAGCAAAATCAAAAGTGATTTATTTCAGGGGAAAAGACTCCAACATGTGAAGAACACAGAAACCTTCATGCAGTAAACTGAAGGACACAAGATGCTTCAGATGAGGGATTTTTCAGAGTTCAGAGTAAAAAGAAGATGGTAATATCTCTGATTTAGCATAATTCTAGATGAACAGATAAATGCATGTTTTAATTGTCAGTTAAAATGACAGTACACTACAGGTTCAACATGTTTTGTGGTGCAGGTGAAGCTTCTCTTCATGGTTCAGTCAAGCTAAGTTCTTCTTGAGGAAGTTGATGAGGCCATTAGTGGATGAATCATGAGAAGTGACCTCTGCTGAATCCTGAAGCTCCGGTTCGATCTTCTTTGCTAGCTGTTTCCCGAGCTCCACTCTGAAATAAAACAAATACAAATAATAGAAATAATATAGGCACATAAAAAACACAAAATTACTAAAACTTCAAGTAAAATTAAAGTGAAAACGCAACATAATAATTAAAAACTAATAATATGTGAATGATACTAAAATAACACTGGTCTGGTAATAAAGTTACTTTATCTACTTGACAGGTTTAACCAATTAAAACTTGTGTAGGATCAAAAATAATATTTATTATATAAATAAATTAATTGTTTTATTAACTAAAACTACAACTGAAATTAAGATTTAAAAACTATATGCACATTTAAAAATAACTAAAATTACATTGATAAAGTTAAAATGAAAATGAAAACAAATATATAATATAAAAAATAAAAGATTATTTAAAATATTAATAAAACTGCTTTAGCTATTTAACATGTTAGCATCAAAAATACATGAATTTAGTTTCATTAACATTCCTGAGATCATTTCTACCTATTTTTCCTGATTAGTTGAATTTCTTTTTTATTTGCTACATTGGACGACTCACCCCCACTGATCAAAACTGTTAATTTCCCACATGACGCCCTGAATGAAGATCTTGTGTTCATACATGGCTGTTAAGAGAGGTCAAAGGTCAGGAACCTGCACATCAGATGATATCTAATACTGTACAGCATCACCAAACCATTTGAGACGCACCAATCAGAACGCCCAGAGTGTACGGAGACAACTTCTTGAAGATGATGGAGTTTGTTGGCTTGTTTCCTTGGAAAACCTGGACAGAAACGCAGGGATGATGTTACCAGGAAAGAGCTTCATGCAGAGATGAATGAGTGTAATATTTGCACATTTAATAACTGCTAAGTGTCTCTGTGTGAGTAATGAAAATAAAAATATTAAACATAAAAAAAAAAAATTGCCAGTTATTTTTGCCAGTCTGTTCAAATCATGTGACAAGATGAAGATTGTTGCATATGATTCATTTATCACATGGTCATGATGAGCAGATTGTATTGTCAGATACATTCTCTCATCTCAAATGCATGTTTTGTTAAATGTGAGTATTGCACGTATATAGAAAATCTGCATACTGTGCATATTATTCATACTGCATACTGCAGAATTAGTAGTTCGGTCGAGTTTATGGGGTGTAGTGTGTTTTGTGTCCTGTAGGGGTCAGTATGAGTCAGCACATGACTTCATATTCTCACTTTGTGTGGCAGAATTTTCTCTAGTTTGTCTCCACTCATTCCTCCAGCTTCCAGCTCTTTCTTTGCCTCTTCTGTCGTCTTTCCCTTCATCAGCGCCTCTGTCTGAGCCAGGAAGTTCGCCAGCAGGATCTGCACAGTATAGATTTACTAGCAGCTTCACAGTAATAAAACAGAGTAAAGCAGTCTTAATGTTGTAAAATCCATCAGTTATGATACAAATCCAATGCTGTAAAGCAGCCCTACAGAAGACAATAGTGACATTATTCAACTCAATTCAGTTGTTAATTCAGTTCAGTAACAGTGTTGATGTTGTAAAGATCTACAGAAAACATGACGCATCACATACTGGAAGTTTATCTCCGCCACTAAAAATGAAAAAGGTAATTATGACTTTATATCTCACAACTTTTATATCTCACGACTTTTTTTCCCCGCAATTCTGAGTTAAATCTCACAATTATGACATTTTTCGCAAAAATTGCAGTTTATATCTCACAATTGAGACTTTTTTTACCCACAATTTTGAGTTTATATCTCACAGTTATGACATTTTTCTCACAATTTGCAGTTTATATCTCACGATTCTGACTTCTTTTCTCACAATTCTTGGTTTATATCTCAAATTTCTGACTTTTTCCGACTTTTCTTTTTCTTTTCATATCTCCAATTCAGACTTTTCCTGGTAATTGTGACTTTGCAAATTTATATCTCGTAATTATGAATTTATAACAAGCAATTCTGTGTTTATCTCTCTCTCAGAATCGCAAGAAAAAAGTCAGAATTCTGAGAAAAAACACAATTACCTCTCTCTGTCGATATATAGATAGATAGATACTGTAAACAGATAGATATAGATATAGATATATCCCATGGCTGAAATAAGCTTCCATAGATTTGAGCCACATCATGTGATTCATCGCTGTATCTGCAGCTCAGTACCTTGTGGTGGAGGTTGTTTCTGATTGGATGTTGAGACTGGGCAGGAATGAGGAAGTCAGCAGGAACCATACGAGTTCCTGTGGAGGAGACAGAAGGGTCAGACAGACGCTTCTCCCACCAAAACACACACATACTGTACGTCAGAGAGTGGACCTTGGTGAATGAGCTGGTAGAAAGCGTGCTGTCCGTTAGTTCCCGGTTCACCCCATACGATCGGCCCGGTGTGATAGTTCACCCGGTTACCATTAGTAGTGATGTACTTTCCATTCGACTCCATGTCACCCTGTAAATCACAGCATTAGTTTGAAGTTTATTCACTTTTCTGCTTAACAATACTGAGATTGAATTATAGCAGAAAGTACATTGAAAGATAAAATTGCAAGAAAAAACATAAAATACAAAAATACCAGAGAAATATAAAGACAAAATTTTCAGAACATATTCAATAATACTACTCCAAAAAATAATAAAAGATATACATATGCACATATATGCATATACGTCTGTCCATACATAAATAAAATATACATCCATATTCACACACGCACATAAAAATAAAAGTGCAACTGCAAAAGCATCCAATTAGATCTATCAGATTCCCATACATGTGCATTTTTGCTGACTTTACTATCAGTATAAAATGTGTTCTGTGTTCGGTGAGACGCACCTGTTGGAAGTAGGCAGCGAAGCGGTGCATGTACTGATCGTACGGCAGCAGGCAGTGAGTCTCCGCCTGGAAGAAATTGATGTACCAGATGCCCAGCAGAGCGAGCAGCATGGGAGCGTTCTGATCCACAGGAGCCGTGCGGAAATGAGTGTCCTGCCACAGACGCAGATTCAGGGGTTTATGGGAGGTTTTTAAAAGAAATGAACACTTTCATTCTTCAAGGATGCAATAAATTACTCAAAAGTGACAGTAAAGACATGTTACAATAATGTTAGAAAAGATTTCTATTTCCAATAAATGCTGCTCTTTTGAACTTTCTATTCATCTGTGAATGCTGAAAAATAAAATGTATCACAGTTTCCACAAAAATATTGTGCAGCACAACTGTTTTCAGTGTTGATAATTATCAGAAATGTTTCTTGAGCAGTAAATCAGTATATTAGAATGATTTCTGAAGATCATGTGACACTGAAGACTGGAGTTAATGATGCTGAAAATTCAGCTTTGATCACAGAAATCAATTATATTTGACAATATATTCTTCAGTAATAAAACCCACCATCCAGTGAGCTCCAGCCAGCAGCTTCTCAAAGTTCTCGTATCCTGAGACAGAAGAGATAAAACAGACACCTGAGAATCTCTCACACTCGTTGGATATCTTCATGAGAGTCACATGATAACTGACCGATATGAAGTGCAATGGACAGACCGATTGCAGACCATAATGAATATCGTCCACCGACCCACTAAAAAAATCAAAAACAATTTCAGACTCATCTAATGAGCACAATACATTACTCTTTCAAATTATTTAGTTACAGATAACTAAAACTAAAACCAAGGCCATGATTTGTTACTTGAAATAAAATATAAACAAAAAACTAGACATATTAAAAAATGAAAAATAATAAACATGACAAAAACACAAAAACATTAATAAAACCATAAAAACATTTTTGTTACTTGAAATAAAATAAATGTTAATGGAAATAAAATATAAAACATAAACTTAACAACTATATAGACATATTAATGAACAAAAACAAATGACAAAAAAAGACAAAAATAAATACAAATGACAAAAAAACACACAGAAATTAGAGAATTAACAAAAATTTAAACCATAATAATATTAATATAATATAAAATTAAAAACTAATTGAAAATATTTACAAAAGCTGTAGTAGTATCTTATAGTAAAATACTACGATACTAAAATAACATTGTTGTAAACTTACAAAAGTAAATCAAAAACACAAATTCAACTACACATCCAACTTCTTCTTTACATGAGCTGAAGAGCATATAGAGTCTATAATAAACAGGACAGGAAGGAACCTTGCCCTTTAAATATCAACAATGTGACTGAAAGTAGCCCGTCGGCCTTTACAGTGAACCAGCCTGTGCGTGACCTCTGCTCTGATAAGGTCAAGATCACGAATAACCCAGCAGCGTTCGGCCGCGAGTCAGTGAAGGACTCTGGTTACCAGCAGCTGTCCAGACACCTACTTCACAGATCAAACCACTACAGCAAAAATAGCTCAGGGCCCTCAGCGGACCCCGACACTCACATCCCAGAACTCAAACATGTTCGCCGGGTCGATGCCGAAGTCCTTCACCTTGGGCTGAAACACAGAACATGGAATAAAGTTTGTTTGTGAACCTAAAATATCATCTCACACACAAATGTTCTAAGTTTTGCTAATGTACTCATTAAGTCATGGAAACATTAATTCTTTTATTGCTGTCAAACGATAAATCGTGATTAATCGCATCCAAAATAAAAGTTTTTGTTTACATACTATATGTGTGTGTACTGTGTATATTTATTATGTATATATAAACACACATACATGCATGTATATATATTCAAGAAAAATATGTTATGTTTATACAGTATATTAAATATATTTATATATGATATAAATTATATGAATATAAATATATACATGTAAATATTTTCAAAATATATACAGTATGTGTGTATATTTATATATACATAATAAATATTGTGTAAACAAAAGCTTTTATTTTGGATGTGATTAATCGTTTGGCAGCACTAATTCTTATGTTCTCTGAACATTCAAAGTGTCCAGTTTTTTAAATGTTTCAAAAAGTTGTTTTTCTTGTTTATGCAAGTGAACATTCTATTTTATCATTTTGCAAACATTGTGGGATTGTTACATTTGAATGTTCTCTGAACTTTTTAACATTAACGTTAACTATGTAACATTACTGGAAGAATGATTGTTTTTATTTTTCTCCCTGAGGTCATAATATAATACTGGTCAATATGTAGCAAAAACAGTCATAAAACAACAAAACAGCTTCAAGACTTCTATGTAAATGCCTTTTTAAAAAATGAATGATTTTATATTCCTAAATTATTTTCTGTTAAGCACTTTAAATTACAACTGTGTTTGAAATGTGCTGTATAAATTGTGAAAAAATAACTTGATTTACCTTTTTACATGAAAAAGGTTTTTGCAGTTTAGTTTCAGTAAATGCTCTTTTTGGACTGTTTTGAGTTTTGAAAGTTACAAAATATGGTTTAAGAGCACAATGAACTGTTTTTGCAAATTTTAATTCCTGCTGATGTGAGCCTCTCCATTTAAAGTTTAATGCACTTACTCCGTTGGTTGAGAGCGCCACGAAATGCTTGGCCACTGCAGATTTCTGTGAGAATGATAAAAACGACAGAAGAATGAGTGCGTGACACAGGCGTCCCGTACGCGTCGCTGCAGGAGGTGACACTCACGTCTTTGGCGGCCTGCAGGAACCACTCCTTCGCTGATTCAGCGTTTGTGATGGTTTCCTGGGTCGTGAATGTCTGAGGAAGACAAACAGAAACAGACATTTTTTTATAGAAATCTCACTGTAATACATATTATCAGGTGAATGTATAAAGAGTCATAGTTCAATCTAAATGTGATAGTTTTGTCTCTGCTAATGCTGTATAATCTGTTCAGTCTCTGAAAGCTGCGTCCTGCTCAGACCTTCGAT